>VBSM01002608.1:86948614-87068468 GCA_008086735.1 Cheirogaleus medius
TGTAACCCTAACAATATTTGCACCCCCATTATATGATGAAATAAAAGCAAAAAAAATCAATTGACTATTAATGTGAGAGGGTTTTTGTTTTGTTTTGTTTTCAAGACTCTCAATTCTGTTCTATAAATCTGTATGTTTATGTTTATGCCAGTGTTATACTGTCTTCATTATTGTAGTTTTATAGTCATTTTAGAAATTGAGAAGTATAGTACTTGCATAGGCAGTAGAATCAGACCTGAGTATAAGTCCTTACTCTGCTTCTAATCAGCTATGCAGTTTTTGAAATTCACCATTTCTCTTGGTCTTGTTTGTGAAATGAGTACCATATTAGTACCTATCTAATAAGGTTATTTTGAGAGTTAAATAAGTTATTTATGTAGCACTTTGTGAATATCAAAAGTATTCAATAAACACCAAGTGATTATGTTTCTGTAAGTTCATCTCAAATTCACACAGTCAGTGAAAGTCTCAGAATAATTTTGTGACAAATGTCATTTAGAATTTCTTTAAGAAATACAATCAAGTAAAATTGCTAAAAAGCTTTTTTTTAAATAAGAACAATTGGTGATAAAGGTTTTCTTACTACTTAAATGCATTAGAAAACACCAATAATCAAAAAATATTGTACTTATGACAATTGCCAGATTGTTGAATCAGAATAGATAGATTAAAAACAACTCTAGTATACTAAAGGATTTTGTGTGTGATATTAAAGGCACCACAAATCTATAGGACAGGAAGAATTATTTGATAAATGATGTCTACACAATTAGCTAACAGTGGGAAAAGGATGTAATTGTAAATCCTCAGTGCTTACAAAAGTGAAAAATACATTCAAAATAGAACAAAGAGCTAAATGTATAAAACAAAGGTATAAAATAAGAAAATATAGCTGTATTATCTTTATGATCTGAGATTGTAAACTGATTTCCCAAGTTTAAAAGCAATAAAGAAAACTTCATGACAAAAAATAATTTAATTTTATTTTGTAAAAATGCAAAAATTGTTTGAGACATCAAAATTTAAAAAATCATTAACTGGGAGAATTAAGTACCACAAATCTACCAGGCAAATAATTATCATTGTTTTTAAAATAAAAAAGTATTAATTTATTGGAAAAAATGATAAACCTCTAAGAGAAAAGTAGGCAAAGAACATGAAATTTATAGAACTATAAATCATTAATAAATAGATGACAAATGTTCAGCCCTGCCGGTAATGAAAGAAATACAAATTCTAACAAGAGTCATCTACCTGCATTTTAAATGTGAGTTGAAGTCATCTACCAAGGCTCAAACTCCCAGTTTTACAGCCTGAGGAATTCCCCACTGACTCTGCAAACCACACGACTCCCTGTCTCCTAGCTCAGTAGTGCACTGCCTACTACTTCTGCAAACCACATGACTCCGTCTCCTGGCTCAGTGCAGTCCTTCTGCATCTGCCTGTGCTATTGCATGCTAATCCGGTAGCTGACAGATACTGTCTTCTCGTCTTGCAGCACCCATTCACTGTTCTTCTAGTAACAATAGTTTATTTCCTTTGGGGATTTACTTCTCCTTATTGAGTGGAATATTGGTAGACCTGCAAATCAAGGTGTTCTGTCCTCCTACAGCCAAGGACAGGCTTGTGATCCAGAAAGACTATTCAGAAAATTGCTCCCAGGAAATCCCAGGGGAAGGGAAATAAACAAGATAGTATCTGATTGTACGGTGGCCCACAAGGAACACAAAACAAGATAGCAGCCTAGAATCTACCTATATAGCTGTTCCAGGTACAGGGCCCAGGTCACAGTAGGGCAGGTTTGATGAGCTGGGTCACCACTGCCACAAATATATAAATGGCTCCCCAGTTCCATTGAAGTCCAGCAGGACCCAGTTTAAAAAGATATTCCTTAAGTGATCAGATCCAGTGTTCATGAAAGCTGATGCTTCTATGTATGGTAAACCTACTGTTTCTGGCTTTCCGTGATTTTTACATTCAGATGCTCAAAAAAATGTTTAGAGGGGCAGCCCCTTCCCTTCCACCTATATTCTTGCAACTGAATCTCATAATTTGTTGTACGAATTTGAATCGTTCTTAACACAATCTTTATTTTTGTGGTGTGGTTCAGAGACAAATGAGTGATTGTCTATTTTGAGTATTAATCTTCAGTTGTTTCCATGGATACCGGATTCGCTTAGAAAGGAAGCGAGGGGAAATAAGCGACTCAGAGGCCAGAGAACCTACATTTGGCTCCTCACAGATGAAAACTCTGAGGCTCGGGGAAGGGAAGCTGTAAACACCTTACCAGTGGGCACAAAACGGTTAAACAATAAAACTCCAGCCGCTGTGTTTGGGAGAGGGGGAAGCCTGTTTAATTATTTTGGGGGATGATGGAATAGCAACTTTGTTTCTGCTCAAAGGAGGAATCCATTTTCAGATCAGACCCCAATCAAAGGGTTGCCCTTATTGCTGAGAGGAGTGGAATATAAACACAGTGCCAACCAGATTCAAAAGGAAGAAAGGCAGCTGGAGAACGGTCAAAGGGAGAGAGGTGAACAAGACCATCGGAGAAGAGAGGGAACCCTTCCCTGGAGCAATGCCTTTTCAGAAATCTTTTTTCATTAAGCACCTATATTTAAAATCTAATTTTTAAGCAATAGCATGTAGAAACCAATCGTTTGATCTGCAATCTCACATTATGTCCATCATCAAAGAAAAGCACATCCCCTGGCTGTGCTTAAAGATTGTGTTAAGAACAATTCAAATTCGTACAACAAATTATGAGATTCAGTTGCAAGAATATAGGTGGAAGGGAAGGGGCTACCCCTCTAAACATTTTTTTGAGCATCTGAATGTAAAAATCACGGAAAGCCAGAAACAGTAGGTTTACCATACATAGAAGCATCAGCTTCATGAACACTGGATCTGATCAGGACAGAGGTAATAGAGGACAGACTGGTGAGAATCAGCAGAACCTGAGCAACAAATAAAGGGAAATTGAGATCAGAGCCAAAAAAAGACAAACATTCTTTTATTCACACCTGGCCAAAGGATTTCACTAGTTTTTTGTTTACATTTTTCTGTGTATGATTACACTTGCATTGACCACATTACTAAGCTGGGTCTGAATTTCCTGATGATTAAGGCAAAGGGGAATTAGGAATGATGATTCTTATATGGTGGAATGAGAGGAACCCCAATTGGTAAAAGGAACCACTTTCCTCGCCAAGTTTTGTCTCAATTTAGAGTTGAATATGGGTTGAGTTACATGGATATCAAAAATATCACTTTATCAGCATAGCCAAGATAGATCACGCCTCTACAAAAAAAAAAACGTTAAAATTATTAATAGCTGGGCATGGTGGAGTCCCAACTACTCAGGAGGCTGAGGCAGGAGGATCACTTGAGTCTGGAAGTTGGAGGTTGCAGTGAACTATGATGACACAATGGCACTCTAGCCTGGGCAACGGAGCGAGACCCTGTTTCTTAAAAAAAAAAAAAAAATTATTTATCGCCTTGTTACTGACAATGCTGAGACAGAGAACATAGCTTATATCTGCAGGCATGCTGCCTTCCTAAGCTGAACTAGAGAGGCTTAGCCATCTAGTCACCAGTGGCCCGGAAGCATTGAGGTCTTCTCAGGGAGGCTACCTTACCCCGGGACAGCAAGCCAAGCAGGACATGTGCTTCCCGAATAAGAGCAAGGAATTGGGAAGGGGCCACATTCAGTTCCCTTCTCAAACTCATCAATCAGTAAGTCATCCACTGCCCTGCCCTGGCAGGAGGGTGGAGAGAGGTTGCCTAGAGGTTGCCTCTACACTAGCCTAGAGGATTCCATTACCACTCCCACTCCAAGAGGAGGGACCAAAGATTTTTTAAAAAATCAATTTCTCGAGAAAGCTAACTTTCTTGGTACTGAAACTTTAATTCCCAACAATGTATCCCTCCCATGTCCTTCATAGCCAAAGCCCTCATGTTGACAATAACAACAAAAATAATCTTTGAGATTCATTCATAAGATCTGTATGGTTACTCCCCGCAGGGGAAAATGTACGTCCTTTAATACAAGACTGCGTTAATTACAAAGGAACAAGCTACCAATGGTGACGTTTCGGAGGCCCATAGTATTAGGGAAGAACAGAGAAGAGGAACAGGTAAAGAGCCTCGAAACCATGCCGGAATCTCACTGGAGGTCACCTATGAGATTGTAATTCTCCAGATTCGTGGTAAAGACTTAACTAGCAGGTACTGAGTGCACCCTCTTTGCCAGGCTCCACTGTAACAGTCTTTGTCCCTTTCTTTTAAGAGTCCCCAAAGACACTGAACCAGGAAAGTAGCCCTTTGACAGGATCACAGCAAGAGATATAAGTAACAGAAGAGAGTTTAACTCTCTCAAAGCCTAAATTCTTTGCAATAGGTGTCATGCAGGTCTCCAGAAACACTGGGGGAACGATGTGTGTTGAACACTTTAAAATTTGAGGGACCATGTGTGTTGAATCCTTCTCTGTGCTTGTATATAAGCCTGTGCTTGTCTCCACCGCAGAACTTACATGCTGCCTATGGTCGCCTTTTTGCTGTCTTCCTGCCCAACTGGTAGCATCTGTGTTCTGTAACAGAAAAGACTGTTTCATGGAAGGTCGTGTCTCCAGTATCCAGCAAAGTGTCCCACATTAAGCAATTTAATGAGTGAAAGAATGAACCAACCATACTATTGGGTTCCAGCTCCTTCACCCCTGGAGTATGCAGTAGGACCAACAGAAAAATCAAAGAAATAACTCACCATTGCTTCAGAAATCAATCTTGAATGAGGAACCTTCTCTTTATTCATCCTGAATTTATATTTCTACAAAGATAAGAGTTGCATGGTTGACATTGCTACCACTTAGCACAGGGCACCTCTGTTAGCTAGCGTTCACCCCAGGCCACCCAGGAAGTGGCTGGCCATCTCACAGCCAATCTTTAGGGTCATGTGTTGATGCATTCATTGTCCTCAGCTGGAGCTCAGGCACTAGGCCTGCTTTCATCTCCAAATCATAAGCCTTAGCAGCTCATTCAAAGGAGACATGTCCAGAAGTACTTTCCTGAGCAAGGTCTAGTGAATGTCAAGGCTATAGGGACTCCACCCTCAGATTATCCCAGAAGTAGCCTCCAAGCAGCTGCATCGGCACAGGGCACAAACTGCAACACACAAAGAAGAGCTTCTTAAGTTGGGAGGATTCCTGCAGCGTGCTCCAATGGAGATGGCTGGATGGAGTGAGCATCCAAGCAAGCAGGGCTCCTGCAAGATGCAGGGGCTGAAGTCAGGAGAGAATCCACCAGAGTGTACCTGCAACAACTTTTTCCCGTCAACCGTGACGCGTCCATTGTTTTTCATTAGAGAAAGGCTTGGTGTGGAGAACACTGCAATCCAGGCCGTAACTTTTAAAGTTTTGAAATGCTAATCATCATTGCATATTAGATTTTCATAAGCATACTTAAAGGGTCTTCCTTATCAAACTTTAAAGATTTGCATTAGCATTTTAATTTCTGAAAGATTTATTACATGATCTTATTCTTCTCTTATTACCAAACAACAGTTAGAAATGAAAACACTATACTTCTGAGATTCACCCTTTCTGATATGAACAAAAAAACTTCAACAAAGAACCATTGTTCCTGAGCAGTTTCAAGATGCCCCCCTCACCCTGTCTGGAAGTCATTACTTGCCTCGGAGGTATTCCAAGGGAGGTTGTCAATAGGCCACCTTGTTTGGGCCCAAACAAGGAGCTCAACTTGTGACCCAGGCAAATCCCCGCCTTGGGTATAAACAATGCTGGCACTCTTAGACCCATGTTTGCAGTCACACGGGGGCAAGCAGATGCAAAAACTGCTGCTGCTGGTGATTGACTAGGGGCATTGTACGAAGGTTTGCTTACAAGAAAGAACATTCAGGGCCTTACTCCAGGCCTCTTCTCCAGGAAGCCTTCCTGGACTGCAGCCCACAGTGGTCTCTCCCCAGGGATCTTTGATTATCCTTATTATACACATATTATATGCTCATCGAACCACAGAAGTCAGAGCTGGAGGGAATCTTGAGACATCTAGACCATGGTCCCCAGATCATTACCCACAGGCAAGCGACTTGCAGATATACTTTTTTAGAAAATATTTAATTAGTCACCAGTCAGAACTAAGACAACTTCACATTTTTAAAAAAATCTAGAGTTCTTGCACTCTTAAAAAATAAGTAGTTCTTGCAACACCAGACGTGCTAGTTGTTAAACTAGCCCACCCTTCCCTGCGCTGGCCTATGATGCAGGTGCTGGGACTCCACAAACATTCCTTTTTTGTCATGTGGTTCCCTGTTGGGCTTTGCCAATAAAAGATGTTAGAGAGAGGGTCTGGAAGGTGGAGGAAGAAGAAAGGACACATACCTTCTTGTGTCTTCCTCTTTGGCATTGTCACCCAAGCAACAGGGTTTTTTTTGTGGTTTTTTTGTTTGTTTGTTTGTTTGTTTTACCCTGACAGGATAGTGGCTCTCATTTGTGGCTTTTCTACATCCTCCAAACCAGCTTAGTTGCTCTTCCTCCCTGACTTTAGATTTAAGCACCAGCCAGCCAGCCTCCTCTCCTCAGAGATCTCGGTCCCAGCAACATAGAGACCCTGCTCTAAGCTTCTAAATGATTGCCACCCAACAGAAGTATAACAAGAGCTACGAATATGAGTCACATAAGTAATTTTAAATTTTATAGTAGCCACTTTGAAAAAAGGCAGAAAAAGGCCAGGCACAATGGCTCATGCCTTTAATCCTAGCACTTTGGGAGGCTGAGGTGGGAGGAATGCTTGAGGCCAGGAGTTTGAAACCAGCCTGAGCAAGAGCGAGACCCCATCTCTACAAAAAATAGAAAAATTAGCCAGGTGTGGTGGCATGTGCCTGTAGTCCCAGCTACTGGGGAGGCTAAGGTGGAAGAATCACTTGAGCCCAGGAGTTTGAGGTTACAGTGAGCTATGATGAAGCCACTGTACTCTACCCTAGGAAACAGAGCAAGACTGCCTCAAAAAAAAAAAAAATGGAAAAAGGAAACAAGCGGAAATAATTTTAATAATAAATTTTACTTTACTCAATCAAAATATTATCAATATGTAATCAATATTAAAAATGATTAATCAGATATTTGACTTATTTTTCTTTTTTACATTCTAAGTCTAGTGTGCATTTCACACTTACAGCACTTCCCTATTCAGTCTGGCTTCATTTCAGGTGGCAACGTGGGCTGGTGGCGGCCTTATTGGATGTGGGTGCTCTAGACTCTGGGAGCTCCATGCCCACCTCTGTGCTCCCCTAGCCTAGCAGGGCAGCAGCATCCTGCGCTTCCAAGCTTGGCATTATCTCAGTGTGCTCCTTCTACCTTTTCAGTCCTCCAATCTGTTTAATTATTCTTTATAATAATTTTCTGTGCTCGCTTCGGTAGCACATATACTATAATAATATTCCACATTGAAAGGATTAATGTGTTTTGATTTTCCCAATAGATTCTGATCAATACAGTCCTTGTACCAATAACTGCTGAGTAGCAGCTGCCCTCTCAGATGTGTCCAGAGCTTGCCCTTTCACCCCAGGTCCCACCACTGCCCAAATCTGAGGCAAATGGGTTGTTATTTGTCGCTACTCTGCTGGTAGAATTATGAGGTCAGTAATATTTCCAATACTCTTGCTTTCAAAAGTTGGAAAATAAAAGAAAAAAACTGACTTTGTGCATCAAGAAAAATGTGAGTGGCCATATTGGTTTGCAGGAAGTAAAGACTATTCCTAACCGGTTTAATCTGCAAACAATAGCTTTGTTTCTTACCCAGCACCTTTGCTCAATCACACTGTCTCCCTGGCTCCCTGTGGACACTTGGGCCCACAAGCCTTAGTTCCAGACTGTTCTGGTTATGAGCTCTCAGAGGATGGGACAGCCACTAAGTCCTCCCGACTGACAGATCAACCTGGTGGATCTCACTGGTGAGAAAGAGCTGTTGCTGGCCGTATCCTAGGCAAGGCTGAGAATGGGTAATGGTGACCACGATTGTGTTTTAGAGTTTACAAAACACCTCTGTGTATTTTATCTCATTAGCCAGATATGTGCACGATGCTTTCCTATGGGACCTGCCCTACAGCCTTGCTGCCCACTCCACAGCCCAGCCTGCAACACTCCCTGCCTTTGCAAAACAGGCTGCCCTTGAGTGGTGGTTTGGAATGAGGATGCTGAGACCACAGTGCTGGAATTCAGGTCTACCATGTTTTAGCTGTTGGGCAAGTTCCTTAGCTTCAGCTCTGTGCCTCGGTATCCACATTCAAAACATGGGGATAACAAGGGGGCTGACCTCGTTGGGTTGGCATGAGGATTAAATGTGTTAATGCATATTCACAACTGTGCTTAGCTTAAGTAAATTCTCAATAAACATTCGGTGATATCACCATTGTCATCATTGTCATCATTATCATCATCTTCTGGCCTGATTAGACCAGCAGAAGAGGGTAGAGATTAAGGGCTTACTTAAATTTGAATTCAAACAAAGCAATGTTCACATCTTGGCTCCTCCACTCAGTTTTCTCATCTATAAAATCGCAATATATGCCTCAAAGTCTGTTTTGGGGAGGAAAAATGAGTAGTAGTATACTACATGAGTATAGTATTGGGCCCATGATAAAGGCTAAAAAGAATGCCTATTGTTATCATAACATCATCACTACCACCGTCATAATCACCGTTATCTCCTCATGGTAAAGTACAAGGGAGAAAAAATATTTTCTTCTGTAAGGCCTGGGGAACCTACCCAGATTAAGTTATTCCCACTGAACCATGAAGGATTGCCCAAGTTATTCAACACTCCTCATAAGTAAATTAAGAGATTTGGACTAAAATCCCAAATATATTTCTAGTTGTAATATGTTTTATTCTCTAAGTCTGTAAACACTCCCATGAATTGTCTATCGGTTAAGTTTTAGATGTGCAGGGAGCCCCTAATGGGACAGAAAACAGCCAGAATAAGTTTGGGTGGTAGAAAAGGGAAGAAGGATGGATGGATGGATGGATGGAAGGATGGAAAGTCAGGTGGAAGGATATATATATAGAGAGAGAGATGACTAAATGCAGTAGGTTCAAGGTTCATCTGAAATAGCAGAATCCTGGGAGGTAGTGTCCACAAATGGAATGGAAGGGAACTAATAATTTATTGGGCACCTACTCCACAGGTCAATTAGAACTTGCTATTTTATGTAACCATTTTCCCATCTTACAGTTGAATACCAGAGATGAAGTACCCAAAGTGACAGGCCTTGTAAGCAGCAAAACCTACACTTGAACGAAGGAATATTGAACTCCAAAGTTCAACTCCTATTTCCAAACAGCTGAGTCTGCCAGTTCAGCGTGAACCTGGCTGGAAAGGCAGCCACAAACCTGAATCCTTAATTAGAAAAGCAAAGATGGAATAAGAAATGGTGCTCAGTTAATTTCATAAAAATCTCTCTTCCCTTCCAAGTATGGGCAACATGGACTGAACTGAAACTGTCATCTTGAAAATAAAATCTATTCCATGCAGCCAGCTGAGTCTATGCGCAATATACTTGTGATTGGCCCTTTGGAAATTTAAGCTGGGTCAGGCAATGCTGACCTCCTTAACCAATTTTAAATCCAGGCAATATTTAAAACATTTTACTCTGGGAAAAAAAATCTTCCTCATAAAGCAATTAAAGAAGCTGCACAAGAAATAGGACACCTTTTCTAGTAATAAAAGACAGAATTGCTTGTCCTGCATTTTCCCCACTTGTTTACTCAGGGTTTTTTCCCACAACAAACAAGTTCACACTGCAGAGAATTCTCCAGCATCCAAGTTAATCAACTGCTGTGCTCTACAGAAACCCTCTCAGCTCAAGCTAATCCTCTCATCAGCTAGACAAATAATATTTTAGACCTTTCTAAAAGTGGTCCAATTTGGCTTTATTATTATTATAAGTTTGTTACTTCCATTACCACCATTATATCTTTTAATACTCAGACCTCAACAGGGCCCACCTGCCCAAGGTCAGGTCGAAAGTCAGAAAGCCTTGGAGAAGGAAAGTTTCAATGCACATTCAAACAACTGGTCCAGAGCATCCAACAATATCAAAAAGCTAGGCTGACAGGAGCCAGTTGAGACTGTTTATTACACTATTGTGGAAACTGAGATGAAAGCAAGGAAATGGCTGCCCAGTCACCTGAATGGCAATGTCTGTGACAGTCCATGACTTGTGTGTGTTGAGTCATGGTCCACGACTCGCCTCAATCTCTCCACTTCTGTTGTGTTCTCTTCCATCAATGGACTGGCACACGTGACCTGCAATTCTTCACCCTCCCACAGTGCCTTGCTGTCCAGTCCCTGCCAATGCATGATGTATGATTTTAACAGGTCTGACAGATGGGCGTTGTCGTGAGTTGAATCGTGTCCTCCAAAAAGACGTTAAAGTCCTAACCCCAAGTACCTGTGAATGTGACCTTATTTGGAAATAAAGCTAAAAGAAAACTGTATCTCTACTCACAGCACTTCTGACACAAAATCTGTGGGGTTTCCACACTAAGAAATTCTCCAATTCTCTACAGACATCAACTCGCTCTACAGTTTAATTCAGCTTTGACGCTAGCTACCCAAAGTTAGCACAGATCAAAAGCTTAAGGGCTCAGTCCCATAGGACTGCTCCTTCCCCCACACACACACTTTAGATACCAGGTTACCCACACTTCTGTCCAACTTGGCTACAAATCAGGGATTCCCAAGACATCCACCCCTGAGGTTTGATAAATTGCTATAATGGCTCACAGAATTCAGGGAAACACTTTGCTTACTATTACTGGTTTATTATAAAGCAAATCATAAAGGATACAATGAACTGTCAGAAGGAGAAGTACATAGGGCAAGATTCTGAAGGGTCCAAGCATAAGACTTCTGTCTCTGCAGAGTCTGGGTTCACCAAACTCTGGGCACATGGGCACATTCACCCCATTAGTTAGGGTTTTTATGAAGGTTTTATTACATTGGTTTCGTTGATTGAATCATTAGCCATTGGAGATTAACTCAATCTCTGGCCCCTCTCCTCTCCCTGGAGGCCAGTGGTGAGACTGAGAGTCCCAACCCTCTAATCATGCCTTGGTCTTTCTGGTGACCAGGACCCATCCTGAAGCTATCCCTGTCCAGGAACCTCAACCACTAGTCATTTGATACGCATACAAAAGACATTCATCACTCCAGAGGTTTTAGGTGTCTTAGAAGCTCTTGTGTCAGGACCTAGACTCTAAAACCAAATATTACAACAAAAGACGCTCCTGTCACCCCATCACTTAGGGAATTACAAGAATTTTAGGAGCTCTGTGTTGGGAACCAAGGGCAGAGACCAAATATAGGTTTCTTATTATGTCACAGGGACTTTGCAAATGATTCAGTTAAGATGACATCATTAGGGCAGATCCTAGTCCACTGTGATTGCATCTATAAAGGAGAAATTCAGGCACAGAGACAGACACATACAGAGGGAAGATGATGGTAAGACAGAGGGAGAAAGCCTCCTACTAGCCAGAGGATGCCTGTGGCTACCAGAAGCTGGAGAGAGGCCCGGAACAGATTCTCCTTCACAGCCTTCGGAAGGAACCAACCCTGCTTTGGAATGGACAACTCAGTCTTGGACTTCCAGCCTCCAGAACTGTGAGACAACACACCTCTGCTGTTTAATCACCCAGGTTGTGGTACTTTGTTATGGTAGCCACCAGAAACTAACATGGGCATCTATGGCATTTTACAGTTGAACAAACTGAAGTCTAGACCTTTTGTGAATTTCCCAGCTTGTAGTTAATGTAATTAGGTCCAGAAATAAGATCTTCTGGGTCCCAGATGAGTTCCATGATAATGAAGGAAGAGCTAAAAATAGTCCAGATGATTGGACTAGGCCCTAAATCCAAGAAGCTCCAGCTTCCAAACCATTTCACTCCAGAGTCTGCAGAAAAAACCCTGCACCTGTTTGCCTGCTCTGCCAGAGTCTTCGGGATGTGGCCTTTGTTAGCCTTTTAAGAATCATCTCCTGGCCTCCCAGACTTGAGTCCTGTGGTCTAGCCCAGGGTTTGTGAGAACATATTCATGAGATAAGATTGTATTGGGCTGCCTGTCACAGGCACTCCTCTACAATGGCTTAACAAGAGAGAGAGCCAGGGCTATAGTAACTGCTAAAGGAAGGCAACAAGGACCAGGCCCCTTCCAAGTTCCTGCTTGGTCATCCTTACATGTCCCTTTCATCCTCACAGGCTCAAGGCAACCACTATACTTTCAGGCACTGAATCTATGCTTCAGAAAAGAAGGGAGAAGGGAGAAGGGAGAAGGGAGAAGGGAGAAGGGAGAAGGGAGAATGGAGAAGGGAGAAGGGAATAGGATAATAAAAAGCAAAAGGCATATGCCAGCTAAATCAGGAAACAATAGCCTTCCCCAAAGCACCACCCAGTGGACTTATATTTCATTGGCCAGAATTTCGTCACATGAATACCCTAGGGATGTCTGCAAAGGAGTCTAGAGAGGTGAGCATTTTTAACTAGGCACAGTGCTTCTCCAAACAACATGTGGTTCTGTTAGTAAGAATGCAGGAAAGAAGGCCTATTTCCTAGGCTACTAGTAGTGTCAGAGACGACTCATGGCACACAAAATCGATGGCACATGGAAAACTATTTTTTAAACTTTCAATAGTTAAGCATGTATTTTAATATGCATTAGAAAAATGATTAAGATATCAAGCTTGAAATTTTAAAATTATTTTTGTTTATAATGATATTAAGGGAGATAGAAAGGCAAGAAGGTAAATTCATTTAAGTAAAATAATAAGGAAAATCGTACCACTGGTTTGAAGAGATAACACATGACACTTCAATTGCCACAATTTGGGAAATGTAGGGTTAATCTATTGAATTTCCTAAAACGTGCTTGACCTCTTCAATCCTCTGTGTCTTTGCATATGTATATTTTATCCTGAAATTACCTTCCTTGTGCTTTTCTACCTGGGCAAACGCTAAATGCATCCAAAACTCTTCCCAAAGGTCAACTCCTTCTTGATGCCTCCCCTAAGGTTCCTAGTTACGATTGTCTACAAGAATGCTGGATTACAAACAATTGCCAAACCTCAAAGGCTTACAGATACAAATACCTATTCCATGGTCATGTTGCACCTGTGGGTTTGACACTGTGGCTCTGCCAGTTTGTGGTTGAGTTTGGTTCTAATCCACAAGTCTTCTCAATTCAAGTCTTCAGGCTCAAGAAGAATCTCCACCCACATCCCCAATCATAAATGCCAAGTTCTCATGGTAGAGGGCAGAAACACCTCTTAAAACCTCTGCTTGGATCTACCAAACCATCATTTCCACCCACAACTGTGTAGACGAAGCAGGTCACATCACCAAGGCTAAGGTCAAGTTGGCTCCCCCCATTGGAGAGCGAGAGTAAATATTTGCTGGATAATAATATAAACTTCCAAACTCCTGATGTTAGAATAATTTATTTGTACCCCTGTCTTGTCACTAGACTGAGCTCTTGGAAAGCAGAGACTAGGTCTAGTGGACATTTGTCATGGCTTTCAAGGAATCTTACACCAAGTTAAAATCTGGAAACTCATTTTACCAGATTCCCTTGCAGGTAGCACAGCTGGGAATGAGACCCGGTCTCCTTCAATCATAGGAACTCATGGGAGAATTCTGTTCAGATGTAGGGTCCCTAAGAAGGGGGAACCATGTGGAATCCATTTCCAGCAAAACGTCTATCTGACTTTCAGCAGTGGCTACAGGATGGGGAGCCTCTTCCCAGTGGTAGCCACAGAAGGTCCACTAGAGTCATTCTGTGGTAGAAATTGGCATTGTGGCTACCAGTGTTGGTAATATCTGGCCCTCTGAAAGATTTTTATGAGCTACCAAATATCCTTTGGTAAATTCCCTTTCTGCCTAGATTAGCTAGAATCGATCCTGTTGTTTGCAACTATGAAATTTACTGATACACTATGTCTTATCACAGTACCCAGCACTCAGTAGGTGCTGTGCAGGTTTGCTGGAGGAAAGAAATTAATAAGAATCAGAATACCCTGTTTATCGAGCACTTACTGTATGCCAGACATCGCTCTAAAAGCCATTTTAATTTTTTCATTTAATCTCCACAACAATTCTTTGAGGTAGATACTATTATTGTTCCCATTGTACAGATTGAGCAATTGTAGCACAAAGAGGGCTAAGAATGGTCAAATCGTGGAATGGTGACCGACAGCTCCTTTGGAGCTGTTATTTCTCTTGCACTGCTTTAATTAAAATTGTGGTTCCCTGAACTTTGCAGATCTCTGACCTAGTCGGGACTCCTCTCCTGTATGGCCACATGGACTCTCATGACATTCCTTTGCCAACCCATTTAGGAGACGTTTAGCAAACCCTTGATTTGCTGTAGTCACTCAACACTTCTTATATTCTCCTCCAATTCTCATTTCATCATATAAAGTTATATTCTTTTCCTGGAATGATCTCTGGGGGGTTGAAGGACTAAAAAAGCTTTTAAGAACATTGTTTCAGTAGTTCCACCAGCTCTTTAGGAAAATGACTCTGAAATAACTCAGGTGTTATTTTTAAATTGTTACTTAGTGAATTAACCCTTCAGCTGCTTCCAGAGAAGAGAGAAGGATTATTAATTCCATTTTGCTAATCTGTTTTAAGGTCAAATGCCCAGAGTAAAAGTAGAATGAATTCTGCAATATGCTGGAAAATTATCATTTAGAACACCTTTTTTGTAGTATCCTTTAAAAAACTATTACAGTTGATTACAATTGATAAAATTTTATCAGTTTTACAGTTGATTTTTATTATTACAGTTGATTTCCTGCTCAGTAGATTTGGGCAGGAAAAAGAAACAAAGCATTTTACAACCTGTATAACTTGTATGGATAGATCTCTCCATAGGGCTGTTCCTCAAAAAAAGCCACATTCAGACAAAGAAAATTGGCTCTTCCTCTGGACTGCCAGCCCCTTCTTGTCTCCTGTGTGCCCCATTCTTGCAGCTCCTTCTTGCAGTTCTGTGTTCGTTAGGAAGGAAGGAAGCTAACAATGGTAAGGGACAGGTGAGTGTCCACACTGAGTGGTATTGAGTAGGAAACACAATCTCATTCAATTTTCACAACCACCATTATGAACTCAATTGCAAGGGGATGAAGCAGAGGCTCATAGTGGTTAAATGACCAGGGCTAGTGAGCAGCAGTTTGAGATTTGAACTAGTGCAATGTTCGTCATATCAGACTATGTGGCTCTGAGCCCAAACATATCAATGCAGTTAAAGGAACCTATGCTTTAAAATTGAAGGATGCAAATTCTTGAAAGCACAAAGAGATAAAGCAGACGGCTGGACCAGATGGAGGTCTCCTCCAAGCACGTTGACCTACAGGCAGAGCATGGGCAGCTTCCTACTTAGGCCAATGTAAGACCAGCTCTATACACTTTGTGAATAACTCTGAGGTGCTCTTTTGATATCAGAGTGTTTCATCCAAGAAAAAAATTCCTCCAGAGACTGTCCGAGCCTGAGACCACGCCACCTTCAGTGCCTGTCGCCAGATCCCTTTCCTGTGCTGGGTGGAATGATGACCTCACAAGATGGGGAATCTTACCTGGTCTTCAAGCTCCTGCAGAAATGCCATATCCTTCAAGCCGTACACCTAAGAAAAAAAGGACACATCTTTGCAAATCAGGAAAGACTAATACTCGGTACTCAGTGAATTCATTTATCCATTCCGAATAGGTATTCGATGATATGGTGAAATATCCTGATGCCCACAATATATAGACCAGCATGTCGAAAGATTAAGAGAAGGGTTCTGGAACTACAGCAACTGGATTTGAATCCTCTCTCTGTCACCTCTGTGCTTCAAATCTTCTACATCTTTACTGATTTTTCTTGTTTGTTCTACCAGTTATTGAAAGAGAGCATTGAAATCTTCAGCTATGATTATGGATTTTCTTTCTCTTTGGCAGTTTTATCAGTTGTTGCTGCATATATTTTGATACTTTGTTATTAGTGGTATAAAAATTTAAATTGTTGTGTTCTCTTGATGAATTTACCCCTTTGCCATTAGGAAATGGCCTTATTCATCATCCCTGGTAAAATTCTTTGCTCTGAAATATATTAAATACTTTGTCTGATGTTAATATAAACATTCAGCTTTCTTTTGATTAGCATTAGCCTTTTATATATTTTCCCATGCTTTTGCTTTTAACATATTTGTGTCTTTTAAGTGGGTTTATTGTATTCAGAATATATATGGATCTTAGTTTTTTATTCAATCTGATAGTATCTGCTAAAATGATTCTTAATATGACTAGATTTCAATCTATCTCCTTTCTACTTATTTTTTATTTGTCCTATCTGTTCCTTGGTCCATTTTTCTCTTCTTGTTGTCTACTTTTGTAATAAACATTTTTATGGTTCCATTATATCTCTTCTTTGGCTTTTTAACTATAGATCTTTGTTGTATTGTTATAGTGGTTGCTTTAAGATTTACAGTATGCATCTTTAACTTATCATAGTCACTTCAAATGATATATATATAGTATAATATGTCATTCAAATTTCATGTATAATATAATAAACCTACAATACTATACCTCTATCTTTCCTTTCTTACCCTTATGCCATGGTTTTTATACATTTTACTTTTGCATGGTGCTATCAATCACACACTACTTAACTATTTTTAACGGTAATTTATGTTTTCTTAATTAAACTTTTTATTTTTAGATCATTGTAGATTGCAAAAAATAATACAGAGATTCCATGTACCTTCACCGAATTTTCCTCAATAATAACATCTTGCAAAACTATAGTACAATATCACTACTAGGATATAGACATTTATACAAACCACCAATCCTATTCAGTTTTTCTTGTACTGATATGTATGTGTATATGGTTGACCCTGAACAATGAGGGGGTTAGGCATGCTGACCCGCCTATGCCATTTAAAATCTGCTATAACTTTTGAATCCTCCAAAACTTAACTACTAATGCCGACTGTTGACTGGAAGCCTTACCGATAACATAAACAGTTGATTAACACACATTTTGTATGTTATATGTACTATATACTGTATTATTAAAATAAAATAAGCTAGAGAAAAGAAAATGTTATTAAGAGAATGATAAGGAAGAGAAAATATATTTACTATTCATTAAGTGGAAGTGGATCAACATCACCTTTATGATAAAAGTCTTTATCTTCATCATCTTCATGTGGAGTAGGTTGAGGAGGAGGAGGAAGAGAAGAGGTTGGTCTTGTTGTATCAGGAGTGGCACAGGCAGGAGAAAATCCATATTTAAGTGGACCTGTACAGTTCAAACACACGTGTTCAAGGGTCAACTGTATTTAGTTCTGTACAATTTTATCACATGTATAGGTTCATATATCCACCATCACATTCAATTATCTTTTTAAAAGATTGCTATGGACTGAATTGTGTCCCCTGAAAACTTCATATGCTGAAACCCTAATCTCAATGTGATGGTATTTGAAAATAGAGCCTTTGGGAGATAATTAAGTTTAGATGAGGTCATGAGGGTGGGGCCTGATGATGGGATTAAAGCCCTTATAGGAAGAGACATCAGAGAGCTTGCTGTTTTTCTCTTTTTGGTGTGAAAACATAACAAGAAGACAGTCATCTACAAGCCAAGAAAAGAGCCCTCCCTAGAACCCAGTCATGCTGGAGCCCTGATCTCAGACTTCCACCCTCCAGAACTGTGAGAAAATAAATTTCTGTTGTTTAAGCCATCCAGTCTATTGTATTTTGTTATGACAGCCCATGTTGACTAATACAGAGATTTAATTAGTAAGAGAAAAATTATATCTATTTGCCCATATGGTTAATACCATCTCGGATGCATTTTATTCTTTTCCAGAGATCTTTATTTACTGCTGCCTAAGAGACTTCCTTTAGCATTTCTTGTAGGATGGATCTGCTGACTGTGACTTAGCACTTGAATACCTGAAAGTCTTTACTTTGCCTTGCCTTTGTTTATAATGTATTTTTCTCCTGGATATAAAATTCTAGGTTAACAGGTTTTTGGGGTTTTTTTGGTTTCTTTAGTCTAAAAAACTTGCTGCTTCACTGTCTTCTTGCTTGCATTGTTTCTGCAGAATTCTGTTATTCTCAACATTGTTCCTCTATATATGAAGCATCTTTTTTGTATGGATGCTTTTAAGATTTTTCTCTTCATCTGTGGTATTGAGAAACTTGCCTATGATATGTATTGGTGTAGTTTTCTTCATAATTTTTGTGCTTGGAATTCATTGAGGTTCTTGGATCTGTGAATTTGTAGTTTTTATCAATTTTGAAAAATTTTTCAGGCATTATCTTCAAATATTTGATCCACTCTCCTTTCTCTTCCCTCCCTTAGGACTCTAATTACACATATATTTGGCCACTGGAAGTTGTACCACCATTTATTGATCTTTTTTATTATGGTTCACTTTCTTCTCTGTATTTTTGGATAGTTTCTATTGCTGTGTCTTCAAGTTCATTCATCTTTTTTTCTGGAATATCTAATCTGCCATTAATTCATCAAGTGTTTTTTTTTTTCATTTCATACATTGCAGTTTTTGCCTCTAGAACTTTTTATTGGGTCTCTTTTATATAGTCTGTGTCTCTAGTTAACTTTTTGAACCTATAGAATGCTGTTATAATGAATGTTTTGATGTTCTTTTCTACTAACTTAACATCTCTGACAGTTCTGTTGGTTTTTATGGATTAACTTTTTCTCCTTACTATTAAGTGATATTTTTCTGTTTCTTTGCATGCCTTCTAAGTTTTGATTAGATGCTAGAAATTGTCAATTTTACCTTATGTGGTGGTAGATATTTTTGTATTTCTATAAATATATGTGAACTTTGTTGTAAGACATAGTTATTTGAAAATATTTTGATCCTTTCTTGTTTCTTTTAACATTTATTAGTATATGACCAGAACAATGCTCAATGTACGCTTAATTGTTAGCCACTACTAAGGCAAGATCCTTCAGTGTACTATGTGCTCCACTCAGTGGCCTACGGAGCATGAGGTTTTCCAGTCTGACTGGTGGGAGCAGACACTATTCCTGATCCTGCCTGAGCTCCAAGCACTGTTGTCCCTAAATCTTTCTGGTGGTTCTTTCTCAAGCCTTGAGTACTTTCCTCACAAGCAGGCACCAATCAGAATGCAGCTTTCTCCCCTCTGGTATTCTATTCTATGAATTCTAGCTGCCTTGATCTTCTTAAGACTCTTAGCTTCATTTCCGCATTTCTTCCCCTGGTCAGCTAGGACTCAGGGAGTCTGCAGGCTCTACCTGGGTTCTCTCTCCCTACGTCATGGCCAGGAAACCCCCTCAATGCAGTAAGCTGGAGAAACTGGGAGATTTGATTTATTGGGGGTTTTTTTTGTCTCTTGTCAGATCACTGTCCTTCTTTTTCTAATTTCCAGTTTCTTGAAAATCATTGTTTCATATATTTTATCATGTTTTGATTATTTTAGGCTAGAGGGTAAACCTGGTCTCTTTTTTTCCCTTTCGATCACAAGCAAACATCCTACAGTTTTTCAATCGATGTAAAATTATACTGTATGTAAAGTTTTTGGTCAATAATTTTTATCTTTCCATTTGGTCAATTTTCATTTTGTCTACTATCCAGAAAATATTCAAATTTCCTCAATTAATGCCAAAACAGTGTTTACATCTCATTCATTTGAAACAATATCCAATCCAGAATAACATATTCCATGTTGGTTTATTCTCTTAAGTCTCTTTTATCTGTAAGTGGTTCCTATTATTTAAAAAAAAAAATCTTACTTATTGGAAAGACTGGGACAAGTTGTCTTGCAGATTGTCCCAGCTGATGAATTTGTCTGGTTGTCTCCTAGGAGTACTATTTAGCTTGTTCCTTTATCCTTTGTATTTTCTGTAAACATGATGTAATTATCTTAGGTAATTTTGACAAGAACACATCATGGGTTATAGTATGCCACTTGTTGTATCACATAGTATTCACAAACACATATTCTCTGTTTGACCCACTGTTGTGGGCTAAATTTTGTCCCCCAAAATTCATATGTTAATGTCCTAGCCACTACTATATTTGGAGATGAGTCCTTACAGAGATAATTGAGATAAAATGAGGTCACTGTAGAAGGCCCTAATCCAATATGGCTGACATCTTTAAAAGAAGAGAAAGTGTGAATATAGTAATCTGGACACAGAGGGGAGACCATGTGAGGACACAGCAAGAAGGTGGCCATCTAGCAGCCAAGTAGAGAGGCCTCAGGAGAAACCAACCCTGCAGACACCTTGATCTCAGACTTCCAACCTCCAGAACCATGAGAAAATAAATCTCTGTTGAACCACACAGTTTGTGATACTTTGTTATGGCAGCCCAAACAAACTGATAAACCTACCACTTGTGATGCTGAGATTGAATACTACCCAGCTCAATTACACAGTTATAATGTTCCACCTGTATCCAAAAAGCAACTTATGTGGTGTTTCTTTGACATTATTCAAACACCCAGTCTCCATCAAACATTTATCTAATGACTTTAACACCAGTGGAAATTTTTGCTCCAATCAGTATTTCTAAGAGGTTTATAAATGAGCATTTTTAATTCTATCATTCCTTCTCCATTCATCACCTAATGTTTTTTTATAAATTACAGATTTATCTCTTAACTGAGGCTATTTGATAACACCAAAACGTAGGTTCTACTGGAAAAAGAAAGATAAATGTTTAACCCTATCCATATAATTGCCAATTTTCAAAGCATAGTTGTCCATTGGTATCTGTGCAGGATTGGTTCCAGGACCCTCACAAAACCCAAAACCTCTAGATACTCAAGTTTCTTATATAAAATGGTGTAGTATTTGCACATAACCTATGTACATTCTCCCATGTACTTTGAATTATCTCTAGATTACTGTAATACATAATACAGTGCCTTCACATTACTTCATTTGAGTGAATTCAATATAATACTTGGCAAGCAGAAAATTCAAGTTTTCCTTTTTTGAAACTTTGTGAAAAATTTTTTTTCCAAATATTTTCAATCTGTGGCTTATAGAATCCACAGATGTGGAGCCCATGGATACGGAGGCCCAGCTGTAATAAGTAGTTTTAAAAACTGCCCAAAATGATAACAAATGAAGGTTTTCTTTCCCCTTTTCAAAATATTATTACAGACTCATGGATTTTTATTGATTAAGTGTTTAAATCTATTATAATTATTACTGTTTTTATGTTTAAAACCTCATAACATTTTATGACACCTTTTAAGCTGGCTCCTGGGTTTTTCTTACATTACACTATGAAATTTTGAAAGTCTCCTCACTTTTTAGCACAAGAAAAGGTCTCTAGTTCATGTAACTTTTGTTTTGGGGGGGTGTTGGGAGGGGGCTCAGACCTGGAATTTGCCGTTTTTCTAAAAATTTCTAGTTCCTTTTACTGGGGAATTGAATTAGTAACCATACTCTGGAAATTAGGCGCACTCATTGTTACCATTTCCATGGTTAGAGCTACGAAAAACAATGTGTGTGCATGTGTGTATGCCTACATGTCTGTGTGTATGTATGTGTGCATATATATGTAAGTAAAATCATTTATTGTTATTAATATGTCTATTCAATTTTAACATTATAGTGGCTTCGTTTAATTTCTTTCACTTTATCATGGTATCTCTTTTATCTTACATTGAAAATGCTAGTTTCTAAGCACATCAACATAATTATTCACTTATTCTAAGCAGCATTATAAAGAGATAGTTTCAAAATGTCACTCCTGAAATTACTATAAACAATAAAAACCTTTATGGAAGTTTAAAGTTTCCTTGTATTTCTTTTCATCCCTAGAATATTTTCCACTGAAGAGCACAGTGTTCTAAAGCACCGTGAAATATGTTATTCCCTGTGTGGCTATGCTGTGAACTTGACATATGGTTGGGTTCTTTTGTTTGTTTGTTTTCAACTTAGGAGATTTTTTAAACTTTTTTGAAAATAGTAATACATTTGCATGATTCTAAAGGTCAAAATTCTATGGAAAGGCCTACCCAGAGAAATCTCGTTTCTACCCATTATCCCTCCATCCACCCTCTGTCCTCTTTCATAATTTACCATTTTGGGTATTAGTTTTTATCTTTCCAATATAGTGTTTGCCTATATCCGTGGTGTAAATGCTCCTGGCATGGCTGATTTCAAGCTGCCATGGGGATAGCAACTGGCCAGCAAAATTCTTGAAAATTTAACAATCAGCCCTCACAGGCTGGCACAAGTTGCACAGGTAGACTGGCACAGTCTACCTGTCCTCCCTGTGCCCCATTTAAACAAGTAGCAAGCTTCTCTGAGCCTTAGATTTTGTTGTTTTTTCACATGATAACACTTGGTTAGATGTCATGAAGTAGTTGTTATATATGTCATTAGAACTCTTCCATCTATATCTCATTTTATGTAACATGACCTACTGCTTTTCTCCTAAGTGTGAACTTGTAAGGAGAGTTTTAATTTGGAGTCAGAAAGATTTGGATTCTAACCTTGAATCAAACCGTACCTCTCTGAACCTCATATTCCTCATCCATGAAATAGAAAACATAATATAAAAGTTTGTGGCATAATCAAATGAAATTAAATACTCAGATATAATAGTAACTTGTTAGTGTCCCCCTTTTCTCCTCTGTGAAATGGATGGTTTGGAGTACATGCTGCCCTCCCACCTCTGACGAACTATTATTTTCTAGAACATTCTGTCAATCTTCCCAACAGTGTCATGAGTCAACAGGCATGTATGTGCCCATCTTACAGATGCACAGATGAAGACTCAGAACACTGGGGACTCAGAACCATAGACTTTCAGGGTCATAAGGGTTCTTAGAGAATGTCCACTTTACTGACCTTTGACCCTATAAGACCCTTTATTCACAATCCCTTCTTCAAAGCTACTCTTTTGGCAGGGAGTGGGTGAGGATGGTTGGTCCTCTTTGGTGACACAGAGAAGCTGACAGAGAAAGCCAGCTGCCATGGTGGTTAGTGGGTCAGAAAATACTTTTCAGTCACACACATGCAGGAACAGTGAGGGACAGATGCGGGACAGTGGTGGGAATTCAGGAGCCTTTGGTGTATCTACCTGGCTCATGGCCATAGCAGCAGGAGATGTAAGTTCACAGGCTCAGTAAAGCCATCCATCACCTGCGCATGATGGTATTCTCTGCTGTCTGCCCAAACTCCTTCTAGATTCCATCCTAGTCCTTCTTGCTCTAATTTTAGTAATATCAAGCTAGTATCCTTTTTCTAATTCTGTCAATTAATTACGTCCTATTTTACATGCAGAATAGCTCTAAACATACATGACTACATATAATACCCCTTCCTTGGTATATGTTCTATACAAAAATGTATCTCTAATTTTATACAATAAATTTTACCCATTTGTTTTGGGAGTTCCACAAACACTCACCCATTTGGTAACTTGGCTGCAAGGGCTCACAGGACCCAGAGGCAGTTGTCCTTACAGCCATACTTTAGATATGCTTTAAATTCTCTCTCCTAAGGGGGTAGTCACATAGAATGCACTCCTTCCTCCAGCAATGAAATGCAGTGCAATGTTTCTGCCTAACAAAGCACACTTGAGACTCAGAGTCCAGGTTTTTATTGGAAGCTGGTCACTAAGGAAAACAGGAGTACAACACTCACATTGTTTGCACAAACAGTCTAGGCAAGCTGGTACAGCAGGGTCCAGTGCCCTGGACATACAAACAGACTTATCATTTAGTAACATAGGGAATTCTCCAAAGCCAAGTTCTCAGATGGCAGCCAACAGTCAGCCCCAAAGCAGGCCCATCTAACTGTCAATATCAAACCTAATATGTAAACTCTTTCCCGCACACAAGCATTCATCCCTCCTTGGAACAAATGTAAAAATCCTACATGCTTATTTAATTTTCGAAATTTCACAGTGGGTAAAATATTAGAACTACATTGAGAGCAAGCTTGATGTCTGCTCATAGAGTTGTATAATGTTACATTACCTCCCAAATATTTGAGAGTCACTGATCTAATCCACTGATCCTCACCCCTCAGTCATACATAGGCCTTGAACCTATACCTTCTAAATTGCCTGGAGTTAGTTCTGTATGCATTGCAATGACCTAGGGAACTTTTAAAACTACCGAGCCTAGGCTCAGAGATTCAGATTAAATGAATTGGGGGTGCAGTCTTGGCTTTGGAATTTTTTAACCTCCACGGGTGATCCTAATGTGTAGCCAAAGTTAACAACTACTTCTTACGACCAGTGGTTCTCGAAGTGTGTTTTCCGAACCAGCAACATCAGCATCACCTGGAAACTTGTTAGAAATGCAAATTCTCAGGCCCCACCCCAGGTCTATGGAATCAGGAATTCTGGGCATGGGGCCCAGAGATCTGTTTTAATGAGCCCTCCAGGTGATTCTGATGCCCATTCAAATTTGAAAACCCTCGCCCCGGACCAAGACGTGTAGACACAGCCACAGGGAGCCCTCGGCACGACCCTATCATCTGAGGGACCAGAGGAATCTACATTAAGTTTACCAACTGGCCTTTATCTGCCATTTATTTGCCTTCCCACAAGTTGCTGCCCCAAGAGACTCAAAGTTATTGTCCTTTCTGTTGTCACTTCTTTAGAAAGGTACTGTTCTTTATTGAAGATGCTCTACAAGCTGCAATTCAAAGCCACCTCTTGGAGAACTTTGCTTTCCCTGGGTATCTCTCGTGTACATAGGAAATATACATGTCCATAAACTTCTGTTTGTTTTTCTCTTGTTAATCTGTCTTTTGTTAGAGGAGTTCCATCCCAACTAAGAAACTATAAGTGTTGAAGAAAAAAATATTATTATTCTCCTTCACTAGCAGAGACAGGGCACATAGCTGATGCCCAGTAATGCGTGCACCACCATGCACAGGTAGATGGTGGATGAATAGACAGTGATGAAGGGATGGATGGAGAAGGGGAACAAGTGGAGCCTCCCATGGTATTTTTCCAGGAACTCAATCCGTCTGAAAAACTCTTCTTGACCAATGCCCTTGATCTGTGACAAAAGTGAAAACATCTTGTCCTGACCTCCCTTTTCATGGCCAGCAACTCGGCTTTAAAGTATTTCTGGTGTCCCCTTGGCCAGTTGGGGTCCATTCAGGCAGCTGAGGAGGGCTTAATGTTCTATTTTAGGGAGTTCACAGTGGCAAATATTGTTTTCTTATTTTAAGAAATTTCCACAGGGACCCCAACCTTCAGCAACCACCACACTGCTCTGATCAGTCAGCAGCTGTCACCATGGAGGCAAGATCCTCCACCAGCCAAAAGATCATGATCACTGAAGGTTCAGATGATCATTATCAATTTTAGCAATAAAGTATTTTTAATTAAGGGACAAACATTGTTTCTTTAGACGTAACGCTATTGCACACTTAATAGACTACGATATAGTTTAAGCATAATTTTTACATGCACTGGGAAACCCAAAACTTCATATGACTTACTTTAGTGCGACATTCCTGTTACTGCGGTGTTCTGGAACTGAACCACAGTATCTGTGAAGTCTGCCTACAAATCCCAGATGTCGAAACTAACTGTCAAAATCTCAGATGGACTTGACTTGCATGGTTGCTGGAAATTTTGCCAAATCTTTGGGAGCTGAGACAAACAGCTCTGTAGCTAAGTGTGCTCATAGGAGGAAAGCAGATGCTGCCGACAGAGCTCTGCACCATGCGGTCCTAGGCAAGGCCAGACCTCAGGATGGTGTCCTCCACCTGAGCAAGTCCTACAACTGCCCTCCAACTCGTATAACAGGAAGGAATCACTGAAAAGTTGGACTTTTTTTTAGCCAACTCTGGTATCTGCTGGTTGAGCCAGATTTCATTTGGTTTAGAAAAAAAAATTAAAGCAACATTACTTACATCTTGACTATGATGGATCAAATGCATATTCCCTATCCATATATTATCTAATTTAATCCCCACAGCCAAACTATGGCATTGGTATTAAATCCCCCCATTGTGCGGTAGAGAAAACTGAGATTCAGAGAGGTGAGGGGACTGCTTGAGGCCACACAGCTAGGAAGCTAGGTACAAACCCAGGTCTGCCTGATCTAAAGTGTGTGTGTGTGTGTGTGTGTGTGTTCTACTCCACAGGCTGACTTTTACATTAAATGGCAAAGAGCTGTTTAAATGTGAGGAAAGACACATAATCAGGCCACAAAGTGTTAATAAAAGAAAAGGGCCAGGAAAAATATTTCCATTTTTATTGTCATTTCTATCCATTTAAAATCTCTTTTCCTTTAGGTTCTAGCCTTCTGACTCTTATCTTCGTTAATGTAATGATTGCAGAGCTTTGATTGTTTAATTAGAAAATACGGCACCATTATTCAAAGAGTTGTCATTACCTAAGCTGCAATGGTCAGAGGACAGTCTTAAAACAAGGGAAAAAAAACTTGACACATCTCTCTAGTTTAATTGTATTTATTTTCATGTTTCTAAAAATATCCTCTCTGCAAACAGCTTCTGGGCACAAATTCAAAACCATAAATCGACCAAGCTGACAGCACTCTTCTTTTCAGCTTCCTCATTTAGGAAATGCCCCAAAAGTCATTTGTAGCTTCTGTTTTGTTTTTTAGTACCATACCCTGAATGATGTCTTCCTCCTCTCACACCCCAAATTTCCAGCTATCACCTGGTGTAGTAAACATTCATTCGAGGAGCACCTTCTCTGGGCCCCAAGTGGGAGAGGTCCAGGATTCAGAGATGCCTCAGACACAGTCCCTGCTCCCAAGATGCCATAGTCCAGGGTTTGGCTTCTTGGACCACAGGCCACCTCAGATCCATCCCATCATCAAGGACTCTGATGCCAATGGTCACCTGACCATGCTTTAAGAAATCCTGGTCTAGGGAGAGGAAAAGGAAAGTTCAAGAGCAGTTGAAATGGTTGCTACCATAACTGCTATCACCTATTGAATATTCACTCTGTGTTAGGCACTGCTCCATGAACTTCACTCATTTATTTCTTAAACCATTTCTATTTATCCCATTTCACAGGTGAGGACACTGAGGCACAGAGTTAGTAGGAAACACAGAGGAAAAGATTCCTCAGGATAGGGATCAGGTGTTATAGACTGAAGTGTGTTCTTCTAAAATTTATATAAGTCCTAACTCCTTGTACCTCAAAGTGTGACTGTATTTTGAGACAGGGTCTCTAAAGAGGTAATTATGATAAAATGAGGTAATTAGAGTGGGCCCTAATTCAATATGACTGATGCCCTTATAAGAAGAGAAATTTGAACACAGACATGTGGACACACATAGGAAAGACCAGATGAAGACACAGCAAGAAGGTGGCATACATTTGTTTAGGTGTAGCAGGGATTTCTAGGTACCCCCCAGCTTGCCTACCCTTCCATGGTCCCACTTGTTCCCCATAAAAGTGCTTTGGCTGTGGCACAGAAATGCACATGGCAAATAGCAAAGCTGTAGGTGGCTATAGGGGAAGAATGAGGAAGACAGTCTGATGGAATCATCTTCAGATGGTGCATTTCCTCCCTTGGAGCCAAGTGTCTGAGAAGTATTAATGCACAGGGAACCCTGGGCCTTTGCCTTTCCGATCAAGGTGACTGGCTTATTTATTCAGGGTCAATGTCTTTTTACAGTGACTATCCGATCTTGGAGATTTATCTGTATGTCACAACCAGATGTCAACTAACCAGTGCTATGGGGTAATGCAAGGGGAATCAACCAAACCACACACTCCAGATTCACAAATAAATGCTAAATAATCCCTGCCCGACTAATATTCCTAAAGCCAAGCAACTGTGGTTATATGGTTCCCCCATGTGGCAGTATTTCCACAATCCCCAAAGCTAAAACACTTTAAATAAATAGAACTTCTTATATATAAATATTCAAACAAATTCCATCAGAACACAATTCAAAACACCACTTTAAAACAATTTTCTCAGGAAAATAAAGTCTCCTTTCCTCTCAGGGATACAGCAGGGGGATTTTTCCGTAGTTTTAGGACACCAGGGTATTTTTTTTTCCTTCCCCAACAGGCTTGGCTCCTAGCAGGGCTCTTTTCACAAAAGGCATATCACTAAACCCTAAAAATAATCCTTGAAGTGTTCACGTCCAATTTGTGCAATAAAGAACCTGAGACACAGAAGGGTTTACGCATCCATTCTAGCCCCCGGTCTCGCACATACTACATGGAGAGGTAAAGGTCTCATCTTGGGTTCCCCTGACTCCAAAGTCTGCAAGCTTCCTACTGTTCCAGCACCTTCCTTTGAACAAGTTCTTCTTCCCTCTCAGGTTACCTGCAATGTGCGTTTTTATACAGATTTGCCTGAAACCACATAGGCCCCACAGAAGGATCCATCTAGGACCTGAGAGCCCAACTACAGAGGACCAAGCCAATGACCTCTTGATGCACCTGTCGGGGGACAGATGCCACCTTTTTTCATCTATCAATCCCCTTTGCTGTGTTAATCAATAGGCCCCTAAATCCAGTTCAAAGAAGACCATTGTCTTGATCTGAACTGCTCATTCCACAATCGGTTCAAGTGATCCCTCTGTTTACCTGCACATTTCAGAAAGAGACTGGGCTGTTGTATGAACTGTTGTCTTCATGATCAAAGCGAATCATTCAGCCCTGTGATCAAAGAGATGTTAACTCCCAGCTGGACTCCTTTCTCAGACTGCACAACTCCCACCACTGAAACCATAATTAAAAAATGGTTCAGCTCAAGAATTCTGATTACAACATCTAAATGGCCTTCTCCTCGATAGGCTTTGAATAAAGCTGGTATCAGCTTCAATATTATGAGAAATTCTGTCAATAGTAAATACTGTGATCTCACAGATCAATATGCCTTGACAGTCTGTAACCTGCTAATTGGCCTTAGAAATCTTAAGGGCGCACAGCGTGACCTATATAGAAAGGTGAAGGTGAAGGAGGCAAGGGAAAGGACAACAGAGGGGCTGGGAAACACAGGCCCAGGCCTCTGAAAACCTCCCATCTTCTAGCCAGCACTTTTTGCCAACAGGAGCTCTGGGAGATTGTAAATTGAAGCATCATTTGGTGACATCCTGTGTCCGGGGTGGTTTAGTGAATTATGTCTGCAGCTGACACAATGAGCATAACAAACCTCTTATCTCCCAGGCTGACACAATTCAGCAGCCCAAGAGGTCTAAAGAGGCTTCCCCTTTGCAGAAAGCCCATCACCCATGGGGAGGAGGGACAGGCTTCTGAAATGTGACTTACTGTAAAGGGTTGGGGGCGAAGGGCAAGGAGATAAGATGACTTAGCTAAGTTTCTTCAAAGGAGAGAGGTCAGGAAAATAAATCATTTTTGCAAAATAAAATAAATCATCACAATCACCAGGAAAGTAACAGGTGGTCACCCTTGATGATATCGATGGAGCATGTTCAATGCAGAGGGCACTTGTTAAAAGGCAATCAAGACCAAGACCTCTGAAATGTCACTTGTGTGGAGGGACATCAGGACAGCATTGGAGAAAGTGAAGCCATTTCCATGTTCTGAATCTTTCTGCAGCTAAAGCTACTGATTCATGCTGAAAAAGCAAAGTGAGAGCACCCTTGGAAGTGAGAGTTCTCAGGGTGCTGGCCTGATGCTATGTTTAACAGAAAGCTTCCGTAAGTATATTCAACTCATCGAGAAGTGATCAGATATCATGAAACAAGTGACCCAGTTATGTGGCTTGTGCTTCTCCTATAATAGTCAAATTGGTCTAGTTCTAATTCCTGATATGGGGGTGGGAATGAGAAGTAGGTGATGGGGAGTGTATGTGCACTTTGCAGATCGGAAGGAAAATGGACTTGAACTCCAGAGACTCTGAGCAATACACAAGATGGAAAAGTGCTCAGACATTTACCAGTGGAGGCCTGGGAAGGATAGGATGATTTGCAGTTACTACATAACACAGGGCCCAGACCCATCCATCTTTGTATCCCTGGAAGTAGTAGTAATAACGTAATAACTTGAATTAAGTATCATGTGTGCAGACATGGTTAAGAGCTTTATAGACGCTATCTGCACATGCAACGTCAAGCAGGTGCTATGTATTATCCTTATTTTGCAGATGAGGAAACTCAAGACTTTTCAGAGTTAGGAAGCTGCCCAAATGCACACAGTCAGTAAATAACAGAGTAAGTATGTAAACTCAAGTCTTTCTGACTGTAGGAACTGAACTCTGAACTTCTTCTGCCCAGCACAAGGGCTTCTCAGAAAATGTTTGGGAATTTACACTGAAAAGATAAAGAATGGCAAAACTGATGTATAAATAAATGAATAATATCTTCTTCTTGGATTGCCCCAGGTTCTTGTAACAGACCAACTCTCTAGGCCATAAAATTCTTTCTTTTATATGAGGTAAAGTCTATGTGCTGAAAATAAATGGTTGCTCTTGTTCTAATAGCAATTAATGATAAACAAACCCATTGTTAATAATTAATAAAATAAAACATTAAGTATAATTCAAGTCTATTTTCTAAAGTCCTCCAGGACCAGGGCCATACAGGATATAATGCAGGACTTCAATAATGGTTTGCAAATAATAAAGCTATTATTACCATATATCACAGCAATATGTCAAAAGCAGCAAAAATTATATCGTTTGACTAAATGATACAAAGGCACTTTATAAAATTTAAAACTACTTTCTATTTTTAAAATTCCAAGTAGATATATAAGAAATGTTGCTTACCATAAAAATAAAATATATTTCATAATAATAGTTGGCAGTCACTTAAAGGTAAAATATCAACATCAAGAACCAAAAATGCAAGCTTTTTATCCTCATATTTTACATTGTTTGAGAAATTCTGATCAAAGGAAAAAGAAATAAAAAGGTAACTATTAAAAAGAGAAAAAAATTATTCTTTATAGATCATGTACTTATATATCTCAAAGATCCAAAGGCGTATGGTAGAAACTAACAAAATGTAATATAACTTAGGAGTTTGTATATAAGATAAATAAAGATTATCAAAATAATGTATAAAATAATTTAATAATTCCTATTTCCAGCAGCAACAAAAATGATGATATATCATGAAATAAATTTAATGAAAACTGAGTGACCTATTTAAAGAAAGCTGCAAGACTTTACAAAGAGATGTAAAAACAGTCTGGCTGGCATAGAAGGAGAGAGAGCTACCCCGTGGTAAGGCTGTGTATCACTACAGCATACATTCTGCTTAAATTAATATGGGGCTTGCAACAATGTTAACAAAAATCCCAACCTGACTTTGACAAAAGGATTCTAAGATTCACCTATAAAAATAAGCAGAATACTTAAGAAATTTTTAAAGGGGAAGTACACTGTATTTTATAAAGCTACAAAAATTTAAATAATGTGACACTGGTGCAAAAATAGCACCAGGGACAATAACTCAGAAAAATGATCTTATTATGTATCATATCCTAATGTATGACAAAGAATTCATCACAGGTCAATTCCCAGAAGAGCCAGAGTTATTTAATAAATGAGATTAGAACAATCAGCTAACAATTTGGAACACAATATATTTAAATAATTACCTCATTCCACATACCAAAAGACGTTTCTGATTCATTAAAGAATATAATGTATATAAATAAAATTAAAAGAAGATTCAGTTTAATTTCATTTTTTTGGAAGGAGAAAGAATTTCTGTTCTCAGGAATGATATAACAATAATTCACAAAGGGAAAGGTAGGCAGGCACATCCTGGTGCCGAGCACCATTCTGATGGATTAGTATTTGCACTATACTTGTTTACATTTTGAAAATCGCCTTTGCAGTCAATTACATACCAATTAAAATTTTTGCAGGATAGAAACAACAACAAATAATAATAACCAGCAGACTAGGAAAAATAATTCAACAAATGTGAAAAACAGATAAGAAAAGCATGACGATGCCCATAGATACGTCAGCAGAGGAAAGAAGCAGAAAAGCCACCAAAAAGGGAAATGCAATTAGCAAAACTAAATATGAGAAAATGTTCAACCTCAATGCACATTACGAGATACTACTTTTTGTTCATCAGTTATTTTATGTGTGTATATTTTATTAAAGTAAAAAAAACCAAATATTGGCAAGCATGAAGTGAAAGAGACACTCTCATAGATTGCTAAGGGCAATTTAAATTGGTAGTTTTGGGAAAGAGCCTAGCAATTTGTAGAAGCACCTTAATATGCTTGTTTACATACTTTAACCCAGGAATTTCACTTCAGGAAATTTATCCTAAGTAAATAACTATAGATGTAGGAAACACTGTGAATAAAGATTTTAAATGCTGTGGTGCATGCATATATAATAGTGAAAAATTATAATAGTTCTTCAATTTCAGGAGAACAATGTAATGAGCTGAATGATATCCACCAAAAAGGTTTGTTGAAGTCCTAATCCCCAGCACCTGTGAATAGTACCTCATCTGGAAATTGGGTCTTTGCAAATCTGTTCAAGTTAAGATGAGGTCATACTGGACGAGGGTGGACTCAGTGTGAGTGGTGTCCTTATGAGACAAGAAGAGACACACAGACACACAGAGAGAATGTCATGTGAGGATGGCGGCAGATTGCAGTGATGAATTTACAAGCCAAGGTATGCTAAGGATCGCCAGAATCTAGGAGAGAGGCCAGGATAAATTTCTCCCCTAGAGCCTTCAGAGAAAGCACAGCTCTGCCAACACCTTGACTTCAAACCTTCAGCCTCCAGACCTGTGAGAGAATAAACTTCTATTGTTTTAAGCCACCCGGTTTGTGGCAATTTGTTACTGCAGCTCTAGGAAACTAATACAAACAGTAACATGTTAATGTTAGTTAAGAAACAATTTCTCTATGAAATATGCAGCCACTAAAAATAAATTAAAATGAATTAATGACTTAGAAAAAGGATTATAATATATTATAAGTAAACAGGCAGGGTACAAAAGCATATGAAATTATAATAAAATTATGCTAAAACAATTCACTGGACCGGAAGGAATTTCAATAAAATATTGAAAGTGGTTGCATTTGCATAGTAAAACATCAGTATGTTTTCTACATCTCTAGAGTCCCAATTTTCTCTAATAAAAATATATTCATAATTAATTATGATAGTCGGTTGCAACTAATCAAGACTCACTCGTGGGACTGGGACTGGACTCCCTCTTATAAGGCCCTTAGCCTTGAAGTTGATAGACCTGAACAAAATTAGGCTTCTATTAACAAGAAAGACTGTAGAATGTCAGGTACGCAACTAAAAATGTCTTGTACCGTGTCTTAGGCCATTTGGGCTGTTATAATAGAATACCATATACTGACTGCCTTACAAACAGCAGAAACTTATTTCTCAGAGTTCTAGAGCCTAGAAAGTCCAAGATCAAGGCTCTAGCAGATTTGGTGTCTGGTCAGAGCCTCTTCCTCATAGACAGCTGTCTTCTCACAGTAACCTCACATGGTGGAAGGGGCCTCTTTTATAAGGGCAATAATTCCATTTATAAGCGTTCTGCCTTCATGACCTATTCTCCTCCCAAATACCATCACTTCCTAATACCATCACCTTGAAGGTTAGAATTTCAATATGTGAATTTTGGGAGGACAAAAACATTCAGGCCATTGCATGTCATGTCCTTGTTTACTCCAAGCTTTGATAGATGCTGTGAAGAGGGGAACAATAAAGGTATTGTAGTTACTGAGGAGAAGGAAGAGCGTATTTCCTAAAGGGCAGGTGTTACCGCTGAGATGATCATTAATTCACTGGTAAAGCTCAACATTAGTATGTCACAAGTTGATGATCTAAGGGCCAATCTTAGAATAATGGACAAACTAACTTTCAGTATTTTTGTGAAAACACACACTAGAAAATTCCCTATAGCTCTTCTTTTATAGCTATGTATGATTTGCTCAATCACAAAAGTTAAGTTGACAAAGTCCAATGGTATATGTTTACAATTCAGTTGAGTGTACCCTGATATATCTGTTATTGAAGCAGGCATTCATTCATATTTCTTGAAAACTTAGCATATACCCAATATCAGCTTAAGAATCCAGGATACAGCACTCAATAAAAATGTTACAATTCCGACCCTCAAATATCTTCTAGCTACACTGGAGAAACAGACATTAAACAAAGCATGGTGCATAATATATAATTATAATTGTGATTAGGTGACACAAAGAGGAAGCAACAGGTGCTATCATAATAGTGAATAATGAGGAAAACTATTCTAGCTTGGAAAGACAGGGAAGTGATATTTAAGCTGACATATGTAAGATGAGGTTAAACTGATTCCTCAAGAGAAAGGAGGAGTTTGCCAAGCAAATTAGAGAAGGGGAGTAATGTGAGTGTTCTGAATAGAGGGAACAGTTTATGCAAAGATTCCAAGTCTAGAAATAGTCTGGTGGATTTGAGGGACTAAACAAATGCCCTCAAAATTGGCATGGAATAAGCAAAGCAGAAAGGTGGTGAGAGATGAGGCTGGAAGTGTACACAAAGCCCTGTAGATGATGTTGCAGATTTGGGGCTTAATCCTGAGTGCAATGGGAAGCCAATGACATGTTTTAAAAAGAAAAGAGAGGGATTTATGCTTTAAATAGTTCACTCTGGCTCCAGTGTAGAAAGAGAATTGTGAAGGAGCAGGAGTACATGGAGGGAGACCAGGGAGAAGTGATGGCAGCTCAGGTCAAAGACAATGCTGTCGTGCACCAGGGAGTGGGGTTATAAAGAATGGATTTGAGATAGTTAGATATAAGGGAGCAAATTCGGTTACGCTGGAACACTGACACATGTTGAACATTAGGAAACACTGGGCTACATAATCTATTAATAATAAACTTCCATTTTGACCTATTCACTCATGCATTCATCCAACATTCACTTACTAAGTGCAAATCCTGTATTAAAACTCACCAATTCATTATTCAGCTGTATCTACACTTTAGCTGAGTGCATCTATTGAATTTTCCATGCCAACAGTTATATTTTTAAAATCTCTAATTATGTTTGTTACCTGCCTAGTCTTTCTTCATAGCATGCATATTTTTAAATTATTGCATTCCTCTAGCTCTCAAATAATACTAAATACATTTTTAAAGTTTTATTCTGACTGTTTTTGATTATTCACTCTACTTTCTCATATATCCATTCTTACAGTTTTCAAGTTTGTGGTCTCTTGCATAATCTTGACCTTCTTCAGATACTTCATGAGTTTTTGTTTCTCCCTGATGTGAACTGTGCTCTGTGATGCCTTCATTTACAGCTATGATTTCCTGTGGTGTTACACCATTGTTCCGCAAATCTTTATTCTTCCTACCAACAACTTCAGTGAAATGAATATATACCTTGAGCCTTTAGAGTTAGGCTTGGCCATGTGACTTGCCTAGGCCAATGAGATGTCAGCAAGTCTAATATGAGTAATGGCTGGCTCGCATGGTTAATCTTCCTTTCTTAAATGTTTACCATCCCCATGAGAAAACATACCATGAATAACTGCTGGTCCCAGAAAGCCTATAGAAAAGATCTAAAAGATCTAAGATCTGTGGCCTGGATCCAAAAGCAAAAACAAAAACCTGAGCCCAGCTTAGATCAAGTATATGCACAAACCCACATCCCACCACGTGAAACAATCCTGCCCAGCTGACCCTCAGACTCATGAGCGAGAATAAATGAGTATTTCTGTGAGCCATTGATATTTTCTGGTAGTTTGCTACACAGCAATAGCTGACTGACCCACAGCCTATCCCTTCTTCTAGAAATTGTTTGCAGCTTCTGATCTATGAAGAGTTTTCTGTCATTTTCAAGTGTACTATTATTTATTATTTTTAAATTTATTTATTTTTTTTTATCATTCATAGGTGTTTGATGTGAGAGGGAGATATTTCAAAGAGTTCTCAGGCTACCATCTTGAAATTAGAAATATGAGCATGACATTGAATCACTTATAGGATTATTTCAACCCGTTTCATCAGAAAAGCTCTAGGAATTTCTGGAAGGGCCAGAAACTAACACTTGGAGGCTATCAATCCAGGAATAATTTCAAAATTATAACAAAAAACTGCTCCAGTAATGACACAACTGCCACTTCTGGGCATAGATACCACAGACCGTGCCTCTGATGCTGGGAGGTACCACCAGAATCTCTGCCACTTGTGCACGCTGATGGGCCTGTCACAGGCCAGTTCAGATCCTGCCCAGAACCTGCATATGCATTGAACTTGCTTCTGTGTTGAAATCTCACACCACTGTGTCTCACCCAGAGCAAGGAAAGTTGTGAAGGTGAGTTTCCAGCTTCCATCCTGGGGAGAAACAAACCCATAACATAGCAAGGTCCTTAAACATAGAAAGACAGCTAAAAATGTTGACAGGGATGTCTTATAATCACTGCTTGGTTAGGTTGGATATGAAAAAAAAATTTTTTTAAATAAATAAGAAATAAGATAAGTCTATACACTTAAAGAATCAAGACTACAACTCTCAACTACAGTTCATCGAGCTAACACACAGATGCCCTTGGTAGAGCACCTGTCACATAGCAAGCACTCAACAAATGACAAAGAAGTGGATCGATAAATAAAGCCACAAACCACTGCTGTAAGATGAAGCACAATTACCCTTTTATTTCAGACTTTTAGTCTTTCCTTTAATTCTCCAATGAATCGCTGTGTTGTTCTGTTCACATTTCCATCTTTGACTTTCTTTATCACCTCTACTCTTCTGGTGTGAGGATTTCATTTTATAGTACACGCTTGCTTGTCAGAGCCATGCCATCTCTACCTACTTATGCCCTCCCATCTCCTAATCCACTGGGTAACAGTCTCTCCTGAAAAAGGTTCATTCTAGACAGGTCTGGATCAAGAATTTAAAGAGATAGAAGCATCAGTGTGGACCAGTGATCTTCAAAATTGTAACTTGAGAGGCACAGATAGAGAGAAAAAAGGTTCTGGCATGCCAACATTGATATATTATAATGTGGTTTTCCTTCCCTTCCTGTCCTCTTGAACTACTGAAATTCCACATGTGAGGTGAGATACCGAGAACAATAGACATAAATTAATGATTTTGCTGGAAAAAGCAAGAGAAACAAAAAAAGAAAATATAACTTTCTGACTTTGGTAATGGGAATAAACATACATGTTATACTCAGTGTTTTTGGTAGGTTGGGCAATATGGGTTAACCCTCACTTTCCAAAAATTTTAAATAAACATTTATTGAATACAGGTCATGTGCCAGATTGGGCTGGGTGATGGGAGGGAGGCAAGCAATACCCACAGGGCACCCACCCCACGTCTGTTGCATTTGGACTAGTTCTTCCAATCAGATGACTGCAATAAGATCAAAAGATTCTTCTATCTAAGAAAACAAACCAATATCACTCTGAAAAAAGGAAAAGGTCCTGAAAGAAGTAAGAAAGGAAGGGTAAGAGGAAAAGAGAGAGTCTTAGCCTGGGTCCTTCTGAAAGCAGAATCTACAACAGGGTTTGTGTGTGAGAAGCTTATTTGGAAACGTGGTCTCAGGAGGCAGAAGTGAGGGATGGGAAAGTGAAACAGAAAAGGAAAGAGGGTCATCATCCGTCCTTCCTTCCTTCCTTCCTTTCTTCCTCCCCCCCTCCCTTCTTCCCTTTCTTCTTGTGTTCCTCCTCTCCTCCCTTCCCTCCACATTTCAAAAGCCTTCTCAGTGGGATCAAGTATCCAGTCACCTGTGGGAAGGAAGGAAGGAAGGAAGGAAGGAAGGAAGGAAGGAAGGAAGGAAGGAAGGAAGGGAGGGAAAGAAAGGAAGATAGGACCCCAAAATTGAGATTTGGGGATCAGGAGCACATAACAGAAGTATCACTCAACTATTTCTAGTTCTTCTATGTTGGACTATTAAAGTTTACCCTTATTAATTACCTCATTTGATCTTTAGAACAATCCTAGGAAGTAGGTGTTGTTTTTATTATAGTATTGTGCTCAACAGTGTGGGCTCTGCTCTCAGACATTTTGGAATGAAATATGGGCTCCATCACTTATGAGCTATGTGACCTTGAGCAAATTACTTAACATTTTTATGTCCAAGTCTTCTCATCCTTAAAAGGGGGGTAATAAATGCAACACTTGTTTGTTGCAAGGATTAAACACGTTAATATTTGTAACGTACTTAGAATGGGTCTGGCATATAGCAAGTAAGCTTTTATAAATGTCTGTTCTTCCTGATGCTCTTAACTGTGGACAGATTTCAAATGCCTTCTGATCCATAAAACAGTATAAGCGCCCCCATTAGCAGAATGACTTTGAAGCTCTTCACAGTAACATCCTCAAACAGAAATAGTCCTAAACACGGCTATGGGAAACCAAATGAGCAGGACCCAGCCAGGAAGATTTGGAACGGAGGAGAGAGGCTCAGCTGGGAAAGCGTGTTGTGAGCAAATACACATTTCACTGATCAACAGCTTCTTGTGGGATGTCCTCTCTAAATCATCTCTGTAAAACGTAAAATCTCTATTCTAGGCAGGGCGCCAGATATTTCCTGCTCTGCACCCAATAAGAGAGTGTTCCCTTTTCCCTGGACGTTTGCAGGGAAAGTGAAGCCAAGATCCTGTTTTAGTCCAAATGCTCAACGTTTATGGAAATGTGTTTGGACAGTTTACAAAGGACACCCCTCCTCCTGCTTCACTCTGGTTGAGAGGTTTTAGAAGCTCAGGGGGTTTTCTTCATTGCTTCCCACCCCAATTCTCCATAGACTGGCAGAGAAGGTTCCTTTCCCTCACTCCTCAGCAACCCACTGATTCTACAATATCTGGGAAGCCATCAACATTAAAAAAAAAAACAGTCCCCATCTGAAACCACAGAGGCCCTATTTAGCACAGTGAGGAGAAGAGAGTCACTTAGCAAGTACTTCTATTCCAATGTGGGAAGCAGCACCTCAGCTGACTATGGAAGCCTTCAGCCTTGAAGAGGGAGGAGGGGTGGGGAGACAGAGAGTAGGCGAGATGGGCGAGCATAGAGGCCATTTGCCCAACTTGGGAGGTGTATTAAATATCGGCAGAAAGCAATCATTGCAAAATGTGTATGTGTTTATTTATTTATTGGATTGAATGTACCCACCAGTCATCACATCTTCCCTCTGGGGGCAAGTGGAAGAACCTCAGAAAATGAGACTGACTCATATCTTATTTTTACAGCTTGAACTACTCACATCAGAGCCCATAAACACAAGTTATCTATTATATTCTCACCAGCCCTCATGACCACCTCGGATCTCAATGCAAATTTCATTTATATTCCTAAATCCTAAAACCAAAATGGACTCGCACTTCTTGGTAGTGGTGCTGGGATACCAGGAGCTCACTCTCCGACTCCTCCCTGCTTGTAAATTTTGCCCATCCACTCTCATACTCTCACAAACACATGCACACACCCAGGAGTCTCCTGTCCACACTTGACAGCCAAAGAATTTCATTCCTTGTTCTTTAAAAACCATTTAAGCTTTCTGAGCATCGTGGAGAATTTTCTAGATAAAATTTGCAAGAACCACAGATCTTGTCCTTTATTTTTGTTGGTCCAAACCAGCTTTTTGTTTTTCTTTTCCAATGGAACATGCCTACCTTTTGTGTTCCCTTGAATGCGAAAGCTGGGAGATTACTCCCCAGAGTCCAGCTGTCTTGTTTCTTAGGCAGAACATTGAGGCTGGGAGACAAAAAAGGATTTGTCTGCTCCTGGACAACTGTGACAGTAGTTACTGGGTTGTGACCCAGTATGGTGCTCCACTAAAGAGGGTGGAGATGTGTCTTATGTGGGTATTGAATTTGAAAGTCTCTCTATTATCTTGGAAGAAAAGAGCAATTGGCAACTTTTCTGGTAGACACACTCAGCATGTTTATACTGGTTGTAGGATATAATTTACCAATAGTCAGAAGCTACCAGTGTGGGTTAGTGGGATCATTCACCGGCCTGGAGACATGCATTCAAAATCCATCACTGCCTCTAAAGGCCCTGGGCAGTTTTCCTGTGCTTTTCAAACCTGTATTACCTTGGTTTCCTCATCTATAAAATTGGGAGATTGATAAAGCAGTCATAAGGCATTGAATGGTAAGGATTAAATGAGATTCTGTTTTAAAATAATAATAAAAATGGTTACTATTTATTGAGCACTGAGCCAAGTGTTTTCAAATTTATTTTCCAAGGGAAAAACACTGTACCTTAGAGAGGTTAATAACTTGCCCAAGGTGACACAGGTCCTAAACAACAGAGGCAGGGTCCAAACCCCCATCTGTTGATGGCGATGAATGTGCTTCCTCACCTTGTGGTGCTGCTTAACATGGTACAGACGTTGCCCTGCTCCTTCCCAGGTTTCCAGGCTGCAGCATAAAATGGCCTTGTCATCTGCCTTTCTGAGTACACAGGCAACACATACCTTAGCTCCTGCTGCTCTCCTTGTTTTCTTTAGCCATCTATCACCTTGTGAACAAACCCTCTAGATTTTACAAAAGCCACAGAGTGAAATCTGTTATTACCAATGATCCTGTTTCAAAGGGGCAAGAACATGTCAACACCTGGAACTTAGAGTGTAGCTTGGCACATCTTTGGAGCTAGCTGAACTTACCCCAGGATGATCAGCATGGCAATTCTGATCATGTGGCAGCTGGGCAAACCTGAAATCTAGAACAGCCAAATTTACATTGGGACTTTCCTCCCCACTCAGCCAGCAGTACTAGTGCTCAACAAATGTTGTCTAGGAGGTAGCCTACATTAGTCTCCTGGGTAGTTCTGTGACCACATGGCCCTGTCATGCTGAGTGTGGCACCATCTCCCCACTTCTACCTCCTCCTTCAATTCCATTTTCATTCTTCTGAGTGACTATTCTAGGCAAAGCTCTGAGCTAGAGTCTGTGCAGAATGCAGAGATGAGCATGAAGAGATGTCTGCATTCCACTTAGATGTCACCCAAGTGGATTAGACAGAAACACAATTAACAGTGCACTTACCCTAAAAGTTGCCCAGATAAGGTGATACAGGAGATGAAAGAACAAAGAGGAGGGTAAGGCACAATTAGGAAAGACCTTATGGAGAAGGTAATATTGAGATGGGTCTAAGGGTTTACTTATCCAACTCTTTCTCCCAAAGGCATGATCTTGTGTGAGGGGAAGTTCTAGTATCAACAATGTGCTGGGCTCAGAATCTTGTCCACTTGAACAAATCTATTCTTTATTCCTCTCTATTATCTATTTAGCACTAAAGGCAGACTCCACAGACAACCTCAAACAAGCATAACAGTCCACTGTACATTTTCTAAGGTTTAAATAATTCAATCTTAAAGAGCATCATGTTGAGGATACCAAGTGTGATGGTTAGTTTTATGAGTCAACTTGACTGGGCGCTGTGGATACTCAGACATCTAATTAAACATTATTTCTGGGTGTGTCTGTGAGGGTGTTTCCAGAGAGATCAGCATTAGAGTTGGTAGACTGAGTCACGCAGATCACCCTTCCCAATGCAAGTAGGTGTCACCCAATCTGTTGAAGGCCTGAATAAAACAAAAAGGTGGAAGAAGATTGAGTTTGTTCTCTGTCTGACTGCTTGAGCTAATACATCCATTTTCTCCTGCCCTTGTAGATCCTGGTTCTCAGGCCTTCACACTTGGACTTGAATCTATACCATTGACTCTTTGGCTCTCAGGCCTTAGAACTACACCATCAGCTTTCGAAGTCTCCCTCCAGCTGGCACACAGCAGATTGTGGGACCTTCCAGTCTCTATTTCCAAGTGAACCAGTACCTCATAACTTCTTGAGCAGAAGCCGGCAATCCACTTGCTGAGAACATTGTTGACGTTCGAGAACGCCATTTCAGACCTTGGTAGAATTGTCTTCCACATGGTTTATGCTCTCTCTTTGCTATATTCACGCACCACCTATGCCATGATTTTCTTAATGCATTTTAATTGGTCATAAATAGATTCATTTTTGAAACTTAGCTTGGTCCAAGGCAATAAAATCTATGTAATCATAGCTCAATATTCCAATTCTATATTTTAATATGCATTGAAATAAATATATGACTGTCAAAATTTAAAAAGGTAATTGCTGCTCTATCACTTATGATCATTTGGCTTCCCCCCAGGGATGTGTGCAGACCAGACTTAGGGAATTGCCTTCTGATGCTACAGTTCCATGATTAGCCCAGAAGAGGTTTGAATCTGCAAGAAGGAAGGGAGCTGTGGTACTAGTTCAGTGAGGAAAACACCGCCTAGGAAGATAGATGCAATTTAAAAATACAATAGAACAGCAGGAAGCATACATTCAAAGGTTTTTAAATAGACATAAGAGCTAAGCTGATCCCTGGAGATGGAACTGTGTCCTTTTCTTGGCCTATTTTTTTTCCAAATCAGTGAGTAAATTTTGGTTTGTATTTAGAGAAGAATGTCGCTTTTTCCCTCACTTTGGGGGGCAAAAAAAGAAAATATTTTACATGTCTCTTCTGTTTTAACTGAATAGAGAGGTCAGTCTCCTTTAATTTCCATCAATATGTTTTCATTTTTAGCTTTGTGTTGTTGATTGAAAGAAATGGCATCATTTTGTTGTACATATCAGAATGTGTACAGATGGCATAGTTTTTCATATCACCTGAATCAGCCCATGAAGAAAAAGCCATGGGATACTATTAATTGAGTAAATTTCAAACTCTATCTTCTGTGTGAGGGGAAACCAAAATCCTAACTGAAGTTTTCAAAATATGCCTAGCAACACTATGTAAGTCAGAAATGGTACTTTATCAGCGTATTTCATCAGAACATCTACCTTCACCCCAGAAGCGCATCCAGGTTGTAGGTCTTGATACTTTCCATACCATAAAGGGAGGAATAGCTCTGGGGAAAATTATAGATGTTGCCAATATTTATTTTCAATCACCCAACTTCGCTTTTGAACACTTTTTCCTCTTTTGTAGTAGTCTTCAACCCTCATGATACATGTCACACATCCCCAAGGTTGCTAGAATCTTCCTCCATCACCTTGACGAAGATATTCGCAGGAAAGGCTCTGAGATCATTTACCCCTGATAAGAATGTCTTCCAGTGTTCCTCCTCCTAGGCACATTCTCAGACTCTGCCCTACAGAAAGGGTGCCCTCACTCCATCCTTTCCTGACATAGGCACACAAGGAAAAAGGCATGTGAAAGGAGATGAAAGTCTGGCATAATGGAAAGAGTATTATCTCGGGAGTCCAGCAAGCTAAGATCAAATCCCAACTCAGGGACTGTGACTAACAGTTTGTCTTAGGGGAAGCCAACTTTTCTCCCAAACAAAGCCAATTTACCTGGTATGCTCCAGCAGTTATTGAAATCCTTTTTTGCTTATTATAAATAGTCAGTGTCCCAAGATTCCTGATGCACCTTCGCATAACCCCAGCCATCCTAACCCGTTCCTGGAGAACTCCAGCACCACGGCCAGAGGACTTCTAAATGGTCTCTGCCTGTGCTTTTCTGGTTGTTAACTATGTTGAATATCCTGCTTGATCTCAAGCCTCTATGTCCCGATCTGTACAATGGGATAATAACACCAAACTCAGGGATTATTATGATGGTTAAAAGAAAACAATAAAAGTGTTTGATGTTTAGTAAATGATCAACAAATACTATTTGTCCTCGTTCTTGAAGTCAAGAGGATTCAGGCTTAACTCAGAGAGAACTTTCTTCCCCATCATTCCAAATAAGTGTTTTCAAGGACTCAACAGATACCCTCCAACACCCATGCACACACACACCACACACGACACACGCTATAGGACCCTTGTCATAACAGTTTTGTGGCCCAAAGAACAGAGGGCCCTGCTAATGTCATAGTCCTTAATGTCAGGCAAACAAGGTGATGTCCTTGAAAATTCAGAGTTCCATATTACCGAAACCTTACCCTTCTCTTGTGCTTCCCTCCCTGCCTCCAAACTGCCTTCCATGGGCTGTCAGATCAATTTTACAGCATGTTTGAGTAAGCTGATGAGGACTTGCAGAAGCAGCCTGGCTCTGCACTGGACTAATGAGCAGGGAGCTGGGCTGCTGAATACAGGGGAAAGAAAATTCCTCATTCCTGTTCAAAATATATGCTGGAAAAAGACCATTTTTTTCTCAGTTGTGCAGTTTTTTAATGTCCTCTAGTCATTTGGACCCGAAAGTATAAATCCAAGCTTATGCCTGACATGGATTTTTTCAATCAGGCTATTTTAATTGCATAAATGTTCGTCTTTGTCTTGAAGGGAAAATATAATACACAGTTCATTGGAAAAGAATGTCACCTTGATTGGTATAATTAAGACTTTCTGTTCTAATGCAGCCTATAAAGACCAGAAGCCAGACAGAGCTTCCCCTTTCATACTGCCTCCAAAAATTAAAGAGTCCTTAGCCCAATTTGTATTTTTGTTGCTATTTTTTTCAATTAACAAAAAGCATAGGCAGAGGGACAAAAAATGTACTTGTATTGTTGTCATCAAACATCCCCATTCTCTCCAAACTCTAAGGGGAGTTTTTATGTGGTTTGCATTCATTGCAATAATGTCAGTAACAAGGAGGCAGATCCGTGGGGAGATGCAGTGAAGGCCTCCTCTCCTGCCAAGAGACCAGCACCGCCAGGATGCTGGAAGCGTGCTTTGAGCTCTCTCGTGCACCCAAAGTTGCCACTGGGTTAGAAGGGGTTTTGGTTGTTTTAAGAAAACATGGTTTAGCTTTAATCATTATATATATTGTTTAGATCTGCTGTGGGTTGAATTGTGTCTCCCAAAAAGCTATGTTCAAGTCTTAACTCCCAGCACCAGTGAATGTGCCCTCATTTGCAAATAGGGCCTTTGCAGATGTAACCAAATTAAGAGGAAGTTGTGCTGGATTACAACAAGCAAAAATGCAATGGCTGGTGTCTGTATAAGAAGGCCGTGCAGAGATACAGAGATGCAGAGATACAGGAACACAGGGAAGAAGGCATTTGAAGGCAGAGATTGGCTGCCACAAACTGGGGGGTTCCAAGGATCGCCAGCTATCACCAGTCACCAAAAGAAGCAAAGAGGGATTTTCCCTAGAGCCATGAGAGGGAGTGTGGCCCTACTGACACCTTGATGTCCAACTTTTGGCCCCTAGAACCATGACAGAATGAATTTCTCTTGTGTTAACTCGCTAAGTTTGTGGTCTTTTGTTATGACAGCCCTAGGAAACTAATATAGACCCCAATTCCTAGGATTCAACAAGGAACAAAGAGAACAGTGTTGCCTACCATTTTGTGGGAACAAGATAACATGGCCAAGGCTCTAAACAAGTTGAAGCAAATGCTGCCTTTGCAAGCCCTGCCTGAGGAAAGTGTGGCTCAGCACTGCAGTCCCTGCCCTCTTGTGCCTACGTCGTTGTTCCCTACATCAGTCTCTCCTGACTCCGCCCAGAGCATTCTGGTGCCTCAGATTCTCTTTATGCTCCTAGAACTTCCAAGTTATGGATCTGAGCGGTGCCAGTTTGCAACCTAAGCACAGGTATTGGGGTCGAACACATTTGACATGGAAGCCACTAATTAATTCTGCATCCATGGAGGTGTTGGGACATCCCTGAGTCCCACTGGCCCATTTGCAAAATGGGACAGTAATATCAACCTCACACTTTTTGGAGAGGTTTGTATGAAATAATTTATGTTAAAATTCTGGCAGCTACTAGTTCCTCAATAAAATGTAATTTCCTTCATTTCTCCCTCCCAAGAGACATACGTACTATGAATTAGAGAATGCAAGAAGACAAGTCTAGAGAAGGCAGGTAAAGCAAGGAGAAAATTAAGAGTCCCTGAGGGCGGAGGTTATCTGAAACCTACCATGGGCAACACTCTACCAAAGCCTTTACAAGTGCTAGTTCGGTGACTCTTCACCCATACCCTAAGAAGTAGATGCTACTGTTACCCAGTTTTCTGGAAAGAAACTAAGGCTAAGAGCAGGGCTTACCAGCCTCAACACTATTAACATTTTAGACCAGATAATTCTTTATAGGTTGGTACTGTTCTGTTCATTGTAGACTATCTAGCAGTATTCGTGGCTTCTATCCACTAAATGTCCTCCTCCCCAGCTGGGACAACCAAAAATGTCTCCAGACATTCCCCCCAATTGAAAACCACTGGTTTAGAGAGATTTATTAGTTACTATTAGAACATCACAAAGCCAGTATAACTTCGGGTTTCAAAACTCAGGTGAGTATTATTAACCAAGAGTGACAGGGAAGGTAAGATTTTATCCTAAAAAAGAGACAATCGACTTTTCTCCCTGTTACCCAAGTAATGCTAGCTTCTGATGAAAGCAGCAGGAGGTACTGTTTATACCCAAATCGTATCTGAACACAGAATAAGTAAGAGTACAGGGCTTGAATCGGGAAGATTCCTCACAGGTTCAAGGTAGATAATAGAAGATACACCAGCCCACACTGCCATATGGGGCAAACACTCTAATTGCATTTTTAAACTGATAAGAACAGATACTATATTATGTTGAAATAAAAAAGAAAATAAATAAATCTACTTGAAAAAAACAAAACAAAACAAAACAAAACAGATACTACACTTGATCTTAGCCAAAAAGCCCAGAAGCAATAGTAATTGCATTTTCAGATAACTTCATAGTCAGTCAACTACCATGGAGACCTCCATGACTAGCCTCACTTGTAGATAGACGTTGCCACATGACTCAGATCTGGCCAATGGAGTGTGAGTGGCAGTAATACTGGAATCTTCTGAGACATGTGGTTAAAAGAAGGCATATGCTTTCCCCCTTAGTCTCTGCTCCATCCCGATGCTTGGCAGATAGACACGTGGTGAGACATCTGGGACCAGGCAGACAAGGACAGCACCTTAGGGATGGCAGGGCAACAAGACAGAAGCTGCCTGGGCCCTGACAACTTTTCAGACCAGAACTGCTAGACCATCTTGAACTTTTAGATGAGAAGGAACCAAGTTTTGATCTTTCTTTAAGCTACTGTCATTTTGGGTCTCTGCCATAGGCAGGTGAGGCAATAACTATATGTCCCTAATGTAAGATGTAGACGCCCTCAGAATAATACATTAAACCTTTTGACATTGCATTTGACAGGGCCCATATCTTAATCTAAGCAATTGCTCTATGGTTGCATCCCAACCACTGATGACAATAGGTAGAAAAATTTGTGAAATAGGACCTTCCTACTCTCTCTAAATCACACTATATGAGTAATAATGGTAGATAATATTCATTAAGTGGGTTATATGTGCCAAGAATCATTATAAGTGTTTCATATACACTCATTTATTTTAATCCATGCCAAGACCCCCTGAAATAGTTATGATTGTAATCCTCATTTTATAACAATAGAAACTGAGGCATAAAAAGATCAAGTAAGTTACCTAAAGTCATACAGCTTGTAATTAGAGAACAGAAATTTGAGTTCAGTCAACTCCTTGCCAAAGCCTACACCTTCCGCAGCTGCTCAGACTGCTGCTCTGGCAGCTCCCATGCCCAGCCCTCAGTGCAGAGGGGTTAACGAGTTCCATTTCTCCAGTTTTATAGACCTGTGGTTCCCTAGATCCTTCAGCTAGGGAACTGTCTTTAGTATGTTTTATATTTCATTATTTGGTTCAATCCCTGTGGTTATTACACATAGGTAACTCAATAGCCTTAAATATCAGATATTTGTATCAGAATACCAATAGAATACATATTTCTCTTTGGGGAAAATACTCTGGTCCAATAATATCGATGATTAAATAAATTTTTACAGATGGTCTTGATGAGTCACTTTAGATAGGAGAGTTTTCTAGAAAACTAGAATTGTAGTCCTTTTAGCAACAGAAATTAAAAATATATGTATATATATTTTAATTTACATATATAAATATATATAAGGGTCTTCCACTTTGGAGAATATGGAATAGATGTGCTTTTTCCAATTCCTTCTGCTAAGTACAGCTAAAAACCTTGAATGTTATATAAAAAGAAATAAAAGAAGACTATGAAAAGCAGAGAGAAGGCAGACCAACTAGGGAACACAGGGCCCAAGGAATGACACAGTAGTGAGTTCCTTTGGCTTTCATTTTGCTTCATATATCCCAAACTGTTGCTAAAGAAACCAGCAGCTGTATATGCCAGCAAGCACAAGCAAAACAAGGCCCCCACAGAATCCTGCTCCCTCTACCCAAAGGACCAGGAAAGGGACAACCTAATATGCCAGAAAACTTTCAGACAATAGCAGCTCATCTCCAACCAAACCCCACAGAAAATTCTCTGGCCCATTCACATTTGCAAAGGTGAAGTAGGGAACCTAGATTTCTACCCTCACCAGGATGTAATACAGCTCCCCAAATCCTGCTCCAGGAAAGGGAGGCTATCAAAGAAGGCCAGATAGGGAAATGGAACCTTCATTCTTTGCCGGGTAGTATGGCAGCCCCACTTGGAAGGAACAGGGTATTTCTTCCCTGTCCATATTGAGGTGGTATCAGAGGAGGGTTAGGATTTTCAGTGTAACCCAGTGGCAATAAGGCTAGCCCTCCACCTCCCACCATGGTGTCAGTGGGGCTAGGTGAGGAGAAGGAAGGAGGCATCCCTACCTCTTCCAGCTTGGGAGGTATTAATGGAAGCTCAGTGGGGAGCTGGAGCTTTCACTCCACCCAGCAGCAATGAGAACCCTCCCACCATTGAATGTCAACAGAGGCTGCTAGGACCTGGAGTCCTATCCACACTTGGCAGTAATAAGGCAGCACTCTCCCCTTCAATTCAACAAGACAATGATATCCACTCTCAGCACTCTTACTCAACATAGGGCTAAAAGTTCTAGCCAGTGTTAGAGGCAAAAAAAAAAAAATGTTCACATCCAAAAGACAGAAAGCTCACAAATCAACAAATTAATAAAATGTCTCAAGGAACTGGAAAAGGAAGATCAAATTAATTCTAAACTTAGCAGAAGAAAAAAAATAACTAAATCAGAGCAGAACTAAATGAAATTGAGGACAAAAGAACTATGCCGAAGATTAATAAAACCAAAAGTTGGTTTTTCAAAAAGATAAACAAAATTGACAGCCCTCTTGCTAGATTGACTAGAACTAGAAAAGAAAGGACTCTAATAAACTCAATTAAAAATGAAAAGGGAGAGGTAATTACAGACATCACAGAAATACAAAACATTATCTTTGAATACTATAAAAATCTATATGCCCCAAAACTACAAAATGTGGAGAAAATGGGCAAATACTTAGAAACACACAACCATCCTTAATCAGGAAGAAACAGAATTCCTTAACAAACCAATATCAAGCACAGAAATTGAAGCAGCAGTTAAAAAATTTTCCAACAGAAACAAGTCCCAGACCACCTGGGTTCACACCTGAATTTTACCAAACTTACAAAAAAGAACTCATACACATACTGCATAAATTATTCCACAACATTGAGAAGGATGGTATCCTCCAACTCATTCTATGAAGCCAATATCACCTTGATACCAAAGCCAGAAAATGACACAACAAAAAAAGAAAACCACAGACCAATATCCCTCATGAATATAGATGCAAAAATCCTCAACAAAATCTTAGCAAACTGAATCCAATAGCACATCAAAAAAATAATTTATCATGATCAAATGGCTTCATCCCAGAGATACAGGGTTGGTTCAACATATGCAAATCTGTAAATGCCATTCATCAGACAAATAAAAGCAAGAACAAAGACCATATGATTCTTTCAATAGACACAGAAAAACATTTGACAAAATCCAGCACACTTTTCCCATAAAAACTCTTAACAAAATAGGCATAGATGAGATATATCTTAAAATTATTAAAGCCATATTGGCTAAATCCAGAGCCAATATCATACAGAATGGGGAAAAATTGAAAAAATTCCCACTTAGAAGTGGAACCAGACAAAGTTGCCCACTATCTCCACTTCTACTGCTTCTATTGCCAGAGCAATCAGACAAGAGAGGGGAATTAAGTGTGTCCAAATGGGGGCAGAAGAGGTCATACTCTCACTCTTTGCTGATGATATGATAGTATATGTAGAAAATCCTAAGGATTCAACCAAGAGACTCCTGGAATTGATAAATGAATTCAGTAAAGTCTCGATACAAAATTAATGCACACAAATCAGTGGCATTCATATACACCAATAACAGTCAAGCCAAAAATCAAATCAAAGATGCAACACCTTTCATCGAAGAAAATTAAATATTTAGAAATACATTTAATGAAGGAGGTGAAAGACACATATAGGGAGAACTACGAAACACTGATAAAAGAAATTGTAGAAGATGTAAACAGATAGAAAACCCTACCATGTTTATGGATTGGCAGAATCAATATTGTTAAAATATCCATACTACCTAAAGTGATCTATGGAATTAATGCAATTCCTATCAAAATACCATCATCATTCTTTACAGATCTAGAAAAATAATTCTACGCTTCTTGTGGAACCAGAGAAGACCTTGTACAGCCAAAGCAATCTTAAGCAAAAAGAACAAATTGGGAGGCATCAGTCTACCAGACTTCAAACTTTACTACAAAGCTAAAATAACCAAAACAGCATGGTACTGGCATAAGAACAGAGACATAGACCTTTGGAACAGAGAAGGTTCTATCTGAGAACCAAGATATAAAACCATCCTCATATTGTCATCTAATCTTTGACAAAGCAGACAAAAATATACACTGGGAAAAAGATCTCTAGTTAATAAATGGTGCTGGGAAAACTGGATAACCACATGCAGAAGATTGAAACTGGATCTCCACCTCTCACCTCTCACAAAAATCAACTCATGATAGATAACATATTTAAACTTAAGTCATGAAAACTTAAGAATTCTAGAAGAAAATATTGGAAAAATGCTTATATACATTGGCCTAGTCAAAGAATTTATGAAGAAGACCCCAAAGAAATCACAGCAACAGCAAAAATAAATAAATGGGACCTGATCAAATTAAAAAGCTTCTGCACAGCCAAGGAAACTATCATTAGAGCAAATAGACAATCTACTGAATGGGACACAATATTTGCATTCTACACATCCAATAAAGGGCTGATAACAAGAATCTATATAGAACTGATGAAAATTAACAAGAAAAAATCAAACAACCGTATCAATAAATAGGCAAAGGACATGAACAGAAACTTTTCAAAAGAAGACAGAATAATGGCCAGCAAACATATTAAAAAGTGCTCAACATCTTTAATCATTAGGGAAATGCAAATCAAAACCACAATGAGATATCACCTAAATCCAGTGAGAATGGCCTCTATCAAAAAGCCACAAAATAACAAATGCTGGCATGGATGTGGAGAGATTGGAACACTCTTACACTGCTGGTGAGACTGCAAATTAGTACAATCCCTGTGTAAAGTAATTTGGAGATATCTCAAAGAACTAGAAATAGAAATACCATTTGATCCAGCAATGTCACTACTAGGCATCTACCCAAAGGAAAAAAACATTCTATAATAAAGACATCTGTACTTAAATGTTTATGGCAGCACAATTCACAATTGCAAAGATGTGGAAACAACTCAAGTGTCCATCAATACATGAGCGGATTAATAAAATGTGGCATATACATACCATGGAGTACTACTCACCTACAAAACCAATGTTGAACTAGGACCTCTTATATTATCCTGGATAGAGCTTGAGCCCATTCTTCAAAGTGAAGTATCACAAGAATGAAAAAATAAGCACCACATGTACTTGCTATCAAATTGGTACTAACTGATCAACACTAAGGTGGTCACATGGTAGTAATATTCACTGGGTGCTGGTCAGGTAGGAGGGGGTGGTGGAGGTGGGTAAACTCACAACTAATGGATACAGAGTGCACTCTATGGGGGAAGGGCATGCATGTAGTCCTGGCTTGAGTAAGGCAAAGACATTATATGTAACCAAAATGTTTGTACCCCCATAATATTCTGAAATTAAAAATAGGAAATAAAAGGCATGCAGATGAAAAAGAAAATAAAGGAAATAAATCTGTCCCAATTTGCAAATTATTTACATAGAAAATCTCAAGGAATCTACAACAAAACTCCTAGAACTAACCTAATAAGTTAGTTCTGCAAGATTGCATGATATAAGATAAACATATAAAAATGTATTGCATTTCTGTGTACTAGCAATGAGCACGTGGACACAGAAACTTAATGCCATTTGCAACTGAAAAATAAAATTCTTAGGTTTAAATCTAACAAAACATGCCCAGGGCTTATATGCTAAAAACTACAAAACACTGATGAAAGAAATTACAGATCAACATAAATGGAAAGACATGCTGTGTTCATGTATTGAAAAACAACACAATAAATATGTCAATTCTCCTCAAATTGATATACACATTTAGTGCAATTCCTATCAAAACTCCAGCAAGATATTTTGTAGGTATAGAAAAGTTCATTCTAAAATTTATATGGAAAGGCAAAGGAACTAGAATAGCTTAAAACCATTTTGCAAAAGAATAAAGTGGGAAGAAACAGTCTACCTGATTTCAAGATGTATTATATAGCTATACCAGTTAAGATTGTGTGGTGTAGATTAAGGAATAGACACATAGATCAATAGAAGAGAATAAAAAATATAGGAATAGGTGCACAAAAACATCTCCAACTGATTTTTGACAAAGGTACAAAAGCAACTCAATGAAAGAATTGTAGAGTTTTCCCAAATGAAGCAACTGGGCATCCACAGATGAAACAATGAACTTCAACCTGAGTTTCACACTTGATACAAATATTAATTCAAAATTACAAATGTAAAACATAAAGCTATACAACTTTTAGGAAAAGAGAATAAGAATCTTCAGAATCTAGGGCTAAGCAAGGAGTTCTTAGACTTGACAGCAAAAGCATGAGTCATAATAAAAGGAAAATTTGACAAACTAGATTTCATCAAAAGTAAAAGCTTTTGTTCTGCAAAACATCCTGTTAAAAGGAAGAAAAGACAAGCTACAGGCTGGGAGAAAATATTTGCAAACTGCGTATCTAATAAAGGACTAGTATATAGAATATGTAAATACCTGTCCAAACTCAATGGTTAAAAAAAAGAAAAACCTAAACAGTCTAATTAGAAAGACAGGAAGAAACGTGTCACTAAAGAGGGTGTAAATATGGCAAATAAGCACATGAGAAGATGCTGAAGATCATTAGCCATTAGGCAAGTACAAACTAAAACCACAATGAGATATCATTACACATTTATCAGAACAACTGAAATTAAAAACAGTTACAACACCAAATGCTGGCAAGAATGCAGAGAAACTGGATCACTCACACATTGCTGATGGGAATTTAAAATGGCATAGTGACTCTGGAAAAGAATCTGACAGTTGACAGTGTCTTGCAAAACAAAATATGCAACTACCATAGAACTCAGGAACTGCACCCCTAGGCATTCATTGTGAAGTAATAAAAAGCTATGTTCACACAAAAACCTGTCCATAGACAATTATAGTAAATTGATTCATAATAACCCAAAACAGGAAACAACCCAGATGTCCTTCAATGGATGAATAGTTAGACAAACTGTGGTATATCTAGTCCACGAAATACTACTCAGCAACAAAGACGAATAAATTAATGATACACACAACATAGATGAATCTCCAAGGAACTATGCTGAATGAAAAAGGCCTAAAGGTTACGTACCATGTTTCCTCTTACATATTAATAACATCCTCAAGATGATAAAATTATAGAAATGACTAAGGAGAGAGCGAAGGTACATGGGGGTAAAAATGCAGCAGGAGGGATACCTCTGGTGATGCACTTGTTGTGTATCTTGACTGCATCCATATTAATAACACAATTGTGATATTTAGTATAGTTTTCCAAGATGTTACCATTGGGGGAAACTAGGTAAAGGCTACACAGGATCTCTCTCTACTATTTCTTACAACTGCACATTAATCTACAATTATCTCAGAATTAAAAGTTTAATTAAAAAATAACTTGCAAGAGAATTTTTCATATTTATCTACTTTCTTAATATGTTGATTATATTTTAACTCTTTTTTGGTAACTTCTTTTTTTTTCTTTTATTTCATTGTATTATGGGGGTACAGATAGTGTTAGCATTACATATATTGGCCCTGCCAACCCTCCCCGCCCCCCTGCTGTGCCAGAGCTTCAAGAGTGTCCAACCCCCAGGTGGTGCACGTCACACCCATTATGTAAGTATACACCCTTCCCCTCCTCCCCCCCGCCACCTGCCCACCACCTGATAAAAATTTTTTTGGAGTTTTTTGACATTTTGGTTACATTGTATTTCTTTGCCTCTCCCTAAGAAGGGTTAGAGGTATTCCCTTCTCCCCCACAATGCTCACCATATCCCAAGGATGTGGGTCTCCCTCCCCCAAATCCCTGGTGAGTACTACCACCATTTGAGCACCATGGTTTTAATCAGTCAGTACCAATTTGATGGTGAGTAGATGTGGAGCCCATTTTCCTGGTCTTGTGTCACCTCACTTTGGATAACGGGCTTAAGCTTAATCCAGGATAGCATAAACGGTGCTAGCTCACTGTCGTTTCTTAGAATTGAGTAATATTCCATTGTGAGCATATACCAAATTTTAATTATCCACTCCTGAATTGACAGGCACTTGGGTTGTTTCCAAGACCTTGCAATAGTGAATTGTGCTGCCATAAACATTCGGGTGCAGATGTCTTTATAATAGAATGTCTTATGCTCTTTTGGGTAGATGCCCAACAATGCTATTGCATGGTCGAATGGTATTTCTATTTCTATCTGTTTGAGGTATCTCCAAATTCTTTTCCACAAAGGTTGCACTAATTTGCAGTCCCACCAGCAGTGTAAGAGTGTTCCTGTCTCTCCACATCCTCGCCAGCATTTGTTGTTTTGGGGTTTTTTGATAAAGGCCATTCTCGTTGGGGTTAGGTGGTATCTCATTGTGGTTTTGATTTGCATTTTCTGATGACTAGAGATGTTGAGCATTTTTTTATATGTTTGCAGGCCATTATTCTGTCTTCTTTGGAGAAGTTTCTGTTCATTTCCATTGCCCATTTCTTGATGAGGTTGTTTGATTTTTTCTTGTTAATTCTTTTAAGTTCTAGATAGATTCTTGTTATTAGACCTTTATCAGAAGTGTAGAAAGCAAATATTTTCTCCCATTCTGTGGGTTGTCTATTTGAGGACCCAGTGTCTCCTTACATTGCTTTACTTTTTTTTCTTTCCTACTGCACTTACCACTTCTAGCATGCTTTCATGTTTACTCTCTACTATCTGTCTTCTCCCACTAGAACAAAAGCACACCAGGATAGGGTCTTAATATGTGTTGCTTAATAATTCATCCCAAGTTCCTAGAATGGTACTTGGCACATAACAGGTGCCCAATAAATAGTTGTTGAACAAAAACAGGTGTAATTGTAAATATCAGTGTCTTACAGTTCCTCAGGGAAACAGAATCAATAGAATGTGTGTGTATACATATATATAGAGAGAGAGAGAAAGATATTTATTTTAAGGTATTTGTTCACACAATTGTGGAGGCTGGCAAGTCCAAAATCTGCAGGGTAGGCCAGCAAGCTGGAGACCCAGGAAAAAACCAGTGTGGCTCAAGTCCAAATGCCATATGCTGCAGAATTCCCTTTTGCTCAGAGGAGGGCAGTCTTTCGTTCTATTTGGGCCTTCAACTGATTGGATGAGGCCTACTCACATCGTGGAGGGCAATCTACTCAAAATCTACCAATTTAAATGCTAATCTCATCCAAAGATACACTCAGAGAAACATCTAGAACTAGAACAATGTTTGACCACAAATCTGGGCACCATGACACAGCCACATTGATATATAAAATTAACCATCACGATCAGTTATTGTACTGGGCTAAAATAGATCAAGGCCTGGGTTATTTATCCCTTCACTTCATGGTCATAAACTATTGTGCTTTTTATTGGGAGCAATTTACATCTTGTTTGCCAGTAGGCTGGTAACAACTATGTTTGCAGCAGTGCTCATAGCAACCTCTGAATGTTCTACAATTTGTTGCTTTTAATATTCATGAATTTGAGAATGAGTTAGACAAGTTTGTTACATCAATGCAAAGAGAAAAAATAAGCATGTTCTGAGAGATACCTAAAAATGTTCACCTCTAAATAAAGTGTACGAGATTTGGTGCATAGATTTGACTCGGAGCTCAGAGACTGTTTTCCTTACATCTTGGGTCTCTTCTGTTATCCTAATAATTAAACTCCCTTTACAAAAAGAAGCTAAAGCTAGAAATGCACTGGCAAATTCAAAGCTACCTATTTAGAGCCAGGCCATGGTTTCTGTTATGCCCTGGGTCCTAACTAAGCTTAGTTTTGATTTCTGCAAAACTTAGGCATGGGTAGTTTATCTAGGAGATGATCCCATAGATCCTAAGTGAGGAAATGGGGAAACTGAGACAGGGAAGGGAGAGAAGCCAATAAAGAATGCATTAGAAAAGTAGATAAACATGTTGGACAATGGGAGCTCAATCCCTCTGGAGACCCTCTGAAGAGCCATGTAGAACACCCCTCAGCATTGTCCCATGGAGGCAGGGGACTTGGGGTAATTACCCACTATCTTTGTCCTCATCTGTTCCCTTACTTTGAGGTTGTGTCTGACTCCTGGAGAGCAAGCTCTGAAGGTGCTGAGAACATTTGCAGGAAGAGAAGATGAGAAATATGCTACTTGAAGTGGGAAGTTGTCAAAATGCAGAAAGTCTACTGGGACTGCCAGTTAACTTGAATGGGGCAAGAGAACAGTGGGCAAAATGTCAACAGAGTCTGATACTACCAGACAGGTGCTACAAGTCATTCAGAATGTCAAAGCAAAGAGACCAAGGCAGAAAACTGACAAAACCATCAGAGTTAAACTACACGCTAGACCAAATAGTCCTAACTGACATTTATAGAACATTTCACCCAATGTCTACAGGATACACATTCTTTTCATCAGTACATGCAACATTCTCCAGAATAAACTGTATACCTTAGGCCACAAAACAAGTCTCAACAAATTTAAAAAGGACAAATCATATCAAGTATCTTTTCTGACCACAGTGGAATAAAACTAGAAATCAGTAAGACGAGGAATCTTGGAAAATACACAAACACATGGAAATTTAAAAACCTGCTCCTGTACAACCAATATGTCAATAAAAAAATCAAGAAGGAAATTCAAAAATTTCTTGAAACAAATGAGAACATAAATACAACATACCATAATCTATGGGATGGGATGCAGACAAAGCAGTACTAAGAGGGAAGTTTATAGCAATAAACTCCTATATCAAAAAAGTAGAAAGACTTCAAATAAACAACCGAGTGATGCACCTCAAAGAACTAGAAAAGCAAAAACAAATCAAACCCCAAATTAGTAGAAGGAAAGAAATAATCAAGATCTCAGCAAAAACAAATGACATTGAGGCTGAAAAAAATATACAAGATCAATGAAACAAAAAGTTGTTTCTTTGAAAAGATAAACAAAATTGACAAAACTTTACCTAGACTAATAAAAAAACAAATGACCCAAATAAATAAAATCAGAAACAAAAAAAGGAGACATAACTGAGACCACAGAAATATAAAGAATCATTAAAGACTATTATGAACAACTATATATCAACAAATTGGAAAACCTAGATGAACTGGATAAATTCCACGATGCATATAACCTACCAAGAATGAGCTGTGAATAAATAGAAAATCTAAACAAACCATTAACATGTAGCAAGATCAAAGCCCTAATAAAAAGGCTCCCATCAAAGAAAAGCCCAGAACCTGATAGCTTCACTGCTGAATTCTAACAAACTTTGTATTAAAAAAGAATTCTATGAAGTCTTTTACATTCTAAGGAAAGAGATTGTCATTAAGTGTCTTTCCAATTTGTTCAATGGTTTGTCTTCTGAATTTATAAAGTCCATCATCTGATATCAAAGTTTCTTATGAAAATCAAAAAAGATATGGAAAAGCTTGAGCTTAATGATATTTTAGCAGAATTAATCAAGACCATTGGCAGTGATGTGGCTAGCAAGAATTTAGGGCCAGTCAGCTCTTTGGGAGCTTCCCAGAGAAGCAAATTTGTAAAATATATTTGAAAAACATCTCTAGCTTTAATACACATGGAAAAGGACTTGTGGATTAGGGAATAGTTTGACAAGAACATAATTAACATTAACAGAAGTGGAAATGTATCACACAAGGTGAAATGAAGAAAATCTGATTGGTGTGCTTTCCAAGGCACCAGATTCTCCAGTGAAGGAGAGGAAATGAACAGTAGCCAAGTGTCCACTTAGTGCAAACACAGTGCTAGGCATTTTATAACCACTCTTTTATTTGGTCCTCAGAACAACCCTATTCAGGAAGAACTCTTACAGATGAGATAACCAACGTCAAAGAAAGGATTCACCCAAGTTAACACAGTGAGACTGAGTCAGCGCTTACATCCTGCTTGTTTCATCTCCAGCTTCCGTGAACTTTCCCTGGGTTTCCCACTCCTGGCTGGGCACCAGAATCATTTATACCAAAGTAAATGTCCCAGACCCTACCCTAGACGTACTACATCACAATCTCTGGGAATGGATCCAGAAATTTCTATTGTATATGTTCCTCAGGTAATTCTGCTCAGTCATATTTGAAAACTTCTTTTCATTATACCTTTTTTCTCTTGAAAACTTCTGCCCATGTACCTTTTTTCTTATGATATGTTTTTCCTCTTGAGGTGAAATTGAAAAAAAGACCATAGAAAGAGCTAATTTAAAATCAGTCAACTTTAGAGGGACACCCAGACTCTGCAACAAGAAAGGAAGTTCTAGCAGGGGTTGGTAAACACCTTCTGTAAAGAGCCAGATAATAAATATTTTAGTTCTTGTCACAATTATTCTCCTCTGACATTTGTGAAAGCAGTCATATGTAAAAGAATGGGAGTAGCTGTGTTCCAATAAAACTTTATTTATGAAAACAGGCAGTAGGCTGCATTTAGCCAATGGGCCATAGTTTGCTGACCCCTGCTTTAATGTCAGGTGATTTGGGGAGTATACCACACAAATGGACATCCTCTGATGATAGAATGCCACTCCAAAAGGGATACTTTCCTTAGTCATGCTCATGGTCACAAGTTTGAGTTCACACTTATGCATGTGACTAGACCATAACATAGATGATCTGGGTTTTCTGGTTAACTTAATATTTGATGTGAATCACACACAATGAAATAGGCCATAATATCGACCATGGCAACCATTTATGGAATATGTCAGGTATGGTGGAGTCAAAGAATGTTCCCAGACTGTAGCTTCAGAGGTGCCAGAGCTTCATGGTAAAAGTATACTTATCTCAAACCATAAAAAAACTCATGATTTGGAGAATTGAACAGGCAGGGAAAAGGCTTTGTTCTTGTCAGCTCTGGGTGACCATGAGCAAACCCTTCATCCTTCCGTGTCTTAAGTTTCTCTTTGGTAAAATTAAGGGGTTCAGTCAGATTCATTAAGTCCTTTTCTTGATGACCCTAACACAGCTGGTGCTAAACAGGACCTTTAAAATCATCGATTTTATAGGATACAAATTATTCTTCTTCAGCTTTATTTCCATTATAGAAGCCTTTCCCTTCAATGCATTCATTCTCCAGAAGGGCATTCATAAACACGGAGAATCTCATAAACAGTGTTATGGGATTCATAAACATCTGGCTAGGAGAGAAAGGAGAAGAGAATGTCAGAGGGAGTTCACGAAAGACCCATTCTTACAGTTCACGTTTCTGTTTGACAGTCTAGAACTAATTATCCAGGTGATAGGAACATTCCTGCCTCCAAGAGTTCCAGTAGGAGAGACTTATAGTATAATATTGTAAGGTAATATTATAGTGTAATACATGTGGCATAATGTTATTACATATATATATACATACATATATTCATTCACAAATACACATATATACATACATATATACATACACACATATATGTATATTATATGTATAAAATAGTATAATTAAATTAGTATTAAATTAGCCCTAAGTTACCAACTCAAATCAACTCATTTGAGCCTAGCCAGACTGGGAAGAAGACCTTTAGGCCTTTCCTAACCCAAAGTCTGTGATTCTGGGGCCCCCAGCGGGTGACACTCTGTATTTCTAACTCTGACAATAGCAATAGGGGCTAATTTGTGGGAAGGCTGGAAGCCCTGGTTTCCTTTTGGCTTCCTAACTTCAGAGACAGGAGCACAACACCCAGGAGGTTCACTTTTGTGACTCTAACACAACAAAGAGTGTTCCAAATATCATTAGTTTGTTCTCAAAATGCTCCTCTCTAGAACTACCATCATTTGTTTACCTGAACTCTTCTTGAGGCTATTTCCGTTTTCACCCTGCTACTTCATGTAATGACACTGACATTCTCAGGCCTCTGAAGACTGCCATTTGATAAGCTGGGGCTCACAGTATTGTGTATAAAGCATTGGATTCCGAGGCTGGGTTCGGCTCTCCCTCCCTGTTTCCACAACGTCCCTTCCTTCATTCTACCACAGCTGTCACCCTGAGCATTGCAATTACTTATTTCATGAGTCTGATTTCCATCGTAATACTGAGATTCATAAAAGATAATATTACTTTGTTTTGGTTTATCAAATAAAAATATATCTCAGAATTCCCTGTACATAGTGTTGAGAGAGTCATTCTCATCATTGGGACACCTCCCCCCCAATCCTCAGGGGATCTTTAGTTGTCTAGAACATATCTTGTGTGATATGTTCATCATCTAAAGCCACAAGATTCCTGTAGGTAGGGCCCTGCATCTTCTGCACAGCCTTGAGCTCTGGGTCTTTGCAGATTGCACATTTGATAAATTTTTGGAGGAAAACTGACATTAGTGGAGAAACAGTAGTCTTGCATAATGCTTATTAGCTGTTTCTTAAATTTTGCACTTTTAGACATCACCTTCCTTCTGGGAATTGAGCTATCATTCTCCATACACACACACACAAACACACACACACACACATACATACACACTCATACACTTCCCCTTCCCTCTATCTCTCCAGTGTAGTTATAGAGCAATATTTGGTCTACTCAATATTCAATGTTTATCTGATTCCATGTAAATGTTATTCATAGCTCATTAGGTCTCCCTTTTGAAACTTTTTATTTTCCCTCAAGTTAATAATTGCCCTACATTTAATTGGCTTAATTTCCTATGTACCCATCACAAAAAATGTTTTTCCAAACCCTCTGAATACCACACAGCCATGGGCCCTCTGTGTATGGGCAAGGTTGACCATGTAGTAGATTTCAGCAGAGAGTGACAAGACTTGGACCTGGTCATTATGTGGGACCCCTTCCTCCCCTCCTCCCCCACTCTGCCGACAATCAGAATCTGCAGATTTTTGGGGACGGGGGGCTTGCTAGTTTCCACCCTGAGAATTCTCTGGTCTCCCATTGGGGCTATAAGTTGGCCTGCTAGCATTCTTAGCATAGTTGGGAAAAGGAGGCTGACAATGTCACAGTTCAATATATAGACCTCTATTCAGTCCCCATTTTTCTTATTTTATGCAGCTCTTGTCTTTTCCCGTCTTAAGTCTCAGGTCCCAGAGTCTGGAGTCACCTGATTTAACCTCTCCTGAGAGTAAACCTCCAATCTTCCACAGAGGCGGGGCAGGATAATTGCCCATTTGGAGAAAAGATCCAGGCTCTTCCTGCTTCTGTGAAAACTTCCAACCACACTCCTTACTTTAGCTTCACGCATTCCTTCCCCTGCACACTGCCTGATGCCCTGAGACCCTGAACCCTTCCAGCCAGCCCCTGAACCCTCTTGTGACATGGACGGGTGTCCTTATCTTTACCCCAGTGGGCACGTAGGGCTCAGCTCTCTCAGTAGCCTAACTCCATTGCCAACAGTAAATCTGCTTTGCAGCTTTTAAAATGTATTGTCATCTCTCATCTGCTGTAGTCTCCTCTCTCATTTCTCTTGGACCCTATGATTTTATGCTCTTTTCTTGTTGTATCCCTTTACTATCACTGTAGTGAGATTTGGGGATGTATTTGATTTGTCACATGAAAATTGAAACTTTCATAAACATCATTTTTAATGGTTCCATGATACTCAATTTTTTTTTTTTTTTTGAGACAGAGTCTCTCTCTGTCACCTGGACTAGAGTGCCATGGCATCAGCCTAGCTCACAGCAACCTCAAACTCTTGGGCTCAAGCAATCCTCCTGCCTCAGCCTCCCGAGTAGCTGGGACTACAGACACACACCACCATGCCCACCTAATTATTTCTATTTTTAGTAGAGACAGGGTGTCACTCTTGCTCAGGCTGGTCTCAAACTCCTGATCTGAAGGGATCCTCCTGCCTCAGTCTCCCAGAGTGCTAGGATTACAGGCATGAGCCACCACACTAGGCCCATGATACTCATTAATAAATACTTTATGTTTACTTAACCATTATCCAGTTTAGACAGTTAAGTAGTTCCCCTACTTTCTACCACCACTGAAAACAACACAGTAGCCAATCTCTTTATGCGTGATGTTATTTCTACCTTTGAGACTATTGCTTTTAAGAAATATTTCTGAAAGTATAATTAATGTCAAAGTTGAAATGTTTTTCAAAATTCCTGTGCAAAATACTTTTATCAGGAAGCATACCCACACACAGAGCACGAAAGCACTTTCCAAGCTCACTAGAATGAGCCTTGCAAATGGTTCCTCTAATTTTAAATCAAGGCCACATTAGAATCATTTTGTTTGGGGGTTTTTTCCTGTAACTTTAAAAGCAATATTTTTCTCCATGGAAAGAATCAAAGTGTAGTCTTGAAGGGGAACAACAGGAAGAACTCTGTGAGCAGCCAGGGTGCCTTCAGGAAGTGCTAGGAGATCAACAGTGTGCAGAAAACAAATGCTGTTCTGCAGAGAAGACTGAGCAGGAAGTTGGGTTTGCTTTTGTTCTCAAAGCAAGGAATCTGACAAGTCCTGGTCAGGGATAAAAGGCTAAGTAATGAGCCTCCATGTAGGAATATAGATGCACTTCTTGGTGACAGGGCTTTCTGAATTATGAAGGAGTGTCCCAAAGAGCCTAAAAAGACTAAACCATAAATACCAGGCAGGCACACGGGGGGAGCAAAGCAGCCAGAGGATGGGCTTGGGAAGATTTAGGTGTATTACAACACATTCTCCCTATGCCTCTTATGCCTCAGTTTCCTCATCCGTAAAATGGAAATACTGGTACCTTCCTTACAGAATTGTCATGAGACAAAAAGTAGAGTGTCATGACTGCTTCCTGCTCAGGGCTTCGCTTGTGAGGCTGAGGGGTTGTTCAGTTCTTTCCCTTTCTCTCCTCAAAGCTGCTTAGATTTACCGAGAAAGAAAAAGTAAAGCCCCATTTGTTGTTATTTTACATCAGAAGTTAGAAAATAAATACCAATGGATCTGGCGATTTCTCTGACTTTTTAAAAATCACTGGCGACCATAAGCTAATATCTTAAAGGATTTTCCCCCTCTCCTGCTGAAAGCGCCACTCCAGCATTTTACCTATAAATTGAACAATTTTGTCCCTAGTGTGAGACACTCTCCAGGTGTTTATCACATGTCAACAAGTTTATTAACAGGCTACTCCAGGTTTGGTTTTTTGGTTTTGTTTTAATATGTACAGTGAATAAAGCACCAAGATACAGCACAATGGCAAGGCTGTGTTTCCACTCAATACCCAGAAGTCCCCAGCCTGGTGTGCCAACAGTGTTCTTAAAAGCTAGAACTTACGGGGCTTAAATCAGATGTGGCTTTAAGACCCCCTATTAAATTTCAAGTGAGTTATTTTAAAAGTAAACTATAAGTCTGCTATAGCAGAGAAGGCAGTATTTTATCAGGAAGCTTCTGGTAGACACCCAGATCACTCAAGCACAGCCAGGAAAGCCTGAAATATATACGGCCAGATTAGATGCTAACACGTCCGTAAAGATAACGGCGCATTTCCAAGGCCAGAACATGGCACAATGCTATGGGAACCCAGGGGTTAACAGAGCGAAATGTGAAGGAAAATATTGGTAAAGCAATTTATATGAGCAGTAAAAGACACTGAATAAGTCCTGGCATGAGATGTGATAGATGGAATTGTTGAAAGATTTACATGACTAATCCTGAGCTGAAGTATAATATCAACTACTTTGCTGGCCATGGTCTACTTAAGAATGAATACATTTTTCTTTTGTAAAAATTAAGATAATCTATGTATGTATAATGCACATACACACTCATTTGTATGGCGCTATTTCTCCTATAGAGGCTTCCTACCCCCAGTTGAGTACACAATAGAAAATTCAGGATTCATCTTAGGAACAAGCAGAGAGTATGGTGTGTGTTCCCACCTACTTGTGTCCCTATTCTCTTGGTGTGCAAAACTCCCGGGAGGGGGTTTTTGTAAAAGCTTTTTCAACCTACCTATGGCTTTACATGTGGATTCCTGTATACAGCCTTAAGAGAGGGCGTGGAGGGAGGGAGAGAGACACAGAGAGACATGCTTACCTAATAACATGTGGGCAGAAATGTCTGCTGGAATATCTCAGACTCTTGGAATCTTGATAAGATTGGAACTTTTATTTACTGACCTATAAAAATCCAGAGCTTACCATCAATATTTTTTTAAAGACTGGGAGACAAGTCACATTTTTGCAGCCAACTCTCTCCAAGGTTCTGCTTCTGCTGCGACAGTGTCTGCCTCATCTCTTTCCAGACGTGGAATTCAAGCCCTTCCTCAATTCCAACAATGACAATCATGACCACAAAACAGCCCACCAAAAACATTTGCTAGAGTGTGAGGGTAGCACACTTTGTTGACTCTCTGGAGGAGAGCCGGCGGGAGGTGGAGAATGACTTTACATTATGGAAAAACAAACCGTCTGAAATTGAACATTAGGACATTTTGTTTTCAAAACACCCATTGGCCATCTCGGCACCATGAGATTTCCACTGCTTACTTCACTCCCTGCCGGGGCTCTTGCTGACTTCTTTTTTTCCTTCCCTTTTCACTTTCTTCCTTCTGATGTTTAGATTTTTGAATGCTTCTTTCACTACTGTGCATGGCGATCTTGCCCTCTCCATCCACAATCAACCCCAGGAAATTTGACACATACAAACCTATTTTGTAAGACACAGTCCTCGCCTCCCTGGAGGGCAGTTGTTCCACAAAACACTGTTCATCCCAGTCGAGTGAGGGGTCTCGCCTGGCTGGGGACATCCAGTCTCAGCAAAATGAGGCAAGCCACAGGTTAAAGGCGCACTCAAACAAAGAAGGCTGCGGTGCAATGACAATGGCTTAACACAGTTTCTGGGACAAGGTAGGTGCTCTAAACAATGGCAACCATGGCCCTGGTGCTGTGGCCTTTTAAAAGACGAGATAACTGAGTCACCATCGGATCATTCATCTGCTTTCCAATGAGCAGCCATTCAACCCACTGTTCCTGGAAAATTCTCCTTAAAGATGTCTTCTTAACACATCGCTGACATAGCGAAAACCAACTCTGTCTAACTGGACTGTTTCACGATGGGTTCTCTACTCCAACAGGCACAGGAGAGGTCTTGGGGCAGCTCCTCCACCTCCTGTACGCTGTGGTGGTGAGGAAGGAACGAAGCAAGCCGGAACATTCACGGCTCTCAATTACAGTTTCAAAAGACATCCTGGGCTGTTTGCAAAATCTCTATTCTTGCTTGCATATAAGAACAAGTTTAGTTAGACCCAGGTGTTCATGAAATACCACTAAGAAATACAATCCTCTTCTCCTAGAGTTTCTGATGCAGAAAAGCAATTTTATCCCCCCGGGAGAAGGAAAGCGGGAGAGAAATAACATTGTAATGGGAGCTTGCAGGGAATTTAACTTGATCCCGCATCTTTCAACATCTCTCCAAGCCCACCGAAGGCTCTCACAACCTTTCCCCCACGAGGCTGGTCTGTATTTTATTAAACGGCCTGTACCCGTCCTCCTGAGGAAGAACCGTCCCCCGGCTCTGTGCAGCTGTGTGCGTGTGAGAGACAGCACCCCTTCCTCCACCTCTTCCTTGGGGCACCTGCATGAGGCAACACCAAAGGCGACAACACAGAAATTATTGTAATTTGTGTGTGTTTGTGTGTGTTCACTCTGCCTTGTCTCGTAAGGGATTTGAAGTGGCTTTCAGCAAAAATAATAATATTGATAATAAACTAAATGAAAAAAACCCACACTACCACCACCAGAATATTTTCTATAGAAATAATAATTGAAAATTGAGGGCCTGGAAAAATGTAAATTAGAAGAATTAAAGATCGGGAGGGGGTTGAACTCACATCGTTGGCCATAAATACCACGACCGTCATCCCAGCAGCATCCTCAGAAGTCAGGGTTGGGTGGTCGCCTCTTCCACCTGCCAGCCCTTTCCCATCTGACTCTGCCTGCTGCTTTCTCTTGCCCGTGGGAGGTGCAGTAGGTACTGCAGGGTGAGGGCAAGAACTATGGGTGTTCCACCCTCTGTGTGTCTTGGGGTAAGTTGCTTGCCCTCTCTGGGCTTCAGTCTTCTCATCGGTAAAACCAGAGAGAAGATTAAGAAAAGAAGACACCAAGACATCGGCTCACAATTTAGTAGTACTGTTTCCCTCCCCGCCACCACTCACAGCAGGCCAGGGCAGCCAGGTGCCTGTGTGCAGAATTCCAGGATGTCCTGGAAGAGTGGGGCAGGAACAAGGACTGGCAAGTTAACGGCTGGCGCTTTGTGCTTCAGGCCTGAGCAGTGGGAGTGGGCCGCCCTGAACACGCTCCCCTCCCCTCGCCTGGCTTTTAATCCTGAGGTCAGGAGGAAGGCCCTAAGCAGAGAGCAGCGCTGCCCCGTGGAAATATAATGCAAACCATGTGAATTTTAAATTTCCTAGTAAGCACTTGAAAAAGCAAAAAGAAACAGGTGAAATTAATTTTAATAATATATTTATTCAACCCAGTAGATCTAAAATATTATTTGCACATGGAAGCACTATAAAAATGATTACTGACATGTCTTACATTTCTTTTGTGCCAAGTCTTCAACATTTGGTGCATGTTTTACACTTGCAGCACGTGGCGATGTGGACTGGGCACATTTCAGGTGCCACGTGGCGCTCGTGTCCACCCTCCCGAACAGAGCGTCTGGTGGGAAAGAGGACGAGGCCGTTGTCCTCTGAAGGGAAGGGAGGAGGAGTGGCCTTTTTGGGGAGCAGGATCCCACACTGCAAGAGGAGGGCAGAGGCTTGAAGACACAGCAGGGGTGGAGGCTGCGTTCTGCTCTCAGATGTTACTCCTGAGACTGCAGGACCTCAGGTGGAGGCTGTGGGGGGTCACATAGGGACAGCCAGGGACAGGGCCTGGACTCTGAGCTCTGCGATTTCAGGGGCCCAAGCGAGGGCCCTTGGGGCACAGTGCTGATCCAGTCGAGGGAAATACGTGCTGTGAGGCATGTCTCTGAGGTCCGCTGCCAGCAGAGTCTATGCCCACAAGGATACTGAAGGGACAGCACCTGACCCCTGTGTTATATAGCGGGGGCCTGATCAGCGTGGACTGACGACTCGTGGGCTCCCCTCTCTCCCCGCGTCCTCGTGTGCGAGGCCCAGCAGCTGCAGGGCAAGACCTGCCAAGGGGCTGATCAGAGGCCTCTCATGGGCCACAGTGAGCAGGGACTCTGAGCCAGAGGTGATTTGATTTGGACAAGTTTAGAAACATGACATTTTATCCACCTCAAAAGTTACAGAGTAATTTATACCTGTGGTATCAGTCCCAAAGTCCTGTCTCACGTGTCTTGTTTTAATCCACAAAACAGGAAGCTTGAAGTTGACACCGATCCAGGAATGAGCTGCACGGAGGCTCACTCCCACCTGATATCTAGTCACCGCCCCCACCGTGTCCCCTCAGGAAACATCCACCTCAGTCTAGACACCGAAAACGTCAAGGACATCTACCACTCAGACGTCTCCCCTTCAAAGGCTCCATGGTCTTTTCCCTGCTTTTATCCCACACGGACGAGGGGGGGCTGCACCAGCCACAGGGCAGGTGGTCCCTGAGGAGTTAAAGAGAAACCGCCTTGGTCTTGAACTCCCTAGGCCTTCACAGCCTTCTCAATGGTTGCCGTAGGGAAAAGACTTCCGGAAAAGCTGTCCTTCCATTCCAGCCCGAGATCTGGTCCTTAGGCCTTGTAGGAAATTCTCCATTGAAATTTCTTCACCTTTACCCAATTAATGGTTTTCAAATCTGGCTGCACAGTACAATCACATGGGAAACTTTTGAGTTTTCTGTTTTGTTTTGTTTTTTGAGACAGAGTCTCACTCTGTCGCCCCAGCTAGAGTGCAGTGGCATCATTGTAGCTCACTACAACCTCAGACTCCTGGGCTTAAGTGGATCTTCCTGCCTCAGCCTCTCGAGTAGCTGGGACTACAGGTACATGCCACCACGCCCGGCTAATTTTCTATTTTTTGTAGAGATGGGGCAGTCTTGCTCTTGCTCAGGCTAGTCTTGAACTCCTGACCTCAAGTGATCCTCCCAACTCAGCTTCCCAAACTTCTAGGATTACAGGTGTGAGCCATGGTGCCTGGCGGGAAACTTTTAATATATACCAGTCTTTATTCCCACCTTCAGATGTTCTGGTTTAATTGGTCTTTGGGTGATTTTGATGAGCACCTGAGGCTGGGAAACACTGACCTATCTGAGCTAAAAAAAAAAAGTGGAAGTCCTTATCCCCTCATTTCTGCTGCTTTTGCTAGAAAGAAGGGAAAGTGTTCTCTCCCCTGTGGGTGGAGTCCTAGATCCATTTTACAGCAGCGACCTAGTGGCCTGAGAATTACGGCAGTGCTTCTTAGTTTTTACTGTACATAAAGGCCACCTGTCCTGTTAAAATGCAGCTGCCCTGGGGTGGGCACAAGATTCTGCATTTCTAACAATGTCCTAGCCAGGTCTGAGACTCAGGTTGCTGGGCCACACTTTGAGTAGCAAGGCTTTTGAGTGTATCCTACAGAATAAGGAATTTCTAATCTTCATTCTGTCCGTGGTCAAATCTCCACTCCTATGGCCATGACGTGGTTGTGCCCCCAGCCTTGAACTTGACAGAACAGTTGTCCTCAGAGGTGGAGCTGGAGAAGGTCTCTAGGTTCAGTGACTTTGCTGAAGACTTGGGTGGGTCACAGCTGGAGGTCACATCCACAGAACACTGCCATCCCCAGGGCCCGCCTGCCAGATTTCTCCACCAACTGCTTTCCGGCCCCTCAGTCCCAGGCATGGAGCCCAGAGTCATGGTCGAGATCTTCCCTGGTCTTAGCCAAAATAGACCACCCATGTTCAGCCACACTTCGAAATCTGCCTTTCTAACCCACGGGCTTTGCTAAAGTCCTTCCTAAGAGAAAGTCCCTTCCCAGGTAGGAAGTACTTAGTACTGACCTGTGTGGGGCGGGCTCTGGACTGGATCCTTCTGACCATGGCCACGTTATGACTTCCATGAATTCTAAACACTTTGCCTTCATAGTCTCCTTGTTCCATTAAAAAAAATAACAAATTATATTTTATGACTGCTTTGGTATAAAGATGACTATATTAATATTATGTATTAAAATGTTTTCTTCCACCCAAGAGTTCATTTTTTTCCCTTCAGGTTTTAAAAGAAATGAAAATAGTTTCCTGGGCTTCTAAAACTATTGTGGCCCTTAGGCATGTGATTAGTCAGCCGTGCCCCAAACACATCTATTTAAGCTTCACAACACTATATGGAAAGTTCTGGTGATGTCCCATTTTACAGATGAGGAGGCAGAGCACAGAGAGGTCATGACCTGCCCTGAGTCACACAGTATGTGCTAGGGCTGAATCCAAACCCAGGCCACCTAGCCCCCAAGGCCCTGGTCATTCAGAACCATGATGCCACATCACCTCTGTCCTTCAGATGCCTGGGACAGCTCTCATGTCCTTATTCCCTACTTTCCAGTAAACTTTCTCAATTTTTTCAAACACAGCGAAGTATGGTATGGTAAACACAAAACAGAAATATGGACTGAACCTGGGTCTTTGTTCTGTTTTTGTGCCAAATCGGCTGTTTTAATTCTCCTGAGTTAACTAACTCAGCATAAGCCTTGGTTGCTTTTTCTACCGTTTTGGCTCAAGAATGCCTGCCCTGCCTAATACAGACAGGGCCACTGCACGGAGCATAGCCAGGGAGGGAATGTTGGCAGATATTCCTAGCTATTATTGCTGTTAGTGACTGTTAGTTGCATTGAATCTGATGGTAGTTGCTCTGCAAGGCATATTAATCATAATAAGAGGAATAATGGGAGCTGCCATTTATCAAATGCCTACCTACTATGAGCCAGGCGTGACACTGCCCATGTGACCAACACACTGTCTTTAAATCCTCACAGCCACCAAATCAGGTGTAGGTTTATATCCCCAGTTTCGCAGAAACGAAGGGGAGATTCGGAGAAACTAAGGAAAGCTTATTCAAGGACATGCAGTCAATGGCAGAGCCAAAATTTAAATCCAAGCCTGTCACCTGAGATCATTTCACTAAATCACAGTATACTGTATTGTATTAGTGAATTACACATTCCATCCTATAGCATGGAATACAATATAGTATTACATACGATACAATAATATGGAATATAATACAGCATTATATACAGTACAATAATATGGAATACAAGACAGCATCACATGCAATACAATAATATGAAATACAATATAATATTCCATATTATGTACTAGGAAGAACATTATTGCCCAATAATGTATTAGGACATTATTGTTAGTTCATAAAGCTGTAATCATACTGCTAATAATATCTAACGCCTACATAGAAGCTTCCACTCACAGCTTTATGTGCTTTTCATAAATTAACTCACACCAACATCATGACCAAAGTCCTGTTATTATCCTCAAATGATAGATAAGGGAAGTGAAGCACACACATTTAAGAAACTTTCTGTGTTTGTCAGACTCCCCAGCAATTGACCCTCAGATGAAGATTCACATGCAAGTGATTTTATCAAGGAAATGCCTCTGGTAGAGCCAGGAGGAGCGTGGGGGAGTCGGACAGGGGAGAGGAGGAAGACAAGCAAAAGGTGAGAAATCAGGCAAAGTCCCGCATGAGGTGTTGTCAGCCTCATCCTGCCGAGAAACACTGGAGTGCCAGTGATCTCAGAGTCCTGCCAACCTAAGACAAGAGAGCTCTGAAGGAAAAAGTGTTGTCGAAACCACAAGGGTGTTTTGGTCTAGGTCTAGTTACTTGTCGCACAAATATCCAATTATTGAAACAACAAGGATTGCCAAGGAAGAAAGGAATTTTTAATTCGACAGACGTCCTGCCGGGAGAATAGGAGAAGCTGCCTCAAATCCGTCTCCCCAACTAAGGGAGATCATGGCTTTTAAAGGAAGGGCCACGTGACTCTGGTAGGTCAGGGTATAACTGACAAGAGGCTACATGCATTGGGGTCAGGCTGGGGGGCGGGGGCTGGTGAGTCATCAGGAAGTCTGCCCAGGGGTCTTCAGAATCACAGCTCGTTTGTCTTGCAGAAAATCCACAATTCTGGGAAACAACTTAAAAGACCAAGTATTTAGTTAAAGGAGAGGATTATACAGGGGTCATTGAAATTTGTTCAATGGGCAGACCAGTTACAAAAGCACAAACCTTTCTTCTGTGCTCACACAGTCAATGCAACACAGAATGCTCCACCTCAGTTACCAAAATGTGCATGGGAATTTTTCTCCACACACGAATCAAGTAATTCTCCAGCAGACACCAGCTGGGTGTCATATAATTCAACTCTATTCTGACACTCTCTATCTGAAGTCAGTATCAGCTCCCACAAGTTAAGGGCTCAGACCCACAAGATTGCCCCCCCACCATACACACACACACACATCAGATGACAATTGCCAGCTCTGGATTGTGACCTGTGCTTCTAACCAACCAGCAGAATCAGGGGTTTGATTAATTTGCTGGAGCAGCTCCTAGAACTCAGGGAAATAGCTTACTTATGTTTACTTATTTATTATAAAGGCTATTACAAAGGATACAGATGAACAGCCAGATGAAGGGGACAAGGCATGTGGGCAGAGGCCTGGGGCATCCATGCCCTCCCCAGGCCCAACACCAGCCAGGAACCCGCACGCATTTAGTTGCCCAGAAACTCTCTGAATTCAGTCCTTTGGGTTTTTATGGAAGCTCCATTCCATAGCATGACTGATTAAATCACTGGCCACTGGTGGTCAAGTCAACCTTCACCCCCCTCTCCCTTTCCTAGAAGTTGGGGGTGGGGTGGGACTGAAAGCCCCAATCCTCTAATCCTGCCTTGGTCTTTCTGCTGAGCAACCTCCATCCCTAAATTATCTAGGCGCCCCCAGCCACCTGTTCTCTCCTTAGCATATAAGAGAGACTCATCACTCTGGAGATTCCAAGGGTTTTAGGAACTCTTAAACCCTCTTTTTTCCTTATAACTCTTTAATTGTGCCAGGAACTAGGAATAGAAACCAAATGTCCTGTGCTCTTGAGTCATTGGTTTAGGGTGACCCAAAGGGACAGGGTCAGAACACCAACATTCTCCCTTGGTCGAAACATACAGTTCTGAGTAGTGGTGCTGGGATTTGAACCCAGCCAGTGTAGCTCCCAGCATTTATTATCTTAACTACTATTACGTTTATCTGTAAAGAATCAAAGGGGATTTAAAAAAGACTGAACACTAGGTAACAAATCTGTAACATGGACTGTCCTGTTTCAGTAGCCTGCACACTAATACCTGCTCAGTCTGTTACCCTGAGCTCATTACAAAAAAAAAAAAGTTGAATTAATTGAACCCACACAACTAAAGAGCTATAAGGAGGAAAAAAGACTGCTGATTTATTTATGCAGATTACATATTTCTGCATCCGCTTGCCTAGAGCCAGCAAACGTAAGCATTTATTCAAATAGGCCCACAATTTTAGAGTGGTTACAATACCTGCAACTTACAAGATGAGCATAATTATCCTATTTTTACAAACTCTAATATGATTTCAATTGATGTCAGTAAGTTTTGATTGAATTTATTGCTGATTAGAGTTGATCATCTCTTTGAACAACAAGAAATTACATCTCATTCAGTTCGTTAGCAAGACTGGTGTTCAGTTTATGAGCCATAGCACCAATGGTAATTATCGAGGATAATTGATTTCTAAAGTGGAAATATTAATTACATAGATATAGGAAAATTAAAACAGTTTACCCTGTCAATTATTATCATGAAAAATAAACAAGCCATAGACCTTGGACAAAAATGTTTGGTTTACTCTGCTAATGTAACTTCCTTTTTCCAGGAAAATTGTGTATCCCAATAATGTGGTCATGGTACATGCATACCACAGAAAAAGGCCTTAGCAGGTTAGCTTGGAAGAGCAGACCCCAAGCAAATTTGAACTGTGACCCTCAGCAGAGTAAGGGGAGTAAGAAGATGGATACGGGAAGAGAAAATTAAGGTCTCCATCTCCTCTGAAAACCAAAAAGAATGTGTCACATTGTAACCAGCCCCCCATTGAACACATTTCAATGACCCTTATATAATCCTCTCCCTTAACTACCTGACCCTTGAGTTTTTTACCAAAAATGATGGATTTTCTGCAAGACAAAGGAGCTGAGATTGTGAAGACCCCTGGGCAAACTTCCTGATGATTCGCCAACCCCCCACCCAGCCTGCCCCCAATGCATCGAGCCCCTTGTTATTAATAGTTTCACCACGCCAGAGTCACGTGGCCCCTCCTTTGAAAGCTCATGATCTCCCTTAGTAGAAGAGACGGATTTGCGGCAGCATCTTCCATTCTCCTGTCTGTCAAATTAAAAATTTCCTTCTTCCTTGGCAATCCTTGTTGTCTCACTAACTGGATCTTTGTGTGACAAGCAACTGGACCTAGATCAAAACCCCCTTGCAGTTTCAACAACAACATGGAAGTAGCACTTGGGAGAACTCATTCAATCATGTATACATTCAACAAATACTTACTGAACGCCTACTAAGTGTTGGACGCTGCGGTTAGAGTGCTGACATATGATGGCCTTCGTGAGCTTGCAGCTTAAAGGGGAAGTCAGGCATTCCCCACAAACATACCTAAATAACTATACATCTAAGTAACGTGAAAGAGAAGGACAGGCTGCTATGAGAAACACTAATCAGGGGGCCTCATTTAAATTGGAGGCAGGGATCAAAGAAAGCTTCTCTGAGAAAGTAACATTTAACCTGAAACCAGGTGAGTTAGAGGTTAAGAGAGGAGAGAGGAAAAGCATGAATGATGGTGGGAACAAGTTTTGTGCAGTGGAGAAAATGAGAGATGATCTGAAATGTAAGATGCTGCCCCGTGATTCAATTGTGAGGTAGGCAGAGCTAGCAGCTCTGTCCGACAGAACTTTTTGGTAATGATGGCGGTGTCTATATTTGTACTGTCCAATATGGACATGGCTACTCAGCACCTAAAATGAGGCCAGTGCAATTGAGGATCTGAACTTTTAATTTTAATTTTGATGAATTTAAATAGTGGCATGAGGCCAGAGGCCACCATATTTGACAGTGCAGATTAGGAGCGTTATAGGCCCTAATAATGATGGCAAATTTTATCCTAAGAGCAGTGGTTCCTACTGGAGATTTTGTAAGCTCGGGAGTGCAACAGTTCCATTTATGTTTTTAAAGATTACTCAGTCATTGGATCCAGGACACTCACTCACAAGAGTACTACTTACTCTGGAAATGGGTTTTTTCAGATGCCTCTATCAACCAAAGATATCATGTAATAGCATGAGCTTTGATTATTAAATTTGTTCTTCTAATTCTGTCAATAGTTCCTGTAAGGGGTAAATATGGATTAAGTCCTCTGCCTGACTATAGGTGATCCCAAGTATAGCAATTCCCAAGTAAAACACAAACTAAACAAAACAAGATATTTTTATGGGGACCTTAATCTTGATTCCTTTGGGCCAGGGGCAGGAGGGAACAGGCCTTTAACATTATGCACTGATGCATCATTATGGAGAATGAAGAGCTGCATTTTAGCCCAGGCTTTCATTTTTGAGCCCAAAAATGCAATGACGTGAAAAATCGAGAAGACATTTGACTTTTCATGCAGACTCAGCCCCCGCATTACAAGCTTGACCTTGGTCAGAAGGATTGCCAGTGCCCTCACAGAGTGTTTCAGATGACCCTGGACTGGGTCTTTCTGTGGTCAAACCTGGCCAATGTCAGTGGGATCCAGTAGCAGGTAGCTAAGCCTAACAGACAGTGTTACCCATTTGGGCCACAATTTCAGCACAATTAGGAGAAATAGGCAAGGTCATGCAGCAACGCAAAGCCCCCACTTCTGGAGAACCACTCTTCCCAACCCTGACCCAGTTAATAGCTAATAAGCTAACACATTTATATAACAAGTGAGAGAGAACAATGTCCCAAGACAAAGAGAATGAAAAGCAAGACTAAGAATGAGTGAATCTGGGTATCAGATCTCTTGGTCTAGTTCTCACAGTGATTAGATTTGCCCTTCCTTCTCAAGGTCTAGATTTCAGTTCTCCCTTTCACTCAGAGAACAACTCCAGAATCTTCAGCTGGTGGCAGTTTGGTTCATGCACCTTATAACCAAGTTTTCTCATACAATGTGATTCACTAGAAAAGTCAGTGCATATTTCCCCCACAGGATAAAGCAGAATGCCAAAAGTCATATTAAGTCTAAATGTTGTTGTCCCCTAAGGGACTCCAAATACAGTGATTAAAGTTCCTAGGAATCATTCACTCAACAGCTTCAGAACATTTGGCTATCATCTGAACTCAGTGAATCTCTGCCTTCAGCATTCAATCTGATCTATTGCCGTCAATAGCAACCCACAGGCAGTAGAGGCCATAGCTTCACATGCTTTCCATTACTTGTCTATCAGTTCACATTTTTCAGTGTACTTATTGTCCTTTGAACCTTTTTCCACTAGGTGGACAAAGAAACAGAAACACAAAAAGGGAAACAGAATGAGGCTCATCATTCCTGAGTCATGAACTATAAGGTAGAAAGTAAAAGGTGAGGCTGGAGCCAGACCATGCAGGATTTGGATCCCATGAAAAGGAGCTTGGGCTGAGCCAGTAGATGATGGAGAACCACTGATGGAGGTGATGTAGGGCTGCCGTGGTCAGATTTGCATTTTAGGCAGGTCCCACTGGTGCCCATATAGAAGATGGACTGGCAAGAAATGTGTGCTTTGTGTTCCATACGGTGTCTATCACAACTACTCAAATCTATCTTTATAGTGCAAAAGCAGCCAGAAACAATAGGTAAATTAATGGATGGGGCTGTGTTCCAATAAAACTTTATTTATGAAAACAGAGTGCAGGCTGATTTACAGATCTCAAGGAGACTTTATTGACTTTAATATTCCTTCCAGTACATGGGATAATATAAATTATCATCACCATCATCATCATCATCATCAAGGTAGTATTCTCTGAGTACTTATTATGTGCTAGAAACTATTAATATGTTAAACACTGGTCATGCAACATCCATTCTTTTCTCACAACAATCCTATGAAGTAGGTCTGTTACTATCTCTCACTTTACAAAAGAGGAGACAAAACTCTAGCAATGCTGTGTGTAATTGCTGAGGCCCCAATCCAGTCCAGTCTGATTTCCCAGGCAAACTCTAAGCAACAGCCACCTCGAGAGAATGAACTTGGACATTTCCACTTTGATGTCACCGCCTGATAAATTCTCCCCAGTCCTCCTCCAGTCTTCATGTAGCACTGTGTAATCTCATAAAAAGCACACATCGGGGAGTACCAGTCCCAGCTCAAAACCCTCCTGTGACCTCCCACACCCTGCTTTACTTCTCCACCTGCCCTCCCTTCCTTCCTCACTCCAGCCACGCTGGTCTGCTGCTGCTTCTTGGCTATCTCACAGGTATTCTCTCGTTAGGACCTCTGCGCTAGCTGCTCTCTCGGCATGGAATGCTCTTCCCCTGGAACTTTGCAAGGCTCACTTGTTTGCACTATCCATGTCTCTGCTCCAACGTGACTTCCCTCCTCTGGAAGTAACACCTTCTCTGCTTATGTGGTTTAAAATAGCTGCCGTTCTTCCCTCTGCAAGCTCTACCCCCTGACCCTGATCATTTTTTTCTTCACAGCATTTATTGCTGCCTGACATTATATTACTCATTTGTTGGTTTACTGGTTCTTTATCTGTTTCTCTCACTGGAATGTAGCTCCATTAGAGCCGGCAATTTCGTCTTGCTCACTGTTCCATCCCCAGAATGAAGAATACTGCCTGGTATATTGTAGACAAAGAATAAATCTTTATTAAATGGCTTAACAAATAAATCCCTGTCCCCTATCACTGGAACAAACCATTTTATGGGGGTCTTATCAGGAAAGACCAAAAGCCTGAGCCTGAAATTGTGACCATCATTTCCCCTATTCTGAGATGTTCAGGTTTCCCATTTAGTGATCTCAGATCTTCTCAGGGCTCTTAGCATCCTATGACAGGTCCCATGCAATCATTCTGGAAAAACCTGGGGTGTCCTTATGTCCTATATGCCTTGTGCAATGCCCAGCAATGCGAAGCATCCAAAACGACCAAAAGAGACTACTAATAATTACTTTAAGGTCAAAAAGAATTCAGGATGTTAATGCGATAGAAATGCGATACAGAGGGACAGAAACAAGAGTAATGCAAGTCAAGGTTGGCAGAGTACAGACTTTAAGGTGAAAGTCCAGTGTAGTCCCAACATCAGCACCAACTGTTAGATCTACTCCAAAGATCACCTAGCCGCCTCGCTACTCTCAGTAGCCGCATTGCATCACCCGGGAGCTCATTCGCAGCCCAGACTTTGAGGCCCTAGCCCCAGACCTCCTGAATCAGACTCCGCCCACCAACAGAGGGGGATTCACATGCACGGCCCACAGCACTGCTTTAGCCCATTCACCCGGCACTTCAGCATTCTTGGTCTTTTGTTTGGGTTTTCTAGCTTCATCTTACAGTTATCATAAAATGTAATTTTTTTTCTCATGTTTAAAAAGCAGGGAATGTTACAAAGAAATCTGATCCCTAACTTTTTTTGGAAAATTTCAAAATCTGGCAACCCTGACTGTGCGCACCCCACGTGGCACTAATTGGCGGGAGGTGAGCGGTGGTCCCCTTGAGGCAGGTGAGCTCTAGCTCTCGCAGTCATCCACGACGCCTGTCTAGATGCCACCGGTGTTTCCGTTCCGAACGTCTTATCAAGTCCAACAAATTCATTTTACAGAAAAGGAAAGCAGGCTCAGAAGACTTAAGCGTCTTGGCTAAAGAGTCCCAGCTAATGCAATGTTCATGCACTTATATTATGCCTGAGAAATAGGTAAGTAACTTCATTGTTAGCTTAAAGATGAGAGAACTGAAGTGTTTTTTAAAAACTCACTGGCTCTTTTTAAATAAATAAAGAAAGAAACAACAAAAACATGCTGATTCTCCATGGCTGGCAGGAGAGCGAGACCCTCCTCCCCGGGAAGGAGGCTGGAGGAGGCACCTCCAAGGACTGACCTGAGAGATGGTCCTTCTCTTAGTGATTCACTCAGGGCCATTTCACCTTTCCTTAAAAGAAGGGAAATCTTGGGAACCGGAGAAGACTCCTCTGCAAATGGAATTTACCCCTTCACTGACAACAAGGAACAAGGGAATATTAGGGTGTGACATTATGGATTGATCATGAAACAGTGACTGACCTAGTGTCATAGTCTGCTAGAGTTTCCATAACAAAATACCATAGGCTGTGTGGTTTAAACAGCATAAATTCATTTTCTCACAGTTCTGGAGGCGAGAAGTCCCAGAGCAAGGTGTCAGCAGGGCCAGTGTCTGGTGAGGGCTCTCTCCTTGGGGTGTAGAAGGCCACTTCCCTGTGCCCTCACAGGGCCTGGCCTTGGTGTTGAGCCTCAAGTTCACTCTCTCCCTCTTCTTGTAAAGCCACCAGTCCTATAGGATTAGGACCTTATCTTATGACTTTATTTATCCTTAATTATCTCCTAAAGGCCCTATTGGCAAAGATAGTCACATTCAGGGTTAGGGCTTCGAAAAATGAATTTTGGAAGGACACAATTCAGTCCACAACAGCCAGGCTCATATAAGTGCCAGAGATAAAAGTCAAGGGTGGAATTCCAAATTCCAAGTCCAAACTAGTCTGTCACACTCAATAATCATGGGCTACTTTTATTTTTCTGGAGTGATAAAGTTCCCCGCACCCTTATTTCTCACTCTCAAAATTAATGATAATATAATAATTCATAATAACAAAAATAAATGATTCCAACTAATAAAACAAATTCCAGTACATACAGTATAGTGCTCCGTAAATTATCTCTTTTAAGATATCACAATAAGTGCGATTACTCCCTTATTTCACAGATTAGAAAATAACCTGTCCCAGTCCACAGTCATCTATGACCAAGAACCAACAGGTTTTGGTGATCAATATGTGCTCAAATTGATACCCAAACCCACAACATTTGACTATTTAAGGTACTTATTTCTGTAAGCATGTGAAAGTAAAATATCTGAAGAGGAAAACATGGTGTCATTTAGGTAGCCTGAGGAGAACCTTCGAGAAGACATGTTCCATGTTTGAAGAGAGTATAGAGCCACAGCTAAGGGCTCACACTCAGAAAGGTGAGACTGGTGTTCAATCCCCAATTCACGCCAGCGGTGTGAACTTGCAGACATTACTTAACCTTTGTAGGCCTCAGTTTCTTTATGCATTAAATAGGGTTAATAATGGCACTCACGTCACTCTGAGTCAAACAAAATAATGTGTTTAAAAACGCTTAAGCCGGTGTCTAACACATAAAGTAAATATTCAATAAATAGAGCAACTATTATACACCAGCCTGGAAAGAAAAATATCTAAATACATACAGCACCTAGAGAGACCTTAGAGGATCATAAGCCAAAAATTTAGGTACAGGGTAGAAATAGAGAGAGAAATCTTATTCCTCTCTCTAATCTAACAAAAAGAGACTCTAAGGGAAGCAGAAATTGTGATGTATAAACAGCTTTGAGATTACAATATAAATTAATCAAGGGAATTACTCTTCCTTCCAGAGGCTTTAGACTAAGGAGCAATGGCCTGAAGCTACAGAGGGGGTAATTTGGGTTAGATACAGCAAGACAAGAATGTTCTCAGCAGGGAAAGTAATTAGGAAATGAAGTAGACTCCCTGGGGTTGGGATGGAGGAGTCTTCCCCCGCAGTAATCAAGGAGAAATGAGGGGAAGACAGCCAGGCAGGCAAGGATTCCAAAATACCCATCGATTAGCAGGAATGGCTAGCCAGTTATCTCTTTTAAAGGATCCCTCAAACAAACAATAGGCATTTATCTATGACCAAGAATCAGCAGTTTTTGGTGGTCACTGAGGTCTTGGAAGGGAAGCAGGATCTGGACACTGACCTCAGGAATCTTGCAATCCAGTGGAGAAGGCAGATTGCCCAGAAACAGAGGCTTAAAATGTCTGTGCGTGTAAGGGTGGAGGAGGGGTTAGTAGCTCACCATGGTCAGCTACTTTCACCCTTAGATAGCACTCAACTATTTCATTGGTTTTTGTTTTGACAGCTTTACACTGTTGCAGAAGAAAATGCATCAGTTAGGTTTCAAAATTGATATTACCAATTTTATGTAGACAGTTCCAAACCTCTTTTTGCCAGCAGACCATGCAGATGACACTCAGTGAGATGCTACAGTGGGACATTATTTTGGTGGGGGCAGGGTAGTGAGATAACATAGTGAAACTTTTATATGTAGAGAAAAACAGAAAAAATTACAAGACAAAACTATGATTGGTACCTAATTGTTTGGCTAAGAAATTTGGCGGAGAGAAAAATCATGGTAGCCTGGAGTAATCAAAGATATCCACCTGGGAAGAAGTAATATTGAAGTTAGACCTTGGTCTGATCATGATGGATTTAAGGCAGTAAACACCTGCTGTTGCCTCTCTATCACCACAGTATTGCCATGTAACAACCACCCACCCCAAATTCAGGAGCTTAAAACAATAGCTATGTATTAATTCTCACAATTCCATGGGAAAGCTGGGTGGTTCTGCTGACCTGGACCAGACTCAGGACCAGATTGTTCCTGGGCTTGCTCCTGCACTGGCGGTCAGCAGGCATGCAGGTGGCCCTGGTTAGTCAAGGATGACCCCAGAAATGATGGCTTCTCTCTGCTTCTTGCCATAGTGTTTTGGCTGGTTCTCGTGTCCATGACAGAGTTCTCAGAGAGCATGCAAGTAGCAAGGCTTCATGAAACCTGGGCTCAGAACTCGACACTCCTCCCCAGACTCTTTTGTTGAAGGAGGAGGAATTCTAGTTAAATTCACTTCTGGCTCTTCTTTTGGCTCAGTCCAGATAACAAGGGGGATGATTTTGATTGACACACTAATGAGCTGACCTCAAAGAGGGGAGGGGAAAGAGAGAAAAGAAAGAGAATCTGCTGTGCCCCCATTCAGAGAGTTTTATGGGGAATTTAGAGAAAAGTAGAGGTTGGGGTGGAATATGGCAGCAAAATTTATGTACAAAAGATGGAAAAGTAGATTAAAAGGCTTCACTGTGAATGAGATGGAGATTCTCTCTGGCATTATCTGAGAGGCTCTCAATTGCCTTGCACTTATTCTTGCTTTGGGACTGGCATTGCTTTGAGGGCAACCCTGTGCAGCCTGGTGGTGGACAAGACAGTAGAGTCCGCTGGAGGCAGGACACCACCAGGCCTATGCTCCAGCCTATTAAACAGCTCACATGCACCTTGGCTCAGAGCTAGCTGTGTGGCACTTAACCAAAGGGATAAATCAATCCCTACTCGGAATGAAGGTGGGAAATGAAATAGTTTCTAGACAGAGATGGCCAATTCATCCAACCGGTCATAAATTTTGCCTTCATTTGAAACTAGAAGAAATCTTGCAGATCCTTCTTCCTTATTAAGAATGTCATAAATCCAAGGGATCAGAAGGATAAGCAAACTTGCTCTGTCCCCTGAAGTCTAATACATTCCAGAGCAGTACCTACCCCACTCAGAGAAGTCCTCTAATATTTTGTTCTGAGACCTTAGAAATTTATTGCACAAAAGCGCAATAAACATTTCTGCTAACTCAGAAATGTTTCCAAATTATTTCTGAAAACACATGCCTTGAGTCTCTACTTTCTCTATGTTGATTATCAGTGTAAGCAAGTGTTCATAGAGACTCAAGGCACTATGTTTGTTTTCTAATGTTAAGGAGCAATGATACTCGTCAATGATGCTTATCAAAGCATGGTAAGGAAAGACTTTATTCAGGACCATCATGGTAGGTACAGTGACTGTGGCAATGAGATTTTGCAGTGGAGGAGAGAAGTAAGCTCAACTCTGAATACACCCTGGCCAAGTGGGAATCCGTAGTCAAGTGAGGATGGGGTCAGTGAATGAAAAATTGTTAAGAGGAGACATTGGGGTAAAGAAGATTCTGGCCAAACTGACCTAACAGGATTATTGCTGAAGTTAGGCCGGGGTGATCACATGTCACCTGGGGAAAGGTGGAAGATGATGAGTCCAATTAGGTGTCAAAGTTGATCAGGTATCAAAGGTGGGGAATTCTTGCAAGGTGACATAGCAGGGTTCTTTGCCAAAAGTGGGTTTTATGAGGAAGTGCACACAGATGGGCCAGGGAGAAGGTCCAGGTGCCCAACTGAAGTTTGGCCAAGCAAAGAATCTTTGTCATTAATGTCATGAGGGCACGCTATTGGTGAGTCTGTTACCCATATCAATGCCTGAAGAACAAGCAAATAAATTAATGAATCGGCAGTTTTCCTAATCTTAGTACTAACCCCTTGAAGTTCTCTAAGCATAGTGGAAAGGGATGGAGCGAGGACATGCAGTCACCTCAGGGGATCCAGAATCAATCAGAAAGCAGAGCCTGTCGCACGGGGTCAGAGTTCGAGACATCTCAAACCTGGGGGCTGCCTTCACAAGTTAAATTCTGCTTAAAATCCTTCAGTGGTTTCCTGTGTCTTTAGGAAAAGCTTCCGCTCCCAGGGGCCAACAAGGCTGCCCACGCTCAGGTCCTTGCCCAAACCCCCAGCGTCACCTCCTTGCAGCCACCCAGCCCACCACCCCTCACTAAGTGGGAAACCTCAGACCGTCAGTAAGTTCTAATGAACTAAAACAGTCCCAAGGCTACTTGCGGTACCATGCACACTCTGCAAAACCTCCCCAGCTTGCGTGTCTTGGTACCTTTTGTTTCTACTGTGTGGAAGGCTCTCTCCAGTGCTGCAGATGTGGCAGAAAATCCCATCCCAGGAGTCACTCCCTTAGAAGCCTTCCTCCACCCCTCTGGGCAGCCATGAGCTCCCATCCCCACAGCACCCTGGAGTCAGGTGCACCCTTTGGCCATAGCACTTACTTCCTTGCCCTCTGACTGTGTGTTGGCTTTCCAGTCCATGAAGCAGGAAGGAATTTTCCAGACATCCCCCAGGGAGCACCGATATAAAGATAATCAACACAGTACAGATTGGTCAAGTTACCGAGTACACACTGATAGACCTGGGATCCCCAGCAGGTAATCTGCATCTCTTCCCAGGCAAGGCGGGGTTCATTCATTCATTCATTCACCTATACATATATGTCTGGTGTAAGCCATCTGCTACCATATCGATTACCTGCCACTCTACACCAAATCACTTCCAAATTTAGTGAATTTTACGAACAAACAAAGCTTTGAGGCTTAATACATCCACAATAATTATTTGGTCACCATTTTGTGATTTTGGTAGGTCTTGGTGGGGACAGCTTGTGTCAGTTCAGCATGATATCAATGGGACAGTCCCAACTGCCTTGAGGGTACGAGATCACACTCGCATCCGTCTAGTGCCTGGGCTCAGTCAGACAGGGCCACCATCACCCTTTCTGATCTTCCAGGCTCTGTCTCCCCATGTGGTCTCTCCAGCAGGGTAACCAGGACCTGGTGTCTCAGGGTTCCAAGAGGGCAAAGGCAGAGGTTGCAAGGCCTCCTAAGACTTCAGCCCTAAAGCATGCACAATGTCACTTCTGCCACATTCTATGGGCAAAACAAATCACAAAACCAGTCCACATTCAAGGAGTGAAGAAATAGATACGGTGCCATCTGCTGGTAGGAGGTACAAAGGGCTGAGACGCAGGAACTATCATGTAAAGACCTAACACATCCAGGCAGTATTCATTGGTATTATTGCTCTTATTGGTGAATAAGACACAGTTCCTGTCCTCAAGGAGTTCGAGTCAGGAGACAGGAAATGTATTAGCAGATAATTTCTAAATTCTAAATTAGATGTCACAGACACCCAACAGTTGAGCAAAGTTTTCAGCACTATGAAGTGCAACATTTGTAAAATAATTCTGTGATTCTCCCTGCTAGTGCAGGAGCGGTGATGGTGGGGAAAAGGAATGCTGGCTGTGTCTTCCCAGACCACATGCAGACCTCTCAGAGCCTTTAGGAACGCACTGTCCTTGCAGACTTCTCTCTCCGTAGCTTTATCCTCTTCTTGCCTCCCGGAAGGTTTGCATTCACCTTTCTGTTCCCAGGCATCAGGTAACAAACCCCAGAGAAATCATCCTGCTTCTTGTGTGCCACTGCTGTGATGATTGGTCACCTTTGGCCCCCGTTAGGGTTTTATATTTTCACCTGCACGTCCCACCACCTCCCACCTCACTCAGATGGAATAAATGGATTCTACATTTTACCACAATAGCCTTTGCAACAGATCTTTCCCAAGAACCAGCAACTTCTAAACTTTCGAGAATCTAACCAAAGCTCTGTATTACCTCTCTAGAAAAGCACTCACGTGGATTTTGCATATCCCATCAGAGGGTCCCCAGACCTCAAAAGCCCAGATAAGGAAGCACTGTATGGATTTTGCTTTTTTTGTTTCTGCATCTCCTTTGCATTCCACAATGCCTGACATGTGAATAAATGAATCAATAACTCAACAAATGAATGGATTAACGGGTTGATGTTTGAGGACAACACCAGTATCACGTTCAGTTTTCTCTGGTTCGAGCAGAGCAGAATGAGGGTCACCTCTCATTGAATCTACACTGTCATCTCAATGGTTAATCAAGAACAAAGAGGGGAGGATTGCAGAAGTATTTGCAGCCAAATCCTTCAAGTCTGCAGTGAGTCTGAGCATTTAGAAGAGGCTTTCTCTTTGCAGTAACTCGCCAATCCCTGTCTCAGACCAGATCATCGCCTAAGCCTGTGTCAAGGACGGGAGCTTAGCTGTGGGTCACATGATCCCACCTCCTCTGCCAACATTTTTACTATGTGACAGATGATCTCCTTTAAGTTTAGTGTAGGGAGAGAATATAAGAGCTGCCAGAAAGAAGACAAAACTGTCAGTCACTTTCAAATGCTTTCCGGATGCAAGGGGATGAAGGGGGAAGCTCTAGGCCCTTTTGTAAGTAAGTGAACCAAAGCCCCAAATGCAACAGGCTGGATTCAAGAATGTTGCCCTAGTGTAGTCAGGCCTGATAATTCAATTTAATGATAGCTTTTCTCTTCTCTTCCCCTCATCTCCCTGTTCCCCAAGGAACAGAGATGGCTTTGTGGACTTGATATCATTAGTCTTCAGGAAATCCCGGGGCAAGATGCTGCATCCTCTCGTGCCCGGGGAGACTGTGTCTGGGGAGAGAAAGACGCTCGCCAAGATCACAGGATGCTTGTCCTACAAATGCCAAGAGCTGCACTCTCACTCTTTACCAGCGCTGCTCAAGATGCCTGCCAGGCTGCAGAGAGTTCTGCACAGGGCATCAGGGACAAATACCACAAATAAGTGGGTGCCTTGTGGGAGAGAGACTTGATCCACCAATATTCCACATCAGTTAGCCCCAAACACAAGGATTCCTATTAAATAACCTATAATCTAATAAAAGCCTATATCTAATAAAACCCATATAATAGCCTATATCTAATGAAAGCCTATAATAATAGTAACCTATAACCTATAGTATATTTTATATGTAATATAATAATATAACCTATAATAAGAATCAGTTGTCACTAATAAAAGCCTAAATAATCTGTATCTAATAAAACTTTGCTATTTAATTACAGTCTAAGACCCCTGGCCCCTTTACAACCTGATTAATGGCCCTAATCTCTTTTCATAAGGACACACTGGAGCCACCACAGCCAAGGCAAAGAAAAGGCCAAAGAGAAGGGGGCTCAAGGAACTTCCTAGAGCTATTTCTATCTGAGACATCTGTGCACCACTTCACTTGAAAAGGTTCAAATCCTGATTTTTAAAAAAGATGAAAAACCACTTCTCTCAACTGTCCAAAGAAGACCAAATTAGGCTATGAAGAGTATTTGGCCAGAAAGAGAATTCTTAAATCGCAGCACCGTTGAGAGGGGAAATTGCCAATGATTCGTAATTTGGCTAGCAGGGAGGTTTGGGTGACTTGCTTAATGTCACCATTTGGGTATTACTTTTATTTTTAAAGTTTGCAGAATGAGGAAGTATAAAATCTCCTTGCTGAAGTGTACATCCTGTGTCAAGTATCTCATATTTTACTCTCAAATTTAATTTCACAGCATGAATGACCCTGGGAAAGTTTAATGTCTTTAAGTTTCCAGATTCCACATTTGCAAGTAGAGATGATAATACCTACTGAATAAATGCCCTGGGAATGGGGAAAAAGGCCTGTTGCACTACTTTGCATGCAAGAGGCTCACACTTTTTAAAATTTCTGTTGTGGAAGTGAAATTCGTTTTGTTGCATCCTCTATTTCTCTGATTTACCACAGAACTATGATCACAGTAGGCTACTAATATTTATAGAAAGAATGCATGTGTTCTAAGGTTACATGTAAATGATTTAAACATGGTACAGTGTTTGGAATGTCTACCTTATGATTCAGGAGTCGAGCATCAATAATGAGAACTAGTTACCTGATCGGTAGGCAAAATGTCACCAAAATGACAGAAGGTGCCAATTAAGTAAAGTAATTTATTATAGAAACATGTTGAAAGATTCTAAAACTATGTGCAAAGGGACTGTTCTGTTATTTAGATCTACATTTTTACTGGTAAATTTATGTCAATAAAATGACATAAATCCATTCTCATTAGGCATAATGAGTTCATCCAACTGAACTAATAATATAGAACATCTGTCAGGATGACATTCCAACGTGTTCTTTTCAGTAATGTCACAGAGCCTGTTGATTTATGCTTCCTCAAAGGCACCCAGGGGTCAAGATCAGCTGGCTGGTCAGAGCACAATGGCTGTGAGACCCACCTCTCATTTGCTATTTTGGACTGAGTCATATCACTAAAGCTGCATTACCCAAAGTATACTCTAAGCAAGTCTAGTGCTTTGGGGTGTTAAGGGGAAGGAAGGAAAGAAAGAAGGAAGGAAGGAAGGAAGGAAGGAAGGAAGGAAGGAAGGAAGGAAGGAAGGAAGGAAGGAAGGAAGGAATTGATTCCCATGATCTTTTATGTTTGGCAAACACAGGATTAAACAATCTTTATTGCAAGACTTCTCAGAGCCTTTATTTTTTTGTTTGCTTTTTTATTTATTATGTTTAATTATTGTGGGTAGATAATAGTTGTATATATCTATAGGGTACATGTGATGTTTTGATATAGGAATACAATGTATAAAAATCAAATCAGGGTAATTAGGGTATCCATCATGTCAAGTATTTATCATTTCTTTCTGTTGGGAACATTTCAAATCCACTCTTTTAGTTATTTTAAAATATGCAATAACTCATCTTTGACTATAGTCACCCTTTTATGCTATCGAATATTAGATCTTGTTTATTCTATCTCTAACTATAATTTTGCATCCATTAACCATTCCCACTTTATCCCCACTACCTTTCCCAGTCTTTGGTAACCATCATTCTACTCTGTGTCTCCAGGAGATCAATTGTTTTTAATTTTGGCTCCCACACATGAGTGAGAACATGTGAGATTTGTCTTTCTGTACTTGGCTTATTTCACTTTACAAAATATTCTCCGGTTCCATCCATGTTGTTGCAAATGACATGATTTCATTCTTTTTATGGCTAAATAATATTCCGTTGGGTATATGTACTACATTTTCTTTCTTCATTCATCCATTCATGAGCACTTAGGTTGATTTCTAATCTTGGCTATTGCGAATAGTGTTGCAATAAACACAGGAGTGCAGATATCTCTTCAATATACAGTATACAGTTCCCTTTCTTTTGGATATGTACCCAGCAGTGGGATTGCTGGGTCATCTGGTAGTTCTATATTTAGTTTTTTGAGGAACCTTCATACTGTTCTCCATAGCTATTGTACTAATTTACATTCCCACTAATAGTGTATGACGGTTCTCCTTCTCAGAGCCTTTAAAAAACAACCTCTGCATTATGATTTTCCAAGGGGAGGTATGGATATTCAGTGTTTAGTACTCTACTCGCATGGCGTATTAGAGGGTCTTACATTCCGTGGAAATCAGAAAGATACTGGACAAAATATTCTAGTCCTACTTTCCCTTTTCACCAACTATGACTCAAGTCAATGTTGTTTGCTTAGGCTCCTCCTGCAAAGCCCTCAGCTCTTGTCTTAGACTGTTCAGGCCACTATTAAAAAAAATCATAAAACTGAAGGGCTTATAAATAATAGAAATATATTTCTCACAGCTCTGGAGACTGAGAAGTCCAATATCCCAGCGCCAACAGATTCGGTGTCTGGTGAGGGCCCGTTTCCTGTTTCGTAGACACCATCTCTTTCTTGTGTCCTCACATGGCAAAAGGAGCAAGGCAGCTCTCTAGGGTCTCTTTTAGAAGGTCACGAATTTCATTCAGGAGAGCTCTGCCCTCATGTCCTAATCACCTTCCAAAGACCCCACTTCCTGATGCCATCACATTGAGAATTAGGTTCCAACAAATGAAGTTCTGAGGGACACAAACATTCAGTGCTTAGCAACTATCCTCACTGTAGATACTTTAGGCATCATAAGAAGAATGTTACACAGTGTGGATTTATTGCCAATCCTTGACTTCCTCAGTGACCTTCAAAACCAGCATGGCGTGCCCCTTCAGGACACTGCAGTAAGTTGGTATTAGCCTTGCATATGTGGAGCTTCCAAATGAAGGAAGAACTGGAATGAGACTATATAAGCTCCATCTTTAGGCAGGGCCAAGGTTAAACTAGGATGTTTTACTCAGACATCAAATACGAAGTTCAAGGAGCAGAAACAGTAGAAAAAGGACAATGGCTCTAAGCCCATAAATCCATTAAAGATGAGCAAAGAGCAAGAACAAAAAGGATTCTAGAAGCAAAAGGAATGGGTTCAAGTCATGGTTTAGAATGGACCCAATAGACATCGTGCTTGAAGGGTATCAGTCTGATTCAAAAGCTCGGGATGCCTGTTGGCAGCCGAGGTCGTAAGCAGCTTCTAAACAAGGCAGACTGTCTGTCGGGAAGCCAAGGGACACAGGCTGATGGCATCGGAATTGCTCTTGCTATTGACAAATACTCTTTGTTTGGCTAAACTTTAGTCAGGCTCCTGAAAACCTCCTCCTAGACCCATCTGTGCACTTTGCTGTAAAATTCAATTTTAGCCAATCACACTGCTGAGTCGATTTGTCAAGAAGCTCCTGCTCTTGATATCTGATCACTCTCAATATCTGATTAGATTCCTCATCCACCACCATCTCCCAGGTGATGTCTGATCACACTGGGCTGTCTTCAGCAAGAATCCCCCCAACCCCTGATGTTTCCTCTTAGCCATTGTCCATCCGCTGACCCCCACCCTGCTCCTTGGCTATCCATTCCCGTCTGCCCATGCTGTGTTCAGGGTTGAGCCCAATCTCTCTCCCCCACTGCAAAATCCCATCCGAGTGGTTCCTGTACCTCTTGTGATGGTCCTGAATAAAGTTTTCATTATCATGCTTTAACAAGTATCATTGACTAATTTTTTCCTTCAACACTATCATAGTCCTGGAATCTAAGTCTGGGTTGAGCCTCTTGCCCCTGGAAGCCCACTGAACATCTATTCACCTGTGTCTGCCTCAGTTTCAAATTTGGCTCCTGAAAAGCACATTAGCTCCCCACTGAGTTTAGAGGCTGACAACCGCCCCTTCCCTGCCAGACCCTTTTGCTGACCATGACTTTACTTCTGTGTCTTAGCTGCTAGCAAGGGTCTGGTATCAAAGCAGAAACACTATGCAGAACAAGAATATTGTCACCCTTATGACTTTTGCTTCCACATTGCCTGGAGACTCCTGAGGAGAGGGAGAGAAGAGCCATCAAGAAAAGAAAAGGTCACAGTCTGCAAGAGCCTTGAGTTAGAGTTTTCAGCTGTCTCTTGTTCATCTCACTTTCCACTTTATCCCTTGATGTTAGTGTTTGAGCCTGGATTAAGACACTCCTGGGTTTCCCTTCCCTTTCCTTCTAAAAGTATTCACAAAATATTTATATTGGAGAATAGCTTATATATGTGTGTGTATGTATGTATATATATGCAATTATATAATGCATATTTATAATTTAAATAATAAGAAGAAAATTAAGAACCCAGTATTTACTTTGCAGTTTAACAAACAGAACATCATCAGCACAGATGAAGCCCCCTGTATATGTAAATGTCTAATGGATTACATCACCCTCATAACCTTTCTCCATAAGAAACTACTGTCCTAAATTTCATGTTAATTATTCTCTTTCTCTTATTGATGATTTTGCCATGGCTATTTCCAAACAATATAGGGCTTAGTTTTGCCAGTTCTCATGCTTTTGATAAAAGAAATCATACTGTATGTATGTTTTTGTAACTTGCTATTTTCACTCAACTTTGAGAACTGTCAACAAAACAAGTCTCAAAAACCATAAATTTAGTAAGGAGAGCCTTATTTATAAAAGGGGATTACACACCTTCAGGAGGGATGCAGAACCTCCAGCTGGTGCTTCAAGGGAGGGAAGGATGAGATAGTAATTTATGCTGAATGGGTTGGCTAAGTATACATATTCAACAGATTATAGGAGGAGCTATGAATAGTCACAAAGGGAAGGTGCACGCATGTGTAGTAAGCCAACATGTATGCTACATGTGTCTCATGTTCACCTCGGGGTGGAGATTTAACATTTAAATGTATTACAATTAGGCCTTATACATCAAAAGGTGAAGCAGAGGGCACAAAGGCACTCAGTACACAACCTCTGTAAACTGGACAGAATTATTCCAGGGTCTGTGGTCTCTTGTCAGGAAGGAGTATTGGTCAATTGCTATGTCAAAACTGTGAAAAAAGAGGGCCAGCATCAAGCAATTGTTTGCAATCAGCGGTGGAGCAAGTCTTTAGAAAAGGCTAGTTTCTGTTTAACCCTCAGGAAAGAAAGGCGTGTCTGACCTCTCATCCTATCATGGCCAGGAACTCAGTTTTTAAGATTTCTCTGAGGTCTCTTTGGCCAAGATGGAGTCTGTTCAGTCAGTTGGAGGGCTTAGGATTTTATTTTTATTTCTCAAAACCATGATGATAAATATAACTGCCATTTCTTGAATTCCATTGCTATATGATATTTTTATTGTTTGAATGCATCATACATTTTTCTCAACTCTATTGCAAATGGATATTTGATTATTTTCAGCATTTTGCTACTTGGAACAAAAAATATTTTTGTATATGGTCTCTATTGCATATGTGCAAGAATTTCCTAGAATGAAGCTCTTCAAATTTTTTTTTGCCTGAGTATCTGCTAAAAACTTTCTGTTTGAAAAGTTAAATATCTCCCCAAATATTTTTAAATAGGCATTGAAAATTTTTCAAAGAGGCTAAATAGTTGCAAAGACGGTAATAGTTGTAATGCTATAAGTATGGTACAATTTTGTGATAGTGCAAATTTAAATATAAAGCTATTAATGGCTGTCACCTTCTTCTACCAGTTCCTGTTCTCACATGAGATTTCATCTTCCTGTAACTTTTTCACTTAGAGGCACCTTGCTTAACCTGATAGACTTAGAAAGCGTTAGAAGGAAACACTATTTATTTCATCAAATTTTGCTGGTATAATACTTTTGATAATGTGCTTTTTATCTCATCATGTGCTTTTAAAACATTTTAATCTGAACCTAAGAATGAGAATAAAGGTCATCCAATCTATGGAAAATATCCAATATATAACTGAACAGAAAGAACTAGTCTGTATTTTTAACTAATCAGCCAAGCCAGATGTACTTTTTATTAGGAAAAAAAATAAATCTGGCTTCACTTCTCAAATTAAATAAATGTGTTACTATGAAACCCTAACAAACATTTCACTTTTGAGTTGTAACTCTAAGATAGATAATCGATAGGTAGATAGGTGGACGGATGGATGGTTGAATCATGATAGAGATGTAACCTTCCCCTAACCATGTTACCTGGATGAAATAAGGCACTGCCACCTTTGATATTCACAGGAATACATTTTAGATGACAGAGATTTCAATGTTATCACTGCTGCTGGATTCAGAACACCTTAATGGGACATAAAATTATCTCGTTTCTAATTCAATGTTTTGCTCATAACAGAAAAAGAAATTACAAGACCAGGGAATTCAAAAAGCCCTCCCCCAGGTTTATGGTATCTCAGAGGAGGAGGTTTCAGGGCAACAGTATCTTGCATTGCCTCTTTCTCTAATGCCCTTTAATGCCCTTGGGTTTTTACATTCCAGAACAATGCATCAGAGTAAGAGAAGGTGGGTAGGAGGTCTGCCTTTTCTTTTATAACAACAGGATAAGGGTGATTGTGAAAGGGGAGAGGAGAAAAGGAGACCAGCAAGATGTTTTATGTTGTTGTCAGAGCAACTTATGAAAGAGTACATAGGGACATTGAAGGTGTCAACCTGAAAAAACTGAAAGGACCAGAATTCAGTTTTGAAGAGTTCATTCAAGTGAAAATCTGAGAACAGCCATTCAGGGAACACAAACTCCAAAGAAATGAGGACAGTGTTCTAAGGTTAAAAGTTAAGATCTTGCTTTTTTAATTATTATTTTTATTTATTTATTTTTCAGAGACAAGGTCTTCCTCTGTCTCCCAGGCTGGAGTACAGTGGCCCAATCATATTTCACTGCAGCCTTGAACTCCTGGCCTCTATCGATCCTCCCACCTCAGTATCCCAAAGTGCTTTGGCTGAGCCACCATGTCCAGCCAAAGTCTTGCTTCCATAGGAAGAAAACAAAGAAATTTAACAGGATCACAACATTTTCTATGCATGTCTGGTTTACAAGTTACAACAATTTAATAAGTTACAGTTTGTTTTGTTTTCTTTATAGCTTAATTTCATTTCCTTTCCAAAATAAAAGAGTATATTTAACATTCCATCTTAGACAATGTGATATCCATGAAGTCTTCATGTGAGAAAAATAAAGGGGAAGTTAATCTATCATGATGAACAACAGTAAGAGGGAAGGGGTCTTCCATGGTGCCCTTCTGTCATTTACAACATTTTACAAAACAATATAAGTAGGAAAGAAGGCGAATCTATAATCAGAGAAACAAAGATTACAGCTGCCTAGGTTACAGTAGCCTGTCATGTGACTCAGGCCCCAAAATCACATTAAGGCTCAAAATAATTTAAAGTTCCAACAGCTTAGATTTTGAATTACTTATTTTTGCAAAGGTCTAAAAATTAATTCATTTAAAACCACCTGTGCTTAAAGATCCCTCTGGAAAATCTTCATGAAGCCCCAGGGGATATGGACAGTACAGGCTGAGGATCACTTTCAAAGGATGTATACTTAGGAGGAGGATTGAGGGCCACAGGAAGTGCATATCTTCAGCTTCATTAGATAATAGCAAATTGTTTTCCGAAGTGATTATGACCATGTACAGTCCCACCTGCAGTGTAAAAGAGTTCCCATGACGGCACATTATTGCCAACAAGTAGCATGTATTGTTAAGGTTTTTACTTGCCAATCTATTAGCTGTGAAATGTTATCTCCTATTTTAATTGGCATTTCTTTCACTATGAATGAAACTGAGCATCTTTTCTCATGTTTATTGACCATTCGTGTTTCCCCTTTTGCAGAATTTCTATTTGTGTCTCTAGTTCATTTATCTATAGGGAATCATTTGGCTTTTTTCTTGTTGATTCTCAAGAGTTTGTTTTTTTTTAAAAAAAAACATATTTTATATAATAGTATTTTGTTAATTATATATATTAAAAATATCTTCTTTTGAATAAAATATAATAAAATAAAAAATCTCCTGGTTTGGGGATTACCTTTTCACTCTGTTTATAATATGTCTTGATGACCAAAAGTACTCAGTTTTAATATAATTGAAATTATTTATATTTTCCTTTATAGTTTATTTTTCATATCTTAAAAAATTCTTCCTATCTCAAGATCATAAAACCATCTCTTATATTTTCTTCTAAAAGTTTGAAAGTTTTGCCATTCACATTAAGTGCTCAATCTATCTGGAATTGATTTTTGTGTCTGAGATAAAGGATCCATTTTCATTTCTTACCATCTAGGTAAGTAATTGTCCTAGTACCATTTATAGAATTCTCAATCCTTTTTCATTTATCCACAGGGCTAGCTCAATCATGTAGCATGTTTCCATATATGTTTAGATATGATGTTGGACTTTCTGTTCTGTTCCACTGGCCTGCCTAACTATCTGTATGTCAAAATTATAATATCTGATTACTCTAGCTTTATTATAACAAATCTTAATATCCAGAAGGGCAAGTCTCCACCCCACCTGGGTGGGAATTTCTTCATCAAGAGTGTCTGGACTGATGTTGGCACTTTGCCCTTTGTGGCAGCCATAAAGCACACTACTTAGATCTCCCTTCAAAGAAAGAACCCATCCTGGGGAGTGCAGTCAGCCAACACCTCCAGCTGGAGGTGGCTTGAGAATCCACTTCAGCTATAAACCTGCAGCCACACACCCACAGACAAGCCCCAGCAACTAATCATGATGGTGATTGAGGAAGGGCTCACCATGTTGATGGGCTCCTTTATAGGAAATTATTTCACTAAATCTCACAGGTGGGCTAGTGGAGACTTCTCAGTTGCACCACAGGTATGTTTTTCTTGCCTGATCATCCTTTCTTCCTCCTCTCCTTTCTCAGGGGTCAGATAACATGGAAAGATAGAAAGACTTCCCCTCCCTATCCTGCTCTCTTCCATGGATCTTTCCCACAAATTACACCTCATAAACTTCTTTTACCTCCAACTCTATCATGGCATCTGCTTCGCAGAAAACACAGCCAACGCACATGCCCAGGAAATTTTTCAAACTTTCTTATCATGTTCCACAAGAAAATATGTTGAGATAGAGATTGGAATTGCATTGAACCTATTGATCAATTTGGAGAGAACAAAGTGAATTCCTTCTGTACTCAAACATGCTATTTCTGTTTATTTAAGTGTTCTTAATGTCTTTCAATGAAGTTTTTAATTTGTTACAAAAATTAATGTGTACATAATTTTTTAAAAATTATTCCTTTGTACTTTACGTTTTTGGTTGAGATTATAACTGCGTACTTAAATTTTCATTTTCTGGCTTTCTGAACTGAGTCTTTGATTTTTGTTTGTTTGTTTTGTTTTATGTTGTGTTCTGTTGCTGATGCAAAAAGTGCTGTAACATTTCTATCTTAGATCCATAAGCCTTACCAAACAGTCTTATTAAGTCTTTTCATTTGCTTTTACCTTTATTTAACTTTTCTTTGTAAATAGTACCATCGGTGAACTATGGCAACTTAGTTTTTTCCTTTCCAATCCCCGAAACTCAGTTACAATTCTTGTTTGGTTACATGAGCTGTGACTTCCAGTAGAAGATTGAATAGGAGAGGATACAAGGAGCATCTTGGTCTTGTTCTTGACTTAAAGAATATCCTTCAAATTTTTTACCTTTGAATATATTGTTTGCTGTAGGTATTCTATAGATTATTAGTTTAGGGAAGTTCCCATCTATTGTTAGTTTTCAAGGAGTTTTTTTAAAAATAATGAATGATATATTAGACTCCATTTTACCCTGAGCCATAGTCTTCAGTTCTGTCTTTAGCTCCAGACATTGCTGCGGCAACCAGCTTTGTGCATTGTAACTGGGCAGCGCTTTCATCTGATGTACCATGGTGTTTGATTATTGAGATTTCTAAATTATTTCTGCTAGTATATTTTATACATCCTGTTTATCCTCTTTTGCTGTTTTTTATCTCCTACACATTTGTTGGATTAATTGAATTTATCTCCCTCCTCCCTATGCCCACATGCTTTCAATCTTTTCTTCTTTATTAGATTGGAAATTATGTACTCTGCCTCTATTCTTTTTTTTTTTTCCTGGAAAATTTAAAATGCATACATAGCTTGTTAAAGTCTAGAGAGATTTAACATCTTTATCATCCTTCTACACAACATGACTTTTAAATATTGTTAACTGTAAATACCTCTCTTAGTTTATACAGTACAAGTATTCAGAATTTTATTTCTACTATTTTGATTTTTTCCATCTTCATAAGTTAGACATGTTGATATTGCCATTTACAGTCAATGCTTGTTTAGATTTACTCGCAGGTTGACTACTGTCTTTATTCACTTCTCTATCTTGCATTTTGGATCTTCTTCTGGGATTATTTTTAATCTTTCCAAAATGTATTTTTCAGAAACTACATTAGTGAATCCCTAATGGAAGTATTAATAAATATATCCAGATATGGTTTGTTTGAAAATGTTTTTATTCCAAGGTTATTTTTGAAAAACAATTCTCCTTGCATAGAATTATAATTTGAGGGTTATTTTTTCTTAATACATCAAAAAAAATTTTTCCAATCTTCCAGTTTTTTTGTTACTATTAAGAAATCAGCTGTCAGCTTGATTTTAGTTTCTTATATTTCTGTCTTTTATCTCTGATTCATTCTAAGATCTCTTTTTCTTTACTGATCTTCAATCTCAACACATATCTATTACATTTTATATGTCCTGCTTGAAATTTATTGGGCCTCTTGAATATAAGAAATGGTATATTTTATTAATACTGGAAACTCTTAGCCATTACCTTTTGGGATATGACTTCTTCCTCTTTTTCCTGTCATCTCTTTCTAGAAATTCTATTAGATTTATGTTTGACTCCCTCTTCCATGTTATCTTGTTCTCATTCATATTTTCCTTCTCTTTGTCTCCTGAAGTTAATTCTGTGTAATTTCTTCATACCTGTCTTCCAGCTTACTTCGTCTCTCTGTTGCTATATCTAATTTGCATTAATCCTTTCACTGAGTTTTTAATATTAATTTTTACTTTCTTTAATTTCTAGATATCAAATATGCTTCTTTCCAATTATGATGGGTCATTTATGATAGTCTCTTGTACTTTTATCATATTTTTAATATTCTTAGATTTTTAACATTTGAATACATTTGTTTTATATTCTATATATGAAAATTTCAGAGTTTGAGGATCTAATCCCACATTTTTTTATTTGATGACTTATTCATGATATCTTCTTTTGCTCGTGCTCTTAATGATGATGATGACGATGATGTGCATGTGTTTGTGTGTGTGCGTGTTTGTATGTAAACTCATTTTCATTGGGATTTTATACGTGATTATTGTTTGAAATCTGAGTCTAAAGTCTTTTCTTCCAGAAACAATTGTGTTTGCTTCTGCCAGGTTTAGTGGAGGCCCTACAAATCCAAAGTGAGACTATGTGAACTGTAGATTATAGATATGAAAAAATTACAAGTAATGCATTCAGTGAGACAAAAAATAGAAAATATATGTGATAATTAAGTGACATTTCAGCTAGAGATTTTTATGAATGTGGCTATCCAGATAGTATGAGTTTTTGCCCATACCCACATCAATTTGAGTTTGTAATAGACATTGCTTAACTCCTGCTTATTCTCTTCCCTATAACATCTACCCAGAGGTTTAGAAAAATAAATTCCTTTGTCATTTATGTCTGCAGAGGAATTTTGTTTTGTTTTGTTTTGTTTTGTTGTTTGGTTGGTTTGTTTGGATTTTGTTTGTTTGTTCAGACCCTGTAGTTTATGTCCAGTAGGGGCTCAGCTATGGGTTAATCTCCCACTTGACCTCCACCAGTTTAAGTCCAAGCCTTTATCTTCCATTCTCTACTGCATGACTCATTGACACCAAATTCTAGATATCCAAGTATTTGGGGAAAAAGAAACAGAACAAATGTTGGTTCCCATGTTTACTTCTGTGGATTTATATTTTCTTGACATTTCAAGACTTTGAAGAATTTCCTTCTTTCCTCAAAGTTTATTGTACATTTAAAAAGATACTTTAAGAATCAACAATAAGAAAACCAAAAACCCAATTAAAATGGACAAAAGATTTTATTGAATACTTCATCAGAGAAGATATAGAGATGGAAAATAAGTACAAGAAAAGATGCTCAACATCATTTGTCATAAGGGAATTGCAAATTAAATTAACAATGAGATACCACTACACACCTATTGAAGTGTTAAAATAAAAAATAATACTTTGATAATATCACCTCCTAGCAAGAATGCAGAGCAACAGGAACTTTCATTCATTACTCATAGAAGTGCAAAATTGTTTTGCCAGTTGGAAGACTGTTTGGCATTGTCTTACAAAGCTAAATATAGTCTTACTATACAATCCTGCAATTTGCACTTAAAGGTATTTACCCAACTAACTTTAAAAGTTATATCTACACAAAACTTGCACATAAATGTTTATAAGAACTTAATTCATAATTGCCAAAACTAGAAGCAATCAAGATGCCCTTCAGTAGGTGAATGAAGAAAGAAACTGTGGTACTTCTATACAGTGGAATATTATTTAGCAATAAAAAGTGAGCTATAATGCCATGAAAACATATGCATTAGTTTTAAATATATATTGCTATGTGAAAGAAACTGATGTATTAATATAAATAATATATACTATATGTTTCCAATTATATGACACTCCAGAAAAGAAAAAACTATAGAGACAGCAAAAAAAAAATTAAAAAGTCAGTGATTTCCAAGTGTTTCAGAGTGGGGGAGAGAGAATTGAATAGGCTCAATAAGCATGGGGGATTTTTAGAGAGGTAAAACTATTATGTATGATATGGTATGACAATGTGGACATATCACACAATACATTTGTCAAACCCATTGAACTTTATAAAGAGTGTGTCTTAATGCATGCAAATTTAAAAAATTATTTAAGCAGTCAGGGAAATCCCAGGATAGAATGTAGAATGTGAGAAAACAATCTACCTGCATTACACATGTATGAAACAACCTCACTGAAAGTGTTGCGGGGAAAGGTATTCGCCTAAGTAAATTTGAAAATGAGTAGAGTCTGTAAAACTAAAGGCAAAATAAATAATACATTAGCACTATACTCTAGCTAAAACACTTGTTTCTTCTGGGTACACAAGTTAACAATTCTAATACTGCTATGTATATATACTGGAATTGAATAGTTAAGTAAATGGATGGCAGATGGTGAGAGCAGGTTTCTTGATGCCAGAGTAGGACAAGCCAGGGAAAAGTCTAGAATGAGTCCCATGATTATGGACTAGAGTTGGAGACATCAGTATGAACTCATATTTAGCTTAGCATGGATACAGATGATAACATATAGAAATATGTATAGATATATTAATAAATTTTATACATAACATTTATGGACACATGAATTAGTATACACACATATCTTCCCTTGTTCTGTCAACTAAGAAGGCCTAGATGTAACAGCACCCCACTAGCAATGAGCACACCTAGCCCAGATCTTGGTTTCTAATCCCATTCCCCAATAAAGGGAACCAGGGCCCCTTGAAGAAATGGCTGATTCTTGCACTGAGGCAGGGAATGTACAAGATGAGATTGTAGCACCTTGTAGTTCCACAAAGTAAGGAAGTACTAAAACACACACACACACAATTATGGAGATATATCAAAAAGAAATAGGAGCTAACTGAAAGAGTTCCAAATAGGCAAAGCAGAATAGAATTGAGCAACAAAACAAAGCAGTATTGGATTAAAACCCAAGTATAAAATAAATATCCATGAGTCCACATTGATATAAATGATTGAATAAATAAATAATTATGGGAGAAGAGACAAATCTCCCATGCAGAAAAATTTCAAATAGTATATGTAGACACTCTGCCCTCAAAAAGGTGAAGCAAAACTCCCTATTCCTTAAATGTGAGCTGTGCATAGTGACTTCCTTCCAAATAATACAGTGCAAAAATAGGGAGTAATTCACAGTGAAGAAACATGACAAACATTACTTCAGCCAGGTATTCAAGGTCAACATGAACAGTGATAAGTCATGTTGATGTGTTTACTCTTGATATTATGTATGACTTTACCTATATGGCCTTTCTTCCCAAACTCCAACCCAAGTCCGATCATGAGAAAAACAACAGACAAATACCAATTGAGGGACATTCTACAAAATACCTGACTAGTATTCCTCAAAAGCATCAAGGTCATCAAAAAGAAGGAAAGTCTGAGAAACTATTATAACCAAGAGAACCCTCAGAAAACATGACATCTAAATAGAATGTGGTATTCTGAATAGAATGCTGGAATAGAAAAAGAATATTGGGTAAATAGTAAGGAAATCAGAATAAATTATAGGCCTTGGTTAATAAAAACATATCAGTGTTGCTTATCAAATTGTAACAAACATGCTACACTAATAATGTAAGATGTTAATAACAGGGGAAACTGGGAACTCTCTGTGCTGTCTTTGCATTTTTTCTGCAAATTTTAAACTGTTCTAAACAATGATCTTTGTTAATAAAATGCTTCATCCTGTTTTAAAAGATAAAGTTTACTAATATACCAGAAACATCTTCATAGATGTTAGGGTTAGGGTTAGGTAACCCTAACCATTGTAATCAAATAATGTTTGATTGAATGTCTGGGCACCCCGTAACCCAGTCAAGTTGACAGATGAATTAACCATCATAGTTTGGGTCAAAAGTGATCCAGACAGCAGACTTTTAGCCTCTCTGCAATTGTACCTCCAGCCCTGGCAACAAGAAGCCCATCCCTATTCCTCTTTCTGCACAGGGAACTCAGCTTCAGGGTCTACTCTGCTCCTTTTGGGGCCCTTCCCCCCACAGGGGACTGCTGTCCAGGGCCCACCCCCACTGCAGTGATGAGGGCACTTGAACATTCACTGCCTGGGCCTGCTGTGAGGACTGAATGAGAGAGCGTGTTGAAATGTGCTATGTACGCAGTTAAATTCTATAGAGGTAAGGGCTGTCATTATTCTGCATATTTTCCTGTGAATTAGCAGTATTCATGTTGTCGTTATGTTTTCTAGGTAGAAATGAAAAGATAACATATCTGAAAAACTAAGCTTCTATGAATTCAAAACAAGAAGATGGCTGGAATTGGCCACATCAGATACGAGCAGCTTACCTTCCTGTGTTGTTTTTGGGACACAAACCACTTTCTAATGCATTTTTTCATGTGATCCTTACAAAACCCTATACAATAGAGTGTGCTATTATTCTGCTTTTTGTAGATTTAGAGAAAGACTGAGAGAGGTTAAGTGACTGGCCCAGGATAACACAGTTAAGAAGTAACTGAATTATATTTTAATACTAATCTTCACACTCTAAATCCATATTCTTTTCACTGTATCATAATCCGTCTTTTAACAGGAAACAGTAAACTCAGCCCTTGGCAGCGTAATTACCTATAAAGAAAGACAAGGAAACTTTGCATAGCTAATTACTAAGATTTTTGGCTTTTCCACATTTAAGAGAGCATATCTAGGCGAGGGATAACAGTAACTGAGGAATCTAGCTTCATGTTATCCATGAATTCATGCATTCATCCTGCATCCATTCATCTATCCAATCAACAAATTAAAGGTCTACTTTGCATCAAGCACTTTTATAGATACTGAGAATTCACACAATGGCCTTCACTATCATCATCACATCATCATCATCAACAATGACACTTTCATCCCAATTACTTTGTGTGCATGTAATGAGTGACTAGATGACGTGTCACTAAGTCTAAGATTATAGAACATGACGTCAGCGGCGTGTTCATCACCAATGTGGCGCACACTCACCGAGGCAGACGCTGGAAGGCAGAGTAAAGGAGATACATCAGCTGAACAAAAGTGAAGAAATGCACAATTAATACTTGACGTACACTGGGACAAATGCATTTTGTGGAAGTATATTGGGAAGGAGAAATTATGATATTTGAATTAATAAAATTGTAACGAAATTTTGTTCCTGGGTAGGTGGATTAACAAAGGCTTTTCAGCCCATAAAAGCAGAGCTGTGTCTCTTGTTTCTTTTGATTTCCAGTAGGGATGAGCTCGGTATTCTGTGACCAGTGGTGTGTGTTTGAATTGCTACACCGGCGCATAGCAGATCTTGACTATATGCCAATTTCTTTTGCTTCCTTTGACTCAGAAAGATATTTGTGGAATATCTTCCAGAGGTGCTGCTTTAATTTGAAAAATAATATAAAAATTCCCCAGAAGGGAGAACCATAAATATATAAACGCTTCTCTGCCCCGTTTTCTACATAGACTATGTTCTCTAAGATGCATATTCATTGTGGCTTCTGTCAGAAAGACTTCTTCCCATTCTAGTGAGCATCACTCAGGGTTGATGCTTCTGCTTTTTAACCTCATAGGACACGTGCCTGGCAGCCAAACACCCTTTACCGTAGCCTTTGCAGATGCTCCTTTTTCTCTGCTGTTATTGCAAATGAAATACCATTCTTCTAGCTTAGATGAACCCATGATTTTAAAAAATAGAGTCTATTCCCATTTAACCACTTAACTGTAGCAATTCTCCTCTCTCTTGTTTTTATTATCTCTTTCATTTTAATTTTTTACCTTTACTTTTTCTACTATGTCATTCCCAAGAGCAAACATGCTATTATTTCATCCAACTTAAACAAAAAACTCTCTGTTAACTACAACCCCTCAGGAGGCAGACCACAGTCAATAATCAACCAAAGTTGATCCACTGTCTTGAGGTGGGGCTGGCTTTACAGTGCAAATTGTTTTCTGAAGTTTCGCTGTGAGATCAAACTGCAACTAGCCGACAGCTGCGGCTACATCCCTGCTTAGCTTTTTCCCTATCCTGTTTCGTTTTCTTTCCTCACTTCACCTTCTCTGAAAAGCATTTCCCCAATAAACCTCTTGAGAAAGAATACCGGATGGGTACTCTGCTTCTAGGAAATCCAACCTAAGACAGTTGGCACCAGAAGTGGGGTAGTCCTAGGAGGCTCTAGGGATGGGATTTTCAAGTTGTGTCACTTGCTGGCTGAATGGCAATAAGGATCCCATCACCAGTGTTAGCTGGGATATAGATTGTTTCTGGTATATTCAAGCATTGCAATTGCTAAGACTTTTATTTTTGGTGAATGAAGATGGGACACAGTTGGAAGAAGGTACACCAGCTGGTACAATGTCTTTAACATTTGAGTACTCTACAAAAAATAATAAGAACTGTACAATTTGACTGCTGTTTCCAAGCAGCATTGATTATTAAAAAGGGAAAATGACAGGCTCAGATCTATGAATCAACAATTTACAGCAAAGTGTGAGAGGCATAGGGGCATTCTTGGCAGCATTTAAAGACCTTTATCTCCTACAGCCAGAAAGCAGACACTGCTTAAGACTAGGCAGTATACCCAATTTTAAAAATTATAGAATTTCAGAGAAACTTGAATCATCAGCCTATGCAAGTACCCAGTGAAAAAGTCAGGGCCCTGATACAAAATTAGTAGCACCCTGAGATTTGGGATGGGGATATCTGGATAGATGTACATGAAAACAATGATCCCCAGATTCTTCTGAGTCCTCTGTCTGCAGAAGTGGCCCACCCTCTTTGTGGAAGACAGAGAATCCCTTACCTGAAAACTATGCAAAGGCCTAAAATTAAGCAGGTACTTTACAGTGTAATACTTACCCTCATCAGAATCTCTTTCCACCTTGCATGCTGGTCACCAGACCCAGCATTAGAGACAAATCTCAGCCAGAAACGGCTAGAGAAGTGGCGGTCCTGCTGAGTGAAGAAAGGGATCGTATACTAAAGTAGCTGCAGGCCCACGCTCACAGGTACTGCCAGGACCTGGAGAATGGGACCAGAAGTGGGTCTTGAGCACACTGGACCAAGCAGAAGAACGTGAAGCTGATGAGGGGGAGCTTGTCAATATGGAACGTTCCTCTGTAATGTAGTGTTTGACATTCAACAAGAACCCCCAGTGATGATTCAAACACATGGCTGGGGTAACTCTTGAGAGCTTGGGAAAATCCCACTTTATATGAAGGAGAGACGCCAAAGCAGCCATAGAAAACTATGGGGGAAGGACTCATGAGCATCAGAGAAGTGGGGATGTAGAGCGTGTCTGTCACAGGAGACCAGAAAACGTACCAACTGGACATGATCTCAAGATGCCTCAGAAGACGATTTTTTTACCAAAGTGATAAAGAATGCCCTGGCGAGAGAGTCACAGGCAGTGCAAACTTGAGGAGTAACTAACTGTCCTCTATGGGTCGGAAGTGATGATGGGAGGTGTCGCTGCAGAAGTGGGATCCGTAAACAGCACTGAGGATAAGACTCTGGATTGGACAAGGCCGGGGGCAGCACTTAGCAGTCAGAAATAAAGTGAACCCAGTTACTGTAATGGGGAGTGAGGTGGGAACAGCAGCCAGAGGTACCTGACCCATAGGGGTCTAGGCAGTAGCTGGGGGAACACAGCATTCTGAGAGGCAAAATAAATGGACAAGCAGAAAGCATACTGCTTTCTGGTATGTAATAATGCAAGGTCTGAGAATAGATGACCACAAGGCTAAGACCTCCTGCCTCAGTGGAAAGTCTTGATTTCCCAGTTTACAAACCTGGGGAGTTCTCAGATCTAGAGCACATTGGCTAAAGCAAAGATCAGCTCTCCATGAAAAAAAGAAATCCTGCAACATCACAGCAAGTGACACAGTAGTGCTTTCCCAGTTCTTCCCTCCAAACAAGCAAACAACAGCAACAAAGCAAGAAAATAATCACAGGTATTTACTCAAATAATTGTACACTACAGAAAGGGGAATACTCAAATCTTTCAAAGGCTGTAGGACACAGAGTTTGAGTAAATACCAACACCCAGGGACCCCAGGTGTCAATATTGCCCCTATTGGAACAGGGCAGATGAGGGTCAGGTGATAAATGGAGCCCTTCCCCAGGCCCCTCTCACAGTAGGTCCACTGAGTCCACATACTCACTCGCTATTTCCCTGATTCCTGAGGGTGTCATCGAAATGCAGTTGACAGAACTCTCAGATTAACATGTAGAATAAAAGCTATAGTCATAGGAAAGGCCAAGAGGAAGTCCCTGACACTGCTTTCCACTCCAAGACAGTATATCAAAACCAAGATCTCATCCCAGGTATATGGCAGATACTAGTGACACTTTCAAATAGTTAAGGAATGCAAGAGTAATAGACTCTGTCATATCCCATTTATTCACTAGGGCAGAAACTGATGGACTCTGATTGATGTTAATGGACTACCACAAACTTAACCAAGTGTAGTCTCATCTGTAGCTACTGTGCCAGACTGGTGTCTTTACTAGTGGAGATTAACAGCCTGAGATGCACAGTGTGTGACTACTGATCTAATGAATGTGTTCTTTTCCATATCCATGACAGAGGAAGATCAGAGCAGTTTGCATTCTCATGAGACAAATAATGATACACTTTCACAGAGTTGCTGTGGGGCTGTGTTAATTTTTTTTCATTCTCTGTCTTAATATAGTCCAAAAGGGCCATGAATATCTGGACATCCTGGAGGTGGTAGTGGGCACAAAACTGTGGAATCCCTTAGACCTACCATACTGCAAACCATCCAGAAGCTGTTGGCATGATAGAATGATGGAATAACCATTTCAGGTACAGCTGAGGGGTCACATTGAAGATGACACTCGTTTGAAGGTAGAGTGCTATAATTTATGATGTAGTATATATTTTCAATCAATGGCCATTTTGTGGTGGTATATGTCCAATAGCCAGTTGAGAAATTTGTGGATCCTGTGTCTGTCACTTCACATGCCATAGGTACAGAGGTCCTGGTATCCAGAAAAGGAGATGTTTCCACCAAAGGATGCAGTTGAGAGTGACAGCTGGTCATTTTGGGATCCCAGTGCAAGTAGACCAGCAGTTACAGAAGCAGAGACTATACCAGCAGGAGTAACAGACCCTAAAAGGACTGCTGCTTCATAATGGAACCAGGGAGGGAAATGTTTGGCATGAAGATAATCTTTCAGAATGTCTCTTGGTAGTTCTATGTCCTATAAATGGGCAAATGTACAATCATAGTCCTATGAAACAACCTCAGCCAACAGCTGACTGGCCTGTGGTACAAATGGCTAGTGCCCCTTGTCTCAAGGTGGGACTAACTCTGCTACGTTGCCTGTGCTTCAGAGCTTCCCTGTAGGATCAAATTCAAGCCAGCCTCCAGTTGAGACCACATTCTCACTTAGCTGTTGCCCTCCCCACCCTGCTTTCTTCATTCCCTTTCTCCTGTGATCACTTCCTGGATAAATTACTTGGACAAAGATATTTGTTTCAGGCTCTGCTTTTAGGGAATTTACCTATGACACAGACATTTTTGTTCGCTGATATATCAAAACACATGGCACACAATAGGCACCTAGATAATGTTGTGGAATAGAAGTTTAACACTAATCCCACTGAATTGTCACACTGGGTTTCCTTGCCACCATTTATTCATTTAGTAATTTATTTTATTCACTTAACAGGCTTTTATCTGGTGCCTCCTATGTTCTAGGCTCTATGCCAAGAGTTGGAGATACAGAAAATGTAAGTCAGTGTCCCCAACCCTGAAGGCACTCTCAGCCTTGTCAAGTAGACATAACAATAAACCAACTCACTTGAGCACAGTGTAATGAATGCTAATGATCTGGACTGAAGTGTATAGCCCCAAAATTCATAAGTTGAAGCCCTAACTCTCAATGTGACTATATTTAAAAATAGAGCCTTTAGGGAGGTAATTAAGGTTAAGCTAGGTTATATGGGTAGGACCTTACACCAATAGGATTGATATCATTTTAAGAAGAAAAGACACCAGTGAGTGTCCCCCTCCCACCTTTCTCTGTATGCACAGAGATAAGAATATGTGAAGACACAGTGACAAGGTTGCCACCTGCAACCCAAGGAGAGAAGTCTCACCAGAAAACAGACCTTGCTGGCACCTTGATCTTGGAATCCCAGCCTCCAGGACTGTGAGAAAATTAATTTCTGTTGTTTAAGCCATCCAGTCTATGGGACTCTTCAGGGCAGTCCAAGAAGACTAACACAGCTGTGATACAGCAAGGGCCTGGACCTTCCATTTCTTTGCTCTGAAAGAGAAACACAGGTGCTGGCCCACACAGGCACACAATAAATAAATCATGTGAAGTCATTTCTCATGCCTTATGCAATGTGAGGCTGGGTAGATCTTCTGAGGCATAGCATCTGTTGCATCCTAACAATACAGAGCTGTCTATAATTCTCTCTCTGTATCGGTCTATTTCAATCTTCCAACTCATGTTGGGAAAGCCATTCCATTCCTCTGTGGCTGGCTAACTCCTGTGCACCACGAAACACTCAGTTCTGACATCATCACCCCGGGAGCATTCTCTGACCCTACTGCACCCTGAGATAAGACAGGTGCCTTCTCTAGCCCCTGGGCCTACCTTTCCCATTGCACACAGCATTTTGTAACACAATGGTCTGTTCATTTGTCTATCTCTCTTCAACCCTCAATCAGATCAGGGATTATGTACCCAGAACCTATTAATTGGTTTTTCAACATCCAATGGAGAATGGTGTGTGAAAGAAAAAATATTGACCACGGCTTGGGTTTTCATTGGTAGTGACTTGCTTTAAATATTTTTTACTTAAAATCTATCTTTCCTTTAGCCTTTAAGTGCACCTTTCAAGTCCAGTATATTTGCTTATAAATTTAATAATTGGGTGTGAAAATTAAAAACATTCTCATTCTTTGATTTCTGCTAATTTATCTCATAAATTTCACAGATTAATTTCTCCTAAGCATTTGGACATTATTTTCAAACTTCAACAAATCTTCTCAAATATATCAAATAAAAGTCACAGAAATTTATAAAGTACAAATTAAAATCTCTCATATTATCTAAAACTTAATTAATTAAATTCTCTTTAACATGTCAAACTATGATCATAAATTGAATATATTTTATTTTCTCAAGCACTTCAAACAGCCAAAACAGACTTACAAATCTAGCAATAAAAATCTTCCTAACTTTTCAATAACTCTTCTAACTTTAATAAATATGAATTTACAAAATTTGTAGGTCAGATACAGTTAAGCATTCCAATATCTTCAAAAGCAACATGTAAATTTAGTAACTTAGATTCTCTTAAGCTCTTAAATAAATGTCATAAGAAAAAATCTTCTAACAATTTAAATTAAAATCTCAAGACTAGTTTCTCTAGAATGTCAGAATCACTTAAATGTTTCAAACATCCTACCAAGTTTATACAAACAGCTCAGGGAATATAAAAGTTTTTATTACACTTGTATAATAACAATTTACATGAAAGTCTAAATACCAAATTTATTTTTTCATCATCTCTATACTTATATTTTATGTTTTTCCAGGGTTACAAAGTCACTTATCCTACCAAGGAGAACAGAATTATCATCTCAGACCTACTAGAGTAACCGAAAGTTTTCAGAGATTTGAGACCACAGTTGTAAATTCAAGGGTTTGATCAAAGACTTGGGACCATGTAATCTGATTCAAACTATCAGGAAACAATCAGACAAACCCAAATTAAGAAACATTTGGCAAAACAATAGACTGTGCCCTTCAAAAATGTCAATGTCATAAAAAATAAAGACAAAAAAGAAGACCAAACAGACATGCTAACTAAATGCAAACCATGATCCCAGATCAGACCCTCGATTAGGGAGAAAAACAGTAGCAGAAAAGACAGGATTGTAACAATTAACAAAATCTGAATATAGACTATATATTAAATAATAATTTGTATTAAATTTAAATTTCCTGACTTTGATATTTGCATTGTGATAATATAAGAAAATGTCACTCTCTTTAGGGAAGTCACACTGAAGTATTTCAGGAGTGAAATGTCAGATCTCTGCAAACTTTTCAGCAAAAACACAATAATAATCATGGAAGGAGTAGTGGGAAGAATAAGAATATGTGGGTATTTGTTTGTAGAGAGAAAGAGAAAGCAGAACTATGGCACAGATGCTAACACTGGGTGACTCCAGGTGATGAGTAGTTTCGGTGTAATATTCTTTCACCTTTGCTGTAGTTGTTTTTACAAAGTAAAAAGTTAATTAAAATTAATTAAAGTTAATAATATTAAAAGCTTAAAAATAAGATTTGGGATGGGCTAAGGCGAACTTGGATGTGTCTTTGAAGAGAATTAAATCTGAGCAATGGATTATCACGTGCAACTGAAAACCACTGGTAATTTAAAGAAAAAGTGGATCTGCTGAAAGGATCCTGGATTCTTTAGAGCTCAAGAAATATTGGCAAACCAGTGTCTGAGTCTGTGCTTCCAGGAAAAATGTCAAAATTAAATTTCCTTGCAGGGAGAACAACACTGCGTCATTGCTGAGACCAGGCATGCCAGCTCTGTGGGTGCTGCCCACTAGACGTGGGCGGTGATGCCAGCCTTGTGGCCACTGCGCCTCTGGAAGCTGGATGCTGTCGTAGCTGTTGCCACTTGCCACCAGCATGAATTCTCTGCTGTCGCTTTTCTTTGCATCAGTAGCTTGCCATTGACAACCTAAGGCATTTGCATCTGATTAGCCGAGTCTAAGGCACATGCCAAAACAAGGAAAACTGGAAGGCAGAATCTGACTTCCAGTGCTGCAAAGTCCACTGTCAGCAAATCTTCTAAGGGACAGCTTCCCCTATCACGGATGTAGGTTCTTGTGACGGGGAGAGAAAAGAAAAAGGACGTAGATCTAAAACTCACAGCGCACGTTCTCAGATGGCCCACTGAATCAAAGCGGTCTCCACGGCCAAGACTTTCTCTGCTGGGATATGACTTTGTAAACACAGTTTCACTTCAGTGTTTTCCTGTGACAACCTCTCTCAGCTCTCATCACTGATGGAGTAGAGGGAAGTCTGCCCATCTCAGCCCCACCTCTTTCAGCTCAATACTTTGTTGCCTCATTATTGAATTCTTCAACCCTCCACACCCCCTAACTTTTCCACCACCCTAGTTAGGGTCGTGACGGACATCTCCTGGTTATGGATTGTAGTGGGACAGCCTCCAGCCTTTTCCTGGCTTTCTTATTGATCTCTCGCTCGCCACTTTGTGAGCATCTATTGTCAGGAAGCAGGACCTGGGATGTAGTAGGCACTTGGGCACAAGGCTTGGTAAATGCATGTGTGAATGAATGAATAAGGAGTGAGTGGATAAACAAACCAATGGAGACTATGAAAAATTACATCTCTGGCTAACAAGGACATAGAAAACACACAGATTCTGACTCAAAACCTCGACACCATAGACACAATTTCCATCTGTTCCTTGGAAAATCTTGGCTGTATTCAAATATGAGATTTGATTTCCTAAGGCAGTTGTGTCCACTGAGTGGTGAGGGGCCAGAGCGAGGTGGACTCTGTTCCCGCCCATGTTGGAGGGAGAGTCTCCTCTCTGATGTAGAAGATGGCAGGCCCAGTTGAGGTTGTCCCTCCTGCAGCAGCTCGGAGTAGCCTCTCTCCATCCTGCGACCCCACACCCACCCCTTAGGAAGGATAACAAGCGACTAACTTCACCCATCATTCTAACACACTAGCAGGATGCCAAGCTAGGAAAACAAACTGGTTCATTCACATATCCTAATTTTTTTAAGTGTTCAGAATGGACACAGAGAAGCTAGTCCCAGGGCAAGTTCCTCAACCATCCCGTCTTTTTCTGTCTTTTTCTTTTCCCTCCCTCTGCAGCCAGGAACATTGAAGCCTAAGACCTGAAAAACCTATTATCCCCAGATAGAAATGTAAGTAAACAAGGCATGACAAATAATGAATTCTACAGCAAAGCGCAGGAACAGGGGAAGGATCGCTTTGCTGCAAAGAACTGGACTGAAACTGGGCCATTTTCCAGCTACCATAACAATAAGAAGGCTTTTGTCAGTTCTCAGACATGTAAATCAAAAAGGATACTTCAAGACAAAAATGGAAGAAGGAAACAGTTTCTTCGCCATTGACCCTCAACCTGCATTCCGAAATTGGCTTTAAGGTTAAGAAGCGCTAATCCCTCAGCCAAACAGAGGAAGCTAAAAAAAATTGGATTTGAAAAGACCACAGGAAATGAGATTGGCAATAGCTCTGGACGCAGCCCTAGTCGAAGGACTTGGGGAAGTTAAAAGGAGATGAAAAAGAAGAGTCGAAAAATTATCCATAGAATATGTATGAAACACAAGCCTGGGACCAGCTGAATCGCTGCGCTTATTTCTCTCCCTCTCTGTGGATGTTTTAGGTGCCAGATCTGGGGTTGCAGGGGCTGCGGTTGACATAAATGGAAATGTGGCACTTCTGCCTGTGAACTCCAAGTTTAAATTGTATTAGCGTAAGTGACAAGGACCCTGCTTGTGATTCGATTTGCAGAAGCCGACTGTTTCTGATGTTTTACTAACAATTTGGGTAAATATGCTGAAACCAATATGCTCAGCCAGGTGCTGAGTAAATTTAGCCCAGCGTGGAACGGGTCTGCACAAATCTGTGCCCCAGATGGAAGCAGCCAAGCTACAAATTAGTGCAATTCAAACAGAAGAGGTTTGACCAAGGGAGAGCTTATAGAGATCAAAGGAAAAGCAGAGAGGAAATTGGATACAGTTGCATGCCAGTTCATTAGAAGGCAAGGGGCACTTAATTATTTTATTCCAGTTTTTTTTTTCCTCAAAGAATTAGATTAATGCCCTCACTACTCCAGTTTGGCCCTAAACTTCCCAAAATTATAAGGAAGCTCTGTGTCACAGTGATATGGTAAATACTAAGGAATTTTACTCTATCGTTATTAATCTGGGACTAGGCATGAAATTCCAAGTGCATTCAAAATTAAAACGCTATTTTAAAAAGGAACATTTACACATGTCTCACCAAAGAGATATATTTATGTAGTATGCTATAATTTCTTTGTATTTCCATTTTTTATTTTTATTTCCTCCAAACAATAAATTATTTTAAAATCACAATTAACCAACACAATCACTTTTTAGTTATTCTCATATTATATCATTTTATCTCTCTCTGTAGGCATGTAAAGTCACAATGATTTAGTTGTTTACCTCCCAGGTTGGGGGTCTTTCCCAGAAGTAGAAGAGTAATTATTTTTTTTAAAAGAAGAGTTAGAATCCTGCACTCTGTCTATAGCGAATTGTTGACTATAATCTGTGTATAAAGAACAAGAATGCCCAGGCGATATGTTGACATTTATTTACAGTGACCCTAAAATTCAATTTGTAAGCACACAGCAGGGCGCTAAACTCCCATGAAGTGGGATTCTAGAAGGGGGGGAGAGGCAGGGGGACAGGAGCTGTGTAACAGGAGAACTGATTAAAAGTACAGAAATGGATTCGAGGAGGATGTTGTAGAAGAATGGGATCCGTAGAGAAGATCGAAATTGGCTGATGGCCTCAAATTTGGGAATATTAGAGGAAATATTAGATCTGCTGGGTGAAGCACAAAAGGGCAATTTGCAAGGTGCTCAAAGGAATCCTGTGGGTAGAAAGTCACACTAAGGAAAGCCTCATGAAGAAAGAGGAGAGAGGTTAGAGATGGGGTCAGAGAGGCAGGATGCAGACCACCTCCACCTTGCAGGATAGAGCAGTGTGTGTGTGTGTGTGTGTGTGTGTGTGTGTGTGTGATTGAAAAGCTACCACTTGCTGGACTCTGTTCCAGATGTGAGAGATACAATTTGAACACATCCTTGCTCTCCTGAGGGGGAGGAAGGAACACAGAAATGAGCAAACAAGATAATGCTATGGGTTTTACACAGAATTAAAACAGACTGTCATGATAGAGAGGCACTTGGGGCTACTCTAATTAGACTGAGTGGTCAAGGAACATCTCTCTGAAGAGATGATATTTAAGCTAAGAAATGATAATGAGCAAGATCTGCATATCATTGACCATGCACAAGCCCTCTCCTAAGTACTTACAAACTTGAAAGTGGTTGAGATAGGTCTTAGTATCATATCCATTCATAAATAAGGAAATTGAGGCAAAGCCAGGTTGAGTAACCTACCTAATGTTCCTTGCTAGTAAGTGTTGGATTTTATCCCAAGACGTGTGACTTATCCTCCATTGCTCACTAGTACACTATCTGGGTGAGAAGAGATGAGAATTTTCCAAAGGATCCAGTCATGTGAGACATTGGGGGAAGAATGTTCCAGGCAGAGAGAAGAGCAAGCAACAGCAAGAAGACAAAGTGTGCAGCAATGAATCAGGGGAGGGAGAGACAGAGCAGCAAGCAGAGGCCAGAACACATGGGGCTTTGGAAACCAGGATAAGGGCTTTGTTCTAAATGTGATAGGTGGTTTTAAGTAGGGGAGAGGTGTAATCTATTTGGGGTTTTAAAAAGATAACCTTGGCAAATGAGTGAAGAATGGAATTTGGGGGAAAGGAAGTGGAAGCAGAGAGACCAGTTAGAAGGTGACGGCAGAAGCACAAGTGAGAGATAAAGCTAGCTTGGACAAACGTGGCCAAAATCGATTTGAAAAGAGATAGTGAAGTTATAACCTGGAGATGGAGACGACAAGGTGTGCTGCTGGAATGAATGACAGGCATGTCAGGAAGAAAGGAAATAAGAATAACCACTATGTTTTTAGCTTGAGCAACTCAGAGGATGAGTGAATGGTGGTTCCCTTTGCCGAGATTGGGTAGGTGGGGAAGTGATAGAGGGAGAGAGGTTAAATCTTATGATAAGGAAAGTGGAAACAGAGCAGGGTGGGCTAAGTTGGCGTGGGGACCAGAGAAGGAAATTACTTTTGAGGTAACACCTAAAGATCACTTAGGCAACATAAGCCATTCCCTCTTGCTGGAATGCCTTTCTGCATAGCCTGTCTGCCAACCCTACTCATCCTTCAAGACCCCAATGAGCATTCCCCTCCACTGCGACAGCTAAATGCAGTTAAACAAAAACTTTGTGCCAGCCACTAAGCAGAACACTGAGGATACAAAGATAGTAGTACCATAAAAGACATTAATGTCTAGGAAGGGAAGACAGACATGTAATAAACAAATATTAAAACAATACCTGCTGGGACAGAAGTGTGTACAGATTAGAGTGGAAGCTCAGACAGACTAGGAAACTCTACACAAAGGGGCAGATACTCCAGTTTTCTTGCAGGATAACAGCATGTCTTACAGGAAGATGAGAATATGTTTGCTGGGAAGACAAGGCACAGACCGTTGCCAGGCAGAAGCAACAGTGTAGAGGAAGGCACAGAGAAAAGGTGTAGCAAGAGCAACCTTGCAAAATACTTATAGCTGAGACCTAGACTAGATGGACAGGCATGGGGGGTGGTGTGGGGATTAACAGAGTGGCAATGGTGAGAAATGAGCTTGCAGAGGTAAGCACAGGCCAGATCGAGCATGTTGCTGTGACAGACACTGCAACATTGAGACACTTACTCAACTTCATTTGCCATGTCTTCCTTGCTCTCAGAACCTTTATTCAGGTCACCTATAGAGATACCTTGATCTCTCAGAAGGCAAGCCCTTCCCCAGCCTAAGGATTGAATCATGACTCGCCTAAAGCAATCAGGTAATACCATTCTCCTCCAATGATTGCCCAAGGAGTAGACATGTGGTCCAGTTCTAGCCAATAAGATGTAAAGAGAAGTCTTTTTTCCCTTCTCCTTCTTCCTGCTTTGAACGTGGATATGGTGCCTGAAGCAGTAGCAGGCATCATATGGCCATGAGAGTTGAAGCCAACATGTTAAGGATGTCAGAACAGAAAGATAGAAAGACCCTGGATCCTTGACAGCAATACTGAGCCTTTGAACAAGTAAATACCAGTCATCACCCGTTTGCAGACTTCTTATCAAGTGAGAAAAATAAGACCCTACGTATTCACTAGGGACTTATTTCTGTCTCATATTAGTTAGATTTAATTTATAGTGGACAAAAGCATCCTAATTGATGCCATGCCAAATGGTTCAGAATTTATTCTGAGGGTAAAAAATGTGAACAGGGGGCAATCCAATTTGTATTCTAGAAAAATCACCCTGGAAGCTTTGTGAAGGATAGAATAAAGGGGTGAGATAAAAGAGGCAAAGAGTCCAATTGGTAAACTATTAAAATAGTCAAGGTCAATGATGATGAAAGCCTGAAAAAGGAAATATCAAGAGGAATGGCAGGGAGGGAAGAGAAAAGTTAACTGTTATAGAGAGAACAGATAGGACTTGGCTGATTAGATGTGAGGGATGAGGGAGGGGAAGAGCAGGATAGAACTGAGACGTTCTGCATGGATAAGTGGAGGATAATGGTAACATTCCCTGAGGAAGCACAGGAGAAAGGGGAGAGGATGGTGGGGGAGGAGAAAATACTTCATTTATTCTGAGATAAAGTGAGTTTATAGTCTAACCAAAATGCACTAAACCTCACTGTGTCTGAAATGTGCCTTAATCATGGAAATGATCACATTTTATTTACTTATCTGAATCTACAACCAAATCATGAGCTCCTTCCTTGAGGGTTGAAAATAAAAATGATTATAAAAGCAAACACTTAATGTGATGTTTAATACACTGGCCACTATTTTAAGCCTTTTGCTAAGATAAGGAAACTGAGGCATGGAGGTGTAAGTAACTATCCCAAGATCAGAGAGCTCATAAGTAGTATTGCTGCTAAAGCAGTGGATTTAAGCCTGGACACAGTTAAAAGTCTAGAATCTGTGAGCTTAGCCACATGCTTTATTACTTCTTAGAAATAGTTCCCATTTTGACAACTCCCACTAGAGTACGCAAAACAATGATTGGTGTTCGAAGACATTTTCACAATGAATGAAGAAAGGGGTGAATAAATATGCAACTATGTCCCATGAAATTTCAAAAACACTTGCTTAATTTGTTTTTAAAATATTAATTAAAAAAATTTGTTAAAAGATATTCACAGAAACCTATAGCAAACATGTGGTAGACAGAATACTGGTCCCACAAAGATATGCGCGTCTTAATCCCTGGAATAGTTGTATTACATGGAAAGGGGAAATTAAGGTTGCTAATCAGCTGACCTTAAAATAACAAGATTATCTAGATTATCTGAATTGAGTGTAATTACATGGTCCTTAAATGTGGAGGAGAGAGGCAAAATAGTCAGTGATGCAATACGAGAAAGACTTGACTGACCATCACTGGTTCTGAAGATGGAGGAAGGGACTAAGAGCCAAGAAATGTGAGCAACCACTAGAAGGTGGAAAAATCAAGAGAATGGATTCAACCCTAGAGAATGCAGAAGGAACACAGACCTGCCAACGTCTTTGTTTTAGCCCAGTGAGACCCCTTTAGGACTTCTAACCACCATAACTATAAGATAATCAATTTTTGTTGTTTTAAGCCATGAAGTTTACGATAATTTGTTATAGCAACAACAGAAAGCTAATTTAAATTTTGATACCTGAAAGTGGGGTGTTGTTGCAATAAACACCTAAAAATGTAGAAGTGACTTTAGAATTTGGCAATGGCCAATGGGTAGAAGAATTTTGAGGAACATGAGGGAAAAAACTTAGATTATCTCAAAAACAATGTTAGGAGAAATATATTATGTTAATAACCCTGTTCGTGAAGAATCGGAAGGAAGTGAGGATCATGGGGGAGAAAAGTTACATTGTCTCAGAGAATACTTTAATCATTATGTACAGAATGTTGGTAGAAATATGGGCTGCCCACTATGAGGGCACAGATGGAAATAGGAGTCTATTATTGGAAAGCAGAGGAACTGGGATCCTTTTTATATAGTGGCAGAAAGTTTAGCTGAAGTGTGTCCAGTTAGATGAGAAGCAAAATTTGTAAATAACATTCTTAGATATTTAGCTAAGGAGATTTCAATCTAAGTGTTGAAGGTGAGGTCTGGTTTCTTCTTGGTTCTGTAGTCAAATGCAAGAGGAAAGCGATAGATTGTAGAAATGTTAAGCAAAAAGGAACCAAGACTTGATAATTTGGGAAATTCTCAGCTTATCCATATTATAAAAGATATTAAAATTCAGATATTCACTTTCAGGAAAGCATGCTCTGGAAGAGAAATCCAAGGGTGTGAGTGGACAGCCTTTAGCTGGTGCTTTGGAAGGATCAAAAGATCAGAGTGTTCAGTTGCACAAATGGTTTTTTGTAGAGACTAGAAGTGTTACTCATGGATACCCTCAGCCATCTAAGCAGAAGCCAAGAATACAGTTGAGATTATCCAGGAAAGATCTATGGAGGAGCCTCTTTTCTGATGGAGTGAATCCCCACAACATACGTGAGTGATCAACAAAATTTTTGAAGTTTTATACTAGCAGAAATACTGCCAGTTTCAACTAAAAGGTGCAGGGAGAGGATGAAATGAAAATATGCTGTCAAATGCTCCAGTTCTATAGGCAAGAAATAGACTGATAAAACCACTCAACTGTAAATGCATGCTATCTTTTATGAAAAAGGAATTAAGGCTGTGAGAATAAATCCACGAGCCACAAGGGGAAAGCCCCCAGCCCAGAGGGCAGAGCCTCAAACTACAGGGGATTATTCCCAGGCCTTGAAACCAAACCGAGTTTTCCTGGATGGATTTCAAAATTGCTTGGGACCACTGACTCTTGGTTTTGTTCCTTCCACTTTCTCTCCTTTTGGATGTAAATTTCTATAACTGATAACTTGTTTCTTAAGTTTTGCAGGTTCCAGATGGAGAAAAATTATACCTCAGAGTAGATTATACCCAAAGCCTCACTCACATCTGATTTAAGTGATTTAAATGATGAGACTTGAGACTTTTAAGCTGATGAAATTTAGATGAAGTTCTTTTCTTTTTAAACTATGTATTGATGCTATAATGGATTGAGACATTTGGGGATGTTAGGAGAAGAATATATTTTCTTCTCCTAACAAGAGGGAATAAAAGTTACAGTTAGAATTAAGGTGGCCAATTAAATTTGGGGCCCTACTTCATACCATACATAAATTGATCCTAGTTTAAGTAAAGACTTAAATGTTAAAGGCATTACTATAAAATCTTTGGAAGACACCATTGGAGAGTATTCATGACCTTTAGGTAGAAATTAATTTATTAAACAAAAAAAAAATTAAATAACACTCACAAATCATAATAAAAGAGACTAATAAATTCAACTATGTTAAAATTAATAATTATCATTTGTCTAAAGCAATGAAAAGTCAAGAATGAGAAAATATTTGTAGCATATACTGACAAAGAAATTAATATCCAGAATGTATAAAGAAAAAGAGAAAAAGATCAATAATCCAATAGAAAAAATATGGGCAAAATATATGAACATGCATTTCACAGCAAAGGAAACACAAATAGTCAGTAAACATAAAAAGATATTTAACCTCATTGAAAATCAGGGAAGTGCAGGCTATGTACCCTCACCCTTTCCCCAGCCACCAAGGCTAAACTTGAACAATGTCTGATGGACAAAAGGCCAACGCCCTTCCTTCAAGGAGGATTACATCTCTGGTGTAATCTGTGCTCCAGAGATTTCCCCGAGATCATGCTGAAGGTAGTCTCCAGCCGAGAAGCCCTCTTGCTTAGCTTTCCCCCTGTCATATGCTGCTTCTTTTACTTCTCTTTTCCTGAGAGCATCCCTCCAGTAAATTACTTGAACAAGAATCCTCATCTCAAGTTGTATTTCTAGGAAAACCAGCTTTAGAGAAAAGTAAAAGTAACAAGCAAATAGCGAAGCAAAGTGAGATAATGAAAAAACATAATCCAAAAGGCAGGAAGAAGTTAGGGTGATTGAATGTAGAAAAAGTGAAGCAAATCAAAAATAAGTTGTAAGACAATATATTTAAGCCCAAATAGACCAGTAATTACATGAAATGTCAACAAATTATATGCTCTAATTAAAAGACAAAAATTGTCATATTGGAAAAAAGAAAAATCCTAACTCTGTGCTACTTGCAAGCAATATGCCTTAAATAGAAGAATATAAAAGGGTAAAAGAATGGAAAATGTATAACATGCAACCAATGAAAAACAAAGTAGACTTTAAGGCATGGAATATTACTAGAGGTTTAAAAAGGATGTTTAGCAATAATAAAAGAGTCAATCTACCAGGAAAAGGTTTCTAATCTAAATTTTTATACACAAAATAACACAGCTTTCCAAGATGTAAGGCAAAAAATGGCCAAACTCAAAGGAGAAATATATGAAACACTAATCATAGTGGAAGATTTTAACATAGTTCTTGATAGTAATTGATGGAACATGCCATCAAAAATGTCTCTAAGGAAATGTAAGATTTTAACATGTATGGAATAGTGAACTTAATTGACTTATGTAGAAGAATGCATTCATAAATTGCAGGAAACATGTTTTTTGGGTGCCCATATAAGAGTTGCCAAAATTGGTCATATATTGTATCATAAAGTAAGTTCCAACAAATTCAAAGTGATTTAAATCACAATATATTCTTTTTTTATTCCAAAACCATTTGTTTTATTTTTTTATTTTTATTTCAGCATATTATGAGGGTACAAATTTTAAGGTTACATATAATGCCCTTGTCCCCCCTCCCCCCTCAAGTCAGAGCTTCAAGCGTGACCATCCCCCAGACGGTGCACATCTCACTCATTATATTTGTATATACTTTTCCCCTCCTCCCCCCTCCCACCTGCCCAATACCCAATAAATGTAATTCCTATG
>VBSM01002608.1:87068568-87080502 GCA_008086735.1 Cheirogaleus medius
GTTTCTTAGAGCTGAATAGTATTCCATGGTATACATATACCACATTTTATTAATACACTGATGTACTGATGGGCATTTGGGTTGTTTCCACAGCTTTTGAGATATCACTTATCTCCAGTAAGAATGGCCTTTATCAAAAAGTCCCAAAACAATAAATGTTGGTGTGGATGCAGAGAATAGGAACACTCTTACACTGCTGGTGGGACTGCAAACTAGTTCAACCTCTGTGGAAAGCAATATGGAGATAACTTAAAGCAATACAAGTAGATCTACCATTTGATCCAGCAATCCCACTACTGGGCATCTACCCAAAAGAACAAAGGACAATCTAAAATAAAGACACCTGCACTCAAATGTTTATAGCAGCACAATTCACAATTACAATATATTCTTTGACCAAAGTGAAATTAAGGAAGAACAGAATGACAAAAGCTAATTGGACAATCTACAAATATTTTGAATTTAAGCTTTACACTCTTAATTCACAGGTCAAAGAAAAAGTCAAAATGGAAATTAAACAATAATTTAAACTGAATGATAATAAAAATGCAAGATATCAAAACTTATGAGATGTAGCTAAAACCATGTCTATAGGAAAATGTATAGCCTCTATTAAACATATCAGATAGAAAGAAAGGCAAGAAATCATAATATACAATGATGACAAGAAGGACACATTAAGAAGGAAACAATGAAGACAAAATTTTAAATTAATGAAATACAACACAAATATACAATAAAAAGAATCAATACATCTAAAAGCTAATAGCTGAAAAGTTAATGAAATTGATAAATCCATTGTAAAACACATTAAGAAAAAATAAAGTTGCAAAAAAGTAAAATCACAAATGAAAAACAGGACATGACTACAGATTCTCTAGACACTAAAAGTAATAAAATATTATGATAAATTTATACTCATAAATTTGAAAACTTAAGTTAAATACATGATTTATTAGAAAACAATTTACTAAAGCTGACACAAGAAGAAATAATTTGAATAAGCCTATGGATATTAAAGATATTGAAGTAATTTAACCTTTCCATAAAGAAAATTCCAAGCCAGATGGCATCACTGGTGAATTCTTCCAAATACTTAATGAAGAAATATCACCAAAAATACACAAGTTCTTTCAGAATATAGACAAAGCAGATACCCTTCCCAAATCATGTTATGTCTAAGTGCAAAACCTGAAAAGAACATTGCAAGAAAAAATTAAAGATCAATATCTCACATGAACATAAATGAAAAAATATTATACAAAATATTTGCAAAACAAATTCAGCCACACATAAAAAGGATTATTATCACATTATGCTTATTTCAGGAACATAGGGAAATTTAATACTTGAATATCAATGGATATAAGCTACCATGTTAATAAAATAACATAAAAAATTATATGAACATGTTAATGATGAAAAAAAATTTATAAAATTCACCATTAAAAAGTTTCAGGAAACTAAGACTAGAAGAAAACTGGTTAAATTTGATTAAGGGCATCTACAAAAAAATTTCAGAAAACATCTCACATAAAGGTAATATGTTCAAAGTAATAATGCAAGATAAATAAATAAAAGGTATAAGAACTGGAAAAAAGAAACAAAATTGTCATTATTTGCAGATAACATTATTATGTATATAGGAAATATAAAAATACACAGCTAAGATAGAATTTTTAAGCAAATTTGGCAAGGTCATTAGATAGAAGCTTGATATAAAAATCAATTTTATTTCTGTATACTAACAAAAACTACAGGAAAATGAAATTCAAAAAGACATCTTTTGCTGTATCATAAAAATATCAAATAACAGAATAATTTATAGACATAGAGAGAGAAGGCAGGATAGAGAAAGAGAGAAAGAAAGGTGCAAGACCTCTACATAGAAATCTATTGAGTAAAGCATTTTAAAACTTAAAAATGGGGGGATATTTTATGCTTATAGATTAAAAGAACTTGTAATGATCAATTCTCCACAAGTTAATCATTGTAATTTTAGTCAGTATCATAGAAGGATTGATATAAAATTGACAAACTGATTTAAACATTTTTAATCAAAATATAGAGTCAAGAAAAGCCAAGACAATCTTGAAGAAGAACAAAGCTGGAGGATTTATGGTATCAATTATCAAGATATATCATGAAGCTACAGTAATTAAGAGAGTGCAGTATTGGCATAAAGAGAGACAAATAGGTCAATGGAGTGGAAAAAGGAGTCCAGAGTGGACAACACATAGTGGACATTTGATATGTGAGTGTCCCTGCACAGCAGTAGGGAAATGATGGTCTTTTATTAAATGATACTTGTCAATTAGACATTCTTATGAATCTTGACCACTACCTCATAAAATACACAAAAATCATTTCCAGATAGACTGTAGATCTAAATTTGTAAAGAAAAATAAATCTTTTAAAAGAAAACATGAGAGAATGCCTTCATGAGTTCAGAGTAGGCAAAGATTTCTTAAACAGGGCATAAAAGGCATTAACCATAAGGTTACTAAAGATTGATAAATTGGAGTACATTCAAAATAAAAATGTCTATTTGTCCAAAGACACAAGTAAGAGAGTGAAAAGATGTTAGGTCTGACAGAGGGTAAACAGGTGGCAAGGAAGTGGCTAACGGCAGAGAGCGGGAACTGAATTGTAGCTAGGAACCAAACTGCAGGTAGGAAATGTTTGCTAGTGAGAACATACATAGTAAGAAGTTCTAGTAACCTTTGACTGAGCTAGCAGCCATTACCATTTAATTAGCATGGCATGGGTGGGAGCTTCATGAAGGATTCTGGGTAAGATACATGCATAAAAATGGAAATTGTTATATAACCAACCTATTATGTAACCTGTTGTGTGATCTGTTATATAACCCCAACCTGTCAATCACCCCAAAAGGCAGGAAATGACAACCAATCCTGCCAAAAGAAAGATAGGAAAAACTAGTGAGCTTATAAAAGGCAGCGTGTGCTCAGACTTTGGGGTCTTTCTCAACTCGCGCAGACTGACCTGTTCCACTCTCTCTGGAACATATTTTCACTTTGTGTAGCTTCCTTCTTTACTTTCATTCTTTCTTTTATACAATAAATTATTTGTATAAAATTGCTCTGTGTTTGTGATCACTCCATCATCAGCTGGACTCAATACCAGTACTCATTCTTGACACTAGGAACCAGGGGACCAGGGAACATCCAGATGAACCTAACAATAAGACACAGAGTAGGGAAAGAAATAACTGACAAAGGGCTTATATTCAAAATATGTCCTATGGATCAATAATGAAGATTGGCAACCTAATTTTTTTAAATCGGTAAAAATCTTGGACAAGCAATTTAGAAAAATCCAATAAACATATGAAAAGGTACTCAACCTCATTAATCATTAGGGAAATAGAAGTTAAAACCATGACATTAAATGATTGCATTAAAAAGACTGAAACTGCCAGATGTTGAAGATGTGGAGTAATGGGAATTTTCAGACCACTGCTAGCAGTATAAATTCGTACACTTTAGAAAACTGTCTGGTCAATTAAATTATAAGTCACTATTCCTCATTTCTCAGTAATAGAATTATGAATTCACACCCTAACAAAGACCTCACGGTGAGTGGAATGATTTTTGTGCAATGGGATGTTACTGGACATTTTGCAAGCAGAGGCTTAAAATGTGCTTTTGCAGTGAGGTAAGCTATCTTGGCTCTAGCCTTTTGCTGTGAGAAGAATGTGTCCTGAGAAGCCACTGGTCCAAGAAGAATGAAACATTCGTGGAGCAGACCTGAACCCAATGGCCAGCTTGAAGCCAAGCCCAGCTAAGCCAAGCTTAAATCAGCAGCATCCCAACCAGCCGACAGATGGATGAGTAATAAATGCTTATTGTTGTATGTTACTCATTTTGATGTGGTTAATTACATGTCTTTATTGTAACAATAGTTGATTAGTATGTGCTCTACTCTACCTGGTAAAGCTCAAAATATATCTAATCTATGACTCAGCAAATCCACTGTTAAATAGATATATAAACAGTATACATATATATCTCTAATTAAAATGTATACAAATACATACCAAATGTATAAGACTGTTTATTGGAGCATTATTCATAATAGCCAAATACTAGAAATGACTAAAATATTCATCAACTCTAGAAAGGATAAACATGCAGTTGTATACTCAAGCAATAAAATACTATATAACAACAACAACAAAAAAGATTGAACCACCACTATACCTACCAACACAGATAAATCTCGCAAACATTATGTTTAAAAAAGCCAAACCCCAAACCCAAAATAATTCATATTGTATGATTCCCTATGTATAAAATGCAAAAATAAACAAAACTAATCTGTATAGTTAGAAGTCAGGATAGGAGTTATATGGGGGCAGAAGGAAGCACACAACCACACTTAGGTTCTGGAAGGTTCTATTTCTTGATCTTCATGGTGGTCAGGTGTGTGGGTCCACTTTAAGAAAATTCATGAAGGTGTACACTTCTGGTATGCACACTTTTCTGAACATGTCATACTGCAATAAGATAAAATTTTTGGTATTTGCTTTTTTATATTTTCTAGGAAAAAAACATTTTGAGAAAATCAGTAGATTTCCTAGTCCTTCCTCTTCAGGAACTCAGTGCCCCCCAGTGTGAAGGGACTAAGGTCATTTTTTAGAGAATAGAAAGAAAATATTAGGAAAACTAACTATATAGCCTTGAAAAATAATAAGAGCTTTACTGATATTTGAGGTACATACTGATACTCTCACCCACTTTGGTCCTTATGTCAGGAGGTCACATGCCACGTAATGTCCACAAAGTACTCTCAAGGACAAGTTCCACGGGCAGGGGAAAGAAAGCAACAGCTCCCTCACATGTCTGTTCACTGTTGGCATATTAACATGCAACTGGTTAAGCGGATATGCATCTTATTGTCCAATTTTAATCAGGCTAATCTTCACAAAATGGAGAAGTGGCTAAAAATATTCCAGCAAAGCAACTGTGGATTGAGCATAGTACAGGAGGAAAATAAGAAAACGGTAGAGTTGATGCTTCTCCTCCTGGTATGACTTCTTAGTCAACTCCATCACAAGACAGAACTAATGAAGTCACTTGAAAAACCCTTGAATACATTTTCAAAGAGTGTTTGGCTGTGGCATTATATATGTATTCATGTGAATAATGAACTTCACCTAAGCATACAATGTGCCTCCAGAGACTGGTATGCATGCCTTGGACATAGCATGAAGCATTACAACTAGGGAGATACAATAAATATTTTTCATTTAATCACCATCTTATTCTTTTTTGTTTCTATTATAAACATTTGTTGTAATGTACATGATATGTGTTGGGCTGAACTCAGAGGCTGGTGGGAGTTTCCCTGGGAACGTGACCTTTAGGCTCCACCCCCTTTGAGGCCTCACCCCAATCCAACTGTGAAAGCCCCAGACTTCTGCCATTTCGGTGCTGACGCCGTCTTGGCCTAAGCCCATCTGTACACAGATGCTGTAATAAATTTGTGCCCGTCCACATCAGCCTCCTGCATTCCTCCCTCTGCGTTTCTAACAATATGTTAATATAGTAGTGGTCCATGTAAACGATTCCAAATATACATATGGTAGAAGTGCATGCTTAAATTTTTTTTATTGATAGGTGAACAATCGAAATACTTTAGAAACCACAGTAAACTGCAAGACTGAACTGCAAGTTGCTAATTCTCTCGCGGATGAAATTTGATTTTCTATACAATAAGAAATATGGAATTAAACCTGAATATTTCTTAGAATTGTTCCTACTCTGCTGGTCTATGAATCTATTATCTTAGGTCTAAAAAGTAATTTCCCCAAATCTGCAAAAAAAATGCAAGTAACAAAGTAGAAGGAGAATTAACATACAGCATTTATAGTTATGAGACGAGCCCTGGGCTAGTGACTTTGTGTGTATAATTTATTCACTCACGACAGATCAGTGAGGGAGGCACTATTGCTCCCATTTTCCAGGTGAGGAAACAAAGTCAGATATGTAAATAATTATCAAGTAAGGAAACAGTCTCAGATAGGTTGCATTGTGGAGTAGTTGAGAATTTTAAACCAAGATCTGTCTGACTACAAGCTTCTTCCTATTCATTAACATTCTGAAGCAGAACATGAAATTTATGTTTGGGTTTTTATGTGACTTTTATGTGTATTTATATGAAATGGCCTGTTTTACTTTCCTTTGGAGGTGCCAGGGGTCTTGCTAATTACCACTGTTAACTTCTATATCCCAAGTGTCTAATACAGTGCCAGGCACATGGTGGCATTCTGTAACTATCTGTAGGAAAAAGGACTGACCAAATGAATGAATGAGTGACATGGTAGAGCATATTCCGCACCAACTAAAAAGAGACTCTTATGTTAACTCTTCCACTCTGAATTTTGATTTTGCCATTTAAAAAATCCAATATGAGCCTTCCTTCAGTTGTATATTGTATATTGCACTGGATACAGAACCAAAACATGCATTTAAATCACTTATATCTAACTTTTTATGATGCCACTGGGAATGGTGTTCTTTTTGCATTTGCAGTTAAAAGGTAGAACAGATGGTAGAAGTTTAGTTTCAAGTGATGGGCCCATTAAAATAACTTATGCTGTTGAGTGATGGTTCACTCTAAAGGCTCCATTCATTATATCTGAGTTTGCAAGCTTCAAAATACTTGAGAAGGAAATAGAACTTAAGGAAATGTTTGTTGTATCAAGAGATTTGCTGGAATAGGACTGAAGACCCACAAACTCCATCCCTTAGAATAAAGAGAACTATCTTGATGAAGGTTTTGCTAAATAGGACACTTGCTTTATGGAGCATCCACCCTGGAAAGAACCTTTGTTCCTAGGAAGAAACCTGGGATTAGGAAATAAGGTCCTGGAGAACCAGAGTGGAGCTCCCTGGAACCACATTTTTTTTTCACCTTTTCTGTCTCCTATGAGTGTGGGTTTGAATATAAAAATTTATAGTTACCAAAAAAAAGTAAAGACAGGATGAAAGAGGGGAAACCATAAATATCAAAATCAGGATCTGGAAGAGTTGGCTGTGAGCCCGCTGCAAGAGTGCCTTCATCTCATATCACGAGTTTCACAGCGTGGACGTTTACACCAGGAGCTGGACCACCTCACGCACTTTCTGTACGCTGAACTATCTCACATTCATCTCAGCCGGGTTGGCCAAATGGTGGAGTGCACGCTGGACTGGAATCTAGATCATCTGGGTTTTATGCCAGGAAATTCAAATATATCAGCTCATTTAATCTTCTCCAGACCCTAGTGATAAAATGTTGTCTTCATTTTGCAATTGACAAAACCGAGCATCCCCAAGTCACCATGTCAGTAAGTGCTGCCTCTAGGATCCGAACGCAAGTCTGTACATGTGACTCTGAAATCTTTCCTCTGCCCATTATTGCACACCCTCGGTTCTGTCACAATCCAAACTAAAGTTCCTTTTAGGTAAAATGATGAGCCTAGGCTAGAAAATATCTAAAGTCAGGTCCAGCTATAACATTCCACGATTACCCTATGATACTACAAATGAGAATAAGTTATCACAGAATATTTGGTACTCATTCTGTAAACATCGACTGAATGCTGAGATACAGGCTTTGTTCAAAATATCGAGGATATGGTTAGAGATCAGATATGACCACTTCCCATGTTAGTCAGGGCCCTGGCAGGAAAAGAGCATCTTTGAGTTGGGTAAATTAAGAAGAGGATAATAAAGGGAATATCTGCAAAGGAATGGACAGGAAGAGTGGAGCCAGTGAAGACTAGTCCTGCACTGGGCCTAGAAACAGTCAAGGGTGGTTCATCTTTTGTCCTGAAAGGGCAAGAGGTAAAGAAGTGACCAGGACCCAGAGAAAGTAGCTGCATGCACAGATACTCCTAACCGGACCCGAGGTCTTCAGACAACCACCTGAGGGTTGGCATGAAGTCACACTTGCAATTCCCTTTTCCTGAACCGTGGCAGCCAGAGAATGTTAGAAGTTCATGGGTCGGAAACCTAGAGGAAGCTGTGGCCTTAAAGGCAGATTCGAAAGCAAATGCTTGACCTTGAAACTGCTTTTTCTGGCCTCATATATCCAACAAATATTTATTGAGTGTCTATACTTGAGAAGAGCTTTCTGTAAATCTCTGGAGTTCTCTCTGCATCACTTTCCTCTTTGGTATTCTATCCTGTGAACCTTAGCTGCCTCAGCTTCCCCAGACTGCCAGCTCTGTCTCTTCAACTCCTAGAGCCCACTGGACTCTGCCTGGCTTCCCACTTTTTATACTGTGGCTGAAAATGTGAACATAGACTGGATATCTCTCTAGGACTGCTCTGTAGTTGGACTTTGGGACTTTCTTTCACTGCCTCTCTGCTGGATTGTCCATTCCCTGGATCCCATGCTTTTTTCTTTCTGTCTTTTTTTACTCCCTTGCTTTGCTGAAATTCATCTTCCAAAAACTTCATCAGAATGAGTGTCAACATCTATAGCAGTTTTCTCTTGAGCAATCCCATTTCTCCAAAGAAGAATCTTCTGGTCTCCTGTGTGTGTTTGTGGATGGAAGATGGAATAGGCCTGGCTGATGAAGTTCTGGAAGCCAGTCAGGAAGCAGGGATGGGGGAGGTTGGCGCTGTCTCAACATTCAGTCTACAGACTTTCACCTGATGCCTCGCTCCTCCACTGCATTCTGACTGCCGTCCTCAAGGCTTGAGACTAAACCACTGGTCCCTGTGGAGAAGGGGAGAGGAACTGTCTCAAGGTAGCAAGAGGTGGGGGCATCTGGAGGTCTCACTGTTCTGGGTCAGACTTTCAACTGATTCCTGTGCTTCCTGTCTGGATCCTCACCTACAGAATCCATTCATTCATTCTTTCAAAGTATATTCACAGAGCATCTAACATGTGCTAATGAAAAAGATCATTCAAATTTATGCGAGAACTTCCAAGTGTCCGGCACTGTCCTACGTGCTTGATGTCTGTTAACTCATTTGATCCACCCAACCCTATGAGGCAGGTTCTGTTATTTTTCCTATTTTACAGAGGATATAAAGGAGACACAGAGATTTGAAGTGACTTTTTCAAATTGACACATCCAATAAGTTATAGTGCTAAGATTCTGCCAGTGCAGTGGGGTACCAGTGTTGGCGCTCTAGAATGCTATGGTGGGAGGTGAGGAGGAGATGGAGGTGAATGTGTCAGAAAGGAATCCTACCCTCGTAGAGCTTATATTCCAGTCATGAGACAGAGGTGAAGTTAGGTATCCAGCAAAGGAGACAGAGACTCACTAAGGCTATGCCATATAAAATATATGAAATGGGCTTCACAGGGGGAAATTTATCTGCAGAGAAGTAGCACAGGAAACACAATCTCCCAGCATTCATTATCCCACAGATAAAGCTGGACTGCACCCACCACAGGAGGTGTTCTAGGAGCAAGGATGACAGATTACTGTGCCAGCTGCTTGCTGGGGGAAGGGATGGGATTTAAAGATGATCTAGATTTGTCTCTCTTTGTCAATCCAGCAAAGAGAGAATGGAGGGGAGGGAGGAGTGTTTTGGACAAAGGTAACCACATCTGTGGAAGGTATGAAGGGGTACAGGTCATTGGAGGTCAAGGTTAGATACCTGAGATTATATACACATGGACCCACAAGGTTTTGGAGACCCAAGTAAGGTTGGGTGAGGGAGCCTTGGGGACGCTGATGCCTACTGATGAACAGGGCATACATGCATGGCCAAGGGAAAGCCGTGAACACAGGCCAGTGGTTAGAGTATGGTGGACGAGAGGGAGAATGGTAGGAAAAGGGTTTGGAACAAAAGGCATGGGTCACACGATGCAGGCCTGGCTAGGACATTTCAGGAGGCTTGAACTGGTGGCTTGGGAGTAGAGAAGGAGAGAAGAGTTCAGATTAGACATATTTGGAAGCTAGAATTGACAGCACTGGTTGATGGGCTGGATAAGGGAGTTGAGAGAAAATGAGGAATGAGGATGGTTCCTAGGAATTGTGGAGCCATTTGCTGAGTGGGTCATGACAAGCTGAGTGACAGAGGGGATGCGAATGACATTGGGCTTCAGTTTATACTGATCCACTGCACAACTGGGGTGGAGAAGAACTAATGCAGACGCACAGATGTCTTCCCACAGAATTGCCATAGCATGCCGACAGAGGCAGCTCCGCCCTGCCTTTACCGAGTGCAGACTGAGCCCAGTGAAACCAATGTCTCTGTGAACTCTAATAGGCTAGAAACTGGTGAAGTTTAAATGAATAATATATCCCAGGCTCCTCCGGGTCGCAGAGCAATCACCCATCCTAAAGTCTGACCATTTCCTCACATTTTTTAATGCCATTTCAAGGATACCTTATATTTCAGTTCTTATCTGCCATTTTATCCAGCTAGATTTCTTTTCAATTTAACCCAATTTTAACCCCAATGTTCAAGTTATTTTTTCCCATTATGCCCATGAATGGAAGCAAATCATACCATCTTGTATAAATGCAGCTGTTTTCCTCACTTCTCTTTTCTCATTTTAGATGAAAATCTTCTTTCTCCTTTTTTTATTAACACCACCACCCACTCCCTGCACCCCACTGCGGGCCTCACCATCCGCTGTTTTTGTTCCTCATCACCCTGAGCTCTTTCCTGTTTCTTCGGGGAGCCCCTGCAGAGATGTTTTCCTATGTAATCAAATTATAGGTCAAATTCATCAAAGCGATAGCACACAGGTACATTTCTCACAAACATTTAAATGAATGCAGTAAGTAGCACATTCTTTTTTTTAAGTGGGAGTGTTGGTAAATAATGATGCTCTTTGGTAAAGAAAAATGAAGTCAGGAATATAGCTTAAAAGTATGCCAAAGCTCCTTGTTAAACTGCAAAGTCATGCAAATGTACATCGCCATCACTGCCATTATTATGACCATATTTGGGTATTATATATTTTATATTTTTGCATATAAATATATTATACATTTTTAAATATGTTATAGTTGATTTCAACAAATATGTTTTGGGTGCCTAGTATAAGGTCCACATGGTGCTAAGCATAGGGGTGCAGAGATAACAGAAGATGGTCCCCCCATGGCAAAGGGAAAAGGCAAAGGTACAAAGCACATAAACAGATAATTTTGAGTCTAAAAAAATAGAAATGCTATAGTAGTGGCAACAGCAGAGACATGCCTGCAACAATCCCTGCAGTGTTAGGTACCTCCAGTTGAGTTGGATGGTGAACCATGCTTTACATACATAATACCATTTAATCCACATGGTAATCATGCAAAATAAGATTATGACCCTTATTTTGAAGGAGAGAAAACAGAGGCACAACAAGGTAAAGTGGTTGTCCGAAAGTCACCAAGATACGGAGTAGCAGATAGAACAAGAGAGAAAAAGCTCTCTCTAGCACCATACTGTTATGTGTTCCCTACTTCTCCAAGGATATATATGGTGTAGTTTAGAAGGTTAGAGGAGTGCATTGAAACCAGCCTGTGCTGGAGGGAGGGAAGAGTGGGTCTTTGAGGAAGGCTGAGCTGTGTCTTAATGTTGAGCCTCGAGTCAAGAGGGAAGGGGAGATGGAGCATCCTATGCAGGGGAAAAGTGCAGAGGTGTGCAATAGTATTAGGCTTTTAGTCCAGACTCAAGTGGTGCAAAATAACTGGAGGACCACGTTCAGAGAGATGAGGCCAGGACCAGATCACAGAAAGCCTTCTATGCCACACTAAGGAATCCAGACTTGATTCTGAGACAGAGGTGAACACTGGTTTGATCTGAGCCTTAGGAATCACGCTGTCAGCCAAGTGGAGGGTGAATTTGATGAGGCAGGGCTAGAAACCAGGATGTTGTTATTATCCAGGCATCCAAAGGAAGGGTTAGAATCATGAGTCAGGGGCCGGGCGCGGTGGCTCACGCCTGTAATCCTAGCACTCTGGGAGGC
>VBSM01002608.1:87080602-87092160 GCA_008086735.1 Cheirogaleus medius
AATCCACTCATGAATTGATGGACACTTGGGTTGTTTCCACATCCTTGCAATAGTTCGTTGTGCTGCCATAAACATTTGGGTGCAGATGTCTTTATAATAGAATGTCTTATGCTCTTTAGGGTAGATGCCTAATAATGCTATTACTGGGTCGAATGGTATTTCTATTTTTAGCTCTTTAAGATATCTCCAAATTCTTTTCCACAAAGGTTGTACTAAATTTCAGTCCCAGAACCACCCTCTTTGAATCAAGATTTACCTCTTTCTTTTACCAATTCCTAGAAAGAGTCACTCCTTCTTCTGGGCCCCTATGGCACCTTCTCTATGATATCACATTTTACATGGTAATAGAATGATTCCTGCTCTATTTCATTACTTATGCAGTGAGTTCCTACTTCCATAGATATTTCATGCATACACAAGTGTAATGGTTAATTTCATGTGTCAACTTGACTAGGCTAAAAGGTGCCCAGATAGCTAGTAAGACGTTATTTCTTGGTGTATCTGTGAACGTGTTTCCAAAAAAGTTTAGCATTTGAATAGCACACTGAGTAAAGAAGATCCACTCTCACCAGTGTGGATGGACATCATGCCTGCTGAGGACTCAGATAGAAGAAAAAGGCAAAAGAAGGGCAAATTCACTCTCTGCTTGAACTGGAACATAACGTCTTTCCCTGTCCTTGGACATCAGTGCTCCTGGTTCTCCAGCCTTTGGACTTAGACTGGCCTGGTGCTCAAGCCTTCAGACTTGGACTGAAACTATACCACTGTCTTTCAGGGGCCTCCAGCTCACAGATTGTGGGACTTTTCAGCCTCCATAATCATGTGAGCCAATCTTTTGTGATAAATCTCTTTCTATACATTAATATATTATGTCTATCTATCTATCCTTTTGATTCTGTTTCTCTGGAGAACTGACAAACACAAGCAAATCTCTGTCTACATAAAATAAATTCATGTAAGTTTTATGCTCTTTCATACACAATGATAACATACTATACACTTTCCAAATTTTGTTTTCTCACTTAATACACTTAAGCAATCTTCCCAATAAATATACATGAAGAGCTTCTTCATTTTGCAGATGAAAAAAATGTATGTAATAGTCCCCTCCTATTGGAGTTCTAGGTTTTTTCTGATCTTCTGCAATTACAAATGATGCAAAAAATAACCTTGCTTGTGCATATGTTATTTCTTACACATAGAAGCATATATGTTGGATAAATTCCTAAAAGTAGAAGTGCTAGGCCAGAAAATATATACATTTTCAAAGGTGATAGCTGCTTTCAAATTGTTCTCTGTAGAGTTGTGCAAATTTCTATTGCTGCCAGAAACATATAAAAGTACCTGCTTTCCTGTGGCCCCAACAATATCCAAATTTTGGATTTTTGCCAATATAATGGGTGAATGACATTCTTGAATAATTTTAGGTTGCATTTCTCTTTTAAAAGTAAGTTTAGCATCTTTTTATGTTTCATATTTCCATTTGTAGCTTAATCTTTCTGTCTGTCCACATCCTATACCCATTTGTCTTTTGATTATGTTTTTTTCTCTTACCATTAGCCACTTGTCTAGGATTTGAGTTGCAAATGTTTCTCCCAATTTCTTGTGTGCCTATGAGGTTGCTTGGTGTTTTCCTTTGCCCTTTTTTCTGTAGAAATGGCATGAAGTTGGGTAAGCCATTGACAGAGCTGTAAAACAATAATCTTATCACTGATTAGAGCTCATTATCTTGCTAGAAAATGACTGCAATTTCTACTAATAATACCACCTTTTAGTAGAAATGAAAGGTACCCGATTATATATTGCTCTTTTTCTTAAAAAATAAAAATTTACTTTAAGAACTGATTTGCTTTGAAATCTGAACTTTATAAGGTTTATTTAAGATTAGCACATGCTTCTTTCTCTTACTAAACACAGCTCATTTTGATTTTTTTAAAACCTTAGAGAAAGATACTAAACTCTTACCTCAGACAAGTCTACCTATGATTTTTGCTATAATACTTGGACCATGTGACCTTAGAAAGCCACCACTAAAGAATTCCATTTCAGGAGCCAATTTTTAGGAGGTGAAGAACCCTTCTAGGAGCTAATTTGAAAAATGAAAAGTAAAAGCTCACAACTTTATAACACCATCTAAGAATGGTAGATGGTTTAGGTAAATCCAACACTTACAGCAAGCTGTGACTTAGTATCATATTTAATCATTCTGAAATCTATTTATGAAGAGCATTCCTGGGTGCTTTTAAGTTGGAAGTTATGGCAAGAAATATATGACATGTCTCATAGTAAGTAAGTGTGCAAGAAATGTTTGCTGATTGACTGATATGCTCTGCTATGGATGGTATAGTTTCTAAGAACACAGAACTGTCTCTAAGAAAGTGAAGAAAATAGCTGCTCCCTGTCCTCAAGTTATTATCAATAGTATGATGCACATACATATACATTAGGTGGGTGATCTCAGCTGCTTTTTTCCCCTCAAACACTGACGAGGTAGACACAATATCACTTACACTGACAACTTGACATAAGAACTAGCACCTCTCGTATTATCCTGGATGGATCTGGAACCCATTCTGCAGAGCGAAGTATCACAAAAGTGGAAAAACAAGCACCACATGTACTCATCATCAAATTGGTATTCACTGATCAACACTTATGTGCACATATAGTGGTAACAGTCATCAGGTGTCAGGCAGGTGAGGGGGGGAGGAGGGATGAGTATACCCACACCTAATGGGAGCAGCGCACACTGTCTGGGGGATGGACACACTTGTAGCTCTGACTTGAGCAGGGCAAAGGCAATATATGCAACCTAAACATTTGTACTCCCATAATATTTTGAAATAAATAAATAAATGAATATCAAAAAAAAAAAAACAAGAAAGAAACCACATCAAACTCTTCGAATGACTTCTTCATCAGAAACAGTCTCTGGGTTCTCCATGCCAAGTGCTTCACCACAACAAGAAGGCAGCTGGATACACCACCCACACTTCACACCCGGCTTTGCTCCTGAACTCCACTTCCCACGTGGCCTAACCCAGGAGGCTTTGTGCCATATTGGCAAGAAACAAAAGCCCTCACCCTCTCCCCATCTCTCACATCTCTAAAGTTGGTGCAATATAAAAAAATTAAACTCTGCCATAGCAAATTATTCATGGGTGGAGGTAAATTTTGAAAAAAATACAAGTTATTCATTTATCTTAACATATATGTTGAGCCAGACACTCTTCAAGCTTACAAGCTCCAACAGTGAATAAGACACACAAGATCCCAGCCCTAGTGAGGGAGACAGAAAATAAATACCCGAAGGCATAAAAACAAACAGGGTAACTAGGGGGGCAGGATGACTTAGATAGAGTAGTCCAGGAAGGCCTCTTTGAAGAGGTAACTTTTGAGCTGGGAGCTTTACAGAATGAAAATGAACCAGACATTGGAAAAGCTAGAAAACTGATAATATAGGAGCAAGGGCCTATGAGCGTAAATCCCTATAATGAAATGAACTCAAAGGAAGAATCAAAGAAGGAAAGAGGGAGTTTCAAATTTATATAGAAAATATTTACCACCATTGAGCCATCTTAACTCTCCCATTATACAGATATGAAAACAGAGGCTCAGAAAAGTTAAAATTATTTTATAAAGGCTGTCTCACTTGGGCAACAGGATTAAAGGTTACCGTCTTGAATATCAGCTGGCCACTTATTCCTATACCATGATGCCATGGATGTCAAATATTAAACTTCCATAGACATTCAAAATCTGTGACATGATTTTAGCAAGGAAGTATACAAAATGATTTAGCTATGAGATTGGAGAGAGCAGAGAAAAGCACTTAAATGCATATTAAACCCTTCCCTTCAGAGAACTACTTCGTCAGTCAAGATTCTCAAGCACCATAAAAATCTTCTAAATGATATTTTTTTTAAAAAAGTGTCATTCAAAAACCTCAAAAGACTGATGGAAAAGAGAATGAAAGCTAATATATGATGGCTGCAAAATGGTTCCTTCAAGCTTGTCAAAAACATGTAGGATTTCGATGTAGTTCTTATGAGTAACATGTGCTAGGAAAAAATATATGATATACTATTTATATATAAATATATAAAAATGAGAGATATGTGAAAGGCTGCTGTCATGCCCAGCAAAGTCTGATGTCTTACTGGGCGTTGACCATGAACCACCTGAAAGACTGTGGCATGCGCAAGCTGTTCCTATTGGGTCGGTTTTCTATTCACACACTCTCAAGACTAAGATGCTCACAGGTCAGTGCCCCTTCACCTTTGGACTCTTTTTTCCCAGACTCTCTGACCTTACTCTGTCTCCTCTATCCCTGCTCCCCGCCACCATAAACTCAATCCTCAGAGCCCCTGCTTCACACTGCCTGAGTCCAGTATGGTTGGACCATCCATCCTCTAGAGAGAGCAACGAGGACTCCTACTTAGGTTTTCCAGAGCCTTTGGAGGAAGTATCTTCAAGGCAAATAAATATTGGGGGTGCTAATATTGTGTTCCTCTTATTAAATACCTTGAATGCATTGTTACTCCTCCAACCAGTCCTGTTGTGGGGACTTCACCACTGATCATCAGGAAATAGAATTTCTAGAGAGGTTTGGGGGGAAAGAGACTGTGCAGGGCCAGCAAACTTGTGAACGAAATGCATTTAAAGTCATTCCTTCCTCCCAAAAGCACACAGCTTCACTCTTTGCTGAGCTGGTATTTGAGTCCTGCAAAACTGCACAGGTTCTGATGTGATGGCTTCGAGAAAACATTTATTTCAGAGATCTAAATTTGGTCTGTCTGCTATACCTGGACACTCTCTCATTGGTCTGTGGTTGGGCTGGAAAGGGAGACTCAAAGTGGCATGGGGGCAGACCCCATGTGCTCAGATGGAGTGTCAGGTGGAAGGACGAGGTCCACTCTGACCAGGGGGGAAAATGATAGCCAGTACGTGGAAGAAACAGGAGGAAGCTTCCAACTCATACTGAAGGGCCCTCTCTAATCATTAGGATGGTCTGAAGCTGGAATGAGCCAGGTCCCCAGATCATGATCAGCTCATCACTGAAGATACCCAGGGATCTTATACACTGACAACATGGAGGAGGATGCCTTCACTGACAAGCCCTGATGCTAGTTCTCTGCGTGGCGTGGGCCATCACAGAGTGGCCCATGCTGGCTTCACAGGAGTAGCTTTGGGAAATGAGATTACATGAACGGGTCAAGATGGGAGCATTTACCTTTCTGGCATCTCTGACTCCTTAGGAAGTTCTCTCTGTGTGCCAGGACTGCGCTAAGTGCTTGGAGATATTAACTCATTGAACCTGCACACCAACCCCAAAGTAAGAGGAGGTACTCTTATTATCTCTACTTTACAGATGATGAAACTGGAGTATCAAGGTTATCCGACTTGCCCAAGGTCAGAGAACAAGCAAGTGGCAGAGGAGGAAACCCTCGCTGTCTATCACATGGTTCAACCTCTTGGCCTCCGTACTGTTCTGCTCACAATGACCTCTGCAGACTCACTGACATCCCATCACGTGACCACCACTATCCACCTTATCTGCCTTCCTTCCCAAGGGCTGTTCCATTGATAGATCAGGTTTCTTCTAGCATCTATTTTATAATCGTAATACCCCATCCCTCCCTGCACAGACTATGAAAACCCAAGGTTATCCTCTTTAGTTGATGGGAGGCCTTGGAGTCATTTCATTTTCACACACACTTCCCCACGTACAACTTAGCCTCTGCCACCAGTGGCACTCAAAGCTGATAGAATGATTTGATGTCAGCATACACACACATGGTCAGGGTTAAATTACATGGATATTATCAAATCAGAAAGATGTGAGGCCAATGCAAATATATACACATACTTTGCTTTTGCTTGTTAGATTTTAGTTTTACAAGTAACTTTTGGCTCAATATTGAAAACGAAAAGAATAATGATGATATAATAGCTAACACTTACACAGTGTTATGTGCCAGGCTCTATCCTTAGCTCTTTTGCCTTGTTAACTAATTTAATTCTCACAAGAATCCCATGAGGTTAAGTAGCATTATACTCCTCATTTTAAAGATGAGGAAACAAAAGTACAAAGCACTTAAGTTTAGGTTTCAGTACCTGAACTAGTAACCCAACTGCTATGCCAAGTGACAGAGGATGGTGGCTTCAACCAAGTAATTTGGAAGGAAGTAACTGCACATCCCACAATTAAGGAGTGAAAAGTTATGCCCCACTTCCTTAAAGGTTATCTACATAAATTATTTAGAATTTTTCGGCATGGGAGATTTGTCTATTCTCCCCCATTAGTTTATTCAATCATTTATGTATATAACTATGGACACACGGATATTTATTTTATTCTTTGGGTTACAACCCAATAGAACTTTATTTATTTCATTGCTCAGATTTTTCCAGCTTTAGCCATTTCAGTTGGCTCTTTTGTTCCTTTGACCTACCCTCTTGCTGTGGGTTTTTTGTTTTTTTGTTTTTGCTTTTGTTTAAATGCTTCCTTACTTTCTGGCACTACAAGGTGCTCTAGGTTCATCTTATATTAATATTTAATATATCCCCAACTCAGTACCAGAATCAGCCTTTCCCCTAATGAGCCTTCATTCCTGTTTTGGAGAACAGTATTAGAAAACAAGACCTGGGTGCTGGCTGTGCTCCTTGCTACTACAGTATTGTTGTTTCTAGGCCCTCTCAGCTGAAAGGGCAAGGACGTAGATGTGTATTTACTAACTTGTGATATACAAATATCTATAAATGTTTCTCTACATAACCACCTGTATCTATATTAAATTAAATGTGAGTTCGTACTGATGTCTCCAACATTAATTCGTTATCATAGGAGCCGTTCTAGCCTTTTTCCCCGGCTTGTCTGGAACTTCTCACTCCTGCAACGAGAAGGCCTGGCTCCCACCATTCGCCATCTCTTCACTTTGCTATTCAATTCTGATATATGTGTGTGAGCAGTATCAGAATTGTCCACCTTTACTCCCATGGCAATTAACTTTATAAACTGGAGTACAGTGCTTGTGTACTGTTTCTTTCAATGTTAGTCTTACAGACTCCACTTTTTCCCTATTACTGGGATCAGCACCTTTCCCCCAACCTCCTTCTGTGAAGTTTCAAACATTTGCAATAGAGTTAGATTGCTTTGTTACATTCTGCATTCCATTCCAGTATGTCCCAGCCTCCTAAATAATTATTTTTTAATGGACAATATTAACATTTACTCTTTGTGCTATAATGTTTTATGCTTTTTGGCAAATGCATAGTGTCATGTATGCACAATTACAATATTATTCAGAATAGTTTCACTGCCCTAAAAACATCCTGTGTGCTTCTCCTGTTCACTCCTCCCTTCTCCTTAATCTCTGGGGAGCCACTGTGTATGTGTGTGTGTGTGTATGTGTGTGTGTGTTTTATAAATTCCTTAGTTTCCTCTTTTCCAGAATGCTATATAATGGAATCCTAGAGTATTTAGAATTTCCAGACTGGCTCCTTTTATTTAGCAATATGTATTAAAGATGCATCCATGTATTTATATGGATTGATAGCACATTCTTTTTTACCACTGAATAATATTTCATTGTATAGATGGACCACAGTCTGTTTATCCATTTGCTTACTTTAGGACATATTAATTTGTTTTTAGCTTTTGGCAATTATGAATAAGGCTGCTATAAACATTCATATGTAAGTTTTTTGTGTCAAATTCAGTTTTCAAGTCAGTTGGGTAAATATGTTGGAATGCATTTGCTGATCACATGGTAAGACTTAGTTCAGCTTTGTGAGAAACCACCCCTGCCTTCCAAAATGGCTGTACCATTTTATATACTGACCACAATGAATAAAAGTTCCTATCTTTTCACATGTTAACAAGCAATTGGGGTTGTCAACTTTTGGATTTATCCCTTCGAGAAAGTCTATAGCAGTATCTCATTGTAGTTTTAATTTGCACTTCCCTAATAACAAATTGTATTAGTTTTCTATTGCTGCTGTCACAAATTACCATAAACTTGCTGAATTAAAACAAATTAGTTACATTTCTATAGCATTGGTTAGAAGTTCAATGTGGGTCTCACTGGTCTAAAATCAAAGTGTCAGCAGAACTACATTCCTTTCTGGAGAACTTGTACCCTTGACTTCCAGCTGCTAAAGGGCACTTGCACTCCTTGGCTAGTGCCCTCTTCCGCTATCTTCAAACTCAATCCAAAAGCATTATTATGACCCTAGTTTTGTCAGCACATCTCTTTCTGACTGCAGTCAGGAAATTTTTCCAGTTGAAAGGACTCATATAATCAGACTCACCAGGGTAGTTCAAGATAATCTCCCACCACAGGGTCTTTAACCTTAATTATATCTGCAAAGTCCTTTTTTCCATGTAAGGTAACATACTCACAAGTTCTAGAGATTAAAACATAGACAAACTTGGAGGGCCGTCATCCTGCTTCCCAGACAAATAATGTGGAGCACATTTTCACATGCTTATTTTCCATCTGTCTATATTCTTTAATGAGGTGTCTGTTCAGATCTTTCGTCAATTTTTTAATTGGGTTATTTGTTTTCTTACAGTTGAGTTTTAAGAGTTCTTTGTATATTTTGGATACCAGGCCTTCATTAGGACTTATATGGGGTTCCTCTCTTCCAAGTCCACTTCTCTTTCTTTTCAACTATTTGCTTTTGTTGCTATTGAGTGACTATGCTGGTAGACTTCATGTCTACCTCATACTTGAGTGTGATCTTATTTGGAAATAGGGACTTTGTGAATATAATCAAGTTAAGATTAGATCATCATGGACAATAACAGGCTCTAATCCAATGACTGGTGTCCTTCTAAGATAAGGGAGGTTTGCACACAGACATACAAGACAACTCCATGAGATGACAGAAGCTGGGATTCGAGAGATGTGTCTGTAAGCCAGGGAAGGCCAAAAATTTCTAGAGCCCCCAGAAGCTAGGTGAGAGGCCATCTTTGCTATTTCTATCAAAAGGAACTTAGGAAGAAAGTTGGAGAAAGAGGTACATAGATGGATGGCTGGGGAAATGTGCTGGACTCTAGTGATTCAAATTGGCATTGGTCTAGTTTGCTCTACTACACAAAACTAGTGCTGAGATGAGATTTTACAATGGAGAAAAGACATTCCCGCTGCTCACATCCATGCAAGGTGCAGACATGCCAACCTTCAGCACTTTTCACCTAGGAAAACTTCCCATTGTATTGCTTTCAAAGAAAGTCATTCCTTAAGAAGCGCACACACACACACACACGCACGCACACACAAGCTGGCCCTTCTACTTTTATCCAGAGGGTCTTCATGGAGAAAATATGTAGTGCCAAATTAGATAGAAGGTAACAGAAGTCTGTGGTGTCTTTATTTTTTTTTTTTTCTGTGTTTTCTAAATATCCTCTGGAAGCTGAGCACAGATGAAAGTGTTAGCTTCTAAAACTTTCTCTTCCTCTTCATAGGGACTTGGAGGGAGATAGACACATGGAGGAACTGATGGATCTTTGGTCAGAAGATCACAGATGTCACTCTTCTCTCATCAAGTAAAGAAAAACATGAGCTTCAGACGCAGTAAGGGATTGGGGACCTCCAGACCAGGGGAGTCTCCTTACAAGTTCTGTCACTTCATGGCTTCATAACCCTGTCAAGTTCCTAAGCTTTTCTGAGCCGCAGTTCCCTCATCTAGAAAATGAGGGTGCACACTTACCACACAGGGTTGTTGGGAAGATTAAATAAGAGAATAGGGGCAAAGTCATTGGCACATAATAAGTGACCAATAACAATGATTTCTGTCCACTGAACATCCTAAAGGAAGAAACAAAACTCCTACTTTTAAAAAGTTTTCACTAGGAAAATCACTGGCCTCCCTCCACCATTCAGTCTTGTGCTGTGGATTTTTAATTGTCACTTACATTAAATGCCTACTATGTAAACAGTGGGGTAATAACAGATAATAATAGAAATATTGACCAATGTCAGTCTTCCAGCAACCCGTAAGGAGGATTTTATTGTCCTTATTGTGAAGAGGACCTGATAAGTCAACAAAGGGTTAATAATTCACCCAGAGACAAGTTAGCTATCGGCAGAGGCAAACTTCTAACCCAGATCTAGGTAACTCTGCCATTTAGGAGGCAAAACTTCCCCTTCCCAGTTCTGCCAGTGGCCAAAGGCCATGAGCAAGCTACAAGAACCAGCAACCACATAGACTGGAAGGGATCTTAAGAAGGCTTTGGGTCAGGCAGGTTCTCTGATGTTTATGCCTACTGTCTTAGTCCATTTCTGCTGCTATAACAAAATACCTGAGACTGGGTAACTTGTAAAGAAGAGAAATTTATTTCTCACAATTCTGGGAGCAGAGAAGTTCAAGATAAATGCACCAGCAGGTTAGGTGTCTGGTGAGTGCCCAATATCTGCTTTCAAGATGGCATTTTGTTGCTGTGTCCTCCAGAGAGGACAAATGTCCTCAAGTGGCAGAAGGGCAAAAAGGACCTAGCTAGTTTCCTCCAGCCCTTCTATCAGGTACTAATCCCATCCACAAAAGCAGAGCAGAAGAGTCCTCAGAGCCTAATCACCTCCTGTATGCCCACTTCTTAATACTGTTACATTAGGGACTAAGTTTTAACATAAATTTCGTAGGAAGCACAAACATTCACATCATAGCACCAACCCACATCAAACCAGAGCTGTTATTTAATGGTACTTAGAGGAGTTTACCAGACTACATCAAGGCTAATTTGAATTGAGGTGTACGAGTGAGGTAAGGAACCACAGGGCTGAGAATCTATGTAGACCTTAAGGGAAAATGTCCTTCTCTTGCGGTTAGAAGGAGTTGGGAAGGGTCTGGGATGTCCATTCTGTCCTCTTGGTATGATAGAAAGGCTCATTACTCAGGCCCTGGACCCCATACTACAATGACACAATTATTTGATGTTTCTTCAACAGGCAGACTGTGGTCCTTGTTATTGGAATATAAGTGCGATGAAGACAAGATTTTTTTTGTTTGCTGCTATTTCTTGAACCTAGAACATTACCCAGCATATAGTTGGAGTTCATAGTAAGCAATAAATTAACTAACATCAGTGCATTTGTTCTGTTTAGAATATTCTTATCCCAGAGAGTCACCTGGCTCAATTCCTAAATAGACTTATTATTTAGGTCTACACTCAAAAGTCACAGAGAGGTCTCCCCTGACAACCCACCCTAAAAATAGTTATACTTTATCACTTTTATCCCATCACTTGCTTTACTTTTCCTCTCTAACTCTTGTATAATCTTGAGTATTTTATCACTTTCTCCACAGTTAAGTTCCAGGAGGGCAGAGTATCCATCTCTTCTACATCCAATGCTGTACCTCTGGCACCTAGAACAGAGCCTGGCATGAATTGGTGCTCTCTAAATTTTATGTTGAGTGAGTGAGTAAATGAATGAATGAATGCATAATCCAAGTGAAGATCTCAGCACAGAGCCTGCCTGGCACACAACAAGTGAGAGATAAATGTTAGTTTTGCTGATGTTGATGATGACATACCCATGTCATTCTGAGGCTGT
>VBSM01002608.1:87093524-87108433 GCA_008086735.1 Cheirogaleus medius
GCCCTGGGGACACTGCAGAGGATTTGGAGCCCCTGCCAAGGCAGTTCGTAGCAGATTCCAGCAGCCACAGGCCTGACCGCCTCCCCACACTCCCAGGACCAGTGGATCTGTAACTCCTGCAGACAGGATACGCAAGGCCCACTGGCTTTCATTTCACAAGAGCCCCAGGAGGAAGGGCTGCCCAGGCCCTCATGAGGCGCGTGTGAAGCTGAGGCTTCTGGGAACCAAGTCCTCGGGCAAATGCACCAAAGCTCAGACAGCAGAGCCTGGACTAGGCCCCGGGTCTGTGGGTGATCAACTTCCCAGCAGAGTCTTTTGGGTGTTGTCATGTGGTTTTTAGACCTGAGCCTGTCTCCTCTCAAAATTGTGGGGGAAAGAGAGCCCCCTGTTTTACACGCTCCCTCTATCCACAGCAGTCCCTGGCATACAGTAGGGGCGCTAGCCAGAATTATTTCAATAATAGGTTGAGAATCTCAACTTTAACTAGCTTAAAAGAAAAATATATGTAATCTTAACATTTGTACCCCCATATGCTGAAAAAATATGCTGAAATAAGAAAAAAGTAAAAAAAAAGAAAAATATATGCTGGCTCATATGACTGGAAACTATAAGGAGTGAGGTTGGTTCAGATACACATGGATCCAAAGGTTCAAACGGTCTCTGTCTTTGTCTCTCTCTGTCCCCCTTACCTTCTCTCTCTCTATCTGTGTGTCTCTCTGTCTCTATTCCTCTGTTTCTCCCTGTATCTCTTTCTGTGTCTCTCTGTAGCTCTCTCTGTCTCTGTCTGTCTGTCTATCTTCTGTGCACCTTCTGCTGTCTAGTTTCAGTCTCAAACAGGTTCCTTCCATTTATCAAAGAAAAGAATATGATCTTTTGTCTCTCCAGCGCCCCCATGAACTCTGAAGAGCTCTCTGATTGCCCATCCTTGGTCCAATCACTGAGTCTGTTGCAGGGAGCAGTGGCCGCTGGGTGGACAAGCCGCCGGAGACACACAGAGTAGAGATGGGGCCATTTGCACCAAGAAAGAGGACTTCTGCTCTCCACAGAAAGAGAACAGGCTGATAAAACCCACAGATTGACACTTCAGTAGTTCAGTCTGTTTGAGGATCGGTAAGTACCGTGTTTCCCCGAAAATAAGACCTACCCGTAAAATAAGCCCTAGCAGGATTTCTAAGCATTTGCGCAATATAAGCCCTACCCCGAAAATAAGACCTAGTGATGGGCGCGGCTACACAGCGTATCTGCACAACCCATGCATTTCGCCACGGAGCGGTAAAAAAGACAAGCAGCCCTTCTCATCTGCCCCATCATGACAGCTACTATCCCAGAGGTGACCGGAAAGATGCAGGCAGCCCCACCAACAAGGTCGGCTCTCCCTGTCAGGTCCCGGCCAGTGGTTCTAAAGGAAATAGAGTCACAAGAAATTCAGGATGGAATTTGGAGTTTGGAGAGTTATGATGATGTTTCAGAAGAAGACGACTTAACTATATTTGAATAAATGTAGATTGTTGTACCGTACTTAAAAAAAATAACACATCCCCTGAAAATAAGCCCTCGGGTGTCTTCTTGTGGAAAAATAAATATTAGACCCTGTCTTATTTTGAGGGAAACACAGTAAAATAAACTGGTTGCCTGAAGGAGGTTTGTGATGGGAGAAGTGGAAGATAAGATTGCAAAGTCAAAGAGAGGTCTTGAATGCAAAGCTGAAGGTTTGTCCCCCAGGCCAAGGATGACGAATATGTAACCCACCTGCGGTCACCTTCCTCTCCATGGCAGACTTTGCTGATGGGATGTGCCAAGTGCTCCCATGAGCCTGGATTCAGCCTTGGGAGCCATTTCAACCTAGGCCTCTTGAATGCCAGCAACAATCTGTCGGAGTTGGCCAAAGGACAAACTCCTTTGCCATTTATTTTGGGAATGGGGAAAAAGCTTTTGGACATTCTTAAACAGAAGAATGAGCAAACTCACCACTCACTGCATCCACAAGCTTTAAGCAAAAAATTGCACATGTATCAGGGGTGAGTGTTACTTGGAGGGCGTTCCTGTCCTTCACAGCTCTAGGGTTAGGATTTCTGTTTGGTTCTTTTTCATGATCTCTATCTGTATCTCTATCTCCATCTCTATCTCTATCTCTATCTCTTTGGTTCAAGCTTTATAACCCTAGAGAGAAAGAGCAAGCATCATCTAAAGCCAGGGTGGTGTGTCTTCTCTTGGTCTGAGAAGGGATTTGTCTCTGGCCAACCAACTCCTCAGGGGAGATGGAAAGAGAGGCAATGGTGTAGAAACACAACCAGGCAACCCAAGCAGAAGGAGGCAGAAATCTTTATGCTGTGTGATATCTTCAGGACTCTTTTTGGGGACATTGAAGCTAAGAAATAGTCACCAAACAGAACTCAGTTTATCCTTCCAGCGACCCAGTGAGACAGTTATCCCTATTTTACATTGAGGAAATTGAGATTTAAGATATTAAGCATTTTCCCCCAAGACACCCAGATAATGATGATGACAATGATGATGCTGAGAATTTCTATCAGTAATATGGTGCTTCTAAATTCCAAGCCTCACTCTAAAGCTTAACATATTTTATTTTACAACATCCCTATTATGATCTCATTCCATAAATATTGAAACAAAAGCACAGAGGGAATAAAATATTTGCTAGGCAAGTTACTTAAACCTGGAAATCAAATTCCTCACCTGTAAATAGGAGAGAATTGTATCTACCATGCAGGGTAGAGCTATGCTTAAATGAGATCTGTACAAAAAGCACATGTGCCTAACACACAGTTAGGGAAGAATAAATGAAGGCCACTCTAATCATTTTTATTAAAAATGAAGTAATGTGCCCATACATTGAAAAATTACTTTCTCTCTTTCTCTTTCTCCCCCTCATTCTCTAAAATTAAAAAAAAACTTTAGAATAGTTTTATCTTTTCAGAAAAATCACAAAGATTGTTCCATGCTTAACATCACCCAGAGTCCTTTATGTTAACCTCTTACATTATCATGGTGTTTATAACAGCTAATGAGCCAATATTGACACATTATTATTAAAATCTATATTTTATAATATTTAGACTTTATTAGTTTATGCCTAATGTTCACTTTTATGCTGCTTTTAAAATTCTTTCTTTGTCTTCAACTTCTGACAATTTGACAATAATGTGCCTCTGAGAGGACCTGGTTGGGTTGAATCTATTTAGGGCTCTTTGAGCTTGCTGGACCTGGATGTCCATCTCTCTCCCAAGACTTGAAAAGGTTTCTGCTATTATTTCATTAAATATGTTTTCATCATATTTTCCCCTCTTTTCTTCTTTGGGAACACCCATAATGCAAATATCTATTCTCTTAATAGTATTCCACAAATCCTGCAGGCTTTCTTCATTCTTTTTTATTCTTTTTTTTTCTTTTTCATCTCCCTATGTTATTTCAAAAGACCTGTCTTTAAGTTCAGAATTCTTTCTTCAGCTTGGTCTAGTCTTATTGTTCAAGCTCTTGATTGTATTTTTTATTTTATTCATTGAATTTTTCAGCTCTAGGGTTAAGATTTCTGTTTGGTTCTTTTTCATGATCTCTATCTCTTTGCTAAATTTCTCATTCAAATCATGAATTGTTTTCCTTATTTTGTTGAATTGTCTATCTGTATTCTCTTGTTTCTCACTGAATTTCCTTAAGATTATTATTTCAAATTCTTTTTCTGGAATTCCATATATTTCTTTATGACTGGAGTCTGCTACTAGAGAATTATTGTTTTCCTTCAGAGGTGACATGCTTTTCTGCTTATTCATGGTTTGTGTGTCTGCCTCTACATTGATTTCTATGCATCTGGTGGAAAAGTTGCCTTTTCCAATTTTATGAAGTAGGTTTCACAGGAAAAGATTTATTTGTATGAATGGGTTTTGGGGTGTCAGTTCAGTGGAGTGCATTGGCCTTAGGGCCTAGATGGATGTAATAGTGTAGTCTCTATTTAGTTTCTTCAGCTGTAACCCACTCCAATGGCAATTGTGAATTTCTCAGTGGCTAGGATGAGACAGTTTGTGCTGCTGGTGGTGCAGCTTTACCGGGGAGGGCTCACTGGGCTGTTTCTCGGATCAGGGCATTTGCATGTACATAGTCGGTTGACCAACTTGGGCTCTGGCTGACTAGAGTTGGGGCCACAGAGCTGTTACTCTGGACATGCCTACCAGGAGTGGCCCATTGGGCTGTTATTTCAGGTCTGGTATGCAGGCACAAGGATACTCAGCTGGCCTGGGGCAGTGTCTGCTGGGGGTGACCCACAAAGCTATTTCTCAGGCCCAGGGCATACAGTTTCTTGGTTTCTTGGGTGTTTGTCTGCTGCAGGTGGCCCACAGGGCTGTTATCTCTGACATGGAACACAGAGGTATAGCTGCTTGGCCAACCTAAGGGTGTGTTTGCCAGGGGTGGCCCATGGGGCTGCTTCTCAAACCTGGAACACTGTTCAACTGGCCAGGGTTGTTTCTGTGGAGGTGGCTCACCAGGCTGTTTCTCAGGCTGAAGACACAGTTACACAGCTGCTTGGCCAGCCTGGGGGCTTTCCTGGAGAGTCTGCAGAGCTGATCCTCAGTCCCAGAGCATAAACACACAGCTTCCCAGCTGACCTTGGGACATTTCTGCCAAGGGCAACCCACAAAACTGTTTCTTGGGCTCTGATTGCAGTCTCAGGGCTATTGCACATGTCAAGGGCTTGACTTTAGTGGGTGGAGCACCTTGGGAAGGACTGTTACAGTGGGTCCTGGGTACAGATGTATAGCTGCTTCTTGGCCCAGGAGCATGTCAGCTATTTGGAGGCTTGAGGACCTTTTCCACTCAAGGGAGGGTGTGCAGCATATTGGCCAGCTCAAGGACAAATTTGCCTTGGGCAGGACTGCCAAACTGTTCTTCTAGCTATAAGTGAGGGCTGCAGGAGTTGGTTTCCCTGCTGTGCAGTACCAGCATCATAGCTGATCCTGGTCCCAGGCTCCATGCTGCTGGCGTGGTGTTCAGTCACCTGTCTGGGGTTGGTGGAAGGAAGATGGAGCCCCAGTCTGGAGACATGCACTGGCAATTGGCCCCCAGAAGAGGGCACACTCGAGAGGTTGCTCTGGTCTCAAGATGGCACCATACTTTAACTGCTTGAATCTCAGAGGGTGCGAGGGATGGTGAATACACACTTTGTGCTCCTAATCTGGGGCAATGCAACTGCATGAATTCTCAGCAGCTCTTCATATTGGGAGACTGTGAGATTCCCCTGTCGTAAGGACTGTAGGTGTTTGCAGTGGCAATGGGGGCTGGTAGGGATCTTCTGCTTACCTTTCCCCCACAACAGGAAGTCTCTCCTGACTCCAGGAAGATCCTATATGGGCGGGGGAGATGGGGCTGCAGAAGGCCAGATGCTTCTGTGATGCCCTCCATAGACAATCGCTATGAAGGTGGATACCCATTAGATACCTTCGATCTTCTCCATGAGAGCAGTGTGTGCAGGCTACTTCTAGTCTGCATATTGGCCCCACTCCTGTTTACTTGCTGTTGCAATACAATGGTAGCATTGATTAGACTTATTAAATGGTAGTTATCATGTCTGTATTCTCCCCATTTTGCAGGTAAAAACATTGAAGTGAAATGGCTTAAGGAGAAATAGAAAGTTCCTATCTTCCTAGGAAAGAACTGATTGCTTTTTGGCCACAGCAATAACTGCCAGACATAATTTTAAATTTACTCTAATTGATCAATAATCACTTTGCATCAGCATCTACACTGCTGAAATTCATCTCATCAGCAAGACTGTCACGCAAGCATCCACAGCTAAACAACACCTAAATAAACCCAAGTAAACACCCTCACTTCTGAAAAAATCCATCCACCAATCCCTGAACTCCACACACTCGAAATAAATATACATAGTCATCTCTGATGACTCAAAGATGACTATAATGACTCAAAGATGACTATATATATTTAGCTTTGCTTTGCTCAGAGAGACAGGCCCTTACAAGTTATTTTTCTCTCTAGTTATGATGGTCTCTCTTTTGGACATTGCCAAAATGAGCAAAGTGACCAGGCTAGGATTTGATTCCAGGTATATCTTCCTTCAAATCCCGTACTCTCTCATCCACTCCTGTGCTCTTAGAGTTTGGAATGCACACTGCTGGTGTTAGTTGAGGTGATGGTGGCTGGTGCACTATCTTGGCATTAAATAACATCACTTAAGAATGAAGTCAAGTTCCAAAATGGTGCCATAGAAGCAAGCTGGCTTCACTCCATTCCCCCAACGGAAAACCAAAAATAAGTATACAGTGCTGAGGTTATCACCAGAAATATCCCAGAACTCAAACATGAAGATGAGACAGTTTCTGGGGCCCCAGACAAGTTAAAAAACCCTAAGCAGAGGTAAGAGAATTTAACTTCCACATCTGTAATTCCCCCTCCCTTCATTCTGACTGGCATGAAGTTCACAGAATATTTTCTCCCAACTCACTGTTTCCACACTGGGAAAAGTGATATGGAGGTGGACAACAAGCTTCCCCATTATCTTGGCTTTGTTGGCAGGAGAACCGTCCATCCCTTAACCCACAAGGAGCACTGTAAGTGCCTAAAGGAAGAAACATCCCTGAACATGGGCAGAGACAAATGGGAGAGGCAAGACTACCACCCCCAGCCCCAGAAACTCTGCCCTGTAACTCAGCCAAAGGAAATGCCAAATCAGAGTGGCTGTTCAGCAGCACCAAGGTATAGGAGGTGCATTGCCAGGTCCCCTGGGCACAAAGCTTTAGCCTGTCTTCCCACTCTGCCATGATATCCCCTTTGGGACCTCCTCCATTTGGGACATGCAGTGCTTCGATCCTTTACTAGAGTGGAGGCAAATCTGGGCTTAAGGCATCACCTAGAGGCAGCTGAAAGGAGGCAGTGACCTAGAGGTAAAGAACCCTCTAAGCTTTGGAGCACTATGGCTGAATAGAGATGACTGGCATTCTTCCTTCCTATAAGGACCAAGGCAATGAATAAACAGCTGAGATTTGACTGGAGTGTTGAAGGGACAGTGATAGAGTAGAGTGGGGAAGTGAAGATGCATCTGTGGATTGTCTAAGGGAGAATATTGTGAATCAAAAAGGAGGTGACAGGAGGCACCCAAAGTGAAGGAGAAGGAAGTGAGATGACCTGCTGTGTGGCTTGGAGGTACACATGGAAGACAAGCACACACATGGGGAAGGCAGAGATGGGAGAATCCTCGGGTTCCACACTCCGCCAATGATCATTGCTATCTGACCTGCAGGAGGGACCCTCCACTACAGAAAGGCATAGGACTGACATGGAAGCTATCTGGAGACTGCAGCTGCATTACTCCAGAGAGAGGACACAGTGGTGACCCACCAGCTTGCAAACCCTGGCTGCTGTAACAAGTGCCATTTTAAAATCCTAGACCCAGAGCACTGCCTCTCCCCAGAGGTGGATCTGTTGCTACTGCCTCCCTATTGCCCCTGCCAGTCCAGGGCCAGGGCTGGAGCAAAGAGGCTGGGCACCCTTGTGAGTCCCATAGTGAGGAGCCTCACACCCCCACTGCCATTGGGGAACTTGGGCAGGTCAACAATCACTGCTGCCTGTCAACATGGGTTGGGCTATGCTGAAGCCAGTGCCTGGCTGACAATTGCAGCCACTGGTGGAACTGAGTGGGACAACGTTTCAGCCAACATGGGCTGTCAATTGCCACCACCCACAGGCATGGGTAGGGCTAAGCTCAAGCCACAAGGGCTGACAAATGTGGCCACTCCAAAATCTAATCTGGTCAGCTCTCAAACTGGTGATAGCTGACAATCACCACCACCCATGGGCATTGTTGGAATTGCACTCAATCCAGTGCCCAGCTGAGAAATACTGCTGTCTACAGATCAGAGCAGGGCAGCCCTCAAGTCAGCATAAGCCATCAATTGCTGCTGCTGGAGGACGTGGACAGGGCTAGGCTCAAACCAGTGCTGCTGCCTGCAGATCTGAACAGGGCAGCTCCCAAGCCAGTGGGGGCAGAAAATCACCACCACCTGCAGGCATAGGTGGGGCTGTGCTCAAGCCAATGCAGGCTGACCACCATAATGAGATGCCACCTTACCCCGGTCAGAATGGCCATTATTAAAAAATCAAAAACAAATAGATGCCAGCATAGATGCAGACAGAAAGGAATGTTTATACACTGTTGGTGGGACTGCAAATTAGTACAACTTCTATGGAAAAACAGTATGGAGACTCCTCGAAGAACTAAAAGTAGACCTACCATTCAATCCAGCAATCCCATTTCTGGTTATCTACCCAAAGGATATGGAAAAGACACCTGCACTCAAATGTTTATTGCAGTACAATTTACAATTGCAAAGATGTGGAATCAACCTAAGTGACTGTCAATTCATGAGTGGATAAAAAAAATGTGGGGGATGTGTGTGTATGTATATATGGATATGGATATATATATATATATATAATGGAGTACTATTCAACCATAAAAAGGAATGAAATAATGCCCTTGGTAGCAACTTGGATGGAACTAGAAAACATTATCCTAAGGGAAGTATCCCAAGAATGGAAAAACAAACACCACATGTTCTCACTAATAAGTGGGAGCTAAACAACGGGCACACATGGGCACAAAGAGATGTAAAGGACATTGGAAACCAAGAAAGGGGGAGGGTGGGAGGGGGTGAAGTTTAAAAACTTACCTATCGGTACAACAAACACTATTCTGGTGATGGGCACACTAAAAGCCCTGACTTAAGCCTCATACAAGGTATCTATGTAACATAAACATTTATATCCCCTTAATATTTTGAAATTTAAAAAAGTGAACCAATGAATGTGACTATACTCCAATAAAACTTTATTTACAAAAATAGGCAGCGGGCCAGATTTGGCCTGTGACAATAGTTTGCCAGCCCTGCTCCAGATTATCTTCAGTGCCAGCTGTGGCCTGCTTTTTCCTCTCCTAGCTTCTACCTATGCTGTTCCCTCTATCTGTATTGCACTTTCCACTCTCCTAAAACACTTTTCTTTTATTCATATGTCAGCCCTCAGTAAAGCATTACTTCATTGGTGGAAAGGTACTATCCACACCTTTAGACTATTACAGGTCCCCCTGCCATGTGCTCCCAAATGTATTTCCTCTTCTTTAGCTTTGCCTCGCTTTATTGTAACTATTTATTTCCATGTCTTTCTTCCCTGCTAAACTGTGAGCTCTGTAAAGACAGGGATTATTTGTCTCCTGCACCATTTGATCACAGGGCTTAGCACAGTCCCTGACACATAGTAGTTGTTTGATAAATACAGGTGTAAAAAATGAGTGAGCATAATATTACAGAGAACATCTAAGACAAACTTTGGCCATTTCACATTTGTGTCTACCTATTTTACAATTTTTCCTAAAGCTATCTTGTTCCCAAGAAATGGATTCTCCACCTGTATGTATTTTTAAGCTCACAGGCAATTTTGCCTCTATTTTATAGTGTAAGAGTTTCAAAATGAGGAAACGTCTGTGAAATCCATGTTTAAGGCACTTTCATTCTCCTGCCATTATTTCCCTGCAATGGTGACCTTTAAATTTAGCCTGAGTATAAGTGGGGTTGTCAGAACATCAGGTTACATTATGCAATTCAGCTATTTGTGCCTTTTAAAGACAATGTAAGTTCCAACATGGACTGCATAGCGGGAAAGGTACCCTGATAAAATTCTGGAAACTGCTGCAGCCAGGATTGCATCCAGAAGTGGGTCAGTAGTCAGGAAGGCACATGCTTCTTGGAAATCAATTTCACTGAAAACAGGCCCTCATTTGTCCTTGCAGAAATTAAGTAATTCTTGGCTCGTGCATGGCCTCCCTTCTTCGGCCAGATTACAGAGAGGCTTGTTTTAAAGGGAAGCATGGAATTGTGCCTGCAGGACTTATTTCTCTCTTTCAGGGGTGGTGTGTGGAGCTATGTGCTGGGATCTGTAGTAAACTGTGGGGTTGCTGGTTGTTCCACTTAACCTGAGACTCAGAAGACTCCAGGCTAGTACTGATACCCCATGATCTCTCCTAGGTGTGGGCCGTCCCCCCACCTTTTTTGTAGCTGTTTGATTAGCTGCCCCTACTTCCTCCTTCCTCGTTGTTAAACAGTTCAAAGGTCATGCAGTCAATTTCTTCAGTGTGGTTTCAGAGGCAAAACGCTGGGGCAAGAAATGCAGCGTGTAGGGTAGAAGGAGGAGGGAGAAGGGATCCAGCCCCAGCAAGATTCTCCACTTGTTGCATTGCCATAAAACAAAGACCTCTCGCTGTGCTCCCAGTCCCAGAGAATATGCCGTGTAACCTGATGTCTGCAAAGAAAGATCAGAAGGAAATGGCGCAGACGTGGAAATCATAAATTTAAAAAAACTAACACAATGCCTAGCTTGCTCCTTAAAAATCTGCAATGTGGCACTAGCCAAAAGACATGTTCCTGGGCTTTTACCCTTAACCCAGTCCAGTTTAAATGACAATGCACTGACATACTTTAATAATTTTTAAAGCCCATTTGCCCAGAGACAGGCAGGATCATTTAGTAATAATGAGAAACATTGTTGGGCACTAAGTTCCAGGCACTGTTCTGATTGCTGTAAAGGTATTAGGTAGAGTCATATGCAGCTGCTGTTTTTCTAGGCCAAAAATGACTAAATACCAGCAATTTCATGTTTCTATCTAAGATTAACTCTTTTGATTTTTACAACAATCCTCTAAACACTGTTGTTTTCTATTGTTACTAGCTCTAGATGGGTTTTTAACTCAGCTCCGCTACTCTGGTCAAACGTGCCTTAGTTTCCTGCCCTGTAAAATGAGACTAATAATACTACTTGCTTCCCAGGATTATCAGGAGGACTAAATGAGCTAATAAATGTAACAGTGCCTGGCACATAAGTGCCCAATAAATATCCGTCATTATCGTTAGCACTACATAAAGTGATGTTAAGATCCCCTTCATTGTAGAAATACCTGTGCAGGGGTATTTGATGTTTTTTTCCTGCCAGTCACTTATTTCTTCTTCTGTAATAGCATCCCAATTTCCCTTTCAGGTAACTATCAGCCAAGGATCCTTGCCTCCCCTTGCTGTGGCATCTACATGTCTCCTGAGAGAGTCAGCCCGACTGTCTCCTACATCCTGTATTTTCCAAATTCAACCTCTTCTGTTTTTTTCCTCTGATTCTGCAGCTGTTCTGTGTCTTCCAATAAATTCCTTTTTTATTGCCCATGGACAATGGGAAGGTGGAAGAAATATGGGAGGTAATTTAGCAGATTCTTAGCAAGTTAAGTTAGCAAGATAAGTGGTTTCTATTGTTGCAACTAAAGATCCTTATCACATATATCATTGGCAACAGACATTGTAACTGTTCTTTTTATAAACAATGAAACTATGTTAACATTTACTGATTCTCTGTCTAGACTTTTACTATACGGTAACGTTTAACACGCCTCTGCAAGAGTAGACATCATTAACCCCATTTTGCAGATAAGAAAACTGAAGACCTAGATTTTCATGCAGGTTCACCCAGTCGGTGGTTGTGTGTCCTCGAGCAAGTCTCCAAACCTCTCTGAGTCTCAGCGTCCTGATGTATGAAGTGGGGTTGGTGACATTGCCCACCCACGGAGGGTTTGAGAATCAAACAAGAAGATGGAAGTATATAAACATTTTGTAAACTGGTTAAGTGTCATATAAATGTAAAATTGCATTATGATTTCGTTTGACCAAAGGATACATTTTTAACTCCTCTTCTTGGTGACTAATTTAAGACATTTGTTGTTCTCTCTGCATCATAATAATAATTATCTAATTATGCATGTTTCTAAGTGAAAGCCCCAGCTAATAAGTACCCCGGGATAATGAGATTCTTTTTCTTGGGAGCAACATTACACCTAGGTGGATTTCCTGGCTGTTTTATTCCCTGGCCAGCCCAATCATGGCTGAAGCTTGTGGTCTTTGCTTTTCTGATCAAACTTAGAGCCCTTTTCTCTTCTTTCCTTTTATTTCCCTCCTGTCTTTCCTGATCTCAAAGCTCCCCAAGGATGAATAAATTCCAGTAGTGACTACACACAGCCTTCTGAGGGTTTTTATTGTATTAGGAATAAGATCCAACTTCCTGTATTAAACCAGGATTTAAATGAAGGTTTTCCAAAGTCTGCTGAGGATTATATAAAGAGTAAGCAGAAATCATAAAAATTAGGAATATTATTTCCAAATGCCAGCATTTTTAATAGACAAATAATGCATAGGCTCAGGCTGAAGTATATTAGCAAAGGATAAAGAAAAACGAGTGGAAGATAAACATATTTCACTTGTGAAAACCAGATGAATATTCTTATTAGCCCACAGTGCCATCTTGTGGGCCATTTTTAAATAGGACTTAGTTTTCAGTTGTGATTGCATTAGCTTGACTGTTTCTAATCATGTAAAGCTACAGTCCCCAACCCCTGGGCCACGGACCTGGACCTGTACTGGTCCGTGGCCTGTTAGGAATTGGGTGGCACAGCAGGAGGTGAGCGGCAGGCAAAGCTTCATCTGCATTTACGGCGGCTCCCCATTGCTCGCATCATCTCATAAGCTCCGCCTCTTGTCAAATTAACTGCCCCATTAGATTCTCATAGGAGCTCTAACCCTACTGTAAACCATGCACTCGAAGGATCTAGGTTGTGCACTTCTTATGAGAACCTAATGCCTGATGATCTGAGGTGGAGCTGAGGCAGTGATGCTAGTGCTGGGGAGCGGCTGCAAATACAGATTATCATTAGCAGAGAGGTCTGACTGCACAATAAATATAATGTGCTTGAATCATCCTGAAACCATCACCCCCATCCTGCTCCATGAAAAAATTGTCTTCCATGAAACCAGTCCCTGATTCCAAAAATGTTGGGGACCGCTGATGTAAAGCATCCCTTAGAACTTGCAAATGATTTCCAGAAAACCCAAGAGAGCACAGATGATCACACCTGGGGGAACCCATACGTTTGGTATGGGTGTGGTGGAGCACTCATCCCATGCTTTAAGTAACTTTTCTGTCTTTGCCCTCTGTAATAGTAGATGTGCATGGTTCTTCTCTCCAACCATTTTCTTCTAGCCTCCTTCACCAAATCTATTTTATCTGTATAATTCCTAAGGTGTATTCTTTGCTTTCTTTTTCTGCATGTTGTAGTTCTTTACTTTCCTGTAGGTTTTGTAACCTGTAGAAAACTAGTGGTCAGCCGTGGTCCATGAACCTTCTCCCCAGAAAATGATACTCACGTGACTGTTCCCACCACACACACACACACTCACACAATGACACACTTGTACGCACACCCCCACACACCTATACATACATACCTGCTCACACATTTTGGCCAACAATTTCAGGGGGTTCACAAAGCTCCTGGCTCCATGTTTAGAACCTTTGCCTTACAGTGTTTCCTTCAGTGACGTTATAGTATCCTAGACTTGTAACTTTCACACCTATGAAGATGTATCTCATGTCCTTTTCTATATTCAGTGCTTCATTTCCAACCATCCTCACCAATTCTGGCATAAACACCCTGCCCTTTCCCGTGGCTAAGCCTGCAGGCATGTTGATACCTCTGGGACATTCGAATTCTATTCACTATCCAAAGTCGGCTCATATGCTACCATCTCTGGGAAGCCAATCTCTAATCAGAGAGAATTAAACTTTCTCTTTGTTACCTCTTAGTCCATTCTTTTACATTCTTCACATATGTGGGAGAATGAATAATTTCCCCTTCACCCTCACAAAAGGCAGATTAATTGGAGAAAAGCTATATAAATGTATTTAATCACAGTTTTACATATGACACTGGATCCTTCAGAATGAAGACCCAAAGCAGAAGCTTATATGCCATCTTGAGGTTGCAGAAAGAATGGGGACTTGGATCCTGGCAAAACAAGTTATGGGAAGGGGGAGAAGAGGAATTCTGTTGGTGGCAATAAATGATTATGAAGCCCATTAAATTCTCCCTAGTAAGAACATACCATGGTCTGGGACAATGTCTGTTGGGCCCAGAGTTTAACAAAATTCTGCCCAGTTTTGTTGACAGACTTTAGTCTTCCTTCTTGCAATATGGGTTTAGTTAATGAAAACTCAGGGAAGGGACCAGTGGTAATTATGTTTTTCTTTGGTAAGTCCAGATTTTAGGCAGATAACAGAACTTTAGCCTGAGCTTTGAGAGAGAAAGAGGATTGAGAGACAGGGGGAGGGGAGGAAAAACAATCGTTCTTGGTGGGTCTGTCTGGTCTTTATGTAAATAGAGGAAATATCTCTTCTAGCAACTATTAATTTCTGACGGCCTTTAACTCAAAAAACTCATTACACTAGGGAGCCATATTTTGGGGTGAAGTTCCCTGCACTCCTTCACACAAAATATTTCAGACTTCCTACTCTTATAACTGCCTGAACATATAAGTTCTTAAGGAAAGAGAACATGTCCAGTTTAGTTTTAAGGCTTCTATAATAACAGGGAAGGGCCTTACCTTGTAGCTGTTCTTTTAAAGTCTTTGAAACTGGATGACTTGGTTTAATTTCTCCCTCTACACCTTACTCTACAGCTGTAAGCAGAACAGTTAAGCTTTCCAGGCCTCAGGTTTTCATCTGTACACAAGGATCTGATGTTTCCTACACGTGGGGTCTGTGGGAAAATTCAATGAGGCAAGGTATGCAATGCACTTTGTACATTTCCTGGCACACAGTTGGGGATCAAAATATCTTTCTTGAATAAAAGGCTTCTCAGAGAACAGAAAAGCAGCCAAAGTGACCCTCTTCAAAAAAAATCTTCCTATAATTTTAGAATCCAGGGGTTTGTCCCTTCTTTCCATAAAAGTGATTAAGAAATCACTAACAACCTTATCAAAAAATGGGCAAAGGACATGAACAGAAATTTTTCAAAAGAA
>VBSM01002608.1:87108533-87137818 GCA_008086735.1 Cheirogaleus medius
TACATAACCTTAACATTTGTACCCCCATAATATGCTGAAATAAAAAAAAAGAAGTCCCTAAATGTAAAAGTCCCTGAGTTAACTACTAAGGGTATGAAGATGAGTTTTCTCTAATAGGTCCAATCTTTGAAACCTCTCAACCAATATCAGGATGGCAACCCAAGTCATTTTTTAAAGCATTATTTTATTTAGGCCTGGGGGACTGGCTTTTTAGACTGAGCTCATGGTTAGAAAGTGTAATCTACTACAGCTGGCTTCAGTCTTCGGGCACTAATGGTTTTATCAGCAACATCCAGTTGTCTGTAGTGCAGTAGAGAGAGCACTGAAGTTGGAGGTAGAGGGTCTGACCCAAAGGATGGATTCTTTCCTCCGAACCACATTGCCCAGAGAATAAACATAAACTCCTACCATTCATTGAGGTACTCGTGCTTATTGATATATATAAATTCTTTTATGTTCTCCAGCATGATGTTTCGTGCAAAAATTATTTTTATGTAACTTTACATTTTTAATTAAAATCTTTTTATTTTACAATTTAAATGATAATATCTTCCTAGATTCTGTCATATGACTTGCCAGACCACTCCCTGGAATGTTGATCTAGTTAACACTTCCAGGGGCCAAAATGTGAAGCATCCTGCTTTATCTACATCCTCGCCGTCTTTGTTGAACTTAATGTCCTCCAACAATCTGATTTTTGTGAATCTGGTAGGTGACATGTGGTGTCACATTGCTATTTAAGTTGGAAGTTTCTATGATTATGATAGTGGTTGAACTCTTTTTCTGTACTTGTAAACCAGTTGAGGTTCCCATTCCATTCTCCCCTTCTCATGGCCTTTGACCATTGAGTTGGTTTTCTTGCCCTTTTCTTGTTGATTTGCAGGAGTACTTAATACATTCTAAATACTAATGCCATTCAAAAATTCTCCCACTTTTTAAATTAGTGGGTGTGGTGGCACACGCCTGTAGTCCCAGCTATTCGGGAGGCTGAGGCGGGAGGATCCTTTGATCCCAGGAGTTCAAGCTGACAGTGAGCTATGATTGTACCACTGCACTCCAACCTGGGCAATAAAGCAAGACTCTGTCTCTAAACAAAACAAAAAAAGCCTCCTTTTTATTATTAGCTTAGCTTAGCTTACAGCTGTATGTTTCACATTGAAGTCTCCAATTACATAAAAGTTCCTCCCTTTGTTTATGGTATAAGATAGAGAACTCTATTTTTCTCCTTAACATGAGTCTATTTCCCAATATTAATTCCTTAAAAATCCATTCTTTATCCATTGACTTGTCTTGCCACCTCTATCATATATCAAGTTCCTAGATATATATGGATCTGTTTCTGAACATTCTATTCCATTTCATTATTCTGGTTGAATATTCCTGCAACAGTACTGTTTATGTTTACATGGTAATGTATGCACATCTACTAAGGAATTCCTTATTTGCTAAGTTTCTAATAGTGCTAATATCTCTGTCTCTGAGGAAGAGTAGCCTGGAGTTTGGGAAACCCTCCGTGGACTAGGTCCTGGGCCCATGTAAGCCTGCTGAGTGGAGAAGGCCAGGGAGAGAGGTCAGTTTTTCATTCCTCTAAGCAGAGTGTCTAGGGCAGCAGAAAGCCTCATGGCAGCAGCTTAGCTATTTTTTAAATTAACCAAACTATTGATGGACTTTTAATTTTAACAACAAATTTGAGGTGAGTCTGTTAACTTTATCAGAAAGTAATGCTGTACTTTTTAAAATTGCATTTAATTTATAAATTAATTTTCAAAAGATTGATTTCATTACAATTTTAAATCATTCACCCATGAACATAATGTTATATTCATGTATTCAAGTCTTTATCTGTTTCCCTTAATAAAGCTTTAAATTATGCTCTGTAAGAATTTTGTGTGTTCTTTGTTAAATAAATTCTTAAATATGCTGTAGATTTATTGCTGCTGTAAATGTTGTTTTATTTTCCATTATATTTCTAGTTTGCTGTTGCTGGTATAGAGAAACACTATTGATTATAATTTGATGTAGTCTCTGCTACAATTATTGATATGCCTTATTAATTCTAACAGTTTGTAACTGAGTTTTTGTATAGTTTATCATATCATCTTCACTTAATGTCACTTTTCTCTTCCCTTCTGTTCTTAAAACTTCTATTTGTTTTTCTTGACTGATAGGAGCACACAAGACCTCCAAAACCACATTCACAGTAGTAATAATAAAGGATTGCATTCTATTTTCCTGATCTTAATGAGAATGATCAAAGATTTTTCCATTAAAGATAATCTTGGCTGGCTGTGGTGGCTCACACCTATAATACCTTTGGTAGGCCAAGGTGAGAGGACCGCTTGAGCCCAAGAGTTCAAGATCAGCCTGGGCAACATAGCAAGACCACATCTCTATCAAAAAAAAAAAAAAAAAGGTCTTTACTGTAGGGTTTAAGCGTGTATCCTTTATCAGGTTTAAAGAGTTCCCCGCTAGTCCAAGTTTTCTGGGAGATTTTAAGATAAATATATGTTGAATTTTATCAGATTTTTAAAAAATTATGAATCATATGATTAGTCGTCTTTAGTCCATTTATTCGAGTAATACCTAATTAATTTTTGTGAATATTTCTTGTGTGCTCAAGGATAATGTTATTCAATTATGTTTTTATATTTTGGTCATTTATCTGCTATCAAATTGTCTTCTGCTCAAAAGTCATTCTTTCTACCTTTACATTACTTACCCTAATTACTAAGACCTATAATTGTGTTTATTTTTCTCTATGAGTTTCTTAAACTTAACATTAACTCTATTTTCTCTCCAAACAAGACAAGAACCTTAATATTCTCTTCACTCCTTCTGACTCTTCTTTGTTTTTTGTTTTTTGGCTTTATAGCATCTACTAACCACCTCATCTGTTGGATTCTCTTACTTCTCATACGCTAATGTTCAAGTTGGTTATTCTTTACAACTGCTTGTTCTGGCCTTTATTACAAATTCCCTTGACTATCCCTTTGAGATATTTATCATATCTATTTAAAATTCTTTTTTTTTTATTTGTTCCATTTATTCTACTTCATCTGGTATAGGTTATTTCCATTTGTTTTTGTTGGTTTTTTTAATAATGATTGAGCTGTCAGATGTCTCATTATTCCCCCTGTGTGCTCATATTCCCTGCAAATATGAATTGCTGCTCTAGGTGATCTGTACCAGGAGAGGCAAAAGTCCAGTCCTTGGTTGCCTTCCTGTAAGTTTGAGGAGAAAGGACCTCAGGTCATCAAGTCTCTGGCATTATAATTCAAACAACTCAATATACACCAGGAGCGTAGTTTCAGTGGAATGTAAACATGGAAACTTGATCATTTACTTTTCTACAGTCATTGCTTTCAGTTAGAATCTTTACAATGTCCTTTGATATCTTGGAGAGACATCTCAGGCACATGCCATAACTTTCCAGACATATTCAGTTATTTAAAATCCAGACCAGTTTAAAACTTCATACTTAAAACACTATTCAATTCTCATCTCTCTGCCCCTTCCTCAACACCACCCACTTCAGGCTGTTTTGGTGCCATAAAGGATTAGGATAGAGTCGGGGGCTTTGTCCTCATCAACCCTGGAGCCCTTAAAAAGGAAGGACAGGTGTGGTCAGCCCTGAAACACAAACCTCCTTCTGCTTCCTCTTTTGGGTCTAGCTCTCCTGAGGTTGGCAGAAAGTGGGGAGGAGAAAGACTTGTTGGAGGGGTGGTGTATGGTTGATGCCTTTTGATGTAACAACCTAACATATGGTGACATGTGGAGAGATGCCCCCGTTTGGATCAGAATAGCCTGAGACTGCCTTGCTAGAAGACAGTGCTTGGCTTCATCATGACACCCTCTATTAGTGAGGACATCCTCAGAAAGGTGCCTGTCTTTCCCTTGGGCACCCAGCATGGTTCTCTGCCCGGCCTCCTTTCTGGGTGCAGAATCTTCTTACTTCACCAGAGTCCTGGGGATCCCCTGTGTACCTGCTCATCCTCCAATGCCTGTTTCCCTCATGTACAGCCTAAAGGGCTAAGGGTCCTTATTCTGCATCCTCTGGGCCACCCACTGAGGAAACTGGGTGTCTCTCTCATTCTTTTCTTCCTAGGTGCAGAACACTCCAGACCCTACTTGTCCAAAAAGCAGTCAGTGGCATCTTGGATCATATGTGCCTCCAGGGGACACATCATTCTCTCCCAAGAATGCCTTACCACTGCCCACTCCACTCTGATGATGGCAGCACCAGGGCCTACAGGTGCCGATACACCTCAGCAAGCTACCAGGAGCAGAGCAAGATGGCAGCCTGTCCTTCATGCAGACACCTTTGTGCCCCACACATATTTTCAGCTCCTGTCTCCTCTGCCACCTCCCATGTAATTGTTGGAAAGCTAAGAATTCACTCTTCTGACTTTCCTTGCAGCTTGATGTAGCCACAGGACAATGTTCTGGCATATAAACAGTTTTCTAGAGTTGGAGTTAGCCTCTGGGAAATGTATTCCTTTCCCAACTAAAAAAAAAAAAAGGAAAGAAAAAGTAAAAATGAATGAAGTTCCATCTTTTTCTCCTTCCTCTTGCCTTGAATGTAGACTTGATGGCTGAAGCTGTAGTAGCCATTTCATAACCAGGAGGAAATGGCCAAAAGAATTATATAGATGTCAACCTTGACACTGTTGAACCCTGAGTCAATACCAAATTTATGTGAGAAAAATAAACCCTATTAGTTTCATCCTCATAGACAGTTTTCAGTTTTTTTATAGTTAAAAGCATTTGTAAGTGAAACAGTTGATCCCCTACCTGTAAAATGAGATTACGTAATTCATGTGGATATTGAGAGATTTAAACGAAATCCTGTCTGTAAATCACTTTGAAGTCAATAGATGTCCAATAAGTGTTAGACTCCAAGACAAATTCTTTGCCTTTCTTCTCACTTTGCCCCCTTGAATTTAGTGAATTATATCTTAGCCAACAATTGCATCAGCCACCACCGTTCTCTACTCTTCTTGCCTTTTCCCATTCATAGTTCCAACACCTAGAAGTGATACAGCACAGTGGATAAGAACATGGACTTTGAGTCAGTGATCTGGGTTCAAACCCCAGGTCTGCCACAAATTAGCTATATGACCTTGAGCAAAGTGATTAACCATTTTTGAACCTCAGTTTACTCATCTGTCAAATAATATCAACATCAGAGTATTATGGGAATTATTGTAAAAAGTCGTTTGCTTAGCACAGTGCTAGGCACATGGTAAACAGTCAGTATGAAGGATGGCCGTTTCTGGTCCCAATAATGTGTGAGGGCCAAAAGGATAGGACCATGTCTGACCATGTCTGACTTTTGACCCCAGGGCAAGACACAGAGTAAGTACCTACTATGAATGGGACCAGTGAATAAACACATGAGACACGATGCTGTGGGAAAGTAAGTCCCATCCATCTTGGTTGCCCCACATCCAAGAAAGCTCTCAGGAAATTGTGGGAAACCAGTATTTGTTGAGTGAATTTTTGTCTTTTAATCAAGATGAGTCTCAAATTAAATAATGGAAATCACTGAAAGATGAGATTTAATATAAGAAACTTCATTTTCATGGACCTTTCAGAGATCAACCCATTTCATTAATCTGGAGATACTCAATCTTGATGTGCCCTCCTTTGGAAATTAAATGTATATAAAACTTTGGCATATAATTTCTTCCTTATAATGGAGACAGCCAATAGCAAAAGTCATCTTAATAAGTTACATTATGTCTTCTCCTCCTATTGGCATAAACAAATGTCTCTGTGATACAGCCTCAATTTTTAGACCTATATTTAAAATGTGGCTTTCTTATCCACTTAGTTACATCATTTTCTGCATTTTGTGAGGTTCACAATGTTATATAAAAGATTTTTCAGATTCACTAATTTTTTCTGCCCTTTCATTTGGTAATACTATATGCATATCCCTCTTTAGACCCTTCTAGTAGATATTTCATATCTGAAATGTTAGCAGGACACTCTATGAAAGGTAGTATGACCTATCATCAACATCACTAATCTCTGTTTATTTGAATTCAATTATTGCCACTGGCTTTTAAAATATACTAAGTCTTTGATAATGTTTAATTTTTCTACTATTATGTCTCTTGTTCTAACATAACTGATTTTGCTTTCTCTTTAATTTTCTAGAACCCATCCTAGAATTTTTCATTGCCTTTCAATTGTTCTGAATTAAAAATAATATTAGTGATTCTCCTTAATATTTTATGAGAATAAAAAGGAATGATTTATTTATAGCCTTCAGTGTTCACATTTTGCCCAAAGAAGTAATCATTTTTATTTAAAGAAGACTGTTGCCATTAATCATATCTGAGTCATTCAAGATGCCTATAATTTAATCACATAAAATTTAAATTATACCTGAAACTCACTACTTATGCCAAGCAGTTTCTAATATTTAATATCATTATCATCATAACTCATATTTGTATACCCTTTTTGAGTTTACGAAAAGCATTTTCACAATCATTATCAAATTTAGTTGACAAAACCACTCTATGAGGTGGAATCATTTTACCAATTTGGAGATAAGAGAACTCAGCCTGAGAGAGGTTATCCAAATACAAACAGAAAAGAGACAAGCCAATTTTTCTGACACCAACTCTGGAACTCAGTCCATCATTATTCTAGAACTGCCTCATGGAAACTAAAGAATGGAAGGAATTTAGAGAAATGTGGTGGAGGAAAAAATGGCTACAGAACAAATAGATCTGGTATTGAAGTTAATTTACTTAATCTACAAGAGTTGATTGGAAGCCTACGAGGTCCCATGCCCTTGTGTTCAGTGCTGGAATATGGTGGTGAGCAAGACAGATGTGGCCTCCACCTCCAAGGAACTCACTCTCTAGCGCAGAAGAGAAGTAAACACACAGGTATTCCCAATAGAATTCAAGATGCTGTCTAGGGAGAAGCTAGGTTGCTGTGGGAAAGCCCTGGAAGAAGGAGATGATGCCCAAGAAGACCTCTCTTTGGAAGGGCAGAGTTGGAATGGCCGGAGCATCCCGGTTGAAGCTTGAACAGCATGGGTTTGAACTGTGTGGGTCCACTTATATGCAGATTTATTTCAACCAAACACAGATGGAAAATACAGTATTCACAGGATATAAAACCTACATATACAGAGTGCGGACTTTTTATACATGTGGGTTCTGCAGAGCCAACTGTAGGACTTGAATATGCATCGATTTTGATATTAAGCGTGGGTCCTAGAACCAATCCCCCATGGATACTGAGGGACAAATGTATATATAGAAAGATATTTATTATAAAGAATTAGTTCATATGATTATGGAGGCTGAGAAGTCCCAAGATCTGCAGTTGGCAAGCTGGAGATCCAGGAGACCGGATGGTACAGTTCCAAGTCCAAAGGCCTAGAGGCTCAAGACCCAAGATGGTTCAGTTCCAGCCCAAGGCAGGAAAAAAACCAGTGTTCCAGCTCAAGCAGGTCAGGAAGAAGGAGTTCCCTCTCCCTTTATTCTATTCGGGTCTTCAACTGATGGACCGAGCACAACCTATATTGGGGAAGACACTCTGCTTCACTCAGTCTACCAGTTCAAATGTTAATCTTCTCCAGAACACGATCACAGACACATCCAGAATAATGTTTGACCAAATGTCTGGACACCCTGTGGCTCAGTCAAGCTGACATAAAATTGACCATCACAACAAGGAAGACAAGACAGCTGTCAACTTTATTTTGAAAGAGAGAGATAGAAATAAGGATAGATACACTCTGTCGCACATACATACATTTTGTTGCCCTCATTTTCTTATTTTTGTCACAGGCCTGTGCAAACTGCATGGTGGCCTGGCTTTCATGCATGGACGGGTGCAGTAGATGCTGGTGATGTTGTACACATCCCCTCTGCTCAATTCTAAATCTACCTGCAGCCAAGGTACACCATTCCTCGCACTTCAAATGCAGGGAAGCCTGGAAGAGCCAGAGATTAAACAGCCTCCAAGCAACCCTCCAACATAAAGGGATGGAAGCCAATCTATAAATAAACCAGGTTCCCTGTCCCTTAGTGGTACAATTTTGCAGCGTGTTCTTCATGGTTTCTCAAAGAGTCCCCGGCAGAACCGAGCCCCAGTTCCCCGAACAGCACCTGCTGATGAGCTCACCTTTTCAGTTTCCTCAGTTCCACCTTCAGCTGTCTGAAATTATCTCCCAAATAAGCTAAAGGCCAGTTTGGGGTAGCTTTCAAAGTAGGATCATTTATATCTTTACATTTTCTCTTTCTGATGAATAATTCCCTCCACGATTATGTGTGTTCTACTTTCTCCAATCTTAAAACAAAAACTTTCAACGTGAGGCCAAGTCTTCTTCCAGTTAGCTATCTCCTCTAGTTCTCAAACTTCTTGAATAAGTTGTCTATTTTTATTTTATCTATCATTTTCCACCTTCCACACACTCTCCAATCCATAGCAATGTGACAACTTCCCTAACAACCCACTGCAATGGCTCTTGCCCAGATCACCGATGATCTACAGGTCACTGTATCTGAGACCTGAGACACTTATAATTCTTGATCCTGCTTGATCCTTTGGCAGCGTTAGACACTGTTGAAAATTGCCTTCGTGAAACTCCCTCTTCCTTTGGCTCTTGTGACACTATACTCTTCTGGTTTGCTTCTCTCTCTCTCTCTCTCTCTCTCTCTCTCTCTCTCTCTCTCTCTCAGCTACTTCTTCCTAGTTCCTTTTGCCCTTTGTTTAGATGTTTAGATTTCTCATCTCTTCTCACTCAAAACATTCTCCTCAGGCCAACAGTGTCCTCCTTCCCAGGATGTTAGTTACCATTTATATTTGTTAGTTACCATGTATATTTCTAGCCCACGCTACTCTTCTGATCTTCAAACTCATATATATAACCATACAATGGACATCTTCATTCAGGCAAATCCTCAACCTCAAAGCACCATCTTTTCTCCCAAATCTGCTCCTGCTTCTCATCTCAGTAAATAACGCAACTCAGGAAATAGCCCTGCTCTACTCAGTTACTCTATTCAGGCCAGAAACATGAGAGCCGTTCTTGCTTCGTCATCTCTCTCCCAATATCCAGCCATCGGTCAAGCTGATTATACCTCCTCACTTCCCTCGGTCTACACCACCGTACACCCAGTCCATACCACCACCCTCTCACACCATGGCTACAGCCTCCTGCCTAGTTTTCTGACTTGCATCGTACTTCTTGTATCAGTTTCCTAAAGCCACTATGACAAATCATACAAACTGAGTGGCTTTAAATGATAGAAATTTATTTTATCACAGTTGTGGAGGCTAGAAGTCTAACACAGGTGTTGGCAAGGCCACGCTCCCTCCAAAGCATGTAGGGGAGGATCTTTTCTCACCTCTTCCAGCTTCTGGTAGCCCCAGGTATCCCTTGGCATGTAACAGCATCACCTCAACCTCTGCCTCCTTTTCACAAAGTCATCTTCCCTCTGTTTCTGTGTGTTTCTATGTCTTCACATAGTGTTCTCTTCTGCATCTCTGTTTTATCTCCTTATAAGAATATCAGTCATATTAGATGCGTGCCCACCCTCATTGAGTATGACCTCATCTGAACTTGGTTACTTCTGCAAGGGCTCTATTTCCAAATAAGATCACATTCACAGGTATCGGGAGGTAGGAATTCAACATATCTTGTTGGGAAACATAATTCAACCTACAACACTTCCCTTCAAATTATATTTCATATTGTCCCAAAGTCATCTTAACAAAAAGGAAGGTATGATTCCATAATTTAGCTGTTGCCTTGTAATTCTCTTGCTGAAAATGTTAAACAAAGGAAATGAAGTCTGGTGAGAATAAGGCCAAGTATTTATGCTTATCAGAAGCTTCTATTTCTTAACTAAAAAGATAGTGAATTACAGAGCACTGTACATGTAATCTGCAGATGATGGAACCTTTCATCATTTGCCCACTCAGCAGCTTGGGAGCCTTGAAGAAGTAACTGTCCTTGACCTTCAGTCAAAGGTATTGTCAACAGCTAAACACAGAATACCAAAAGGGTATTCAAAGCATTATTATTCAGTTATTAGGATTTTAGGCTCTGCACTCTTGGAGTTTGGCTTTTTTCACTGACTTTCAATTAAAAATTGCTTTATTTTTTCTTTTGGAGCCCATGTGCCCAGAATTGGATTAATCATAAACTTAGGTTCATGAGACACCAGCATCATTGGTCTATATGTAACTTTCACTTATTTACTTAATTGTTTATCTATTCACTCACTTGTTCAATCATGTGATTAACACCTATAAACTCATTGTCCACTCTGATAACCAAACTATCACCCATTCATTCAAATCTACCCACTCACTCCCCATTTTTTCAGGAATTAACTTTGCTCTCCTAGAAGCAGCATCAGGAATTTAAATGGACCTCTGAAATCTTCTTTGGCAACTCGCTCAATTTTCAGGTGAAGAAACTGAGGCCCTGAGAGGTGGAAAGATTGGTCCAAGACTACATTGGAAGATTATCAAAAATCTGGGACAACATTCCAAAATTCCTAATTTCCAGTATGTGAATATCAATACATAAACACCATTTTCAAAACTATTACTGACTACTAGGCGAAAGAAAACAGAGAGATTTATAACTGGGATTCCTATGTCACCCATCAGATACCTGAGGGTTACAGCACACCTGTTCATTGATGGACCATCACAGCTACTTTTGCTAAACAGCACAGTTGAGCAGTCATGACAGAAACCTATGGCCTACAAAACCTAAAACATTTACTATCTTAAACTTTACATAAAAGTTTGCCCACTCTTGTGGTAGTAGAAAGAACTCTGGGCTGGAGTCAGAAGATATTAGTTCTAGTGCCATTTTACCTTTTATTAAACTATATCCTAACTTTGTGCCTGCCTGGCATCCATCCCCTTCATCTTCTAGTAAATCATCCCAGGTAAAATTTCCCCAGGAAAAGTCTCATGATGTGATAGCTGCATCACTAAGAAGGAGTTTAGCTGCAAGCTCAAACTGAGGACCCAAACACAAACTGCTTTAAACTAGAAGAAAATATACACAGAAGCCCACAGGCAGGCAAAGTCCCATGAAATAGTACACTCTGGGACACATAGGAGCTACATTAATGGGGTATTGGGCAGGTGGGAGGGGGGACGAGGGGACGGGTATATACATACATAATAAGTGAGACATGCACCATCTGGGGGATGGTCACGCTTGAAGCTCAGACTTGTGGGGGAGGGGGGCAAGGGCATTATTTGAAACCTTAAAATTTGTACCCCCATAATATGCTGAAATAAAAGAAAAATAGTACATTCTGTGGCTCAGGGATGTCATTAAGGACCAGGGATCTTTCCATCTCTCTACTCGGCAGGTTTCAGCAACGTCTTTATCCTAATGCTTATTCCCTTGGTGCTGGTATGATGCTGCCGATATTTCTTGCAGAAACCACCTCTCCTGACAGAAGCACTTTATCCAAAAGTGCTTTGTAAACGGTAAAGTGCCATACAAGATATAAGGAGTTAAATTGTCATTGTTATGTGATTTTGTGAGCTCCCTAAAAAACTAACAAATGAAATACAGCATTGCTGATAAGGAATGAATGGAATTCCTTGACTCTTGAGTCTTTTAGATATTCATTCATTCATTCATTAAGAAAGTATTTTTTTAGCATATACTCTAAGGCAAACACTGTGTTAGATGCTGGGATACAAGAAGATTAAGACAAGGAGATTCTATAATGATTCACTGATAAGGCCACATTCTATGACTTTTATTTAAGGAGCTCTTAACTGGTTCCAAAGTTCCTCTAAAAATGTTCATGTTGGTGGTTGAAATTTAGAAGCCCAAAGATTAAATTTAACCACAATCACCACTTTGTATAACCAAACAGTGCTTTAAATAATTGGGGAATTTTGCATAATAATCCAGATTTTGATCTTCCACATAGGACATTGGTCCTATGTGGATTTGAGCAATGTCTCTGTCCTTGGATGTGGGCTCACCCTCAGGTGGAGTGTGAGCTCTCCAGCTCCCAAATATCTCCATCACAGCCTTTTGGAGTACAGCCTGCCTGCTTCACTCATCTGCATCCCTTGCCTGGCCCTAAAGGGATATCACAGGCCCTGGTATAGATGGATCAAAGTGAACTGGATGACCACATGGTTACTCAGTGAGCTTATGACCGTCCATTAGTGGATTTTACCCTTTTGTGGGTCAGAGGTTTACTTTATAATCTGATGGTAGCTCTGAAAATGTGTATAAACACAAAAATATGCATACAATTTTAGAGAGTTCCATGAACCTCCAGGTAAAGGCTCTTTGATGTGATAGTTGCATCACTTAGGAGGGTTTTTTTGCTGCAATTAACCAAGGAGGACATGGCTATATCTCTGATTTGGACAAGGCTGCAAAAAACCCAGAGGCCGGCTGGGTGCGTGGCTCACGCCTGTAATCCTAGCACTCTGGGAGGCCGAGGTGGGCAGTTCGTTTGAGTACAGGAGTTTGAGACCAGCCTGAGCAAGAACAAGATCCTGTCTCTACTAAAAATAGAAAGAAATTAGCCAGACAACTAAAAATATATAGAAAAAATTAGCCAGGCATGGTGGCGCATGCCTGTTGTCCCAGCTATTTGGGAAGCTGAGGCAGGAGGATGGCTTGAGCCCAGGAGTTTGAGGTTGCTGTGAGCTAGGCTCAGGCAACAGAGCAAGACTCTGTCTCAAAAAAAAAAGAAAAAAAAAAACCCAGAGGCCCATAAATAATAATATCAAAGACAGCAGCTGATGCATAGTGAGAATAATGTCCCAGGGACCACACAGTGTGCCCCACATATAGTATCTCATTTACTTACTCTGATAGAAATAATTGTCCCTATCCAGCAAAAGAAAAAAAAAGGAAACTAAAGCTATTTGACTCCAAAAGTTGTTCTCCCTTCATTATACATTCCTAATTACCCCAAGAGGGTAGAGTATGGCCCTAAAGTGCCCCCAAAACAGTGGGTTCACTTAAAGGGCCCCAGATTCACAGTCATCCCTGATCCACATTAAAACACTCACCCAGTCTTTCTGCAGGTGTCCAGGATGAGCCCTTAGACCTGTGTAGTACAGGCTACACATTTGCTCACTGGACTCAGATGTGCAAAAACATAGCTTTCTTCTGTCTAATACCTGTCTTCAATATAAAACTGCACCCAATGGATAGTAGGAAAATCTAAATTTGCTAAGTCTCTTCCAGTTTCAAACAATCCAATTTCAAGTAAATAGCCCAAATTTCATATGCCAAAACACTGAAACACTTGCAATCCAAGCTTCTCATCATTAAAACTTAGCCATGGGGCTGAATTAAGAAAAAAGAGGATGTTATTTAGGGACATCCGATGTCCAGTGCCTGCCACCTCTAGATGGAGCATACCAGAGGGAGTCCTGGGAGAGGGGAAGGAAAAGAATATGAAACCCACCCCAGTTCTGGTCCCAGGAAATACAGGGGGATGTGAGGGGAGATCCACAGCCAAAGACACAGTGTGGGCTCTTTCCCCTTCGTGGGCTCTAATTGGGAGAGGGAGGATGCATCCAAGAATCAGGGGATGCTGAGGGAAGAGGGCACTTGCTTCACTTACATCTGGGCCTCTGAGAGACGATCGCCACCCAGGATGAGCACCAGTACAGCGGAAGGAACCATTTCCAGGCACCTTCAACATATCAGGCACTGATCCAACACATCAGAGAGCGACATGACCTTATTTTAGTGGCATGTACATGTGTGTGCACATGAATACAGATCATTTTATTCAATTAACCTTCCCAAAAAAAAATAATAAAAATTTTAGAGATTAAACAACATTTTAATTGTACCAAGGGCACTTTGGGATTTAAAGATAGTTTTAAGAAGAATCCTTTTGTAAAGTGAAGGTTAAGTTCCCAGTTGTTCGTTTTGTTTAGTTTTTAATGCAAACTCAGAATTTTCCTATACTCCATTTGGTTTACTTAGATTACACACATGCACATACACACACAGAATATGTCTCAATTACCTTGACAGCCTATGACATTTGTTTTCAGGCTTCATTTATCAGACTAGAAGAGGGAGAAATGTAGAAGAGAGGAGGAGGACAAGATGGTTAATTTGCACTGTTAAATTTTTAGATAAAACTTCCCTAGACCAATCACATTTGCAGTTTATATTTTGTGTCATATGGGTGGTTTCAAAACTAAAAAAAAAAAAAAAAAATCAGGAAGATGATGGAACAAACTGAAACATTGGATTAGAAAATGACCACGAGTTTAGTGCAAGTATATTACTATACTTCCTTAATTCTGCCATCTGGCAAGGTTTTCCATGTGATTAAGGAGCTACCATTGCACAACATTACCAGCAGGCAAACAATTCCAATTACCGGCGGAGCTAAACCATAATTACCATGCAAATGATTTCAATAATGTAATAGAATGGAATATCTGGTCATTACAGGGCAGACAATTCACAATGTTAATTGGGGTTAGTCTGTTTTCAGAGAGTAAATAATATTAACAGTGAAATAAATCCAAACTAATATTAGGTTTGACTTAGCTTATAATCAAGGGGAGTAGTCTACTTCAAAAATTACATTTACATTACAAAGGCAAACCATATGTGCTTTAGTCTCTATCATAAGGAAAATAATTTGGATCAAAAATACCAGGAAACAAAATGATGCTGAGATGAGATTGAGGACTTGAGAGGACAGGTCAGCAATTGAAGGCTTTTGTGCCAGAAGATGGATATGGATATCCAACCTTGGATTTCCAGAGTTGTCCAGATATACTTGAGGCAGGAAGTGATGGTTGAGAACCTAGAGAACAGGAGGGGAATAAAGAACAAGGAAACTGCTGGTAAGGAACCCTCTTAAATTCTATTTTTCTTCCCCATTCTCTCCTCTATTACTGCAGTTTAAATTTTACATTGCCACCTACCGAGTTTGTAATAATGATTTTCAAGTCAATTTCCTTCTCTCTTCCACCCCTTCCCCATTCACATTTATCTCTTCCCCGTTCTGTGCTGTACCAGGAGTAAAGCGTGAGATTCTTCCCTCTCACTGCTAATGTCCCTGCTTCTTACCTCTGCTTCCAGAAGTTCCTTCCACCAGGACTTCCCACTCACCGCCTGTACAGCCACCGGGAAGCACGGGACCTCGCCTTGGCCATTCAGATTCATTCTCCCAAGATACCCAAGACTCATACAAAATGCGGTGTGTTGCTCCGGCAGCACTGCCCTGAATTTTGTGGCATTTCTGTTGCTTATGCTCCAACAGCAGACACAGTTTCTGTTCAGAGCTCCTCGCATCCTATTTTTAAACCAGGTTCTCCAGTTTCCTTCTCATTATCTGATCCACACAACATCCCTCTAACAAGCTCCCCTTTTATTTATTTTTTATTTTTTTTTTATTTTTTCATTATTTTTTCCTTTTATTTATTTATTTTTTCTTTTTTCTTTTTTTTTTCCTTTTATTTCATCATATAATGGCGGTACAAATATTGTTAGGATTACATACATTGCCCCTACCACCCCTCCCCGCCTCCACATGCCAGAGCTTCAAGCGAGTCCAATCCCTGTTAGAGCCGAATTCCGCAGTTCCACGGGACAGAGAGACAGAGTCACCGAGGCTGTAATCACCAAAAGGAGTTTTATTATCTAGCTAGCTAGGGTCCAAGCCCAAGAGCACCAGCGCAGTGGTCTCTTTGTTCGGGCAGGGCCCCCCTGCCATGCGGGAGGAGGCTTCTTATACTCCGGGCACACGAACTGTTCTCGCGCTAATAACGCTCCTGCTGATTGGTTCTGCGCGCTGATCATGCATTTGCCCTTTACAGTGATCGGTGAGCCCCCCCATCCACCATTTTCCCCAGTATTTTATTTCACCCTGCCCCTTATTGGTTCTAACCTGCTCTGAGTCCTAGCCAATGGGCTCCGGACTCAGCGCTTTTCCTCTGCATCTTGTTTCAACCCGTAATGCCCTGCGGCCAGCTGTGTTCAGCAAGCAAGCAATGGACAGAAGCTAGAAAACAACCGGTAGCCTAACAGCCCAGTATCTTACATCCCCAGGTGGCACACACGGCACACATTATGTAACTCTACACTTCCTCCCCACTCCCGTCTGCCCTCCATCCGACAAAAGATTTTTTTTTTTTTTACATTTTGGATACGTTGTATAACTTTGCCTCTCCCTAAGAAGGGTTAGAGGTATGCCCTTCCCCCAGACAATGCTCGCCACATCCCTATGATGTGGGTCTTGCCCCCACCTGCCAAACCCTGGTGAACACTACCACCATTTGAACATCATAGACAAGCTCCCCCTTTATATGATCTTAGCCAGAGTTCATTTTTGTGGCTTTCCCAAGAGGAACTTTAACTGAGATAGCTCTCTTAAGAAATTTAAGCCAGATCCACATAGCATCCCTCGGGGATAGCGGAGGGAGAGTGTCATGATTATCTGGTAAATTGGGGCTGTTTCTAAAGATTGCTTGTGGTCATTTTAAATTTGAACATATCCTGTGAGCAGATGACATAATCGAATGCAGAGGAAGTCGTGGTTAAGAACCAAGCTCCAGAGTCAGACCTTGCGGGTTTGAAGCTTACTCCCTCCACTAAATAGCAGTCTGACCTCAGGCAAGTTGCTTAGAAGCACAATGGAGAAAGCAAGAATCCATTGCTCCCGGGATTGCTATGGGAATGAATGAGTTGTACATGTGGAATTCACAGAGCACAGCCTGAAACCAGCAAGCACTTGTAAGCACGCAAAATGCGAGTGTTAAGGCTTCTGAAAAAAAAGCCTATGTGAGTAAGCAAATAAGACTTTTAGATTCAATAAACTACCTGACACCTGTCTACAAGTTGTTGTGTAGCATCCAAAGTAGTCTCCCTGGAGCTACAATTATTCCTATGATATTGCAATTATTCAATTTTATTTTAGAATTTCTCCTTCAGAATTTTATTTAGAGCCTGCCATACATAGGTTTGATTGCCTTTGTTCCAGCTAGAAAGGGATTTAGTTATTAAATGCCAAATAAAGAAATTATTAGGTTAGTAAACTATGTGTAACCATTCTTCCTTCTGGTCACCCAAGCCTCACCTTAAAATTGGTGCCGCAGGTAACCGCAGAGGTGAGGGACTGTGAATCTTTGCTCTCACGGGTCCCACTTGCCTGGGGAAACCAAGTCTGTAGAACAATCTCAAGGACTTGCCTGGCAGGACAGTCTCAAGCCCAAGACCCGATGTCTCCTCGCTGGCCCTGACAGGGTCTCAGATGGCTTTTAAGGAAGCCTCAATCCCACAAGATTGTCCTGTCTCTACCTCGTCTCACTTCTCCTAGAAGGTCTTGATCAGTAGCTGCTGCTGCGGCTGCCTCTTGGTCCTTCACCAAGGCTACAGTGGGTCACTCCCCAGCCCTGTCCATAGCACGTTCTCGGACTCTCCAAAGGCAGCCAGAGCCTGTCATTCATAATAGCCCCTGACACAGGTTAACTTGAACCAGTTCCCAGGAGCTGCATCCATGGGGTATCTGAAGGCCCACCCTGTGCCTTGCCAAGGTTTAACCCTCTGCACAGTTCATGATTTTAAGGTAGTGCTATAGTGAATACTGTGAGCGAGACACTTCAGCTACCAGCTGCCAATAGGAGCAGGAAATTAAAAAGTCCATAGGCCTCCAGTGCAGGCACTGGCATACGCTGTGCTTTGCAATCAGAACTCCTTAGTGTCTACAGATGTCTTGGTGGAGGTGTAGTGGTGGTGGCTGTCATCAAGGCACAGGTGTATTTCAGTGCATGTGTGAATCAGAGAAACAGTGATGGTTGAATAGAAGCTGGCTTTGACAATCCTGTTATGATCTCAAAATATGGCCCTAGTCACCAGGTCCTACCGTGGACACAGGTGGTGGAGCCATCCGCCAGTAGCAACCACTCTTTAGATGGAGGCAGATACTGGCCCTCCAGGGCTGCAACCTGGGAAGGCTCTGAGCCCAACTGGTCAGGCTATTAAATGAAAGCTCCTGTGGTTCCCACACATGGGCACCAAGTGCAGCTCCATGAGTGAGGAGAGGCTTGGGGACACATGAGTGGCAAAACCCCTCAATAAAATCCAGGGCTGCTCAGAAACAAGGCCACAGCTGAGGCTCTCCCGTAGAAGGCACAGGCTGCAGGGAGGTCCATCTCTGCTGGTAGAGGCGAAGCAGGCCCTGAAAGGGAGGCAGAGAGCCTTGGAGGAGGCCCATTCCCGAGGGACTTCAGGATCAATGTCCCCAGCACGAGGCTCCTTAGAGACAGATGCAGCACTTAGGAGCCAGAGCCCAGTGGGTTGCAATGGGAGCGGGTTGGTGGAGGTCTTCCTCCACAAATTGCACAGAGGCCTGGCACCACCTCGGCAAAAGGTGCCCAGTAGCCGACGTCCTGAGTTCTGAGCACTGCCAGATGTGGGGACCAATGGTCTCTGGAAAGGGCCTACTGAGCAAGATCATCTCAACATATAGAGCACCACCACCACCTCCACACATCCACTGATACAAACATAGGATAGGGCTAGGGAAGGGGGCAATTTATGGCTGGAGTAAAGGAAAATTTAGATTTTGTGGTGTGCCAACCTGTCCTCTTTCCTTTGAAAACAGGGACAATGTCTCTTATTCACCATTCCTCTCCAGCACCTAATGCAGAGCCTATTATCCAATAGGAGCCAGATAAATATTTGTTCGGAAACAGTCTTAAAACAGTATTTTTAAGTCTTCAGCAAAAGACTATAAGAGGTAGAAAGTGGTGGTTTTTTTTCAGTACTATTAGTGCCAGTCCATTTCTAAGTTGAAACAAAATGACAATCAGAAGCTCTTTTGTCCTAACTTTTAAAAATCTATTCCAGGAGATAAAATGTATAGTTAAAAAAATGAACAACACAAAACAGAACATGTTTAAGTGAGCTCCGTTGTGTTTAGAGATAAACAAGAACACGAAGGGCTTGGTTGTCTCTCACCCATTTCCATCTTATCCAGCCTAAAAAGGCCCATCTCAAACAAAACCATTTCCATGACCTTTTTCCCTATGCCTCCTTGTTCCTGAAATAAAGCCTGCACCGTGTCTGAATCACCGAATCTCCATGGTACAGTTTGGTTTGGTTGCTTTGGTTTTCTGCTTTCTTCTATTATTTTTTAATACCACAGAAAATAAAAGCAATACAGCAATGGATAAGGTAAATTTCAAAGTCCTCCCAGTCCTCAAGTACTATCTGTATTACTCTTATAAGATTTCTTTACTTTCCTTTTTCCTATAATACATTAAAATTTTGACTTGCCTCCCTCTGCCCTTCAACCACTTAGAAGTTCATGGAAGGAAAATAACGTGTTGTATTCACCTTTGATCTACTTCAGTAGGGATAAAATTTGATATTTGAGTTGAACCTTAAAGAATGGGTAGGTTTGGGTATGTGGAGCGGACAGGGCAAAATATTTGGAGCTAGCACAGTGCCTGGCACTTAGGAGGAAAGTTATAAATGTTTGTTGAATGAATAAATTAATAGGATATCCATCCTCTGTATAGTAATGTGATGGACTAGATCAATTCAGGATTTATAAAGTTTATAAAGTTTCCCAAAGGAAGCAAGAGGAGAAGAAGAAAGAAAAAAAAAATCAGTCTCAGTGATCATGCCTTCAAAAATGTTGCTAAATTTAAACTAGTAAAAATTAGGAGTTTTTATTTTCTAACTTTTTATACTTTCTCCTTCTTTAACTACTAAATCTTGTTCACATATATAAATTGCTGACTATATGTATTAGTGCTTTCTTTTAAATTTTAAAAATAGATATTCTTAAGGAAGATTGATCGATATTTTCATTTCTCATATTGTCTTTGTTTTGTTTTCTGGGGAGATTAGCCTTATAAAATGAATTTAAGAGCTTTCTATCTTTCCTTAGTCACTGGGACAGTTTGCATAAGCTAGTGAATAATCTTCCTTCATGATGTGATAAACTTAGCCTTGACAATTGTCTGATCGAGGTGAATGTGTGTGTGTGTGTCTATTTTTGAACTACAATTTGATTTTTTAAATGTTAATTGGACTTTTCAGATTTTCTATATCCTCTTCATATTTTTCTACAAGCTTAAGGAACTATTTCCAAATGTTTTGGCATAAAGTTGCTCATGATATTCTCTTGTAAACATGTAATCTCTTGTAATCTCCTGGAGCCCATTCTTCTAAGTGAAAACACCACATGTACTCACCATTAAACCGGTACTAATTTATCAACACTAACGTGCACATATGGGAAGTAATATTCATAGGGTGTCAGGCTAAAGGGAAGGGGGAGGACGGATGGGTAAACCCACACCTAATAGATGCAGCGTGCACTGTCTGGGGGATGGGCACAATTACTGGGTGGTGCAAAGGCAATTTATATAACCAAAGCATTTGTATCCCCATAATACTCTGAAATAAAAAATTAAAAGAAATTTAAAGAAAAATCCATAATCTCTTCTGTATCTGTGGTTGTGAAACCTTTTCCATTTCTCATGGTAATTATCATTCACCAATAACAAATGATTAATATCAATTAACCATTGCTGGACGTTTGGCTATTTTGTTAGTCTTTTCAAAGAACTAGTTTTAATTTTTGTTGATTGTCTACTCTTTTTGCCTCCTTTTTAATTAATGTCTGCTATTTATTACTTCCTTCTTCTCTTGCTTTGAGTTTATTCTGCCATTCTTTTTCTAACTACTTGGACTAAATAGTTTCTTTTGTAATTTTGCATCTTCTTTTGTCTAATAAATGTATTAAGGCCATAAATTTAAAGTATTGCAATAGCTAAATTCTATTATCTTTTATGTGTAGTGCTTTATTGTTATTCAGTTCTTAATATTTTGTAATTTTTATTATAATTTCTTCTTGAGATATACATTATTAATTGATAACTATGAATTTTTTAATTTCCCAAACTGTGGGGATTGTTTTTAGTATTGATTGCTAGTTTAATCGCATTTTAGTCAAACAACTTGGTCTACAGTATATTAGTTTTTAGGTAATAAAACTTTTTTGTAGCCTACAATTTTTTGTGGCTTAGTATGAGTATTCTCTAATTAATAGGATCAGGGTTCTATTACATTCATTTCATTGTATTCAAATTGTCTAGACCCTTGAAAACATTTTTGTCTGTTTTATTTACCAGATTTTGAAAACATACATTAAACTCTCCCATATATAGTAAAAATATACCCATTTCTCCTTGAGATTCTTTCAGTGTTTACTTCAGTATTTTGAAAGACAATGTTCTTAGGTGCAGATGAGTCAGAACTACTTTAGTTTCTTATTTATTGTATCGTTATGTAGTGACCTTGTTTATCTCTAACATTGCATTTACTGCTAGGAAGAGGTCATATTGAGCTAATATTAATAATTAATAGTAATAATTATGCTACTATTAATATTGCTATCACAGCTTTTGGGAGCAGGAGCTTGTACAGAAAACTCCTTGTTTGCGAAGTCAAGGAGGATGGTTCAGGCTTCCAGCCCGTGAGCCCAGCACCCCTCTGCTGGGGTGATGGGGGACAAAAACATGCCCTAGAAGTTCGGTCTTATCTCTCCTTGCTCTGCATGCCCTGGGCGGGGACCAGGGAGCCCCCACAAGGCCAGGTGCATAAGACTTTGCTGAAGATCACTGCCTGGTGGGCTGCCAACCCCTGCAGGCGCTCCAGAGCAGAGGTGCCCTGCTCTGATCAGGGTCGTCCTACTTCTCCGACGGTATCGCAGCTCCACTGTCTCCCAGCTCAGCCTTGCCCAGTTCTCTTACCTACGATGGGGACACAGCCCAGTGTCTAGAACACTTGATGGCCATCAAGACACTTCAGCCTATTCTCAGCTCTGCCATGAAGAAGCTCAGAGACAAGGGAAAACCACTTGGCCTGTCTAGGTGTGTGTTTCTTCTGTAAAGTGAGAGAGGTACATTTTTTTTTAAAAGTCTACAGTCATTGCTAACTAACGGTGACCCTGCTTTTCACATATTGGGAATTTCAATTCCTAAGTGCTTTGCTGAAAAATGAAACAGCTCCCCAGAACCAGGCATGAGAAGGCCTGGTGATGATGAACAGCAGGAGGAGCCACGGAGAATAGAAAATATTTACTGGGTAGAGGCTGCTGGAACAGGAGCAACTTTTTTTAACCACTTTGGTACCAGCGTCGACTATAGTCGACAGCCACAGATGAACGCCAACGTCGACTTTAGCCGACAGCCGTGATATGAAGGCGCACAGCCGAGCATTGACTTTAGTCGACAGCCAAAAGCTTTTGCTTTTATCTCTGCAGTTGCAGTGTGTAGTTCAGCTAATAAGTTACTACGAATCTGTGACCTTTTAACAAGTCTTTAGTAGGAGTTATTATAGTTATTTTCCTAAAGCTGCCTGTAAAGTCAAACAAGCTTTCAGTGCTTTAAAGCTTTCCTCATCACACAAGAGCAAAACGGATCCGTCGTCAATGCACAGCACAAACTATTGTGCGGACTGTGAGTGCCGGCTGTGGGCAAGGTTTCGCGGCCAGTGAGCGGGGTACCGAAGTGGTACAAACAATCTAATGGTGACTTTTTTCCCAGGAAATTTCCTTTTTTCTGAACTTCCACATCTCTGAAAAAAGAAACATGACAATTTTTCAAAAACAAAGCAGCTATAAGTATTAAACAAGTTAAAAATATACTATGCCTTCGAGTTTTATCTTGGTCCTCCAAAAATCTAGCAAAGTAACTACATTTTTAAAAAGACTAAGAACATACATATTATGGAGACCTCTCATATTCTAGGAAATCTTACCTATACCAGTATTTTCACCCTAGAGTGTTACATAATTTGGGAGAATCATAATACTTACAAAATTCAGATACAAAAAGCACAAATCTGAAATCATCGGCATAGCTCTCCTCCTTCCTTATCGTCACGCCTACAAATTTCACTAGGTGGCAGCATGGAATAACAAATAATGACATTACTCGCTTACAAACGGTAAAACTGAAAAGTTACTTTAATAGTAAATGCCAGCCACGCAAAGATTCTAAAATAAGAGAAAGATCTTTAGTCCTTTTCAACTTAACCTTAAAGGATAATGGATCTGTTATAGGCATTTTTTTTCCTTCACATATTCACACATTCTATTTTATATAAAAAAAATTATTGAAACTATAAAATATAATGGATAGGAAGACTGGGATTTTCTGAGACATCTTTTCTTCATAAATATTTAAATAAAGGAAATGAAAACTCACCTCTGAGCAAAAAGAAGTTTTAATAGATACCAACAACCAGTTATAATTAAGCATTTCTCAAGGGCAGATCTTATTTGGCAAGGTCAGGATTTTATTTGGTAATTAATTAATGATCTGGAAAAGAAAACCAAAACTTTAGCTCTACAAGATACATACCAGTGCAACTGAAATATCTAAAGCCAGAGGTAGCAAACTGACATTCTACAAACTCAGGGCACAAACATGTTTTGCTTGGCCTGAACTGTGTGTACGTGTTTGTATGTTAAGAACCGCCCGCATTCAAATTTGAATTGCTTCATATAAAACTAAGAGAAATTAAAGAACAGCTAAACTGACAGACCGTCACTTTCATAGAACTGGGAGACTCAACATTATCAAAATGCCAATTCTGCCCAATCAAAATCCCAGCAAGCACTTTTGTAAAGATTGACGAGCTATTCTACAATTTATCTGCAAATCCAAATGACATAGATTTGCCAAAATTATTTTGATAACAAAGAGAGCAAAGTTGGAGAACTCAAACTACCTCATTTCAGAACTTACTTTGAAGCTGCAATAACCAAGACACTGTGATATTGCTACAAAGGTAGACATATACATCGATGGAAGAGAATAAACAGTTTAGAAATAGATGCAAACATATACGGTCCATTGATTTTTGCTGAAAATACTGAAATAAACCAATGTGAATACAACAGTCTTTTCAGCAAATGGTGTTGGACAACCGACTATTCATATGCAAAAAAACCCTTAACTTTTAACTCACACCACACATTAAGATTAGTTCAAAATGGATGAGACCTAAACATAAAAGCCATAACTGTAAAACTTCTATAAAGTGGAAAACAATTTCTATAAGAAAGCATAAAAGAAAATCCTTACAACCTTGGGGATAGGCAAAGATTGCTTAGGTAGACCACAAAAGGACACACTGTAAAAAAAAATTAACAAATTTAATGTTATCAAAATTTAAAACTTGTCCTCTTTAAAAGACACTATGAGGAAATGCAAAAACAAGCCACAGATTGGGAGAAAACATTTGCAATCCATATATCTGACAAAGTACTTGTATTCAGATTATATATATAAAGAACTCTTCCAACTCTATAACAAGAAAATAAACACACACTCAATTAAAAATGGGCAAACGATGTGAACACTCCACAAAGGAAGATCTATGAATAGCCAATAAACTCACGAAAATACTAAACAACATCATTAGTCATTAGGGCGGTGCAAATTTAAACTAAAATGAAATACAACTACACACCTATTAGAGTGGATAAAATTTAGGGATTGGCAATACCAGGAATTGGTGAAAATATGAAGTAACATTGCTTGTAGAAAACAGTTTGGCAATTTTTTATAAAGGTAAAAATACTCACCATCTCACTCTTCAGCATAGACCCAAAAGAAAGAAAGAAACCAAAAGAATAATGTGTCTATGCACATGAAAGTTCAGAGCAGCTTTATTCATAATAGCCAATCATTGGAAACAACCCAAATGTGTGGTATGATTGAATAAATAGATTGTGGTATATTTATACAATGGAGTACCAATCAGGAATAAAAAAGGAAAAAATTACCGATACATAAAACAACATGGATGAATCTCAAAAATATTATGGTGAGGAACACAATCCAGATACAGAAGAGAACATATTAATACTATCTGGTACCACTGATGCAAGCAGTCAAAACTAATGTAACATTCTGTTCTAGAACAGGCAAAACTAGTCTCTGCTAAGAGAACCCAGATCCGTGGTTTCCTGAGGATGGAGGTGGGAAACTTTGAATGCAGCGTGTGTGTCTATGTATATTTTTTCAACTGGCTTAACCTAAAATCCCAGCAGACATAAGCCTAGCATAGCAGGAACTGGGACTATAAAGCCTAACTTCCATAAAATTAAGTGCAGAGACTGTAAAAATTTATTTCTAAGAAGTTGTACTTTCACCAGATGAACAAGGTGACAGGGCGAAGCACACATGCAGGGAAACTGGCCTTGGGAAAAGCCTAGGAACACTACTCATTGAGATAGGAAGGAGGAAGGACTGAAAATAGAGATGTTTTGAGGGGGATGCTACAGAATTGGCAGCCTTTTGTCTCTCTGCATAGCAGGAGAAAATGTGGATGGGGTGGGGGTGGGGCTGGAGGGAAATGAGCAAAGTTTGCAATGGCCACAGTGAGGAATTGGAAACAAGATGACCACAGGAGCGTGGTATTGGGTCTGCTTAGTGCCAGGTGTGGCCAGAAGTCACTCGTTCGTGACTATGTCAACAAGTCTTCAAGCCAAAACGTCTGCTCTCAGAGTCCTGGTTCTGTTTTTTCACATGTGGGCATTTGAGCATTTTGAAAATGCAGAAGATTATATGTACATAATGTGTGTCTGTGTGTGTGTATATATACACGCACACACATGAGGACTGTCCGGAAAGTATCCAGCCAAGTAATTTGAAAAATAGGAACAAGAATGGCTGGATACTTTCTGGACAGCTCTCATATACATATCTCGCATTATACATCTCTGGGTAGTGCGAGTATGATGGTGTCACTGTGTTTGTGTTACTACATGCTCCTAACTCTTCTCCTTTCCAGTTTAACATCTCAACCCATCTCAACCTACAATTCCTCAAAGAGCAGATATTTTTCCATCTTGGTAGTTTTCTCTTGGAAATAGATAAATAACAAAAAAAATTAATAATTCTTCATATTACCTTATGTGATGGTTCACTTTATGTGTCAACTTGGCTGGCCACAGTGCCCAGATGTTTTACCAAACATTATTCTGGATGTTTCTGTGGAGGCGTTTTTTTTTAATGAGGTTCACAAAATAAATTGGTGGGCTTTGAGTAAAATAGATTGCCCTTCATCTTCATTATGTGGTGGGCCTTGTCTGATCAGTCGAAGGCCTTACTAGAACAACCACTGACCTTCCCCAAGCAAAAAGGAATTCTGCCAGCAGACTGCCTTTAGGCTGCACCTGCAACTCTCCCCTAGGTCTTCAGCCTGCTGGCCAGCACCAACAAACTTTGGACTCACCAAGTCTCTACAATCACATGAGCCTAATTCCTTAAAATAAACCCAGATAGATAGACACAGATATAGAAATAAAGACAGATATAAACATAGACATAGATGCAAATATAAACATATATAGATATACATATACAATCCTGTTGGTTCTATTTCTCCAGAGAGCCCTAATATACCTTATAAAAAGTGCTTTCACATAAGCTATCCAGTAGGTGGATTGTGGAAGCCATTGCGCCAACCACCCTTATAAAGCCTTTTCACATCTCTTTCACTTGGAAAGAGACATAAACATATAATCCCTTCTCCATTTCTTCTCACTAACAGTAACTTCCAAACTCCCAACCCCACAGAGGCCACCAAATTTTTGTGATATCTAGTCTATTAATAGAGATTAGAAGAGTTACACAGAGATGTGTTAAGCCTCAATTCATTAGTAGCATTTAAAAAAAACAGTGAACGAGAGCTTGTTTATATCCCAATTTTCTCATTATCTTCAAATAAATTGCTCTTATTCAAATAATACAGTGTTTCCACCATACTAATTGTAAAGATTATTCCTTAAGTGGATTTGAAATTTAGCATCTGATTTTTCTGGAATAAAGATGAGTAATAATTATTATCGAGAACAGCAACAGTTAGGCTGATGCAATTGGCAACTCACCCACATATTTCCAAAAACGGCCCCCCTTTTATAGATCCATGGTGTGATACTAGCACCCTTCTCGTGCTGAGCTGCCGGGGTCTTTTCATTGATGCCGTCCACTGACAGATCATTACTTTCAAGCCAACAAACCCTTGTTCCTCTGTTTAGGATGGGAAGTGAATTGGAGAACGGTATACATGGGATATATTCTCTCTCCTTTCAACTCTAGTTATGTAGGATTTTGTTTTGGGGGTGGAGCTGCTTTAGGTCATAAGCACTGCACAGCCAACCCAGACATTAAAATAGTGAAACTGTTTCGTACTTGCTGAAGAATGGCTGCTACCCAACGCAAACCCCTCCACCTCATATACCACTTCCTCTTCTCTGGCCCATCCTTAGTATACTTCCAAGACCTTCCCACGATTTCTAACCAAAGGGATAATGCATAGCAGAGTTGGGACCTTCGGAACCCTAATCTGGAGCTATGCCAGCATTCATTCCAGTCAGTATCCATGCCCTAGTGATTGCTAAATATTCTAAATATCATACTTGATCGGCAGAGAAAGTTTTGAGCATCTTTTCCTTTTTTTTTTTAAATCATAGACAGACTTTTGATTACTCAACTTGTTTTTGTTGAAAAAATAATATTAAAATAAGAAACAGAGCATTTTTATAGCAATCTATACTTTGTAGCTCTTTCACTACATTGGCCTATTCAACAACTATTTATTGAGCTCTGCCATGTTCTAAGCACTGCAGTGGGAATTTACACAAACACACACACGTACGTACACATCCTTTACTCCTCACGGCAGTCCTGTGACTTAGGTAGTACTATAAGAATGTTTACCACAAACCATATTAATAATAGCTTACACTATTCTGTATGCTAGATGACAGGCTGTGAGCACTTTACATGGATTGGCTGATTTAGTCTACAATAATGTTATGAGATATACCCTTTCATCATTTCCTATAGATAGATGAGTCAACTAGGACTGGAAAAAGTTAAGTCACATCCTTAAGGCTAAAAAGCTGATAGGAACAGAGCAAGGACACTTATCCAGGTTTTCCAATTCCAACTTTCCCCTGCTTTCTCCACTGTCCCATGCTCCCTTGCATTGGGGGTTGATATTGGCAGAAATATTGAACGACTAGCTTGAGCTTTGATTTTCAGCTTTAGTGTTGGCATCTTACATTTTTCACATTAGAAAAGTGGCAAATTCATACCAAACCCAACTGATTTCTAGACAAAGCTCTGTTGTAGTTTCTTTTTGCTAATACTTGTCTTTAAAGGATAGGCATGTTCCTAGCCCCTAGAGGCTCGTCCTGTGTTTTTCTTACAGATTGTATTTATTATCTGAAATGGTGATGTCTTTCTCTGGATATCATAGAGCAGGGGGAAGACTTGGCCTTGTCCAGGGAGGAATGCCACACCATAAGCTCTGAGGACAGGAACTATGTCTGTTTCACTGTATCCCAAGCCACCAAGCCAGTACCTAGAACATAAGAAAATAATAAATACTCTTTGAATACAGGAGTAAGTGTGAATGAAAGGTGGTGCTTTTTAAATGTCTCCAAAAGATACAATTGTCCTAAGTATGATAACCATGTGTTTTAGCTCCCACAACATTCTGCAGGTTAAAAATTCGCCACACCCAGTGTATGGTGCCTAGCACTCGGTTCTCTCTTTATTCTTTTAAACGACAAATACTTACTGAAATATTCATTGATTTATTTAACAAATATTTGCTGAGCACCTGTTATACCCGGGCAACGTGCTGGCCTCTGGGAGTGCAGTGATGAATGAGAAGATAAGCCAGGTCCCCTCCGCAGGGAGCCTTGGTACTAGCGGGGAAGAGGGGGCAGGGATGAACACATCCAATAAGCAAGTTAAAAATAATAAACAAAATAATCACCGATTGTATGAAGGGCTATGAGGAAGGTAAACATGGAAAAGAGACAGGGTAGCTAGGAGTAGTGATGAGAAGGTGACCGTTCAGTCGAGAGACCTGAAGGATGAGGGAGATGCAGCCGTGCAAGGAGAGGAGAGAAGGGCATTCGCAGCAGAGAGGAGCACGAGTGCGGGGGGTGGGGAGGAGTATGGAAGGCAGGTGGCAGGTGGCTGCTGGGCTCCAGTGGGCAGTGGGGAACAGGGAGGGCTCCATGGTGCAGTTCAGATTTTATTCTCAGAGCAGTGTAAGGCCAATGAAGGGGAACAAAAATAATTGTCTCTTTACTTAAGAATAGGCTGAAAAATTCAGACAGAAAAATTTACATACTGCAAGATTTCACTTACATAATATTCTTGAAATGACAAAATTATAGAAAGGGAGAACAGATTAGTGGTTGCCAGGG
>VBSM01002608.1:87137918-87154060 GCA_008086735.1 Cheirogaleus medius
AATTAAAAAAAAAAGAATAGGCTGAGAGGGAAAGTAAACAGGGGGATGATGTGGCTCAGACTCAGAAGGTGGCAGCAGAAATGCAGAGAAGTGAGTGGATTCCGCTCTGTAGCAGCTGGGTGTATCAGATGAGGGCAGGGAGAGGACCTGGCTTAAGCTACCAAGACAGGGAAGAGCAAGGCAGGAGCAGGTTGCAATCAAGAACTTTCATTCTGTGCATGTGGCTTTGTTTTCCATTGCATGTTAAGACCCAAATGGGAATACCAACAAGCAGTTGGATATACAAGTCTTCAGTTCAGGAGAGAAAGAGAGCAGAGCTAGAAGTAGTAAATTTGAGTATCAACAACAGATAGATGGTATCAAAACCAAGCCAATCCATACAAGGACTTGCTTGTCTAAATGGCATTTATGAACCATGCTCATTCTATTATCTTGAGCAAATAATCTCTTCGTGCCTCCATTTTCTCGTCTATAAAATTAGAATGGAAGTACCTCTTCTTAGGGTTGCTGTGAAGATTAGTAAAATCACCCATGTGCACAAGTACCTGGATAAGCATGCCTAGAACACTAATGTAACTGGTTTATATTTTTTCCCACAGGTGCCTCCACACGCACTCTGGGTGTGACTGTTATAAGACAAATAAGGCCTGAATGCCTTCCACCAGGTCGCCTCAGACATGCTTGCTCCATCAACCTCTGGAGGTCCTGGCTGGTCCCTTTGCTGGCCTATGTCCTCACTGGCCATCCCAGGCAGTTCAGCCAGCTTTGAACACTCAGAATTCTCCAGGCAAGAGAAAGGCATCAGTCTTATGGAGGGATATGTCAATATTTCCTCATGGCAGACATCTCCCCTTTCTAGGTTTGCTTCGAGGACTGCCCTAACTTGGTGTAAGGGGACAAGCCTTCTTTTCATCCCCCAGAGTGAGGAGCCAGGAAACGCCAAGATACACCTATTCCTATAAATCCCCCTGAAGCCCCTTCCCAAGCCTTCTATTTCATAGTTGAAGGTGACTGACAAAGTTGGTAGTCAAAGATTCTGTTTAGTCGTCTCTTAGTAAGTAAAGAAATGTGTCTAGTGTCCCTATTTATAATGTGGAGAACTTGTACATGTAATCAGCTTTGGACTTGAGCCAAAATTCCAAACAAAACAGGAAACATCCCTTTTCCCATCATATATATGTTACTTTAAAGTTTTTTCTTAGCATCAAATTTATCAGTCCATATGATCCCCATGCAAATAAATACTGGTCCAGGAATCTTAAGTTTAAAGAGACTTAGGATGACCGACAGTATATAATTTTGCCTCTTCTTTCTATATGCTTATGACATTGAATTATAAATATTAACAAAGCATTATCAAAACTTGTATTATAGAGCAGTTTGTCAAAAGAGTCATCTGGTTGACTTTTGAGTTGAAGGGAAGGTGATAATTAACCGATCCTTCTCTTCAGAGTTCAAAACTAATTAAGAAATAGAGTCCGATGCATGGAGGCCAAAGTATAAGCCTTATAATTTAGAAAGGCTAGGCTGAAGGATGTAGTTTATCTGGTAGTAAAATGTAGGCTTCCTACCCCTCCCCTCCAATACCAACTCAGAAATGCAGGCGCCATGTTCGGCGAGATTGGTCCTAGGGCTACCACGCAGAGATGGGAGACATGAATGCATGCTTATTGTTGGCAGACGGAGCCACTTGGCCTATTTTGAAAGGAGGGACAATCAGAAAAGCTTGGACAAAAAAAGGTCAGACTTTTCTTGCCTTCCAAATGAGAGTGGTGAAAAAGGAGACAGATGCTAAAAGTGTTCCTTGCATCTTTTTCTTTCCTTCCTCTTCTCAGGAAAGGAAGGATGGGGCACAAGAGAACTCCCTCAACAAGAAAAATGAAATGCTATAAAAATAGAGACTAGAGAAAGATCACCCAGAAGTGGAAAAACCCAGGGACAGCAGCATCCATGGACGCCCATTTGCTCTGAGCCTGCAAGGTGTGATTTTTTTTTTTTAAGGAATGCAGGAAGCAATCTGTTCAGAGGGAAAGCGTGACTGACTGAAAGACAGGCAAGGAAAGGCGGCTGGGCTCAGGGAAAGGTGAGTGGGCCAGGCAGACTTTAAAATGCAGGGTTTCGATGGGGGAACAGTGGGAGACAGTGAAAAGACAATCTGGAGCCAGGCCAGGGAGGGTTTGCTCACAAGCCAAGGAGTTTTTATTAGGTCATTAACATGCAATGTCAGATTTCGCATCAAAAGTTTAGTTTATTATATCTCAAACAAGAAGCAGTACAATTAATCAAAATACGCATCTAAACTATCAACACAGTTTTGTAATCTTAAGAGTAGCTTGTTTATGCCAGCAGTGAAGAAGCCTGGAGAATGAGTGGCAATGAAATGACAAAAGGTACTTTCCACAACTTGTTGAGAATTGAATATTTTTCCTTGTGAAACATGGTTTCACAAAGCCTGGAAGAAGTGGTAGTCAGTTGGTGCAAGGTCTGGTGAATCTGGTGGATGACAGAGAGATTCCAAGTTCAGTCTCTGTAGTTGAGCAGCATTGTTTTTTATGTCGTGTGGTCTTGCAAGAGGATTAGCCTGTCTCTACTGATCAATTTTGACTGCTTAATTGCAAGTATCCGCAGACATCTGCTGTAATCGATTGACCAGGTTTCATGAAGCTGTAGTGGATAATACCAGCAGTGAACCACCGAAAAGACATCATTAGGTTTTTTGGATGAATATTTGGTTTTGGACTGTTTCGGCACTTCATCTTTATCCAATCATTGTTCTGAATGCTTGCAATTGTCAAAAAGAATCTATTTTCCATCACACATAACAATATGGTGTAGAAATGGTTAACCTTTATGTCATGACAGCAAAGAAAGGCAAGCTTGGAGACGATTTCTCTTCTGATGGTCATTTAATTTATGCAGAACCCATCTATCCAGCTTCTTAACCTTGCTCATTTGTTTCAAATGGTCTATTATTGTTGGAATAGTAACATCAAAACTTGCTGCTAATTCATACATAGGTTGAGATGGATTCACTTCCACTACAGCTTTCAGCTCATCATTATCCACCTTGGTCTCAGGTCACCCACATGGCTCATTTTCATGATTAAAATCACCAGAGTGCGACTTCTCAAACCATCAACATATTGTGCATTCATTAGCCACATCCTTCCCAAACACTTTGATGGTATTTTGAGCTATCTGCACTACAGTGGTAACATGATGGAATTCATATTCAAAAATAACATGAATTGTTGACTTATCCATGGTTTCACAAATATTGCTCTAAAAAAATGTGAAAGGTGATCACAAGCCAAAACATGTGTTTGAAAGACTGAGGACGTACCTTCACAATAGGAAAAAAAAACTCAAGAAGTGTCAGTGAAATGTCAGAGATATCAACTGTCAACTTAGTACTTGAGGAAATCGGACATTTCATATATAATGACCTAATATATTCTTTGGCCAGGAATTGGAAGGCAGTCACAGTTTTTGAGTAGGAGAGGAACATAATTATAACAATGCTTTAAGAAGATTAGGTGAGCAGCAGGGTGTGGAATATATTATCTGGGGAGCCTTTGGGAGCAGGAAGATCAGTTAGAGGCTCCTGTACAGATTAGAAATGGAAGTAACATTAATTAGTGTCATTGCTGTGGGACTGGAAGGCAAGTGACATTTGTGTAGTGCTTTAGAGTTTACAAAGATCTTGTTGCATTAATTACCTCATTTGATACAGCACTTGTGGGAAGTAGTTCAAGGATAAACACACTGTAAGACAGTTTGCAGTCAATAAAAGTTAATTGAATAAACAGAAGGGAGACTCTAGAAGACCTGGTGACTATAAATAGGAAGGAACCTGAGTGGGGAGTCGAAGATGGCTCATATCCCTCAATAACTATTAATAACATAATTCTCTCATTCTCCAAATATTTAATATTTACTGAACTCTTACTATATGTCAGGAGCTGTTCCAGGTGCTGGAGTTAACAGCGAAGAACGTTAGAGACAAAGACCTTATCTTCAGTGAGCTCATATACTAATGAGAAGAGAGAATTAATAGATATATAAATAAATATAAACATTAGCTGGTAAAGGAAAAAATAAATCAGGATAGGAGGACAGAGGGTCGGGGAGGTGCTTTTTGTAGATAGTGTGTCAGAGAAGCCCTATTTCCGGAAGTGACAACTGAACAGAGGGCAGAAGGAAGGGAGGCAGTGAACCATGTGAAATTCTGGAGCAGGAGTGTTGGGGGCAGGGTGAATAGCAAGGAGAATCCCTGAAGTGGGGGCCTTTCTGGTGTGTTCAAGAGGCAGCAAGGAGGCTTGTATAGGCACAGCGGAGTCAACAAGGAGGAAGTGGTAGGAAATGAGTCCAGAAAGACAGCCAGAAGCCAAATCCCGAAAGGTCCCATGTAAGCCAGGTTAAGGATCACCTTTCTATGGAGGAATCATCTGTAGAAGGCAAGAGTGGACAGAGACCAGTGAGAAGTAACCACAGGAGTCCAGGCAAGAGATGATGATGGCTTGAACTAATGGTTTTGTTAAAGAAAATGAAAAATGGCCAGATTGCAGATCTATGGTAAGGTAAAGCTTATAGGATTTTTTACTGGATTTTATGTAGAGTGGCAGAAAAAGAAAACCTAAGGATGCTTCCAAGGTTTGTGCTCAGAGCAGCTGAATAAATGGTGGCACCCTAACTGAATTGGGGAGCATTAGGCAAAGGCATCAAGGGCTTGGCTTAGCACCTGTTCGATTTGATAAACCTGCTGGACATCCAAGTGGCGATGTTGCAAAGGAAGGATATGATTCTGGAGTTTAGGGGAGATGTCAGGGTTAGAGATATAAATATGAGATGGCTTCACCACCAACAAAGATAGAGAAGCCAGGAAAGAGAAGCCAGTTCACATACTTATTTGGTACTTACTAAGTATGTACTATATGTAAAGCACTTTGCTAGGCCTTGGGGGGTGCAGAGATCAAAGACATAGCCCTTCCCTTCAAAGCACTCATAATTCAGTTGGAAATCCAAGCAGGTGAATCCACAGCTACACCACAGTGTGATAAGTTCTAGAGCAGAAGTTTCCAGGGGGTGCTACAAGAGATAGCAGGGGGGCTTTTGATCCAGGAGTTCAAGGAAGACAACACCCAAGAAAAGTTTTGAGAGTTAAAGAAGGGTTGTCTGGGGGAAAACAAAAGAAAGCCAGGCCCAAGAAGAAGGGTGTTTTAGGTAGAGAGAACATGGTTTTCAATAGCATAGAGACATGTGAAACATGACGTGTTCATGCAAATGCAGTTATTTGACATGGCTGGAAAAGAGGGTGCTTGCAGGAGAGTGGCAAGAGATGAGCATAGAAAGGTAGGGGATAGATTAGGAAGTTCTTCTCAGCCCATACTAGGGAGTTGGAGGGGGAAGAAGAGAAGTTCCGTTTTAGAAATGCTGACTTTGAAATACAAATGGGATGTGTCTAGAAGGTAACAGAAAATGGAAGACCAGAACTCCAGAAAAGATCAGGGCCAGATTTCTATTTCCATTTCTGTCTATATCAGTGATATTTCAGAATCTCCCTCATGAAGATCATTGTTAAAGCCATAGAAGAAAATTAGATATTCAAGAAATACAAAATGCAGAGAAAACAGGGGCAGTAAAAGAACAGAGGTGTAGGCAGTGCCCACAATGAGAGGACTAGAAGAGGAAGAAGAGTCTGGATGGAACTCTCCAGGAAAGAACAGTCAGGAGCATCCAGTACATCATCCCCGTAGCCGAGGAAAGAGAAAGATGCACCAAGGAGACAGTGTTTGGCGATGTCAAATGCTGAGAAGTCACAGAGGGTAAAAATGGAAAGAAAATCATCAATTGTCATGATCAAATGGTCCCTTAGGGAAAATACTTTAGGAGGAAGTGAAGGTAAATGTCAGCAGCAAGGGGTTAGCATAATTAGGGTGAGACTGAGAAAGTGAAAGCAGAGAAGGCAGGCTTCTAAGCCTTCTTTGTCATGCCCGTCCCATTTTCCTGCCTGCCTTTGGTACTCCACCTTGACTTGGCCCTTTTCTCCTGGCATGTTGTCCTCTCTCTCTCATCCCCGCTGTCTTCTGTCCCAGTGTGATGGCATCTCTCGCCAGCAACAATTCTAGCACTCAGCCAACTACCATGTTATGAACTGAATCATCAAGTAGACTTTATCAGATAAGGAAATAGGTCAAGCATTATCGTGATGTAACAGGTGCTATCATAGATTCTGCATAATGAACGGAATATCTCGAAGAACACCTTTGACTAGAAGAATCCCCACTAATCTGTTAACATTGGTAACCCCCCAGGGTTTTGGCCAGTAGGAGGATATGGTAAGGGACGCATTTTCATTTTCACAATACACACAACTTTATTGTTTTGGGTGGTGGTGGTTGTTGTTTTACAAGAAAAATGTATTGGTTTTCTGATTTTAAGTATTTTGGTTAAAAACAAAAGACATGTCCTCTATTCTTCTAATCTGCAGAGGTACCATTTGGCTAAAATTGTCTATATCTCTTCTTCTTGTCTTCATGTTCTCCTCTCATAGTTCTTTGGCAGCCAGAATTAACTCAATGGAAATGTTGGCAAACTCTCGAGTCAGTCATTTGTTCTCTTAAATGTCAGGGCCATACCTAGGTAATTGTTCTTCTGTAACAGTTGATATCTAGCTTTTAATGTAATTGAATCTTTGAATATCCAAAAGCCACTTATGCAAATTAAAACAATGACTCCACTCAATAAGCCAGGAAGGATAACCACAGTCATTATTAAATTAAGTGAAGCTAATCAAAGCCCCATCTTCATAATTTTCTTTTTAGAAATCAACAGCTGAAATAAGTGGAATCAGGAAGGGAATAATGTCACTTAGCCTAATCCCTGCTATTTATAATAATAAACAGCACAAATAGCAAACAAATTAACCACTGCTCCCCCTGAGCCACTCAATTACCAAGTTATGACAACTTTACCTCCTACTTCTCAAGTCTATTTTTCCATCACTGACTCACTCTGGCCACATTTCCTTTCTCATGGACCATAATGATAGCCTTCCGCCTCCATTTTTGTTTCTCTTAAATCTATCCACCATACTGGCCACCAGAATGAGTTCTCAAATACAAAACCTAAGCCCCTGCCTTGATGAAAACCCTTAAAAAGGCTCTTAAAGCATCGTGGAATGGCAAAGCTCCCTATTGGAGCATGCGAGATTGTTGGTTTCCTGACTCCTACCTGTGAATCTTCTGGGCTCAGATTCATAGTGCACCAGATCGAGGTCTGTCACCAGGAATGGGAGCTGTTATGTGGAGTGCAGATCACTGCCACACTCCATTTCCCCTCGTGGTGAGTTGCCCTTTGGGGACCTTCCTGTCCTCTGCTATCATTGCACCTTGGTCAAGACCACCACAGTGCACAGTGGCAGGCTTTTCTGGGTGTAACATTTGGTAGGAGGGATTAGTGCCTCCCTTCTCTTTCAGAAGGCTTTTAGGATCCATACGCAGAAGCATTCACTCCCTCCCCAAACCGCTGCAAATGGAGGAGAAACTTTTGCTGAGCCATGAGATTTTTGTTTGTTTGTTTGTTTTAAATAAAGGTCATTGCACACCATTTTCCAAAGTCAAGACATGTCTCGGTTCTTTACATAAAGGATTCTGCTCCAATATGACTTTCTATATTCACCTCTAAATAAAAATTCCACCTCACTAGGCACACTATTACAAATATATGATTGGATTTGTATAAAATTCAACTCACTATAAACACGCACATATATCTTAAAACTTCATATCTTTGCTTAGAAAATTACTTTTCTGACAACATCCTATTATTATTGCTGTTTTGTAGATGGCCTAACAGATCATTTCCTGGTGTCAATGGCACTAAAAGCAGAGCCTTCTCTGACTTTAACCAGAACTCAAATGAATGAATCCCTTCAATTAACTGTTTATTATTTCTTCTATACCAGACTTCTAAAAGAAAAAATTAAGAAGCTAATTACAGATTTATCAGAGACCATTTCAGGAGCTGTTGAAACAGCTTCTGCATCTGTAGACTTCAAACATACATACACACACAAAAATACCTATAGCTCTTGCGATCTGCTGACATTTTGGAGCGCAAGGTTTTCAAACTTGGCCCATTCAAGCCCTTTCGTCATGTGTAACCCTACCTCTAGAAGACCTTACTCTGGCATGTAGAAAATGATGACTGCAGAGATAGGAATTTGCATTGAAAAACAGATGGAAGAAAACTTTAAGGGTATAATGCTGACAGCAATAAAAATATCGGTAGGTCCCACAGACATACAATCAACTAGCAAGCTATGGTCTTTTTTAAAGATCCTTAATATGTAAAAATACAAAAGTTGACCACATATATGTCTTCAAGACTTGCAGCTTTCTGAGCTCATCCATTCTTAAAAGCCCAAGTTAAAGCCAACAAGGAACTTATTTAAGGGCATTAAGCAGCTCTAAAGCCTCTGGGAGGGCCCAACGGCCATGTTCGGAAGCCATCCAGGGAGGCATAAACAAAATTATGCAAGGAGTCTGTTCTTTTGGCTCCAGATTATTGGGAGAGATTAAGAAATTTTTGGGTCCTTCTTCTCACTATAGTTCCTTTTTTTCAAATGATAAGAACCTTATAACTCAATACTTAGCCCCTTTTTGCCTTAATTCTCAGGGAACACAGAGCTCAATTCAGAGCTCCCTGCGGTAGCCCCCCAAAAAAGGTTTGGCAGCATCCACTTTCCTTTTGGAATCACCTTGTTTAATGGGTTAAACTCTATAAAACCAAGGTAGAAATTCCAAATAATTTAATTAAGTGGAAAGCATAATATCATCACAGTTAATTGCTGCTAGACCAAGATACAGACTTAGTATGGTTATGGCCTGTTAAGAAGAGTCTAGATTATCAAAAAACAAATGTCTGCTGCTTCACTTTTGCTGAGTCCTCCTGTCTTCCAGAGTCATCATTCCTTAAATATCCTAATAAGACTGCCTGAGCCCCATACCATGGGTAAACTCTGTGACCACCTTCCCCCAACACAGACTCCCACATACAGACACCACACGCACACCCTCATCCCATCCTCATGCCAGTAACTCCAAGATGCCCCAAGGAGGTTGTGTTTTGAGAAATCAGTTCATCTTCTGGGGTGTCCTCTTTCCCTACTTCTTTGCTCCAAGACTGTTGGTGCAGTGGATACTGTTGGTGCTCCATTCATCAGAGAATTATCTCAACCAAACAGGAACTGCCTTGTCCAGATGATGCCTCCTCCACCCCTTCAGAGAAGGCAGGAGCCAATGGCTGACTGACACAGGGTCTGAAAACCACACCCTTCATGCTAAGAGGAGATCAACCCTGTGGTGCAATTCATGGTCCAGAGAGCTCTCTATGGGATCCTGCCCAAGATGGTCCACAGCCAAAACCACATCTGTGTTTGGCTTTCCTCTCTGACCCTGTTCTCTCACTTCCCTTCTGAGAACACCCTGCAATAGATCACTTTCATAACAACCCCTGTCTTGGGCTCTGCTTCTTGGGAAATTTTCCTGACAGTTGGATTTAGTAGTCTTTTCCTGAAAAGGAATAACAAGTCAACATAGAACAGGAACAGTTCATATTTGAGCACCAATGCTACATTGCTGAGAGAAGGGGCATCGGAGTGAACAGTTGCGACGTATACAGCCCTCTTCTCCAGGCAGGGTTTTGTAAGCCAAGAGGAAAGCATCACACCTATTTTCATGTATCAGAAGCTTTTATTCTGTCCTCTCTTGACTGCCTCCCAGGGAGGAAAGTGAGACCAAAAAGAAGAGGAAAGAAAATCCTTGGTGCAGGCAGCTCCTAGATTTGACACTCATATTTAAAAGTTTCTGAAAGCTGTTAAAATTGACATACAGCATAGGAAGCAGATAATTCAACTCTTACAGATTCGCCCTTTCCCAAACTCACTCCACTCATTTTCTTTCTCAACCACTCTTACCCACAAAGGAAAGGACACTTCCCTCAATTCCTTTAGGGATTGTGATAAGAGCTACCAGAAGGGATATGTGATGCCGTGAGGGAGAGGAGAGGGGATGTGACCACTAGGAGTCCTGTGGGTGGGAGATGTGCAGGTCGGGCATAGCTTCCCCATCTATGGGGTGTGGGTGGTGTAGGGTGCAGTGCATGTCTGCCAGGCTGCTGCAGGGTCCACTCAGGTGGGTGGGCTACGTTTGAGGGATCTACAGGCTGCCACGGGACTAGTGAAAAGGAAACAATCAGCGTCACTTGGTGAGGAGAGGAGGAAGGTCCACAAAGTCTTCACTAAGCATGAGACATCTGATCTGCACCTGAGACTATAAGTGGATTACCCAGGAGAAAAGGAGAAGACGGAAGTCCCAGGCAGAGAGCTCCCACTGCACAGAGCAGCAGATGCAGATGGCAGTGCCGGGACCAGGTAAACACAGGTTACCTGTTGGAATGTAGTGGTCGATGAGGTTAGGAAGGTAACCTGAAATCACCGTGAGAAGGTCCAGAGGATGGCAAAAGTTGTTGCAGCAGGAAGTGCTTTCTTCATGTGTAGCATGAAGACCAATCTGCTCACCAAGTAGGATATATAGATTAGAGAGATGAGAAGGCAGCAAAACTAGTCAGGATGCCTGGAATTGATACCTGGTGCCCATTGTGTACTTATAAGAGGTCAGACACTGTTCCTAGCATTTTACACATTTAATTTCACTTAATCCTCTGACTGAATGTGACAAATACTCTTATGCATCTCAAATAATGGGAGGAAACTGAGATGCAGGTTACTTAAATTGCCCAAGGAATCAAAGCTAGTAATTATGGAAATGAACTAAACCCAGGGAGTCTGACTCCCAAGTCTTCAGGCTTTTCTGCTCCCCTATTCTGAAATAACTTGGGAGAAACGTTGAAGGACTATCCTAGGGCAGTAATAACTGGAATAGGAAAAATGGAACAAAACAAATGACATTTTCAAGTTGAATGTAGGTGAGGCAAAGAGATAAGTAAAAAAAATCTAAGGTTTCCCATTTCAATGAAGCAGGGAAGGGGATTAGAATTAATAAGAGAGGGAGCAGCAGCTTCAGGGCTGAAAATATTAATAATATCAAGGTTTGAGGCATGCTAAGTTTGCAGAGGTTGGGAGACATCCTGGTAAAATGTCTGAAAATGTTTGCCTTCCTCCCAGCCTCACCTTCATCCCTGGCTCAGTGGTAAGACACCTTTTCCCATCGTCCATAACTCGGTATCATGTTCGCTCTGTCCGTTGCACTATCTGTCTGTTCTCAAGACAGCGTCTGGTATAGATGCTGTTTACACATTTATGCCAGTGAGCTCTCTCTTACTGGGTGGCTCTGATATCAATGAGGGGCTTCAGCCCTTGTCAAGGGCATCAGTAAAAATGAAGAGAATGTAATGGGGAGCAGACCGCCTGGCACTCATGCAGAACCCACCTGCCTGAGTGCAAGACAGTCAGCCCTCCCTCCCTAGACAGAACCAGACATCCACACAGGTCAATCAGTTACCAGATTCAGGTAGCCCCCGGGTCCTCTCACTAGGCACACAAGCCATAGGGAATAGAGAACACTTTGGAATATCAGCTACTTCCCTAGAGTATCCATGTCTTCTTTCAAGAACGTTCTTGTTCTTGATAACCTGGTGCTCATTGTGTGCTTATTACATGCCAGGCACTGTTCCCAGCATTTAACACGTTTTATTTCACTTCAGCCTCACTCCGATTGAATGTGACAAATACTTTTGTCTCTCTCCCTCTCTCTCTTTCTCTCTTCTGTCCTCCTGCCCTCTCTCCTTGTTGTTTTTATTAAAGGAAAGTGTTAAAAGAAAAAACTGAGGCACAATACACAAATTTTAGAATTTATTTGACCAAATGATGATTCATGAATTGGAAAACACCAAACTGCAGGAGGTTCTGGGCTCTGTCAAAGGAGCATAAGGGACCGGCTTTGATAAGGTGAATGCAGAAACAAAGGAAATATTTGATGGGTTACAGTTATTCCATTCTCTTTTTGGTCTATTTTGCTGAAAGTCCCTAGTTGTATAAGTTAGTTGGCTGCTTCTGATTGGTTGAGCTTAAATTTTTCTCTAATATAATATTTATAAGTAATGACCCAAGTTAAGTTGTGCTTATGTTTGCAATTTAATCAAGGTTAAGGTTGTTTTCAAGGCCTAACTGGTTTTGTCTGCTCAGGAATTCTTCAGTCCTGGTCTCCATTTCAGTTTGCTTTCACAATCGCCCCTCTTAGGTCAAGCTGAGAGGGTGACCAGATAGTACAGTGATCCTCTCAGTTACTACCACTGAGGGAGCTGACGTAGTCACTGTGACAGAGAGTCATGTAAACATTATCACCATCGATAGTTGCATCAGGAGGAAGGGTGATATTGTCACTGTCAGTGACAACTCTAGAGCCATCGTTGGCCAGGCAGTTGAGTTCCTCGAGTTGTCTGATCCTACGGCAATCGTTGATGTGTGAGTGGCTGCTGGAAAGCATTTGAAACCCTTGAGAGGATATCATGCACTGAGGAGATAAACACAATGACTATAAAGAGAGTAACAGCCAGGGATTTAAGAGTTCTCTAAAACAGAGATTCCCAAGAGCCAAGACTTAGCCAACTAAACAAATCACCGGGAGTAGCATCACCTATTTGATGAAAAACTTGTATATGCTCTTTAAGATCTTTTAGATGTTTGGGCAACAATTCCTGATTTATTAACACAGAAGCTACATTTTTTTTTTACCAATAACAGCACATGCACTGTCCTCTTGAGTAGTCAGGGTAATATAGGATTCATCTATTTTGCAAAACTACCTAAGCAAGGCTAGAGACCTCAGTTTGTAAAGCTTAGAGAGAAATGGAAATGTCATTAAAGCTTTTTTTCTAAAGTCTTGGGGACATTTATAGTAGCCTTTTCTAATCAGAAGTGCCACGGAAGGAATCAATGTCCTGACAAATGAGTGAAACCCAGAACTGCGTATAGTGAGAGAGTTAGCACCACATGGGTTTCTCTCAAGAGGAGTTATTTTATGGACAAATGAGTCAAGATTAACAGTTTTGTTGCAGAGAAGGTATTTTGTCTCTGAACATTAGAAGTCACTCTAATCCACAATAATCATTCCAATTTGGACGTAATTCTTATACAAGTTTGTGTTGGATTGGAAATAAAGTCCTATTCCTATTAAGGTAAAGTTAAATTTTGAGGCTCTCAGTTTGGGCAAGTCTCAGATCTATCACTCTAAGTTTCCTTAAGAACTAGGAAGCAGCAGCATTCCCAATTACTGAAGTTAGGTGAAAAGAGGAGTTTGCTGTAGGCTATGGGACTGGGAAACAGCCAGTTCAGGAAAATCTATTTCAATGACAACATTAATAATGGGTAGAGGCAAAGGAGGATTCTGTGTGGTTACCCTAGGAAAGTCTAATCCAAACAGTTTCAACACATAATTGACGAGTGATAAATTCCAGAGAAGAATAAATCTAATCACAAAAAATACTGAGCAGGGATTTTTCTTCATTTGAGGATGGGTGGAATTTATAGTTGGGTAGGACTAGTTAGTTAGGCTTTGGGGATGTGTCCATATCCAAGTAGGTTGATACCAGACTTGTCTTATCGGCTGGATACATATAAAAATATATCATGTTCTTCATCTATGGGCAAAAATCCAGCATTCTGACTGATTAGTTTTAGATGCTATTTTTTGTACAGTATCCACTGAGGAGTATTTGCAATCAATGCCAGTAAGGCCTAATAAAGCTATTAATAACAAAAACATTTTAATCATGGTGCCAGTGATCTTGCATCATTGACAGATGCAAAAGACTCACTATTCATTGTGTCATTATTTATACTAGCCGAAGACTGGAAACAATCTAAATGTCTATTGATAAGGGATTTATAAGCTATGGTATGTCCCCACAATGCTGTTGATGAGCCTTGCAGAAGAAAAATGAGAAAGATCTCTATGTACTGACAGGGAGTGATCTCTAAGATAAACTGTTAGGTGCAAAAATCAAGGTGCTAACCAAGATAAATAGTATGTGAACTTTATATAGACATGCATAGAAATATATATGCTTATATTTGCAAAAAGAAATACTGGAAGAATGAACCAGAAACAAAATTAGTAACCATTAGGCAGCTGAGGCAAACAGGGTGCAGAGCATAGGCTAGAAGCAGGAGTACCCTGGGTCTAACTATATAATTTTGACTTTGGAATTACATAAATGTTATGCATATTCAAAAAGTGAAATTCAATTTTAAAAAAGCATGAAAACATCTCATGCAGACATTAAAAGGAGCTATTTTAGAGAGGAGTCAAACCAAGGTATAACTGTGGTGTGTGGCCCTCTGAATAATTCCCCCCACCAAGTAGGGTAACCTACTAGTGCCTGCTTAACACTCTAGATGGCTTTCTGAGGATACTCGTGAAATGAATTGAAGACCACTGAGAGGGAAAAGACAAGGAATGAATGGATAGAAAAAGGGAGACCATATGGATCAGGAAGAGTGAGGCCAAGAGGAAATGACAAGAGAACAGGAAGTGAGAAGAAGCACAGACAAGATACTGCTTCCCCAAACCACTGCCCCTACCAGTCTGCAAAGCCTTCCCCCTGAATCTTGCCAGAGATCTTTGTCATTAGCAAACACTGTTTTGATAATAAGTTAAAAATATTTTTTCTAGCAGTCCCAGTTATTTAGGGGAGACTCGCCTCTCTGTTAGCACTTTCGCTTGTGTGGCAGGATACTATTTTAAGGTGCTAAAGTGTGTTATTCTTTCTCCCTATGTCTCCCTCGTTTCGCTCCCTGCTTCCCTGCTCCCCATCTGAGCAGGTAGGCACCTATGTGTTCCTTACCTTGGGAAGCAGATGCGGATGGTAGAAAATAAAAGCCTGTCGGTCTAACATTCACTGTTCCTTCAACGTCCTGCCCTAGGGAAGAGGATGGAGGAGGGAGTAAACAGTATCTGGGGTCCTGAGGACAGAGAGGCTCCAGCTACCATTCCTGAAGAGAGGGGAAGACATGTGGGAATGACCACATGGCCACAGCCCTCTAGGCAAGGAAGCTTGGAGGGAAACAGAGAGAGACCCACTGGGTTTGAAGGGGCTCTGCACACAGGGACCTGCAGGGACCCTGAACAAAGACTAGATGAGCCCCCACCCATTCTTTGGCAGGGGACAAGATCCAGGAACTGTCAGACACAATGTCAGAGAGAGAAAGAGAATGCTGGGACAAAGTGAGTTTCTTTTCCTTTTCTTTTCCCAACAGCCTACCATAACGTAAAGTTCAAAGTTAACATTAAATGGGTTCACAGACCATTTGAATGTAGTGTTTGTTGCACACTTTAATTTTTAGGGTGACATTTATGTCCATTATCTCTGATTCTTTCTCAACCTGGTCAGACACCCTTGCATGGCAAGGGAAATAGAAACTTGGTGCAGGGAAACAAAAACAGGGCATCCCTGGCTTTCTCCAGGGTCTCCCAGACCCTTACTGTCCCCCCACAGTATCCGCCCCACACGGGGTGCCAGTGCCCCAATGCCAGAACCCAGAGACAGTGGCACATCAGAGGAACCAAGAAACAGCAAAGCAACAACAGAGGCTTGCAGAACTTGTCAGAGAAACATGCAGATTATGACCTCTCCGTTCACCTTTATTTCATTCGTGTGCCCAGAATGAAATTCCACAGAGGTCAAACAAATACACTTGACTAAAGAACAGCCAACAAAACTGTCCTGCACTTTGTCTCAAAGGCAAAAAAAAAAAAAAAAAACCAATAAAAGGTCAGACGACGGATGGGGTGGAAGGGGTTGCTAGCTTAAAATACAAAGGGATTATGTTTGTATATACCCATCCCCTCCTCCCCCCTCCCACCCGCCAGACACCCAATAAATGTTATTCCTATACGTCCACTTAGGTGTTGATCCGTTAATACCAATCACGCTTGAAGCTCTGCCTCGAGGGGGGAGGGGGGGCATGGGCAATATACGTAACTGTAATATTTGTACCCCCATAATATGCTGAAATAAAAAAATAAATAAATAAAAACTTTAAAGTTAAATAAAAATTGGTTGATTTAATGCTATGAGTTTAAATATTTACAGAGTTAAATTAAAAATTAAATTAAAAT
>VBSM01002608.1:87154160-87166229 GCA_008086735.1 Cheirogaleus medius
AAAAAAAAAAAAAAAATTGGGCAATCAACCAGTCTCTCCTTACCTAGACTAACTGGTTCTTTGCCTTGCCCACTTTTCACACAGTACTGCAACAAGAACTAACTCACCTGCTGGACCAGGAGCTCCCTGAGGCCTCGGACCGTGTCTCTTCATGTTTTAACCTCCATTGCTTACCACGGTGCCTGGTGCTAGGAAGTGCCCCATAAATATGCAGCGAAGGCGTGGATGGGTGGTTAGATGAGCCCTCAGCAGATGGAGAGATGAAACATTACCTGTGAGACAAGGCAAGTTTCACGACAAATGCGAGGAGCAGGAAATGGGCAGGGTCACAGCAGCGTGTTTTGTTTTATCTGACCTGTGGGTGGTAGATCTTAGTGATGTAGTGAGCTCTCAGCTCATAATTGGAGAGAGAGGGTATCAAAGTGTATCTGAGGTCCTGGTCAATATGTGGCAGTAGGACTTTCTCAAAAGCAGTAATAGTCAAAGATCATGGCAGGTGATAGTGTTGTGGGCTTATGGACAATAGATAAGACCCCTTGACTGAGGATTTTGTTAAGGGATATGCAAGGAATAGCAATTCAGGAGAAATCTCTGGGCCCAGGAAGGAATCAAGAGGATTAATAGGGAACCCAAATTAGAAGTCCAATTAGATGGGCCAGACTGATGATGGTTACATTTTGTTGGCACATGGCTGCTGAGAAAACACAATATGGAGATTTAGGCAAGACTGATGCCAGATCCCACCCTCCTGAAAGAGACAAGGGTCTTCATATTCTCCTCGGCAATCCCATTCCAAGTCTCCTATATATTCACCCTCTCCCCTCCCAGCCATCAGCACCTAACTATGCCCAAGTCTCTCCCATATTAAAAAGGAAACAAACCCATCAACATATAAACAACTTTCCTTCTCACTCCTCTTGTGTGCACCCAGCTGGGTAGCCCCTTCTCCACTCATTAGACTGCTCTCACTGAGGACAGTGATGCTGTCATTGTTGCTAAACCCAAAGGACATGTTTCAGTATGCATCCTCTTTGCAGCACCCAACACTATTGACCACTTCCTCTTTCTTGAGGGTTTCTTCCCACCTTCTATCTCCTCTTTGTGAATTCCTCCTTCTCTGACCATTTCTTCCTAGAATGTCGGTGCTCCTCCTGGTTTTCCGGGGTGTTCTTTTCTCATGCTATTGACCCTCTTATAAGATGTCATCCACTCCCTTGCCCCATACCTGGATGCCAATGGCCCCCAAATCTATTTTTCATCCCAGATTTCTCTCCAAATCACCATACCTATATACATGCACCCATGTCCTGGACTTCTCCCCTTGGCTATTCCACAGACTGAAGTGCACCGTTTTAATTCTGTCATGCTGAGGCAGTTTTGATCTTAAGGACAAACATGAAACTGACAAGGGCCAAAATGATACACTGCAAATTTGTTACAGATGAAAAGCTGACCTGAGATTTGCAGATCATAGGTAATTTTTTTTTACTTTCAAAATATTAAGGGGTACAAATATAAGGGATACAAATGGACCCCTTATTATTAAGGGGTACATGGACTGCTTTGATAATACTTGAGTCACGGCTATAAGTGTGCCCATCACCCAAATAGTGTTCATTGTACCCATTAGATAGGTTTTTGTCCCTCCCCTTCTCTCTGCCCTCCTCCCTGCTTGATTTCCACTGAGTTTGTAAATTTCAAAATTGTAAAAATTGTCTCACAAAAATATTTGGCTTGGTAAACAAAAATGTAAAATACAACTGAAAATAGCAAAAATAGAAAATGGTAAAATTATCATTGCTCACAAATTAATGAAAAATCAGAGAGTTGATAAAAGTTTAGAGGTGCGAAATTTGACATGGTAAAGATAGTGGAACTAAAAGGAAATTTACCATGAAAAAGTTGTATCTGTAAAAGTTTGATAAAGATGAAGAAAAAGAAGTTGATAAATCAAGACTTCATTGTAAAATGTACATAGGAAAGATGTTATCCTGATGGAAATAATGTTAGTAAAATAAGAATGCAAGTGGAAACAATTGGAAAAAGTTTAAATATGCCATATGGAAAATAGTTCAAGGGATTAAACTGACTTTATGGAGTTCATCCTGGAATAAATCTTTGCCACAAAATTCATCAGAGTTGATAGCATCCTGATAGAAATGCTTATATTCAAGAACAAAAAAACCCAGCAGGGTCAAAACATTCAAGTCGATGAAGTCAAAATGCCCTGCACTTCCCTTGGATACCTCAACTCCACAGTTTCCAAACTGAACTCACTCTCTACTCCCCACCTAAACCCTAAACCACTTCTATTGTGTTGCCTATCTCAGAAAATGGCACTGTCACCACCAAGTCAAAATTCTGCACATTCCCCTGAAATTTTCTCTCTCTTCCTTACTGCCTTTCCCCCACCTCCAAGTTAGATCACATTCTTGCCTTTTCTGACTGCTAAGTATCTCTCAATGTACTCTCTCCATCCCATTTCCACTGTGAGTCCTGCTGCCGGGGCTGTTATCACATCTGGGCTACAGCCTCTGAACTGGTCATACCAATTCCCTCGACTCTCAAACCACTCCACACGCTGGCAAGTAAAGAGATCTTCCTAAAATGCAAATCTGATTGTCTGCTCTTCACAGGTTCCCTCTGCCCTGCGCCTGGCATCTAAGGCCTCTTGGGATGTTCACATCTTCAGCCTCGCCCCACCATGACAGCTACATTGTGACTCTCTCTGTGCCTTGGACTGTTCATGCTCTCTCCGGTTGAAAGGCATTGCAGTGGTTCTCTTTCTATGCCAAATCCTGCTGCCTTGACCCCAACCCCTAAAACCCTAGTGCTAGTGAATTCCTACTCAGCCTTCAGGAAGTATACAGCAATTGTCTATTTTCTGGTTTATCTCTCCCACTTAATTATAAAATTCTTAGGAAAAGATCACCTTTGTATTCTTAGTACTAAGTACAATAATACTTGTAATTACTGACATGTAATAGGACCTCTTTAAATATTTGTTGAACTAATGGATGCAATTTATGTAATCTTCACAACAATCCTTTATAGCAGGTATTACTACTCTCATTTAAAGAAGCTCAAAGGAGTTAAGTAATTTGTCCCAATCCCCGTAGCATGTAAGTAGCAGTTCAGATTTAAACTTTATCAGTTTATCTATACAGTGCATGTTATTTCTATTCCATCATGCTGTGCCTTTCAACTAGATGCAACCAAAACATGGAGATGAGGACACAGCTCCTACAAATATGGCGTTGAGAGTCAAAAGAGGAGAGTAACGCATCAAAAAATCATTATAACACGGTGTGGTCTGCAGTCGCAGATGCATAGACCACAGGTATATATAGAAAAGAGAATACCCATGGAGATGAGGGAGGTTAAGAAAGATTATGAGGGGGATATTAGAGCTAGAGTTTAAAAGGTGAGAAAGATCTTATTGGCGAAGCTGAGAAGAGAATCCTGGGCAGATGTAGAAAATAAGTTTAGTTTTCTTGTACATCAGTTGCTGCATCAGAATAAGCTTAAGAAATTAATATTCTCTCTGAGCGTATAGACGACAAAGCGGCTAATGCCAATATTTTGACATTTCAAAATTCTGAAATGATTAAATGTACAAGAGTATAAATGCTAGTGAGGACGATTTCTCAGAAACATCAAGCATTATACTGAAAGTGTCTTTCTTGGATGCTACCAGAGTCCTCAGTCAGGCCATTATGAACGTATTTCTTTATGTCTTTTGCCTCATCAATGTATTCTGCTGTGTTCCAAGTGCTAATTAAAATTGCCTGCTGACTGCCAAAGTAAAAGTAAAAGCACTTACATTAAAATAAGTGTCTAAATTAAATGGCTCAAAAAGAGAGTCTGATTCCAAGTTGATAGATAGGTAATTTGCCCCAGTCCCCATAGCAAGTAAGTAGCAGTTTAGATTTAAACTTTATCACTTTAACTATAAAGTGTATGTTATTTCTATTCCATCACGCTGTGCCTTCCAACTAGATGCAACCAAAACATGGATATGAGGACACAGCTCCTACCAATATGGCATTTAGAGCCAACCTTACCCTACCCCATAATTGGTGGGAAAGAAAGCTGAGACTCAGACATAAAACTTAATAAATAGTGTATTTTTCCTGATATTTCTAATTACCCAAAATAATCTAGAACTTTAAGTTTACAAAAAACAGCTTCCAAGCCATCATCATTCCATTATATCCTTTCATTAGACTAAAATGGTTTGATTTGAGATTTTGAGGCTAAATGTGATATTTATATGTGAAGAATACATTGCCTATCATTAATATGTATCTGTGAGTCCCTGTCAAAAAGAAATTTAATCCTTAGTGCATGATTCATTGTCTTATTACCAAATAAAACAAATAAAAATTTATTCTACAAATGTTATGCTGAGATCACTTTTCAGGGAACAAAGTAAAATTTCTTAACTAGATATTGGATTTGGACACTGAGAATAAGACTTAATACATAGTAAATGCTCAGTAAACACAGACTAATGTTCTAATTGTTCTATGCAACAATGTTGGGTAGAACTGCAAGCAAATCCCAATATACACCAACTCAAAAAAAACCAAAAAACTATGAATTATTCTTCAACTTGTGAAGACAGCCCAAAAGTAGTGCTGGCAACCTACGAATTCCCTAATTCCTCATTTCACTTCCGGACCATGTTTGCCAACTTTTCTTTCGAGTCCTTGCCCTGCCACACCCACCATTTGTTTCCTATTTTTCAGCCCTGGAATCTGAAACTCAATCTTGAAGTTCTACTCAAACACCATGCATCTTCCTACTTCTCTTCTTCTGCCCATGCTCCAATGTCTGCCTATAAGGTCCTTCAGTCGCCTTCTCTCAACCCCATTTTCCATCTGGCAAACACATCTTTCAAGACCCACTCAAATGCTGCTTACTTCTAAGCTGTCCTGGCTCACCTTAAAGCAGAATTAATCAACCTCTGGGGGATGGACACGCATGAAGCTATGACTCAAGGGGGGACGGGGGGGGGCAAGGGCAATATATGTAACCTTAACATTTTTACCCCCATAATATGCTGAAATAAAAAAAATTTAAAAAAAAGAATTAATCAACCTCTCCTTTGAACTACCATGTCACTTCATTCATTCCTCTATTGTGGTATTTGTCACATTGCAATGTAACTACTTTGCATAGAAAACACATCTCATTTATCTTTGTTACTCTAGGGCTTTGGATCAGTAGCTGGAACATAAAAGCCAGTCAACAAATGTTTGCTGAGTAAAACATACTAAGGTCTGTTGACTGAAGGTAAGCAATTTTAAGATAAGCATTATAATTTAGAGTAAGGTATTTGAGTTCACCAGAAGAAAAACATTACAAGTGAATGCCAAGTCAACATTTAATGCCGGCCAAAAATAATCCAAGAGGTACCTAAGAATGACATAACTCTATAGCTGAAAGGAAACTTCAAGAGAATCTAGCTCATCCTCTGCTCCATGAATCAAACTGTGGCCCAGAGTACATCTAGGTTTCACAACCAGTAAGGAGCAGGCTGCCTGACCCAGGCCGCCTGACTCCAAGTTTACAGCATTCTCCATTATACTATGCTATCTCTCTATCTGATGACCTTTTCTAGCTTAGTGCCATCATGCGAGATGACATTTTATGGTCTAGTCCCAAACAAATATTTTACCCATTTTGGCACAGAAGCAAAGGAACAGATTGTTTTGAGAAAACTATTCATTAGTCAAAAACAAATGCTTGCATGGGTGAATCCACCTGTGTGTTTATATATGTCCCTGAAGGATTAACGAATACTGCCTTTCTAAAAAATTTAGTTTAAAAAAACACATACTCAGAAGAAAAACTCTTGCTGATAAATTATTCTTTAAAAAAAATTCTCCTAATGCAAAGAAAATTATTTTGCTTTCAAGGGAGAAGCCAGTTACACTGTTCATAAAACAGAACACTGTCCATAAAACACCAATAAAGAAGCCTAATCATACCAATTAGGCATTCTCTACAAAACATTATTAAAATGCTAGAGGGAAAGAAATGACAGATTTGGAGTAGACATTAAGTTGTTCAAAGTCAAAAGAATCAACTTATTTTTGTACCTTTAATTACTTAATATGAGACTCATTTTTTGGCTACATTAAGATAAAGTAAAAACTATGTAAGTGTGTATCAAACTTGTACAAATAGAATCACATTGCATGAAACTTAATATTGTTCAGAAAAAGGATATCTAGCCAACCATGTCAGATCATAAATATTAGCACTGTAATAAATATTAAAACTGAATATTTAAAAATGGTTTGCAGCACTAGGAATGAATTTTTATTTATATAACTGGTGTTACTGCATAAATATATAAATAAAAGGTCAGAGTGTCAGTTAAAAGATGATAAATAATGACCAGCATCTGATTTAGCCTCAGTTTTTTAAGCAATCAAATATTTATGTGTGAATTATACATGCCAAATTTTTAACCCCAGCATATATCTGTCATCAGTGGGCATATGCTCAGGGGAATATGAATTAATGTTATAATCAGCTTAGGCAAAGCATAATTAGGAGGATAAAACTGTCACAAGAAAATAATGCTTACTAAAGCCACAATATGTTTTCTTTTTTATTGCTGTTTTTAAAAATTAACCACAGTACTGTTCTGTTCCATGAAACTGTATACCTAAGTTATAGTATTTATTAAGCATCCATATAGAAGACAAGCAGGAAAAAGTTGTTCATTATTTGAAATTGATACTAAATTGGGAAATGTCAGAAACAACAGAAGCATTTTACATATAAACATAAACTTAGAATTGAGTAGAAAAGATGAATATAATAGATAAATATAAAAGAGCAATTTGAAAATCTAAGTCCTTGAAATCAGATAAACAAATTTCTAAAACACTGAGATTACTTTGAGAATCTGAAAATTTATTATGCATTTGCAATAAATTTTGGTAATCAAGACAAAAGAAAGATAAATACTTGGGTTTGCATAAAAAGAGATAACACTTAAGTAATAGATCCTTGTAAGACCCAGAGACTGTATTCACTTTTCAGTATCTCAGAAACAAGAAGGAGAAAGAAATGGAAACACTGATTAATGAGCAGAATGATAGCTAATTACAAGATGATGTCAGCCTAAATTTAAAGGCCATGGATGTAAAGAGAAAAATTACTCAGTTATTTTAACCCACGAGAGTTCAACTAGAAACACTAGAAAAAAGTAAAAATTTACCCTATATGTCAAATAAAATCTTCCAGTTAACCAACTATTATTTGATGTGTAGCCAAAAGAAGCAATAAATAATTCATCATTGGGGAGTAATAAAAACAGGATAATATAATAATTCTGAAAGTCAAAATCCAAAAGGACTAACAACATAAATTAGGTGGTTAATAAAATCTTCTCTGTTTTCTGAACTCTAAAATTAAAGTCTTTGCTAGCTGGAATTATAAAGAAGCATTTTTGACAGTTATCAAAAAATTTACTGGAAAGTCTAAGTTTATTCTACAAATAGATTCTTGTTAATTAACAGACTGAATGACTAAAACAGTTCCAAACATGACATATCTATTTTTTTATCAAGATAATGAGAAATGAATAATGTTCTTTCTCCTATAAGAGAGAAACTTGGAATGGAACGCCTACTGAGTCATTATCAGGGTCCCTTTCATCAGCATTTTGGAATTTTCCAGAGATTTAAGATCCAATAGAAAATAAACCTTATATCTCATCATGAATAAAAGATTCTATTAGCTAATAAAACATATATTTTTATAAGTTCATACCCTTTTATTACAAAAATAGAACCTACGTTTATGTCTTCAGAACAGAAATCTTTTATAAAACATCCCTTTTAAAAAACTATAGTTTTCAAAAAGTTCTGTTTACAACGGTTTCAGTTATATATTCTCAGGCCAAAAAACTGTTTTTAGAAATAAGATTTTGCTCATGACTGTTTAAGTTGTAACAGGTACATTAGAATCAAAGGCACATTATCTACTTTGTGTTACGTTGTCCAAAAACAAACTGAGCTAGTGTCCTTTAAAAATCCATGGAATAAAGCCCAGAGCAGATAAAACATAATGAGTATCAGTCCAAAAATGATTGCCAAAGATAGAAAATATTATTACTGGAACCCAGAGATTCAATAAACTCACATAAATTTAGTGCAAAGGCTTGCTCTGGGCCCAATCGTATATTTTATTTCTTTAGAACATCAGTTGCAAACCTGTTCAGATTTTTTAAAAACATCAACTCTTAGTTTTCTCTTTGAAGACAAAATGGTGAATAAATTAAATTCAGGAGTACAGTTTGTGAATACAGACACGTGACATTTATAGTTCGGAAAATAGGAGTCATGTAATGTTCAAGTAAATTTTCAACTGAGAAATACAGATACAATTCAAACTGTACTCTATCCTGTGTCTGAATCTATACTACAAAAATTAACTGTACAAGGATTACTAAGTAATTGTCTCAAATACCACTTCAGGTGTTGCTTAATGCTGCCTGAGAGCAGTGTTCTCAGATTTAGGATGTGCATGAAGTACAATACAAGAAACTTGTTCAAAATACAGAAACCCTGAGGCCTGGGGTGAGAACGACAGCCTTAGAGTTCTGGAAGGTCAGGGAGAACTCATCACTCCTCATGCCAAGGGATGAAGGAGTAATGCATAGAGCATAAAGAAGGTGCATAAAGACTTTCATGCCTTTGATGTGGTATCAAAAGTTACTGCATTTGAATTCCCTGCAATCAAAATTTAGACCCAATTACAAAGTGACTCTCTTAAGGATTTCATACTTTTCTACAAATCTTGATAGTACAGGTCTATCTACTATTTTTAACCCAGGGTTCCAAGAATCTAAAAAAGGGTTTGCATGGATTTTAACACAATATTTGGGAGCTAGAAGAGGCAATCAGAACCATTTAGTCCAATACTCTACAGGTGAGAAAATGAAGTAGAGAGAGGGGTCACCTGTGCTCCTTTGGGCAAAGACGTTAGTTGGAGTGTGACAGAGTCCTGGCCTTTTCATGCTTCAGAGTTCTTTCAAGTTAACAAAACACTTTGATGTTTTTGTTACTCTGGAAAAGTGTATGAAACTAATTTCACACATATTTTAGGGGCAATATACTCGAAGCACCATCAAAAGATAAATTGCTTTGTAGTTAGAAAATGAAAACTATGTAGTCTAAATGAAACGAAGTATTCAAAGTTACTGCTAAGGAGAAAGAAAAAAGAAAATCTTATGTTTTTCAGCTCCCATTATAGAATGGGCATTGCCCCCAATGACCAAGGAAAGACACTGAGGGTCCGAGTGGTTGTCTTTCCAGGGTCACATAGTAAATACATATCCAAGACAGTGTCTTTTCCAAGGCTTATAACTATAGGCCCAACATTTTTATACTACATTGTGCCATTCCTAGGAAAAAAGAATGCAGATATACAAACTGAAAAACATCACTTATTTTAAAACTCTTGTTATTTTATGAAATGGTAGACCATAATGATTCGGCTTAGACATTAAGCAATAAGAGTTTATAGGCTTCATTACGAAGATATCCTGGAGCTTTGAATCCACGGTTTATACACAATGCATTCAATGTATTTTGTTTAGTCACAAAGTCTCAATTGTTAAATCTTTAATTACAGAAATATGAAATTATGTAATTTAGTTTTGAATGTTGTGTATACCAAATTTCCATTCTTTTAAAAATGATATTTTTGTGTTTTGCAACAGTAGCCACATAGCAGGTGTAACAACTGCAAGATTCAAATTCTCATTTCTGAACTCACATCCAATATTCATCACTTTCCTTTACAGGGGAAAACAGTGTTAATTGAAAAAAATTAATGTTTGTTTTAAAAATGCTTGTTAGTATGTTGACTTCAATATGGGTTTGAAATTGTGCAATTTCACAACACTCAGATAAAATAATGCAGCTCCAGTGAAAAGACCCAAAAGATGAGAAGTTGCAAATCCCTCAACTTCCCCCATTTCCAGTTTGCTCCTTTTGCTAGCTGTAACACCTTCAGTACCCAGCCTAGACAACTGCTGCTCCCTTCCTCTCCTTGCTATTTCAAAGGACAGGCACAGCCTTTGGAACACAATGTCTTTCCCCAGGCCTGATACAGAAAATGAAGGAAATCCATTCCTACCACTGTAGGAAACAGAATTTGAGATTCCTTCACTTCCAGCTCCTGTTGAGTGAAGCGCAGGTGCAATAACCCAATAAATGTGGTGAGACAATAAATGGAAACTGACATAAACATTGCAATAAAAGCCTACTTCATTCTTGATAATCAGTACTTAATGGAATGGGGATAATGTTTCACTATCAAAGATCAGAGAATAGAATTTGAGCTGAAAGGAACCTTAGAGGCTGTAACATTTTTGCATACCTTTTGATTTTCAAAATGATTTTGAAGATTTGACCAGAGCATTTGTTCTCTATTGGTTCAGGAAGGCTCAGTTTTGACCAAACACAGCTCAAACAGAATTTCATGGAGGATGGTCACGGGAATAATTTAGAAATGTAATCCTCTAAGCTGTCGCGTTTCATACAGGAGAAGGATAAGGAGAGGAGGTTCCTTTCCACCAGAGGCTGGGCCACGGTGGACTCCCAGCTGCTGGGCTGTTTTAGTCCATCTCAGTCCCTCACCCCTGTCTCCAGCCCTGCTGCCAGAGCGCCAGGCGCTTGTGCTGCTCAAAGCAGCCCTCTCTTTTTAGAACTTGCTGAGCGTTTACCATCAAGGAAGCCGTTTGTGACAACAGAATCCTCAGGGCCTTTCTGATAAATCAACATGAGCCCGATTTTGCTCTATTCAGGCACGTTTATATGTGGTTCTCAAGTTTGGGTCTAGGGAAGTTTCCAGGCAGCCTAGTGTTCGTGGAGGAATCGGCTTTGCTTTTGCAAATTAAAAGGGTGAAAAGGCACAGGTGACTACCCAAGTTGGGAGATGAGGATACCACGGTGCCCCTCACTGGAGCACACAGCACTCATGTGGGAAGCGGGTGGCCGCGGTGCCTGCGCCTTCCCCGAACTCGGGGCATCTTCGCTTCCACGGCCCCAGCGCCGGGTGGTCTTGACACAGCGCTCAGAGCAGGGCCACACGCCAAACTGGAAAGGACATATTCGGCACTAAGTAAAATGACGGGGCTAGAACACTGGCGGACAAGGGCCATCTCCTAACCCTAATCCCAAAAGGCAGTGTAGAATGTCCGCGGGCGCGCTAAACGCATAAAGCACTCTGCGCATCCAGCTGAGTCCCCAGGCCGGTCGTCTCCCCTCCGCGCCCCCACCTGTTGTGAAGCTCCCCCAAGCTCCTTCATGCCCAAGTGATTTGGAAACTGCCAACGGACACCCAGAGGCCAGGGAATGTGACGGACGATCATAAATATGCAGAAGAGACGGAGCCAAAATAGCGGACACACGGGGCGGACACTCGCAGGGGTCGGGGACCTGGAGCCAGGCCCCCGCCCCCGCGGCCGCGCCAGCGGTGACAAGGCCGGGCGGGCGGCGCCGGCGCACTCCGGCCACAGAGCCTGCAAAAGGGGCCCCGGGCGGGCTGCGGGAAACCTCGCAGACAACGGGCTGCGAGCGCTGCGGCCGCCGCCCCGGGGCTCTGCAGCCGACCCGCCGCCCGCCGCCGCCGCTGCAGCCCCCGGCCGGCTCCCGCCGGGCCCCCGACCCGAGCCCGGGAGACGCCCGCTCTCCCCTGCCGCGCGGCCCGGCTGCATGGAGCCAGGCGCGGTGCCCCGGCCGGCCGAGCCCGCCACCGGGCGGGAAGCCGCCGCCCGCCACGGCGAGGGCAGGAAGAAGATGGCGGCGGCCGCGACGGCGGCGGTCTCGCACGCGCCGCTGACGCCAATGGCGCGCGCCGGTCGGCGGGCAGCGGATGGCGGCGGCGGCGGCGGCCCGGGCTCCGGCGAGGGGCGGGGCGAGGCGGGGAGGGGGCCGGCCGGAGGCGGAGGCCGGGCCAGAAGCTGGAGGGAGGCGGCAGGGACAGTTTGTTGTGCTCGGAACATGGCGGGCGTCGGCGACGCGGCCGCCCCGGGAG
>VBSM01002608.1:87166329-87307153 GCA_008086735.1 Cheirogaleus medius
AAAAAAAAAAAAAAAAAAAAACCAGCAACAATTTGCTCCATAAGAAAACGTGTACTTCTGAATTTTTCAATGACTAGTTTTAAGCATATTGTTAAAATGTTACAATTTATATAGGCTATAGGATTTTCTTGTTTCTAAAAAATTTTTTAAAAATTGCATTTGTATTCATATTGCAGTTACATATTAAGTTTAAAAGAAAAAGGAAGATTTTGGGATGTATGTGTTACATATGTAGAGTGATCCCAATGTTTTAATTCTTACATAAGTCTAAGCTTTGAACAGCAGCTGAACCATAGCTCCATTAAATTTCTTCCAACTAAAAAATTGTTTCTAGTGCTTAATATGGGCTGTATTAACCGTTATTTCCTGCAGCTCATGCAAATAGATGTTTTAGTTGTAAGGCTTACTCCATCATTGATTGTACTGGGTATTGAAATTGTAGGAGTAGTTAGAGGACATAAAGCTGATCTGATGAGTTCCTAATTGATTTGCTGATTCTCAGAGCACGACAGGTTCAATTTTGAAACGGTCCATTATCTTTGAAAAATTAAATACAAAACTGTGCCCTGTTCAGTCTTTTTCAATTAACCACTTAAAAATGCTCAGCCGTACTTTATTTGGTTTAGTGTTCAGTTAAACATTTGCTTGCAAGAATATTTACTTTCTGAATTGGCAGGATCTTAGTAAGGCAAAGTATTAAATCTCTTAGCTGTCTGTTTACTTAGATTTGAATATTGAAAGTGCTCTGTTGCAAATAGAAATAGATGTGGCTAGGTTTCACTATAGTTTCTTTAAAATATTTTAGAATTGCAGGAAGGCCAATGATTTTAAAGCCTTTCTGTGGTGTTTGCATGGAGAGGAGATGAAGTTGTCAGTAGCCTTTTTTGGTGAGTGTTGATCTTGTGCTCTTACAGTAATACCTAGTACTCTTCCCTGGCTCTTTCTGGATGGCTCTGGATACCTGGACTTCCGTAGACTTCATCACACCATGCATCCATTCTTCATCAACATCGTTCACTGAACGTGGTTTACTTAACATGCTTAAAGCTGAATGTTTAGCCCATAGTTGCTGAATGTCGTTATTAGGGGGACACTTCCAGCTTTAGCTGTTGGGGTAGTCTTCATTGTTTTCCCAATTTCACTGGTTTTGTGTGGGGAGAGATGACAGTGGCCACTCTTGTTTTGCTAGGTCACACTAGCGTTGGGGATCAGGCATTAGGTGAGACTCATACATAAGACATTTGTTGATCGGTCTTAACAGCCTAAGATTCCCTAAATGAATATACATATTAGGTGTTTATCCAATCTCTCTGCTTCTGAGTAAAATAAATCAAAATAAAATGTAGTGTTTGAGGTTCTTTCTTTTTTGTTTTATAAGCTTTCTTTTTCGTATCCAACTCTTCAATCACTTGGTTCTCAGAACTCCCTTTTTGGCTTTTAAATATGTAGTCTGAAACTTACTCGGATGCTAGTACTTACACCTGAACCTAGTTAAAATTGCATCTCACACTCATCATTCCTATTTTCATTCGCTGTCCAGAATGGTCATTATGTATTCCATCGTTGCCTGTGTGGTCACTGGCCTTGGACTCTGGTATAGTGTTTATCAAGAACTGCAGATCCACCTCTTCTTTATTCTTTTTTTCCTGCTCTTAGAAATACGACCAGCTTCTATTGTCCTTTTTGACATAAGACCAAATAAGTACATATTATCATGGTTTTGTGTTTGTTCCTTACTTGACTCATCTGCAAAAGTTCTAGGTGGGAGAGTATCTGCATAAACCTTATTTCCATTTAGGCATCTAGGTCCAGCAAGCCAACCTTGGACTAAGAATTAGGCAATCCGTGGTCTTGGCTTGGTTCGGTTGTTGAATTGCTTTGTAGACTTTGTACTTGCTTAGAGTGCTTACCTAATCCATTTGTCTCTGTTTCCTAAAGCCACTACTAAGTAGTTTAGTATCAGAGGCATCGAAGTTGGTTCTAGTCACCATGAAGGTTTAACAGAAAGCAGAAGGCTTGGTGCAAAATAAATGTAACACCTACTGGTGAGGATAAAACAATACCTATGTACTATAGGTGTTGGAGATGCATAAGGATAGGTATTGCTTGCAAAACAAAAGAGCTTGAATCATATATGGGTACACAATACTATTTCTAATGGTAATGGTGCCAGGGGACCTATTTCTTTCCTTCCTTAATGGTGACTCTTCTATCTCTTTTGCTTCCCTTTTCTGCCTTGACCCATTGTTAGACCTCTTCTTGCTTTACCATAGACTGAGCAGAGGCAGGAAGAAAGATTGAAACCCAGAAAAGTCAACAGAATTTTTAGCCATTCCCACAAAAGATTTTGAGCAGGACAAAGGTTTTTAACTATTCATATTCCCTATTTTCTATTGTTTGTGTTCTTGAAAGTTTGTCAAGTTCTTCTTACAGATACCACATTTTTAATAAAATATTGTTTTCATGTAACCAGTCTTCATCCTCCATAGAATATATTACATAGTTATCCCTATGGCCCCAAACTTAACCTGATGGATGATTAAATGCTGACTGATACTGAAATTATGCTCTAGAGTCAATTTCTTATTCATAAATAAAAATAATTATAAAACTGGCTGGGAAATTAGGTGGAGTAACTACAACCCTGATACAAAGTAAAATTAGCTGCTTCTCTTCTGACAAACTATTACTCTGCTTTTAAAATTCTCATTTGTTTTACTTAGTATATATAAACTAAACAAACAATGAAAAGTTACTCATTTTGGTCTTCGATCAGTTCAGTATCTTAGCTTTTTAAAATGGTTAACTTCAACCTAATTTACCCTCCAGAATTCACTCTTAGCAGCTCATTGGGGAATACTTGTGTAAAAGAAGTCTCTAGAAAAATTGTATAACACTGAGTGTCAGCTTAATAATATTCTGTTCCCTTTTTTTTTTTTGAGGCAGGGTCTCACTCTGTTGCCCCAGGCTAGAGTGCAGTGGCCTTGTCATAGCTCACTACAACCTCAAACTCCTGGGCTTAAGTGATCTTCCTGCCTCAGTCTTCCAAGTAGCTTGGGTTACAGACACGTGCCACCATGCCTGGCTAATTTTTTAATTTTTTGTGGAGATTGGATCTTGCTCTTGCTCAAGCTGGTCTTGAACTTCTTGTCTCAAGCAATCCTCCCACCTCGGTCTCCCCAAAGTGCTAGGATTACAGGTGTGAGTCACTGTGCCTGGTCTCTGTTCCCATTTTTAATCCTTTGCTTCATAACCTTATGATCTTGGAAAATGTCACTACTCTTTTTGTACTTGTTTTTCATCTATAAATTCATAAATATTCTACCTGTTTTTTACTTCCCTAAATGAGACTATAAACATTTTTTGAAGGTCTTTAAATTTGAACATACTGTGTAAAATGGTTCATTTTCTTACATTTGACTTAGGCAGAATTGCTATTATATTATTGATTCTGAGAAAAGCTGATTACTGATTGGCCTTAACAAGGGTGTGCCTGTATATTTGTTTAATAAACTTACACGTAATATTTTAGTGGAATCTTAATAAAGTTTATTAAAGTTTTATGTTATTTAAGACTATGGAGATTTGCATGTTTCATATTTTCCTAACAGTTAACCAATATTACTTTCCATCTTTTTAAATGTTCAATGCTATTTTAAGAAAGATATATTTAGACATATTACTGAACATACAAATATATTTATGATTACTCATTGCTTTTAATTAATACTTTTTATCCTAGGTTCTTATTTGTAGAATAAGCTTTCTCAGAAGATAATTAAACATGAACACAAAGGAGGTCTACAGAAAACAAATAGGCAAAATGGTTTTTTTTGAAATGATAATTAAACATAATATTTCTTCTTTTAGAGGTGAGAAAGAAGCAATTTATATCATACTTTTTCTCCATTTAAGGTACTAGATCACAGAGCAATTTTGTAATAGGAGATGAATATAGAGTCAAAATATGCTGGAGGAATTGATTTGGATTTATAATTGGTATTATTTCCCTTGTATTAAATATTCACAGTTGATAAAACTTAGTTCTAATGTAGAAGGACTTATTTATGTTATAATTAAATAGTAAATACTTCTACTTTTAAAAGACTTTTACTGAGTGATATTTTTTCTTAGTAAGATCTAGATAAATGAACTAAAACTGGTTGACATCTAAAAAGTTGTCAGTGTTCAGAAAACAAATATTTGGACTGGGTACAGCGGCTCACACCTGTAATCCCAGCACTTTGGGAGGCTGGGGAGGATTGCTTGAGCTCAGGAGTTCAAGGTTACAATGAACTATGATCAAGCCACTGCACCCCAACCAGGATGACAGAGTGAGACCCTGTCTCTAAAATAAAAAATAGAATTAATATTTGGATTATTTCATTTTGGAAAGGATTTGCTCTTAAATGCAAAGGCAGATGTTTGATATAACAAATGAGAGTGACTTTTTCCAAGAAGGAATGAAACATCACCAGACTATGGAAAATGTTAAGATGTAGTAACAGAGTTCCTGAAGAGTGATATCCACAGGTAAAGAACAGTAGCCTTCCTAAATAATTAGCCAGGCAAGTATACCCAAAATCATAGGACAAATAAGTTCAGATGGGTCTGTAGAATGCTAGAGAACAATGTTTAACAAAACAAAAACACTGAAACACAGTACACTTTGGCACTGAGGATTGAGTAACCTACTATGAAATGTGACCTTTGCTAGGGAAAGGTGGGTGTGGACCAGACAAAGCAGCAAGGCTCACTTGATAGCTGGGAGGACCAGGCAACGCATTCTCCTTCCTCCTCGGCATGAATCAAAGACAGATTAGTGCTAGGTCGTTTTCTCTTGGTATAATTTTCAGAGAGATGGATGGTAATTATGATGTTGGAGAGAAAGCATGCTAAATTCTATTCTCAATTTGCCCCTTAACTTTTCTATATCTTTGGACAAATTTGTTTACCTCTGCAAACCTCAGTTTCTATATTTGTAAAATGTGAATGCCATTAACTGCTCTCTTTAGAATTCATAATTGTGGAAAATGTATAAGGTAATGTATGCAAGACCTTTGTAAACTCTCTCATGCCATAAAGTGGAAGGATCCTAATCCCTTAATCAGAGTTACTTCCCCAGGGGTGGATGAGAAGGAGGTAGGATAAAGCCTTCAAGATATTTAACCCCTTGAAAGCTTGAGGGTTTTTTTTTTTTTTTAATATTGCTTTAATGTATCTTTAAAGCCATTCCCCAACTCATTGGCATGGTATTAATTGTGTGTGCACAAAGACTACCCTTACATTCAGAACTCACTGGGGGCTAGACTTGGGGAATATCGAGAGATACTTAAAAAGTTCATGGTCTTGTAAGGGAGCTAGCTACTTAACAGTATAGCTTCATAGAAATAAGCCCAAGGTGCTGTTGGAGCAGAGAGAAAGGAGGGGAAGCAGAGGTTCTAGTTTTCCAGCAAGAACACACAATGGTTCACAAAAGCGCTTGAGACAATGATAGGCAAAGTAATCTAATGGTGAAAAGTACACACTTTAGTGATAGACTGCTTGACCATGAATTCTGGCTTTACCACTTGCTTCCGGTGTAGCCTTGGAGACCTCCTTAGCCTCTCTGTGCCTTGGTTTCTTCATCTGCAAATGGACGTAACAGTAGAACCTGTTTCATAGTTGTGAGAGCTTTGTATTCAAAATATGTTAGCTGTTTATCATTTGATTCTTTTAAATCTTGTAGAATCTAAATTGGTTTTTATAACTAAAGTTCTTTGTAATCTAAATTGGTTTTTGTAACTAAAATTCTTTATATGTCTAGAAATAGAATCCTGACACAACATTGTTTTGTATTTATAATATAGTTAAAATGCTTTCATGTGTTTTTGTTGCATCATAGCCTATTTATAGAAAATTAGTTACTTAGCTTATGTAGTTTGTTAAGTATGCTTATTTGGCATATTGCTTTTTAACCATAGAACCAGGATTACAGAAATAGCATCAGTAAACATTAGGTAACCACCAAACCAGAATTTGTTAATACTACAGAACTTGTGAAATTAACAGTAAATAGTTCAAGACATTATGTCATGCTTTGTGATTTTCATATGTTTTCATATAAATATTCTCTTAGTCCCTCTTTGCCTTGTGGAAGGCAAACAGGTAACAGGTGTCAAAAAAATTGCTCTAGGGTGGGCACAGTGGCTCATGCCTGTAATCCCACCACTTTAGGAGGGCAAGGAGGCAGATTAATTTGAGGCCAGGAGTTTGAGACCAGCCTGGGCTACATAGCAAGACCCCTTCTCTACAAAGGAAAATGAAAAAAACCACTCTAAGCGTCTACGTTCTCATCTGTGAAATTGGCATTTATGACTTGACCAGGTTCACGGGGCTAATGTGTGAGAGAGCTGGTGCTAGAACTCCCTTCCTCTGGTTGCTAGTTCCATGTTCTTTTGTGGATCATGACAAAACTCTCACTATGGTAAAAGCTGTCATCTGTAGTCACCAGAGAAGACACTGTTATGAAGGATGATTTTCTAAATAAACTTTTTAAATTTGCTTTTTTAAATTTAAAATTATTGTGCAGTAATCTGTTTCTATATCTCTTTAGCTCAAATGACATAGTCATGGGCTGCCCAGATTTTCTCCTTGCACTGACTGTAGATGTCCCCGACCAGGGCACTCATAGGCTGTGACTGCATCATGACACTCTGTTCTCAGTGGTGGGGCTTGGAGAGGAGACGGGTTGAGTTTGAGGTTCAGCTACCTGTTGGGTTCCCCTATTCAGACTCAGATGCATAGAGTAGAGGTATGGCCCCCTCCTCCGTCTTCTGTGGCTGCTACATTGAGAAGTGAAGCTTTTTGCCTTTTCCCTGCTTACTCATCTGTTCTCCGGACGGTTCTGTCTTAATCATGGCTATTTATCAAGCAATTCCACTAATGTTGGGCATTTTGATTAATTCTACTTTTTTTATTCATATAGATCATCTTTCAATAGAGAAATTCAGTGTTAAAAAAAAATGGGAAAATACCAGAAGTTATATCAGAAAAAAACAAATCACCCACCTGAAAGTTTAACCCAATTTGCCTTTTGCATCACTTTCTCAGCTCTCCTAAGCATTGGTTCTGTTCTTTGCTGCTGCCTCCTAAGGGGACTGTGATTTGGCTGCTCCATTTTGTGTCCTTGTAATTCTTAACTCAGCCATCTCCCTTTCTATTTCATCTTTAGCTTTTAACTTGTTGTTTCTGTTTCTGTTCTCTTGCCACACTCTCCTCTGTCATTTTTCTTCTTCTTCTTCTCTGATCCATGTATTCTTTTAGTAAACATTTGAGCACCTATTATGTGCTGGGCCCTGGTGACGCAAAGGTGAATGAGAAAACCAGACAAGAAAATGAGTTGAGTTTAGTATGCTACAGGGAGCACAGGCAAGTGCAGGTGCTGTGGGAGCCGAGCAGAGGAAAGGATGGATTCTGCCTAGGGAAACTTAGAGAAGTCTTCGCAGGGAAGGTAACATCTGAGCATGTTCATTTGAAGAAACCTGAACCTCCTCTTGGACCAAGGAGCAGTGTGAACCCATGATGTGTCTGGGAGAAACGAAAAGTAATACAAGCAGACAGTTATGACCTAGAGACTCGGGAGGCAGGTGTGAAGCATGATTGGGAGGTGTCTTAGGGCCAAGTTGTAGGGCATCTGGTATCACCAGCACTGAGGAGGTAGGACTTTATCCTGGAGGCAAGGAAGAGCCGGGAAGGGTTTCAGCAGAGTGATAATCTGTGGGTGCATGCTGACTCTGGCTGCCAGGTGGAGTTAAGCTTGAAGGAGATTGGAAAAAGTCAGGAAGCTTTTGCAGTGACCTGAGAGAGATGGAGAGGACCAAACTAGGGTAGAGTATAGAAAGAAGGTGGGGGGGGGGAGTTAATAAATGTTTTAGAGGAAGAATTAGCAGGGCTTGGTGAGAAGAGAGAGATTATCAAGATTGGCCTTGGGCCTCTGCTGTGACAGCTATGTCACTTGTGAGGCCAGGAACTAAAGTCAGTACTCCGGGACAGGCACAGAATCAGTGGGGAAAGTGCTGAGCTCCTTTTTGCAGGTGGTAAGGTGGTCTGTGGGGTATCCAGGAGGAACTACCCAAGAGGGAGTGGAAATATGGCTCAGGGGGCCAGAGCTGAGGATGTCGTGGCTTCAGGATTTAGATGGGAAACAAAAGAAAAAGAAAAAGTGGCAGAGGACACATCAGAGAATACCAGTGTTAAAGGATGGCCAATGTTTTACTGTAGCGAGTAGAGCACCAAGCCAGCAAACACTTTAGGGTCAGGTAGAGGAGGAGGAGCCAACTAAGAGACTTGGGTCAGAAAAGTTGGCCTTTGGAGAGAGAAGAGCACCACTGACAGGAGGTTTGGGTGGCAGGGAGGGACAGGGAAGCCGTAGTGTCATATGCTGCCTGGAGAGTGTGGGGAAGTGACCTCTTGGATCAGTGAAAAATTACATATGTCAAAAAATTACATATGTCAAAAATTACATATGTTGTGCATTCTGAATGTGCTGTTCTTAGGTTTTATGTGAAAGAATTGACATTTATAAATACTAGCTAATCAAAACATTCTTTTCTTTCTAATTGGAAAACTGAACTGAGTTTGAGTATAATTTTAATCTTTCATAGTTCTTGTTTGCAGCTCAGAAGGCTTTCTTTTTCTCCCCTTCAAAGAGTAGATCTTGTTCCGATTCTAGCCAGCCTACAACATATTAGAAAGTTCCTAACCAGAAGTTTTACTCTGCATGAATTTGGTTAGACTGAGGCCTTTAAGTCTGGAAATCTATTATTATCTACAGTAGAGTTTACATCTTGTATACATTTAACCCATGTGACTTCAACTATAAGCATACTGAAAAGAGAAAGTACAGTGCATATAGTGCATTGATGGTTCTGCCTGTCCCTGCACTAGACTGATGTAGGAGAAGGAAGTCTGCTTTTCTTTCTGTTTCATCCTCAGATATCTCTCATGGTATCACTAACTCTCCAAGCAGATTATGAATCTGGTATATAAAGACGTGTATGTATGTACACGTATAAATATGATATAAACCCTAAACATAAGGAAGTACGTGAATATGCATATACATAATATAAACCCTGACCATAAGCAAGTCAGCCCCATGACATGATGCTCCAAGAAATAGGGATCTGTTCCAGTACTGGAGGAGGTAAGCTATTTTAGATCCTTTGTTTAGAACCATAGTGAAAGTCTGCCTCTAAGTCTTCTAAGGATTTTTCAAGGCTATTTTGACTATAAACTGTCTCCTTACTTGCAGACTTTAGATCCTAGCACTCAGAAGGTGAAACTCCTTAAGTAGATACACAGAAAATAAAATCATTCTTCCCTTTCTGTCATTTTTTTTGGAAGTAACATCTATTCTACATTTGGTAAAAAGACCACAAGGCCAGCTCAGAGCAAAGAGGACAATTTGAAATGTTTTGGTAGCCTGAATTCTGGAAGAATTTGGTGACCTGCAGAGTAAAAGTAGGAAGGTATGGGTGAAGGAAGGGGTGCTGAAGGCCACTGAGGGGACAGGCCATCAGGGAGGTGAAACACACGAAAGGGTTGGGCTCAAGCACCACAGCCTTAGCTTCTCAGCTTGAGTCTCCATTGTAGCTGAGTGGAAAGAAAGCATTTAACTTCCTTTGGCCTTACTTTCCTCATCTGAGATGAGATGACTGTGGAATAATTTGCTTCAGAGGAACAGAGGAAATGTGGGCGAATGGAAAGATCCAAGGACAGGGAGGTGTTTCAGATCTGGTTGAGGTTCTGCTTTGTGTAACTATTGTGATTTTTGTGTTGGTAAGTCTTCATGTAGGGAAATGGCATTATTTAGACATTTTTGCAGGCTCTCTGAGGCTGAACTAAGAAGGGAGTGGTAGTTCACTCAGGGTAGTTCTTGGACTAAAGCAATGCCTGTTAGGTGACGTGGCTCCCTTTTGACTAGTTAGATATCTATATATTTTTGGTGGCTACTCTTTTTCCCTGCATCTCTCCATCAGTCCAGGTTCTGTATCACCTCCTGTTAAGATCCAGAACTGAGCTCTCAAAAAATGCTTTTCTCACTATTCTAGTTCTTAGTAATCATTCTCTTCCATACTCCTGTGACATTTTCAGTTTATACTACACAGAACAGTAATTTTCTCAAAAATATTTGCTGTTGAGACCAGCCTAGGCAATAGCAGGACCCTGTCTCTACAAAAAATAGAAAAATCAGCCAGGCGTGGTGGCGTGTGCCCATAGTCCTAGCTACTAGGGAGGCTGAGGCAGGAGGATCGCTTGAGCCTAGGAGTTCAAGGCTGCAGTGAGCTATGATGATGCCACTACACTCTACCCCAGGCAACAGAGCAAGACCCTGTCTCCAAAAAAGTATCTATATATATCTATATGTGGATATGTGTAGATATATATATTTGCTGTTCATTTATGTGTAGTCATTCAGTTCTAGGCTACTTTGTTTTGGTCTCTTTGTTTTATATGTATATTGCCTGTGGCCCCAGCTAGCATGTAAGTTCCTTGATAAATACTGTTCTTTTTTGTTTTGTCATTTTCTTTTTCTGTAGAACTTTCATTGTTGAGGTTCCTCAGTGCTGAACTAACAAGAGGGTACTTCCTTGAACATAATGAGGCCAAGTATACAGAAAGAAGAGAAAGAGTATACACTTGTATGCGAATACCAAGAGAATTGGAAAAGGTACAATTTTTTTTCATTACCAGACATCATTTTGAAAGTTATGTCAAAGTGTTAATTATGCAAAAAAAAAAATTGTGAACAGCTAGAGTTTTAAAAATATTTAGAAATAATGTAATAGGTAATTAAATATATTGAAGAAGCAGGAATTTCCTTATTGGAAGAGGCTTTAAAAGTTACATTTTAAGTGTAAGACCTAACAATAGTATCTTAAAAGATTTTATCAGAATCTTTTGCTTCTTATTAAACTTATCATATTTCCCTGTGTGCCACATCCAAATAACTTTTTTCGAGGAATTAATGTCTACTTCTGTACTCTTGTAGTTCTCTTCAGTTTTATTTTACTAGAAGCAGTTGTTTTTCCACTGAGCATGATTAATTATTTAATTTCAGCCTTTTTAAAAGTGTCAGTTTCTCGGAAGGCCCACATATTTAAAAGCATAAATGACAATCTCTTCAAAGAAGATGATGATTTGTTTAACCTTCATCACAGGAAGCATCACATTATAGGGTGAGCATAGTAGCAACAGTGCTAAATCTTCACAAATGTCTTCCTATAACTATGTCTTAGCCTATAAAGACCAATCGGGACAGGAAAGTGGCTGTTTTTCCTCTAGGCACTGCTAGAGTTGGTGAGTCTGAGCAATTCCCAAATTTCTTGCTAGGAGAAAAGAATTAAGAAATAATTCAGCTCTAGCTTTATTGACTCATGTTTTCATACTTTTATAGTAACATAAAACTTGTAATAATCCAATCATTTCCTTAGAATGGTACTTTCTGTTAGAGTGGCTATCAGAAGAGTTTGGTCGGTTGGCTTTATCAGTGCATCGTAATAGTAGGTGTGGTAGGCAATGAGAAGTAAGGACCCGGCTGGTTTAGCTGATGTTCTTTTATTTCTGACAATCCATCGGTTTGGTAGAAGAAGAAGAACCAGGTGTAGAGTGATGATTTCAGAAACATTGCTTTACTTAGGTTCTTGGTAGAGTGTTACTTGCTGAAGTCGTGGGAAGTTCTGTAATAGTGTAAAGTTTAGAGAGCTGGCAAGCAAGCAGAGGTTGGAGAGAGAAAAATATGACGATGGTTCGAATGCCTTTGATGAAGACCATTAAATATGCTTAGTTATTACTGTGTTGCTGATTTTCTAGGAAGGACTAGGGCTCCACATCGGAGCCTGGGGTACTGACAGATTAGGAGGGGTGTGGGGGACTCTGCAGCACCCCTTCCCAATGCACCAGCAGCTCTAGTTTGCATATTGGGGTTTATCTAAGATTTTGGCTGGGCCTGGGCTGGGGAGAGGGCTGTTTCTTCTACTAGGAAAAAATGAAGGATTCAACCAAGTGTTTTAAGTGTCTTAAAACACTTTTAGGTGGTTTTTCGAAGCTCACTTTTTTCTTGTGATAAACTGTGACATGGAAGCGTGAGGACATGGGGCAGAAGCAGTGGTAGGGACGGTCTGCCAGGGCCTATTTTGAGCAGGATGGTGCTAGCCACCTTCAGCTTCTGTCCACCTGGCCTCAGCCCTCCGCAGGGGAATTTGCTTTTCCCAGCTGTCTGAACAGTTCTGGACGCCCATTTTTCTCTGGCAAGGACACACAGGGATTTGCCTGCAACCCACAGCCAGACTTCATGAACACAAGCGGGGAGCACTTCAGCATTGGCTGGTGTCTGCTGATCCCTTTTATTATGCGTCCTATGGCAAAACTAATGAGCAGCACACCCGCTCCTCATTCTGTTACCTCATCAGAGGCAGTTTTATTGCTGGCACTTTCTTCTTCCTTAGTACAACATGGAAATGTCAGGCAATGTTTCTGGTTGATTTCTCACAGAAACTTATAAGCATTTCATGTTTGTTATTGTGAGTATAAATTGTCTTCTGGGGAAAATGCCCAGAGGTCTTGATGAGACTTAAGTATAAACCAGTGTTTTTAATCTGTGGACCACTATGGGACCACTGATGGGTCAAGTAATCAATATGGTAATTTACCATCAGGATTTTTTTAAAGAAAAGAATAGAAAAAGTATCAGCATTGTCTGTATTAAGGATAAGTATTGTTTCATGAAACTTTGATTTCATTTGTGTGAATGTAAAACATGAATGTCAGAAAAATTGAATTAACACTGCTCATACACAATTGTATTAGTTTTCTTATTATTTTTGTTTCCTATGAGAGAGGCTTTAGGCCTATTCAGGAAAAATTGATTTAGTCTCTTAGAACAACATGTCAGAATCTTTATAGCTTATGTGTACAGAAGAATGTCATATTTTTCAGTTTAGAGCAATTTCTTCTTAACTTCTAAAACCAAATGAAATGTAAAGGGAATCAGTTATGTTTCACTTTAATTCCAGGCTTAAATATCTCTCATAACAGCATGAATTTACTAATATCCTTTATTTTATGCAAGTAGAGTTTCACTTACAGCTTTTATTTATTATAAGAGTTGAGAGCCTATCCAGACATTCAAGTTTATCTAAATTATTTTTTATTGAATAGTTTTCCTTTTTGTTTACATTGTCTATTCTGACATAGAATACTTTACTCATTTTGTTTTCTTGGTTTTTGATAAATACTGTGATATTTTTGCCCAACTTTTTCAGGAAGAGAAACTCTTCCTGAACACTTTTTTTCTACAAAGATTGCAAATACTATAAAACATGTAACTAAGGTTTATACTTTAAGGTCAAGAGAAAGGTCAACTCAGTATCTCTTACTGCATCTGTTTACTAATGTAAAAAAAAAAATCCCCAAATTTTGGTGGAATATTGTTGGATAAATACCTTATACTTAACGTTTAGTAAAGGTGAATTGCTTATATATTTAAAATAGTATTTGCAATTATTAGCACTTTATTTTCACAGTTGAACTTCTTGATTCTTTTTTTTTTTTTTTTCTGAGATAGAGTCTCACTCTGTTGCCCTGGGCTAGAGTGCCGTGGCATCAGCCTAGTTCACAGCAACCTCAGACTCCTGAGCTCAAGCCATCCTTCTGCCTCAGCCTCCCGAGTAGCTGGGACTACAGGTGTATGCCACCATGCCCAGCTAATTTTTTCTATTTTTGGTAGTGACAGGGTCTCACTTTTGCTCAGGCTGGTCTTGAACTCCTGAGCTCAAACGATCCGCCTGCCTTCGGCCTCCCAGAGTGCTAGGATTACAGGCATGAGCCACCGCGCCCGGCCTTTGAACTTCTTATTCTAATAATGTAGGGGTGTTATATGGGCTTTTGGGTGGCATTTCTTCTCTTCCCTCTGTCCCCACACACTCCTGGAGTTCTTATCCAAGATCTGCTACTAGCTATTTATATGGTCCACTTTGGGAACTTTTTCTTTTCCATACTGCCAAGGAGATTGAACTACACTTTCTCTGTATTCTAAATTGAGAAGCATGATAGTGAAGTATTTCAGGGGATGAATGCTAGAGCCAAACTGCATGGCTTTGAATCTTGGCTCCACAGTTTATTAGCTGTGAGTCCTTGAGCAATTCACTTAACCTTTCTGTGCCTAAGTTTTCTCATCTGTATATTAACTACATGGTAAGTCCTATAAAAGTGTTTTTTAAAATCGTTTATAGTTTTTCACCTCAGCAAATTGAGGGGAATGCCTTATCCTGGTAGAACAAGCAGAATTTTGAAAGGTCTGTTGTCCTTAGATTGCATTCCCGTGGATGTCTGTTTGTGGTGGGGTAGCTTTCATCTTTGGGCTGTATACAGTAGGAGGTGATTGGGAGAGCCCTGGTTTGTAGGGTTCCCCTGTGTCCTAGTTTTATCTCACATTATACTTTTAATCTTCCTGCTTTGCTTGTCACTGAACTTGGCTTCACTAACCCTGGAAAGGACATGATTCTTTGACTCTCAGCCCTCTTGGATTGCTGACCACAGGCAGAAAGGGCCTCTAGGGAAAGCTGGTTTTTTCCCTCTTTCCTTTTAGCCAGGCTGTCTTGGAGTAAAGCAAATCTCTTTCGTGAAGGATTTAGCAGATGGCCATAAGAAATAAAACACCCTACAGTTTTCTGCCAAGCCCATAGAGTCAGACCTCAGTGGGTACATGACTAGAGTCTATAGTTAGAGCAGAGATAGGATAGTTCAACTAGATGCCTGGCGAAATCAGGGGCAGGGATCACCAGTTGGCTAGAGAGGAAGTTTCTGGTAAGTGATTTTGCACTGTCCCATATCCCACCTTGACTCAGCCAGATACATCCCACCTCTGCTATCCATTTCTGTGTGAATAATAAAACAAATAGTATTTGTCAAATAAGGACTAGGTGATAGGCGCCGTCCTAAGCACTTCAAATGCTTAACATGCATAAAATCCCCTCAGTAACCTCCTGAGATATATGTACTATTAAATTCTGTTTCCTCCACCTACCCTGATGTGGCAGTCCTGTATTGACTTCCAGACAGATCTCACCTTCAACCCATGTTTTGGTGGAGGTATGTATATGCTACTGTGTGCTCTGCATTTTGGTCCCATAGGAACAATTTACTGTGCATCGGATAAATTGTCCAAAATTAATTTTGTTATCTGTGAATCTAAAGCTGCAGTAAATAGCAAAGAAATCCTCTTATAATATTTTCTGAAATCCCCTGATATTTAAGTGCTAATTTAGAGAGATAAAGATCACTTGTTTTCTTAATAATTAATTTGTTCTATGTTTTGAGTACTTAAAATGTTCCAGGCACTTTTGCAGTATGGAAGTACAGGGATAAACAAGACTCAGATCTTAGCCTAGTAGAGATAGAGATATCGGATCCATAAGTAATTATAATAGAAGAAACAAAGTGATGTGTCATTAAATAGTATAAATAAAATGCAGTGAAGAATTTAGAGAAGGGAAAGTGCACTTAGCAAACAGCCTGAAGAAGATGATATGGGGACTGTTTGTAAAGGATATAGCAAGGGAATGAGAAAAAGAGGGAGGTTTTGTACAGGCATTGTTGGGTCAGGGTGGGTATGCTAGGAAGGTCCACAGATGGGAAATTGTTAGGTATAGGCAAGAAACCACTGACACACTGTGGAAAGATAGGCTGGGTCCAGATTATGTTAAATGGTTAGGCTAGAAAGTTTAGAATCAAGGCTGTGGAAGGACACTATTAAAGATGTATTTCTTGAGAGTGCTTTTAGTTATATGGATCATAAAACCTAACTAACAGTGGCTTAAACAAATAGGAAGCTATTCTTTTCAACAAGTCTAGAGGAAGAAGGTCCCAGTTGTCCCTGCAGATTAATGAAGCCATCATAGACCCAAGTCGTTTATATCTTTATTTTGCCATCCTTGGCAAATTGGCTTTTGGTCCTCTTGCTTGTTCCCTTCTAATAGAAAGATGACAGATGCAGCGTCAGCATTACAATCAGAAATGGGGGAGTGGGCAGTGCCACCTTTTTGACTATGCCTTTTATAAAGAATTAAAAGCTTTCCCAGAAGTGCCCCTAGAATACTTCCCCTTCTGTCTTACTGGCCAAACCAAGTTACATAGCTATCCCCAGCTGCAAAGAAGACTAAGATAGTGAATATTATGTTTTTCTAACAGAGAAAAAGATTGGGGATGGTTATGGGGTAAGCCACCCCTCAGACCTGTACTTCTGAAAAATTAGTACAGCAATATTTAACATAGATTGGAAATGAGACAAACAAGGAGAGCTCAAGACCTTTCCTTTACTTCACTGTTACCCTGCCTTGTACATTATAGTTATGTAATACATTTTTCTAAAAATTGAATTCAACTGCTTGGTCTTAAATGGAGTTACCTAGTTTTCTTAAGAACTAGCAAATTTTTATAAGTCTTAAGTTTGTCAGGTTGAAGGTATGATATAAGTATTGCTGGATAGGCATAGAATATTGTTATTACTAGGTATAGGCTATTATTACTGTTGAAAGGGAGAAAAGTTACTGTCACACAGGGGAATTACTTATGATCAAGCATCAAGAACCTTAGCTTCTCATCTCAGGTCTGTTTTGTAACGTCTGAGGCCTGATCAAAGCATTGAGTCTTCTTTGGTGTTTACTTTCTTAGTCTAAAGTTAGACGGTTGGACCCAGGTCATCTGAAGAGGTCTAATAGACCATGACAACTGAATGAGTTTGCTTATGAGGAACAGAGGAAATGGGGGTGAATGGAAAAATTCACAGAAATGGAACGTTTAGGAACTTAGTGCTGCTTTTTTTTAAGAATCAGAGGAATTAACATTTAGGGGAAAAAATCCAAAAATGCCTTTCAAAAGTACCAAACTTAGTCAAAATATCATATAAAGTCTTTTTGTTGTTTGTCAGTGTGAGGTATGTGTTAAAAAAATGTAGTAATAGCGATTGTTTCACCTTTATTTCAACAAAACAGTCCTGGGGTTTCACTGTGAAACTAATAGAACTTACTCAGACCATATTTATGGCAGTGATTTCTTGGGCATACTATTTGGTTTCGCATTTCATGAAAGCATGTTTAGAGAATCAGTTCTCTAAATTCTCCTCCTGACGGCGGGTCTTGTTTGTGACATAGCCTTACTCAGTCGTCTCTGTACATGGCTGCTGAGAAGCAGAAAATCCAGTGGGGACCCATGTATCTCCGAATCTTGGAATCTCAGCAGCCTTGGCTGGGGTTCCTCCCCCTTCCCTCCAAGGCTTGTTGCACCCTGTTTGTGGCGGTGGTGACAACAGCTTCCATGCTCCTTCTGCAGCTGTCTTTCTTAATTTTCGTGAGCATTTTGGACCCTTCAGATAATTCTAGGACAAGCCAGCAAAAACTTCAGGCCTCTACTCCATTTATTGATGTATGTTCAAGACAGTTTGTGAACTTGGCACCGTGGGACTATGTTTTTCTTTTTGGGTCAGTAACTTATTTCTCTCATGTTAGCTTTGGAAAGTCCTAAATCTCTTTCCTACTCTATCTTTCCATAGTCCTATATCAGTCTGTTGCGATCTCTCACTCAGATGGATATTCTCCTTTCTGTCTTTGCTTACTGTCAACTTGCTGTAGTACTGCTTGCCAGGTGATCAAGCCTAGATCTGAGCATAAAAGGTATAGGATCATAGCCTGCAGGGACTCCCCTTTCTATGTGGCAGAAGCTAAGATCTTCCTTAGGTGACTTTTGGCCTTGCTGTGGGGCCCTGAGGGCACACCTGCCTTGTGGCTTGTGGGAATTAAGTAAGTTAATGTGGGTGAAGTGCTTCAAATATAACAATATGCAACTTCAGCATAGATTGGAAAGAAGAGAAGCAAGAAAATCTCAAGATCATTCCATGTGTATAGTCTTTCTACAAATTAAAATCTTCAGTTGATTTATTTACCTTTTATGAAATATCCCTTGTGTTAAATGTATGTCAGATGTAGACTGTGATTATTATGAAACCATTTATCAAAATTACTTTGTTTCCATTGCTTCGTATGTTGTTATAACTTTGCCTGTAAGAAAATAACCTGGCTCATGATAATCTCTTTCCTGACCATCTCCTAGAGTATAGAGTTTCTATGGCATGAATTTTTTAATTCAGATGAATAAAAATGATTTTATTTACAAGAATGACCTTGAATCTGCCGTAATCGCTTTCGAAGTCAATCATTTGTAAACTTTGTTATTGATAGCCTTTTCCCCTTGACATTCTTCTAATAGTGGACCCCACATGTGGGCTTGTTAAGAACTTCTAGAGCATAGGATAAAAATTTGAGCTCCTTAGTAATTAACTGAAGGTCATTTTTATCCATCTTATGTAATGATTATATTCTGTATTACAGCCTGCTACTCATATTGCACCTGTGCATGCTCTTCTCTTTGTTTGGATTCCGTTCCTCTTGACTGTGCCTGACAAATCTAGTGCCCATTTTATCTCCTCCGTGGGAGATTGTTGCTAGCTGTCACTCATCCTTCCCCGGTGCCACTGCCCACCTCATTACAGACCTAACCTCTTCTCCAGTGCTTCCAGAACACGTCTTTCATCTGGCACTTACTACATCGTTTATATCCAGCTCACTAGACTGTGAATTCCCTGGAGAAGGTGTCTTTCCCAATGACCTTTTATCCCACCAGTGTAGAATTAAGCAAGATATGGTCTCTCCTCTCACAGGAGTAGACCCAGAGCTTTATAAAAAAGTGAGACTAGGGGCAGGAAAGGGAAACTCTTTTCTAAACCTGTTTACTCCTGCCTTCCAACTGACACTCCAGACCAGTGATCCTCGATGAGTGGGTGGTATTTGGTGCTTGTCCTGAAGGAGGTGGTGTTCAGAATTCCCAGCAGATGGATTGTGTAATTCAAAGAAGTGTATACTAAAATGATTATGTTTCTTTCATATTAGCCGTATCATTTTATTTATTTTGAAATTTCAAATGGCATTGAAAGAGGGGTGGGAGATTATTGTCATAAAGATAAAGAGGTTTTTTTTGTTTTTTCTTTTTTAAAAAAGGTTAAGAAACCCTTCTTCATTCCCCATGGAAACAGGCTGACATTTTTATTGGTTTATTTCTTTTGGAACAGGTGTTTTTCAAATGGACAAGAGCAATAGTGGTAGGTTAAAAATAAATGTGATAAGAGCAGGTTGTCAAAATTTTAATAAACATATAATGTTTTGATGACCACAGAATCACAGAATAATTTTCATTTTGTAATTTTCTTTTTTTTGTCTTTTTTTTTTTGAGACAGGGTCTCATTCTGTAGCTCTAGGCTGGAGTGCAGTATTGCAATCATAGCTCACTACAGCCTCAAACTCTTGGGCTTAAGTGATCCTCCCAGCTCAGCCTCCTGAGTTCCCGAGTAACTGGGACCACAGGCATGTGCCACCACACCCAGATAGTTTTTTTTATTGTATGTTGAGGTTTCACCATGTTGCCCAGGCTGGTCTCGAACTCATGGCCTCAAACAATCCTTCTGTCTCCCAAAGTGCTGAGATTACAGGTCATTTCATAATTTTCTTAAAATTGAAGTTCATGTGTTAAAAACTTATGTTAAATCTTGTAAAATGTGTGTGTGTGTGTATGTATATAATGGCAAATCCAGTGGTGAATTTGAGGGTAAAAGGGTCCGTGACAAGTGTCATTATTAGACATAGCACTTCAGTTTTCTGCAGACTGGAATCCTGGCCCTGCCTGTCCTGCTCAAGAACTCGGGCAAGCTCCTTGTCTTCCCGCACAGTGAGGGTGGTGCTGCCACCTGTAACCATGGAACTGGGTGGAGGCCACACGCACAGGTGGGCCCCAAGCCCAGCACTGGCCCGTACCTGGTTACATTGCCCAGGACCCATAGGAGGCTTCCAAAGTCCTTCCAGACAAGATCTCCTGGAGACAGAGAGGCCAGTGGACATTCATGTCATTTGATTGTTTTCACTTTTAACTTTTTTATTCTAAAGAGGAATCATAAGATTATTAATTAATCAGAAGATTATTTTGAAATAATTCTTTTTTCATGTACATTTTGGTAAATCTATGGTCTGATAACAAATTTTAAGAGAATATTTTTAAATTGAGTATCTACAATTTGTAACTCAGTGCTTTTAGTTTCTTTTTGTGCAAAGAACTTCTCCATGTGTTCCAACTCACATACCCTCTGCAAAGCTCCCTGTAGCCAGTTTGAACTGTTTTCGCTGCCTGTGGTAGCGGCCCAGGGAGGGAACTAAATTTCAACCTGCCCACCTGTCTGAGGACCTGATTTTCAGACTGTGAGTTACCACCCTTAGTGAGTCATGAATTTAGTAAGACTAGTATTGTTTTTTAAAAAGAGAATAGAAAAATACCAGCCTGTATTTCATAGAGTGGAAGTAAGTATTATTCTCTCTCCTAAAGCATTTCTTTTGTGTGTGTGTGTTTTTTTTTTTTTTTTGAGGATGTGTGTGAATCTGTGCATAGTGAATAGCAGTTAAAGTGTATATCCAACTGCGGGTGTGGTCAAAGTTTGAATTCTTTTCTTTGGGCAGCAAGCTCCTTTGCAAGATTTTGACCTTCTTAGAGCAATGAACATTTTGTTCTCAAGAGAGCGGTACAGTAAATGTTTGATTAAGGGAGGGATGGAGGAACAAATCAAAGAATGAGCCAGTCCTGTGTAGAACTCCAGTGTATGATTTCTTCTTGAAGTATTTTCTTTATGCTTTGGTTTTTTGCCATATTTTGCTTTTCTGCCATATTTTGCTTTTCTGCTTTCTGTTATATGTGCCAATTCAAGGAGATAACATATTCTTATAAGGGCTTCCCTGTAAAGGTGAGATACATGTAAAGTAGATACCGCATTCTGCAAGATAGATAAAGGGAGGTGAGACTGGAATGGCAGGGTCGGAAGAGGGAGAAATGGGAGGAGCAAGTGACAAGGATCCAGTGTGCAAGGTATAGCTGTCAGCTAATAGGACAGATTGTCACCTGTGATTTAAAGAGGCATATTCCAGATCATTGTGTTGCTTTCATTTTAGCCATACACTGTATTTATTTTGAAATTTCAAATGCCATTTAAAGGAGGGCAGAAGGTTTTTTATTTCTCAAAAGGGAAACGTGTCATATGACTCTGATTTCATACCTTGTATATTTAGGGGGCAATTTTTGTTAGCCATTTCTTAAGAATGCTTGAATACTTTATGGTTATTTGCTCCAAATAAAAAGGAAATAGTAATTACCTCTTTTATTAAGATGCTATAGAAATTAACTGAAGGTGTGAAAGTATACATTGTTCTCATTAATAATATATTCAAAGCTTTTAATTCTTAATAACATATTTTCAAAGCTAGTAATAAACCTATGTGGAATTTTTATGTCTAAGTTTGATTCATTAAATTCCTATTATTTTGCATTTTTTATGACACTAGACAAATTGGCAAGATAAGTTAGCACAAAGAAAACTGCCTTAACCTCTGTGTATCTTACTAGTAAAAATAGTAAGATCTTTTTGCTCTGTCAAACTGCTTCAAAGAGAGAGTGTAGGGCCTTGGATCAGACAGACCAGGGCTTGAATGCCGGGTCCTTTCCCTGACCCACTGCCTTGTGTAGGCATTCAGCCTTCAGAGCTGTGGTTTTCTAGTGTGGCAAGTAGGGGTGATAATAAACTACCACAAAACGCTGTTAGGAGGATGAAGTAGTAAGCACTTACCACTGCACCTGGAATAATGCCAACACAGGAGACATTCTTTGCACAGCCCCTTCAAATCCCTGGGGCACCATGTAAATGGGATGTGCAAGTGCATACGTCTCCCCGTGTGAAGCCAGGCTCACACCACACACAGCCTGAGTTTCTTTACTTTCTTCAAGAATTAATATTTTCAGGATCACATCTTGTTTACTTTTTTAGGAAATTTCCTCATTTTCACATGTAAGGACTTTGAAAGAATGAGGTGCTTTATGAGAAAGTGTAACATCAGAATGATAGGTATAGTAAAACTGAGTCATGTTTCCAAGATTCCAAACCCTGAAAGGCATTTCTGTTGCTTTTCTTTTGTATTATATATTTTTACATATGTGACTAGTTTCTTTTTACCCAGTTGAAATGTCTTTAGGTTGCAGCCATTTGCTCTCCTTCCATCTTAGTGTCGAGATCTGTTGCAGTCACAGCTCCAGGTAGTCCAGTTCCAGGGCCAGCGTGCAGTGGGAGAAGATTATTGCCTGCCCACCAAGTTAATGCAGCTGTTAAAATGTGAAGCAGAAGGCCTGTTAGACCTGGGTTATTATTTTTTACCATAAGTAATACTAATGCAGATTCCTCTAAGTCAAAGAAAGGTGACTATACTTTTTATCTTTATTTACTTATTTTATTTATTTTTTTTTTGAGACAGAGTCACAGTTCGTTGCCCGGGCTAGAGTGCCGTGGCGTCAGCCTAGCTCACAGCAACCTCAAACTCCTGGGCTCAAGCAATCCTCCTGTCTCAGCCTCCCGAGTAGCTGGGACTACAGGCATGCACCACCATGCCCGGCTAATTTTTTCTATGTATTTTGAGTTGGCCAATTAATTTCTATCTATTTTTTTTTTTTTTTGGTAGAGATGGGGTCTCGCTCTCTTGCTCAGGCTGGTTTCGAAGTCTTGACCTTGTGCGATCCACTTCGGCCTCCCAGAGTGCTAAAATTACAGGCTTGAGCCACCACGCCGGCCTTTATCTTTATTTTAAAGGGAAGTTTTAATCTTCACAATTACTTTCCACCTCTTTGCTCTTGCCCTTGCTTCCTCTGCCTAGAAGCCCTCTTCCTCTTCCCTGCCCTCACCTCGCTCTCCCCTTCTGCCCAGTCCACCCTCTCTATGTGGCAAATAGCCCTTGTCTTCCTCAGATGTTAAGGGTCTCCTCTTCTGTGGAGCTTTTTCTCAATCTGCCCAAGTTGGTTTGGCCATGGGCCTCCCTTATTCCCTGTATACTTCAGGTCTGTCATAGCAGCTGTTAACACTGCGCCAGCTGCTGGCTGGTATTTCTTGTGCTAAAAAATGAATAAGGTTTCAGAGGGCAAGAACCACTTCCCGGTGGCCTGTTTGTCTTTGTGCCCACTGGGCTGAGCATGTTACTTGGCCCTTATTGACCACTTAGTACGTGTTAGTAGAATGGATAATATACTCATCCTTAGTGTAAGCTCATGAGAAAGACATGACATATTGTCCTTCCCAGCATCATGCACACACACCAAAGTACCTTCTGAGGACATTGGGTTTCTGGCAGTTTCTGCTGTCTGTGCTTAGTCAACAGTCCACTGCAAGTAGGGAAAGACTTGTCAATGACAGGAAAAAGCTATTTGGGTCTATATATTCAGATTAAGAAATGTGGCCTATATATATAATATATTTTTGAGACATTTCTTGTCAAAAATTAATAAAGTTTGCTTTTTCATTTAAAGACGTGTATTAGTTTCCTAGGGCTGCCATAAGAAAGTACCATACACTGGGTGGTTTAAACAGAAATTTATTGTCTCACAGTTCTGGACCCTGGAAGTCTGAGATCAAGATTTTAGCAGGGTTATTTTCTTCTGAGGCCTCTCCTTCACCTGTAGATAGCTGCCTTCTGCCTGTGTTTTCACATCATCTTTCCTCTCTGTCCGTGTCTATGTCCAAATTTCCTTTCTTATCTAGTCAAAGTGGATTAGTGCTCACCCTAATGACCTTTTGTTAAAACTTAAATTACCAAATATGGTCATATTCTGAGGTCCTGGGGGTTAGAATTTCAACATATCGTTTTGGTTAGTGACACAATTCAGCCTACAGCAGTGTGAATTTTAACTAATATATGTAGGTAGGGCAATTTATTGACTAAAGATACATGGAATGTTGCAGTAAGGGCATATATATCATACCGTATTTGTGTGTCAGACGTACAGAAAGTCACCACTCTTAGAATAGCAGAGTTTAGTAGCCTGGATGTGGCTACTTGTCCAAGTTATCAAAAGACACCGCCCTCCTTCTGTGAAATATAGCCCTAATTGTCTAATGCTACCAAAAAAAAGAAAAAAAAGAAGGGATATGGCAAGTACACAAGAAAGGGGGCAAGACAGAAACTTTAGCAGCTAGTCTTGGAATTAAGAATAAAACCTTCTAGGCCATTAACACCTATAATCTCAGCACTTTGGGAGACTGAGGTGGGAGGATCACTTGAGCCTAGGATTTTGAGGTTACAGTGAGTTATGATCAGGCCACTGTATTCCAACCTGGGAGAAAGACCAAGACTCTGTCTCAAAAAAAAAAAAAAAAAAAAAAAAAACAAGCAAGAAAGAAAATGATAAAAGAGAGAATAAGGCTTTCTGAGTGCAGCAAGTTTCAGTGCACATGAATTTGTGTTCAAGCAGTAATAAGTTTATATAGTTTTAACATAAACAATGTTTTGACTCAATATATATTGCAGTCATTCCCTTCATTGAATCACTCTAATATGAAATAGCAAAATTATGAAGAATAAAGTTAGAAGTAAAGAGTTTTATCTAAAAGGTTTTCTATGTTGTCTTTAAAGTTTGAGGAAGTACGCAGAAAGCCACATCAGATAGAGCATAGCTATGGCCAAGGGCTACTTGTCTTTTGAGTAATTGACTTCTGTAGATGGTAAACCAAAGACTCTGCAAGAAGTACAAACTTGCACTTTGAAAAAGAACTTTCATTAAAACATGCCTCATATATACAAGTATAACTATTAATTTCTTGTTCCAAGAGCTAAGTTATGAGAAATCAATTTCCCATAATGTTTAGAAATTCTCTGATTGATTGAAATTTTCATCTACAATTATTTAAAGAATATTTTTTTTTATCTCTCTCTCTCTCTCTTCTCTCCTTTTCAAATCCAGCTGATGGTTTTTGGAATCTTTCTGTGCCTGGATGCATTTTTGTATGTGTTCACCCTGCTTCCTTTAAGAGTTTTCCTGGCACTATTCAGGCTCCTCACTTTGCCTTGCTATGGCTTAAGGTAAGTTTAAATTAACTATTTTAAATGTCTAAATTATTTTATTATTTTTACTACTTGTAGAGTTTGCAGAATAAGATTAATTCATACAATTTAATCCACACTTTGGCCCTAAATGCGTAAACTAATTCTGTTTATTTCTTAATGGATATTACATGTTTATATAATATTATACTTTTTATGTGCACTTTTTTTTTCCATAATGGTTTTGAACCAAAGCTTTGCTTTAGCTAGTAAAATAATATTAATGCAGGAGGCTGTGTAGCAGAGTAGAAAGGGCTGGGGACTGAGAGTCAAAGACCTGCTTACCACTTTCCTAACTCACCTGTCCCTTTATTTTCTCAGAGCCCCTGGGCATCATCTATAAAAGAAGACCAGGTTCTAGGCTGTGGGCGGGGAAGGTGGGTGGTATCAGAATCTCCTGAGGAGCTCTTACCACAGGGGTTCATCCTCCATTTCACTTGAGAATCACTGTTGTAGTGGGTCATGTAGCCTTAGTTACTGATTATAGATAAGACTCCCTCTGATTCATGATCATGAAGAAACTCTTGAAGATCGTAGTCTCAGTGGGAAGAATCAGACAGCCTGACCCAACATGGACTAGGTGGTGAGCTGTGGGCAGCTACCTCATTTCTCTAAGTGTGTTTTCCCATCAGTGAAAAGGGGATATTGAGAGCTCAGCATCTTTTACCACAAAGACTGGGGACATGTAAAAAGAATTCCCATCATAGTGCCTACTTCATAGTAGACAAAAACAGATGTCAATTTCCTTCCCTTTCTTCTCTACCAAAACTAGGAATACTAAGGCGAAAATGTTAAGCTAATGCTTTATTGGTCTTGACGTTAGAAGGAAGTTTGGATTTTATAGTTTTCTTTCCTTGTATAGTTACGTCAGTATGTCTCCACTCTGTGTAGTGACTCTTTATAGCGTTATTATTTAGTTCTTGGCAGAGTTATCCAAGTTACTAACATGCATCACTTTTCTAAATACATTTCATTCTGCAAAAGTTTTAAAATGCTGAAATGGGCAATAATATGTGAATCTTCTTTTAACTATAGTGACTATTTAATAAAATAATCATAGAAATTGATCACAAAATTATTGGTCAATATACAGAATTATATGTTGTTTTTTAAAGACTTAAGTCATGGAAGATTCTCTTTTAAAGTAGTAAATGAACACATACTTAATATTTAGTAATACATATAGTCCCTTTAAAAATGAGCCTTAATCAGTTTTGACAAGAAGAAATCCTTCCAATATAAATTGGAATAATTGAATGATCACGATCATATTGTGAAAAGAGTAAAAATTCTTTGCAAGATTGCATGGAGTAAAACAATTATAAAAATTCAGCTCATGGTGTTGTTATTATATATGTGATACTTTATATTCTGTAACCTTACTTGCCTTCCAGGTTAAGAGTGAATAGTGTTAAATATTCTGTTAATCACAATTTAATCATATGGGAGGATGTTTTTAGGAATTTAGTCATCCACTTTAAGATATTTCCAGAACATCCTTTATACCTTTAGGAGAATTTTTAAGAGTCCTTATGCTTATTAACAAACCTTTTTAAAGACCTTTGTAACATGATGGTTTAATATTATTTTTACCAAGTCTAAACTCAGTGTACTATTTTCTTTTTATCACTATTGGGAGCTCCACAACATCATGGCATTTTAGTTACCTTTTCAGAAGACAAAAATAAAATCTAATAAAACAGTACTAAATATAAATCTTTATGTGTGAGTTCATAAAGAGAATGGACATAACAGAAATTTAGATAAAGTCAGGTGAAACTACCTGACGTAGAAAAATATCATGTAGGAATTTTCCCATTTACATTATGAGCTATTCTTTGATTAACAATATGAGGCAAGTTTGTTTCTAGCCATCTTTATATGAATGGCTTTCAGAGACATGTTGTGCTCTAATCAGCTGTTGGCATGATAAGATGAATTGTTAAAAGGATATATAACTTAAAGATTCTCTTCATTCTGCACGGTTCCTTCCCTGGGTATGATTAACACACACAGAATGTACACAGTGACCGTGGTGATTTGCCAGTGCTCCCAAGGGTCTCTCTTTGGGGCAACTATTTGAAGATCCATCTTGTACAGGCATCTAGAGCTATGTTGCACTCAAGTTCATTTCTGTATGTCCCCTGTCACTTGGGGGGTCAGGGCACCTAAGTGACATTTTAAAAGTCTTTCAGTGTTTTGAAAATTAAGGTGTTGTAGTGAATTGGGAAATTTTAAATCTTCTACTCCTATTTGTGAGTGGTTGATCATCCCTAGACCCAATCTCTTTTAGATATTTTAGGATTTTTTTTAGTACATAATAAATGGTTGCTTATTTCTATTAATTTGAAATACTTTGCATTCTAAATTAATTTGAGAAAAATCTGAAAATAAAGTGTTTCTAGTTCTAAAATGTTATGGCTAAAGTGACACTAGAGGGCAGCCTGTTACTACATTTAAGACTCCATTAAAGTTCCCTCTGTCAATATTTATATGATATATATAAAATATAAAATACAGTTAAGATTCTGTAACAGAATTTCAATACTCTTTGTGAGAGTCAGATTACAGAGCCAGATTACACAGAGTATGAAAATACTGCCTTAATGTCTTAAGTATGCTGTATCAAAATTGAGTAGTTTGTCCTTATAGTAATATGGGTTGCAATTTTTGGTTTCTTTGAGCAATTTAGAAAGAAACATCTCTTCAGTCATTATTTTGAAAGCACAAAAGTTGACTGGGTATGGTGGCTTACACCTGTAACCCTAGCACTTTGGGAGTTTCTGAGGTGGGAGAAAATGAAAAAAAAATTAGCCAGATGTGGTGGCATGTGCCTGTAGTCCCAGCTACTCTGGAGGCTGAGGTGGGAGGATCACTTGAGCCCAGAAGTTTGAGTTTGCAGGGAGCTATGATCACACTGCTACACTCTAGCTTGAATGACAGAGTGAGACCTTATCTCTTAAAGTAAAAAATAAGGAAAAAAGCTCAAAACTTGAAATATTTGATAGTGTGAAAAGTTATATTAAACAAAGCTATTGTTAATATTAACTCTAACACGTTTCAAATATTTTAGAAATATAAAAATACTTTTTATTTTTACAAAATAATTATTTAGAAATAGCCAAATTCTGCCATCTTACAGCTTTCCTTCCAATGTTCTCTACTTCTGTTAAAGATTATTTGATTTGTCCTGCGTATAGTGATATCATGTTCCATCTTTTTCAGCAAGCAAAAAGTGCTCTTTCCTTCAGTCTGACTTTATTTTTTTCAAAGAGATAAGAAGAAATTAAAGAGACCAGCAAAGAAGTTGATTGTATTCTTTTTTCTAACTAATGTTTTCTCCTTCTCATTCTCTTCTATTTCAATCTTCTTTACATAAAAAAACTTGCTGTCTTCCTAGTCTCTTAGTTCTTTGAAAATATTTCAAAAAAGGAGGGGGGAGTCTATTTGTCAAGTTAATCAAGATGCTGATATAAAACACTGTTTGCAGTCTCTATTACTGTCTGTTTCAATATCACCTCAATAAAAGAGGTAATATTATTGCCTTTTCATAGTTGATATCAGGGTTCCCTCCTCCTCTGGTTGCAGAGTTTAGTCTAGTATGGCATTTGTGAGAGACCTTTTAAAGCACTTAGACCCCCAGGTTTTCTGCTTTGTAATTTGATCTTTGAACCTATTTCTAGATCTCCTGCACACTTGTCATGGTTTTTGGCTTTGGTTTTGGTTTTTTGCCAGTATTTACAACTAAGTAAATAGAGACTTTCGACCTTTCATTAAGGCTGAGGACAAGTGCCTTAAGTGCTTCCTGTTTCTCTAGCACCTTAAGTAAACCCAGCCTTCATCAGAATTGCTCACCAGCAGGGTGTTTTGCCAGCTTTTGACCTTGTTAGTAAAGTATTATTCATTTTGAGATGGTAGGGCAGCTATCTTGAGTTCATAGTTCTGTGTTGTTTGCAGAGAATACACTGCTTCTCTAAAAAGTTTATATCTGTCCTTGCTCTCAAGAATGCTCAGCTGAAACTGTTTCTGGTGAATTAACAATCTTGAAAAATCTTTGTCTCACCCAAGTTTTATTGTAGACTAAAGAAAAAAATCATCTGAATTCCTTGAAAGTAGATTCATTTATGTATTTCTTCCCTCTTTCCCAGATAAAGTAGTGTCATTTTAGAAAAACATTTGAGAAACTTCTTGGATTACAATAATCTTTTTAATGATTGAGAACATAGAAAACAGAACTAAGTTTGATTCATTTTATGAGGTATCTGTTTCTTGAAAGAATGAATAGGATTTTGTTTTTCAGAAAAGCAGATTGATCTATATTATGTTAAAGAGGTATCAAATATCATTTTTCCAATTTACTTGTAGTATAAATAAAAAACAGCCAATTATGTAAGTCTTTCTAATTGTCCTGGCATCTTTGTGAACTCTCTTTTCTCCTAAAATTTGCGACTTCGTTTTTTGTTTTAAAATTCTCAGTGATATTTGAGTTAAAAGTTGAGGGAGATTATAGAGAAAAATGATACAATCTGGTCCCAAGAACTGAGTTATTGAAAAAACTTTACTGAAACATTTTAGACAGTGATAAGTTAGTTGAGTAGGTTTTAGTAAGAAATGCTGGAGTATTTTTCTTTTATTATTAAAGCAAATTAAGTATATGAAAGCAAATTTTCTGATCCCTCGCCTCCATTTTATGTATAACTCTTATTTGAGGCTTGGTGGACTTTTGTTTGTTTGAAGAGACGACAGTGTCTTTTTCTTTTGAGTTTATCCCATAGGAAAGCTCTTAACTCCCAGAAGAATCATAAATTTCAAATGCTTGAGAGTTTCTTAACCAATTGGGTTTCCTCTGTATGCCTTACTTCTTTTGAGACTGTTCTACCCCAAGTTAACTTCACACATATATTATAAATAGATTTTTCTCTTTTTAGGCAAAATTAAGCCTTGATTTTGGCCTAAGTGATTAATGCCACCACTATAGCACATGTTAGGGAGAGCTCTTGGTAACTTTGGGGAAACAAGTGTGCCTATTATTTCCTCTTACCAGGGCTGATCTATGTGCCTTATTTGACAAGAGCAATATACTTGTTATATTAGAAACTCTTCGTAACTGTTAGGTTTTGTTGTCCCTGTTTCCTCACCATGGCGCTCTAAGTAGCGTAGCAACATTACAACCTTCTCTCTTTCTTTCTCTCTCGTAAATCAGACCGAAGGGAGGAGCACTTTCACTTCCTTTATAGAATGGAATGTGGTGGCACAGGGACTCCTTGTGGTGAGTAAACCCTGATTTTTCCTTCTATACTCTTGGCCAAATTGACATCAGTACAAGCGAATATTAATTAAATGCAAAAGTAAACAACAGAGGCAGACATAACCATTTGGGGATGGAAGCATACTGAAGAAAATGTGGTTTCCTGTCTTTTCTTTATTGGTCTTAAAGTTTTGTCCGCATTTATTTATAAAGGATTTGGCTATGATTTTACCTGATATGAAAATCACTCAATAAAATGATCTTTAATTGCACATGTTGGTTTAGGCTTAACAGCAAATATTTCATCCCCAATGCTGCAGGAAATCGGCTGCACTTAATTCTTTCCATATAAGCAGTTTTTATTTTACATTACTCCAAATACTGAAGATAGCTTTAAACCAGTTACTTTTTTTTAAGTCCAAGGAAAGGTTTTGAATGTTCATATTAAGTGTTACATAATTATTTTTCTACTATAAGTCAGTCAAACTTGAGATGGAAAATATTCAGTTTTCTCATTCAAGAAAACATCTTGATCTCACTACTTTATTCCAATTTACTTTAAAATTATAAAGTAACTACTCTTTCAAAAATGTAAACCATATTAAATATTTTACATTTTTAATTTCAGTAGTGCTTGTATTTCTTCACTCTTTCAATTATACCGCAAATAGCTAAAAATGTCAAAGAGAGAGAGAGAAAGAGAAATCTAGTCTATGTGTTTTATAATAAAATAACTAATGCTGATACCCTGATGTGTTTCAATTAACTATGCAGGGATTCTCCCATTTCTCTTGCTCATTTTTGTTGCCACCTCTTCCTTCCTGATCTTCCTATCCATTACCAGTTTTTGCTTTAATCCTAGTCAGCATATTATCTTCTGCTAAAGAGGAGGAGGAAGAAGCTAACCCTTGATCATCTTTCTTTTCTGCATAATTGTTTCCATAAATTTATGAGCCCTCAACAACTGGAGACACGCTAATTGGTAAATTGTACAATGTAAAATTGTAAATTGTACAGCTGCTAAAAAGACAATAGAAGTATTTGTGTGAATAAAAGATAAAATTTAGAATGTAGAGAGTTTGGTTTCTGTAAGGGTGGTTTTAAGTTCTGTTGAATATGTTACTTTAATATAATTTGTCATGTGATGACACACAGACAAACCTGTAAATTAGATGGGTGGGTTTTTCAGTTTGCCCAGTAGCATGTTTCACTTGTTTATGCTTGCTTATGGGATTTTCATCATCTGAAAATGAATTGCCACTAACTACCATTTAATGGCCATGTATAACAAAGAACTTCAGCCTAAAAGTATTGTCCAAAAACCAATTTGGGTAGTTTGGCAAGACCATGGATAAGCTTCTTATGGAGTTTGAAATGCTTCTCAGGTCGTCACCTAAAAATATCATGGCAGAGCAGGAACAATTGCGATAGGTTCAAGTTGTTTTAACCAGGTAAACTTATTTGTAGATTAGATCTTTTCTTAGAGACAGACTACGATACATCCAGATGTCTTTTAAGATGCCACCTTAGAAACAGTTTTTTATTTTGGTAACTTTTCTTTTTCATTAACAAGGACATTTATATGAAAACAAGATCATTATTTCTTAAAAGTTGTGCTGCTTTTATTCTTTATGTGAGTAGTATTCCTTAATTTCAAAAATCACTGTCATCTCTATAGCAACCAGTTATGATGTTAGCAATGTAAGATTTTCACCAGAGCAAGGGCCACAGAAAACAGTAGATCCAATGGAATATATATACTCCTGTTTTTCTGCACGCATTTTTAGAAATAAAGAACAAAATGATAGATATATATTTTTTTCAGTATAATAATTTTTTCCAATGAGATCACAGTACAGTGATAAATTTTACAGTGTTAAATTTTACTGAAAGATAAAAGGTTCTGAGATGTTGATTCCTGTACATTTAGAAGTTCTTTTTTTAAAATTCTGGAATGTAGGTGGTTGTGAAGAGCCAGACTGCCACAGTTCTGATCCCTTCTCTACCACGCAGCAACAGCCACTGTACAACCGCAGGCATGTTCTTGACTACCACTTGGCTCATCTGTGAAATTGGGATGGTAATGGTACCTTCCTTTTAGGATCATTGTGAATACTAAAATGAATGTACGCAGAGTGCCGACTACAGTACCTGCCACTGGGTAACTGTGAAATGTAGTGTAAGGTGTTTCTACTACTTTTCTTTGTTTTTACAACCTGGTCTAATCCTACTTAAGATGAAACTAAATTAGTTTACTCTGAATTTTTAAATTTTAACTTCTTGGTTCAAAAAGTGTAGTATTATATTATTTTGGGATATGTATTTTCGATGTCTGGTAGATCTCTAATTTCTAACAATGACTTGTATTAAATATAACGTATCTTCATTGATATACTAATACATTGTTCTTTTGTTGCAAATGTTTATTAAGAAATACAATTGGATATATACCAAAAAAGCCCTTTATCTCTTAAATAAAATCACTTTGGCTGAGATCACCTAAGTGGATGCCATCTAATACTAAAAGCTCTTAGTTTTCTACTTTAATGATTTGTCAAAATCATTTTGATAATTAAGGCAAATTAATTAATACTACCCCACTTTTAGTTCCTATCATTTTCTTTAATTCATAAAACATGACCTGTAGTTCTTAAATACCATGGCCCATGGCTATTGTTGATGTGTGATTTTCAATATATGGTGAGTTGTGCCCACACTTCTGCCGTGGGGAAGGTGTACAGCCTCTGAGCTGATGCTTCACAATTTGTTCCTGCCATCCAAGCGGAGATAGTCACACATAGGCCAAGAACTCAGGAGTGTCTAAAACGTCTCCTCTTCTCAGTGTTCAAATTAGAAGTCTGTTTAAATGATCAAGATCCAATTCTTGACAGATGTAATAGGTCTTCCACTTTCAGTCTTGTAGGGGTGGGGATAAGAAATTACCTTGATAGTAAGATAGCCCTTGGCAGAGGTCTGCGCTCTGGGCTGAGTGTTTGGGAGATGGGAGATGAAGATCACTCTGGATTCCATAAGGAAACAAAGGCCAGAATCTATCTCGGAGGGAGAGGAACGATGCTGGAGGAAAGAAAGTCAGGGTGACAGAGAAGTAATGATAGATGCTGATCAACTTTGTCCTTGATGCAATTTTGCTAAAAGCCCTATCTTCAACTGCTAAGAATAATTCCACTTGGTTTTTCGGACCTGTCTCAAGATATCCCCACACGTCATGACTTATGCATATTCTCACCTGTCTCCCATTTAGGCTCATTGGTTCAACCCAATGTATTTCCAGCCATCTTTAGCCCTTCCTGGGCACAGTCTTCATAGAAGTTACCTCTCCTCCTCTCTTCGGGACTTCTGCAAAGTATCTCATATTCTGTCTATAAACAGATCAACCAAAATTATACCTAACTGAAAACAATGTACAATATAGTATACATTGTAGAAAACAAAGATGAGGTTCTATAACAACTGCTCACAGAGGTGGCATTGCATCGTCATTATCTTGTAAAGCAATATTTCAGTAACAATCTGGAAGACTTATAGATTCCTTGATGAACTCTGCAAGAATCTTTGGAAGAAAAGAGCTCCTCATCTGAAAGTAGGCAAAGGTTAGAAAAGAGCTCCAGAAAATAGGTAGCCGAGGAATACCAAACACATAGATGGCTCATAAGGCCAGTGGCCAGTTAGAAAATGAGCTCACCCTCTATATTGTTGTTCAGAATATTGTCACAATTGGTGGAAATGAACAGATTCTGCAGCTCTTTAAGAAAATACTTGGCCATTTTATTGATTGCACTATGCATAAAAGCTGCCAAAACATGAGACTGAGCATTTTGTCTCGAGGAATTGGGCTTCAACAGGTAGAGAGAAAACATCTTTCCTATTCTTGCCACAGGAATTTTAAATCCAATGAAAGAAATCGGAAATTCCTACTTCTTTAAATATATTTTTTACTCTGTCTTATTATTTCCTTTCACAATTTAGGTTTAGCTCTCCATGCTCTGACTTCAGAAGTAAAGAATGATTCTTCTGCTCATATTAATTATGAAAAAAAGTATTTCAACTCAAGTCACAGAGGACTAACTTCTGTAATATAAAAGCTATCCTATAAGCCAGTATAAAAAAGATAGGAAAAGAGAATTCACAGGAAATATAAATAACTGTTAAATATATGAGAAAGATGTTCAGTTTTCTAACGATTGAAATTAATGTTGAAACTACACTATGTACCATTTTTCACAAGTAAGATTGACAAAGATCCAAAAGTTGATCAGTGTATTGAAAGCACTAGGCTACTGGCTTTCTTATAACATTGTTTGTTAGTGGAGGTGTCGATTGGCACACCCCCTACAGAGGGCAGTTTAGCTATTTCTATCAAAATGTCAAGTGAATTGAAATTTGAAATTTCAATTTTAGGAATTTATCCTACAGATATACTTTCATGTATGAGACATGAACATTGCATCACGGCTTTTAATTAAAAAGACTGAAAATCTGTCAATGATATGTTAAATAAATTACAGTTCATCCACCTAGTGGAACACTACACTGCCTTAAAAATATGAATTCCTGATGAACTGATATGGCATGTTTTGCTGTTAAATAAAAAGTTCCAAGGTACTGTGTGAAAAGGGCTGATCTGGTGTGACTTCATGACTAGGTTAAAGGCTTATATCATAATCACGAAAGTCTTTTGCTTCAAAGTACCTATTAGCAGATCCCTGCCCTCTGTGTTCACTTGTTAAGATTACCAACTTCAACAGTAATTCTAATTTGATAGTTTTATATTCTGTACTCGTACAGAAAATTTCACACTGTTGAATAATCATTTATTATATGTTTCCTTGAAGTTTTTAAAATATCAACCTAATTCTCATTTTTACTTCTATATGCTGGTGTATGTCTAGTAAAGATTATTTATTTTAAGAACATAGAACTAAAACTCATTTTCTTTTTTTTAATTTATATTTCTATAGATTTAGGGATATAAGTGGATTTTGGTTACATGGATGAATTGTATAGTGGTGATGTCTGGGTTTTTAGTGTACCCGTTACCTCAGTAGTGTACATTGCACCCCATAGGTAGTTTTTCTTCCCTCAGCCCTTCTCACTTTCCCCCCTTCTGAGTCTCCAGTGTCCATTGTACCACTCTGTCTGGCCCTGTGTACCCAAAACTTAGCTTCCACTTATAAGTGAGTACACGTGTTATTTGGTTTTCTATTCCTGCTTTACTTTACTTAGCATAATGGCCTCCAGTTCCACCCAAGTTGTTGCAAAAGTCATTATTTCATCCTCTTTTTATGGCTGTGTGGTAGTCCATGGTGTATATATACCACATTTTCTTTATCCATTCCTCAGTTGATGGGCACTCAGGTTGATTCCATATCTTTGCACTTGTGAATTGTGCTATGATAAACATACAATTGCAAGTGTCTTTTTGTTATAATGCCTTCTTTTCCTTTGGGTAGGTACCCAGTAGTGCGATCACTGGATCAAACAGCAGATCCACCTTTACTTCTTTGAGAAGTCTCCACACTGTTTTCCCTAGAGGTTGTACTAATTTACATTCCCAACAACATAAAACTTATATTTTCATTACTTCTTGTTTGTTTTAGGGACAGACGTTTGCTTCAGCCTGCCCAGGTGTGTGACATTTTGAAGGGTGTCATTTTGGTAATCTGCTATTTTATGATGCACTATGTTGACTACTCCATGATGTACCACCTGATAAGGGGGCAGTCTGTCATCAAGCTCTACATCATCTACAACATGCTTGAGGTAAGGACCCTCCTTTACCTTGTGTGATCAGTCTAGCCCCATGGCCTACACAGGCCTGGTCAGTGTGCACAACATCAAGTCTTCCAGTACAGAAGGTACTTGAGGGTCAAAAATATTTTCTACCGCCTCTGGTAATAATGTTTCTGACCATTAATGTGTACATCACACCATCACTTGGGAATCTTGTTAAAACGTGGATTCCAGCAGGCGCAGTGGCTCACACCTGTAATCCTAGCACTCTAGGAGGCCAAGGCAGGAGGATTGCTTGAGCTCAGCAGTTCGAGACCATCCTGAGCAAGAATGAGACCCAGTCTCTACTAAAAATAGAAAAATTAGCCAGGCATGGTAGCGCATGCCTGTAGTCCCAGCAACTCAGGAGGCTGAGGGAAGAGGATCACTTGAGTCCAGGCGTTTGAGGTTGCGGTGAACTATGATGGCGCCACTGCACTCTAGCCAGGGTAACACAGTAAGAATCTCAAAAAAAAGAAAAAAATGTGGATTCTAATTTCATGGATCTCAGGTGGGGCTGGAGCATCTGGTGATTTCTCATGAGGTGGGGCCTAGGCTACTGGTCCTGGGACACACTTAGCATAGCAAGTCATCAAAGCATACAGGAAAGATGCTGCTGCCTAGTTGAGTCAGTACCCGCTTGAGTATGTAAATTGTCAAATGCAAGGGAAATTTGTTTTGCAAGTTCTTTGGAAGCCCATATGTATATTTTTTGCCAGAACTTTAAAGATTATGAAATAAATATTATGACTGTATATATGTTTGCTATAATAGATTTGTATCTTAAATTATTTGGAAATTTTTACATAGAGCAAGTAAACATAAGTTTCCTAATTTTTCTAAGTACTTAATGTTTTTAATACAATATATCTCACTTTGAATTATCCAGCATGTGAAAATCTGCATTTATATTCATACAAAGAATGAGCAGATATATATTCACTTTGCAAAAAATATGCTTTGTTTATGGGCAGGATATTAATAAGTTTTTTAAATAGTAAGCTACCTAGGTTATATAACAAATTTTGTAATTCAAATTGTATTGTCCTATACTTTTTTTAAGGGATACAAGTAAGATCTGTCTTTTAAATTAGTCAGGAAGAGATTTTTCCTAGTGGGTGGACATATGGGTGGGGCTGGCCTTCCTGCTCTGTGGCAGCATTGCTGCGGTGGACGAGGACTTCCCACCTCTCCAGAGTAGCAGTGCAGCTCCAGCCATCCTGCTCGCTCTTAAATTCAAGACCCGTACCCCAGCTTCCTGATTCTAGGCTTACTGCTCTTACACTTGCTTTGCCCCACCAAGTAGGTTGCTGAGGGGTGGGCATGCATGGAGTTTGTGAAGCAGACTGACTTATCTAGTTCCCCCCTCCCTCTCACAGAAAGAAAAGCCCAAATCTTCTCCCTCTGCCCCTCTGCTGTTGGAGTTGCTCTTCTTGCCTTGCCACTCTGGTCTCCTTTACTGCTTCTCCCTCTTAGGGGACCGCAGGGGGCAAGGGTTCCCTCCTGCCCCCAAACTTAATGTCTGTGTCTTCTGTCTTACAAAGCCTTCTTACAAAACTACAAAAGGTAGTTTTATTATTGTTACTAGCAAATAGGCCAAGAAAAAGGATCCGTGAATTGCTGATTAAAATGGTTTAAATACTTACTCAGTTTGTAGGCTATCATTGGTGACCTGGCTTATGCATAGCAGACAAGAGTCCAGGCTCTAGTCAAGAGAAACCACCTCCAATCAAATCCTGGCTCCTTCCCTTATGACCTAGTTATACTGGACACAGTTGCTGGTTATTGAATATTGCTAATCCTCAAATTCTCATCTGTAAATTAGAGATACTAGGGGGGTTATGAGGATAAAGTACACATTACACAGAATGGATTTAGCACAATGTCAGGCATGTGGTAAGAGCTCCCCCTGAGTGGTAGCTATTATTCATTCAGCAAATATTTAATTGGCACTTCCTGTATGCCATCACAGTCTTAGATCCAGAAGATCCACAGGCGAACAAGCCTGTTCTCATGGAGCTTATATTCTACAGGTGAGAGATAGATAATAAACAAGAAGATACTAGGAAATGATAAATACTGTGATGAAAAAGAACAGAGTAACACAGGAGCCACAGTAGCCACAGATGATACGAGAAATGTCTCTCAGCGTGTGGCATTCCAGCTGAATCCTGAATGATACCGTGTCCTCCTTTTCTCTTTTTTATGTGCCTCTTTTTGTTTATTATACTATATTCAAGGAGATCAATACTTAGAAATGTCTTTGGGAAGTAAGTCTGCATATTATATTCCATTTAGTAAGCCTCAGAATACAGCTAACATTATTGATAAATATTAGGTAAAGTAGGTCAAATGATATATTTGTCCTAAAGAATTTAAGTTTGAGTCCTGAGTTTATATTTAAATTCCTAAAACCAGAGGAACCATGATTTTGATGTGCCCACCTCCTTTTATTTTTGCCACTACATAAGACTTTATTACAAACAGCTAATTAGACAAAGCCTAATTTAAATTCTACAAATATTTGAGCACTGTGTGTCAGAGAATAAAGAAATATGAATAAATAAGTAAACAAAGATCTCCATTCTTCTTTACCTTACCTTCTACTAGGATTTTAAAAATCAAATCTCCAGCATTTGAGTTGCATCTGAATGTTAGTAACATATGTAAATGCAATATTAAGAAACAACTTTCCAATAATTTCTTTCTTTAGGTAGCTGATCGTCTGTTTTCATCATTTGGACAAGATATATTAGATGCTCTCTATTGGACAGCAACAGAGCCTAAAGAAAGAAAAAGAGCCCATATTGGGGTGATTCCTCACTTTTTCATGGCTGTTCTCTATGTCTGTATCCTTTTAGACTCATTGGAAGTTCCAATGGTCAATGTGTATTCTACCTAATTTTATTTGGTTAGCTATTTCACAGATTTAAAGATATATATGTATGTATGTATTCTGAAGATAAATGTGAAATACCTGCTTTCTTTTGAGAAATTGGCTGAAATAGTAATTGAGAATTAAAGAACCTTGTATGTGCACAACGCTTTGTGCTGCTAGAAAACAGTTCTATTCTCAGTGTAACTGATTATGAGGAAGGAATTTATAATGAAGTTATCTTTAAATCTATGAACTTTTTGTCATAACCTTGGGTTTAAAATGTATAGAACTCATGTAGAAGTAAAATGTGAAGTAGTTGGGAGGAATTTTGGAGAAGAGGTGTATGTGTGTCCCTGGCTTAAAGCTTCTCTTTTGGAGAGTAAATGCTTTACTATATAAACAGTGTGTGCTTGTGTGTGTGTGTGTGTGTGTGTGTGTGTGTGTATACACACCTACTCTTAAGTTCCATTTGGAGTCAGGACTCATTCACAGGAATGTGTCATTTTTTTCTTATCTCTATAAGAGTTGAAAGAAATTGGGATAATACTTGGGAAGTTAAGGGATTAAGTGGGAAAATATCTATGAAGGTAAAATTTGTTCCAGTTTTAATGGAGTAATACAATTCTTAGATATAAATCAACGATTCTGTATATAATATGAATATAATTCTGCAGCTTATGGATATTTTCAAAATGACATATGAAAAAGAACCTTAATTATCAGATATTTCTTATCATCTTACATTCCACGTCCCCTGAAGAACCAGAGAGGAAAACCACTTCCAAACTAGCTGTTATTTTGTGTTCTTTTCTTTTTTAATATGTAAATTATCTTAATTCAGAATGTATATTTCAAAGTTTCTTCTTTCAGTATTTACCATTTATTTAACAAACTTTTGGGGGAGGCCTGTTTTCCAACGCACTGTGCCAAGTGCCAGAGATACAGAAAGAACAAAACAATGCTGTTCTGAGGGACTCAAATAAATGGATACACAGAGATTCATTTGTAGTTTTGTTTGTTTCATGGGGATTACATATATCTTATCCTGTCAAATTTATATCAACTATAGCTAATAGGGAAGTTATGAAGATAATAAAATACTTATGCTTGATTTGGAAAGCATAGTCAATTTTTTCTCCATTCATTTTCAAAAGTATTTGAACGTACTTAGTATATCTATTAATAATAATATGAAAACAAACTTAAGGTTTTTCCTTGACATACTGTTAGTTTTGCACGCAATCCTTATAATGGTTCAAGCAACAACCCTCAATGTAGCTTTTAACTCACACAACAAGTCACTGCTTACTATCATGATGTCTAATAATGTAAGTTGAGATTTTATTTTACATTTTTGAGGTTGTATATGGGCACTTTAACAGTAATATTCTGGATCGGATAAAATTATTTGTTCTGTATGTTATTTATTCTCCAGGAAGTTTTATATGTAGCAAGTCCAATTTGAAAACTGTTATAGTGATAAAGATGATATTTCTGTTTACTATTTCAGTTTGTTGAAATTAAAGGAAGTGTTTTCAAGAAGTTTGAAAAGAACAATCTCTTTCAAATGTCAAATAGCGGTATGTACAATTCGATTCTACTTGCAGCTTTATGCAGTATTACTTTGCAATTCATTCTGCAATCCTAATGTCACATTTCCTGTAGGCCACTGTTTCTTTGACCTCTCCCTTTCCCCAAAAATCAATGCATAATGGTTCATAGTCCTACACAATGCTAAAATTATAAAACTTCTAGAACAAAATAAAGGAGACTATATTTACAACCTCAACATAGGCAAACATTTTTAGAGACCACACAAAAAAGCACTAACCATAGAAAGAGAGAAATTGAACTTCCCCAAAATTTAAAACTTGTACTCATAAAAAACATTGAGAAAATGAAAAGGCAAGCCACACTACTAAGAGAAAAGATTTGACATGCCTATACCTGACAAGAGATTTTTTTGTGTTTCCTGACAAGAGATCTTTTTTGTTTCCTGCATATATAACAAACTCTACCAATCAATAATGAAAGGACAGTCTAATTTAAAAATGGAAAGAGGCTTGAATAGACATTTTGCAAAGGAAAATCTAGAAATGGCCAATAAACCCATAAAAAAGTGCTCAGCATTACTAGGGAAAAAGTCATTAGGGAAATACAAAGTAAAGCCATAATGAGATACCACTACACAACCACCAGAATGGCTGCTCTTGTAGCCTGACAATGTCAAAAGTTAGGGAAGATGTGGATTAACTGACTCTCTCATGCATTGATGATGTGAGTGTAAAATATTACAACTGTTCTGGGAAACTTTCTGGTAGTTTCTTATACAATTAAATGTTCGCCTACCCTATAATTCAGCACTGAGACCATATTTTCACAATAGGACTTGTATAAGAATTATTATAGCAGCCAAAAGCTGGAAACAGCCCAAATGATATCAATAGGAAAACAAATAAATTGTGTTATAGCTATACCATGGAATACTACTCAGCAATTAAAAAAGAATGAAATTACATGGTCAACTATGTAGATCTTAAAAGCATTATGTTGAGTGAAAAAAACAGGCACAAAAATGCACATACTATATGATTTCATTTACACGAGGTTTATGATCAGGCAATATAACTTACGGTGATAAAATAAGAGGAATTGCTTGTTGGGAATGGGAATTGATTGGAGGAGGTGAGTGTAAGGGAGCTTTCTGGGTGATAGAACTCTTATATATTTTAATTAGGGAATTGGTGACACAGATTATGCATTTATCAAACATCACATTTTGTACTTAAGATCTGTGCATTTCACAGTATGTAAATTTTACCTTTCTATTAGACAAGGAAAATAATAGCATATGACTATATTAAAGCAAACAAATTGTTTATAGGAGATTTGAAAACTAGGCAAGGAACAAAAAAGGGAAATGAAAAATTTTAAAGTCTAGATGATTCTTTGGGGCCATGATGGATCCTGGGTCATGGATCCCACAGCTCTGAGGGGCAATTTGTGCTGTCTTTCTTCATGTTTATCTTCTCTTTGCATGCTGCCAAGCTCTGTGAATTTGAAATGGAAGGAGGAGGGGACTAAATTATAGAATTTTTTGTCCACTTTGGTAGTAACCATAGAGTTATTGGTTTAACTATAGGAATTTCATTTATTGCATAAATCACATTATATTTTATTAATTTATATTAATCCTCCTTTGAGTAGGTGTTCTTTATAGAGCTTTAAACTAGACATGCAGATTTTAAGTTTTAAGGGTTTTTAGTCTTTGTGTGTAAGAGCGTTGAAATTGTGAGGAGATTATGAGTGGTTTCTAACCTTATCGTCAGCATGTTGATGTAATTAATATCCCTTTTCTTTCTTTTATAACCAGGTCCCTAGAATTACAACCTCTGACCTTAGAAAGATTAGGGATTCAATATTTGAGTTCTAAGAAAACTCTGAAAAAATAACATATCGATCAAGTATGCATATCAGCTCACTAGAAATTCAGTTTATTTTGGCTTAAATAGTATCAGCACCAAAAAAAGTATTACTTTTTGTTGTAAGTAAATTAGTTCAAGTTATAATACAGGGTGGTTTCCATTGTACCTTTTAGATTTTATAATAAATTAACTTTACCCTAATGTAGATTTTAAAACCCATTCCCAAGTAAGGAAAAAAATCCATCACACACAGTCCTACTAATATTGCCTGTGGTACTCAGATATTAAAGAGACAAAGGAGGGATCCCCAAGAGCTGCATTTTACACTTACTATGAGGGTAATGCCTCTTTTGCACTCTTTAGGAGTCACTTAATAGGAACCAGTTAGCAGTGCTACTCACCTATCAACTACTTTTTTCTTAGGAATTTTCCTATGAAATTTTTCTCCTTCAGAAGTTGTTGCCAAATACATAGTATAAGAAAGATACAGTACCCTGTGCTGGTTTAATGTGGAAGCTTTTGTTTCAAAATTTTAGAGCAATATTATACCTTTCAGTATTATCTGATTATACATTCTCTTTAGAGGAATTGCCTAAGGACACATGAAATGGAGTTTAGTTAATAAAACCAGACTTTTGATAATTTATTTTTTTCACTTCATTTTAACATAAGCATCAGCTGAATGTAGAACCCATGGCTTTCTGCTTTGGATTCTTGTGATGAAAAATTTTGTGGTTTTTTTTTTTTTTTCCCATTGATAATGTGAACTATGCATTCAGAAAGATCCTTCAGGAGTTAAGTTGTCTGCAGTCAGGTTCTAGCTCAGAATGACTCTATTTAACACTCTTTTTTTGTTGAGACGGAGTCTCTGTCACCCGAGCTAAAGTGCAGTGGCGTCATCATAGCTCACTGCAGCCTCAGACTCCTGGCTCAAGTGATCCTCTTGCCTCAGCCTCCTGAGTAGCTGGGACTACAGCCATGCCAGCTAATTTTTCCTATTTTTAGTGGGGACAGGGGTCTTGCTCTTGCTCTTGCTCAGGCTGGTCTCAAACTCCTGACCGCAAGTAATCCACCTACGGTGGCCTCCTCAAGTGCTAGGATTACAATTATGAGCCACTGCACCGACCTCTATTTAACACTCTTAACAGAAGCCTGTAACCTGCAATAAATTTGAATGACTATTGAAAATAAAAGTCACTCATTTCACGTTTAAGATGTGAATGTATGTTAAAATATATCCCTTTTAGTGGTAATGTAGCAGGGAAAAGGAGCTTAATAATCTGAATATCAGAAATATCTTACAAGCATTAATCACCAATTTTTAAGTTTCTTAATAAAGGTTAAGAGAAAACCTTCCTATTTTTGTAGAAGTTTTAATTTTTAATCAATGTAAGAATTCAATCCTAATCCAAACCCTGACTGTTCCAAATATGAGATATGGTATAAATATATTGTTGATTGCATTCTTTTTCTAATATATGTTAGGTTATGAGTATTAGAATCTATTATTATTATAAAAATTTTATTTCCAGCCAGGCACGATAGCCCACACCTATAATCCCAGAACTTTCGGAGGCTAAGGCAGGAGGATTGCTTGAGGTCAGGCGTTCAAGATCAGCCTGAGGAACATAGTGAGATCCTGTCTCTACAAAAAATAGAAAAATTAGCTGGGCTTGCTGGTGCACACCTGTAGTCCCAGCTACCGAGGAGGCTGAGGCAGGAGGATTACTTGAGCCCAGAAGTTTTGAAGTTGCTGTGAGCTATGATTATTCCACTGCACTGTAATCTGGACAACAGAGCGAGACACTGTCTCCAAAAAAAAAAAGGAATTTCCTTATATAATATTTTATTTTATTATGGAGAAACTTTAAAAATTTGGGTAAACTTACAGCTCACATTTTAAAAGTCAAATATTGGCTTCATGATATCTATGTAGAGTATTTAAATGTAAAAATAAAACAGAATATAAGAATAAAACTTTTTTAATATTCATATAGCAGCTTTATTTTCATAGTTAGATTGATACATGAGTGCTGGAAATAAAGATATACTTATATTTTATGATGTTACTTTTCTTTGTAATCTTTAAATTTATCATCTTTCATCTTATAAAATTACATTTACCTACCAGAATTTATCAGTTTTTGTTAACCTCTACCATAGGTAGAAATAGTCTGCTTTTCTAAAATCTGTTTTTGCCTTAAATATCTCCCTACTGTGATGAGCCAGTGTCCTTAGAATTGACATTATTGCAGATTTTCTCTATGCTGGCAACTTCTGTGTGTCCAAGAATCAGATACAATTAATTTAAATACTGTGATTGTTTTTATATTATTATAATAATATTAGAGTTCACAAAAATTACTTTGGTTTATTCCAAATAGTGTTTTTAATTTCTCGAGGAAATTTTTTTCCAGGAAATTCTATAATGCACCAAGTCCATGCTGTGTATTCATCCTTAGTGGTATGGTCAGAAATAAGTATATTTCTTTTTTAAATTTGTGGAAATTATAAAGGACTTAGCACACATAAGTACAGCTTTGTGAATAATTGTACAGAATTCCAATTAAAGGTACAGGTACACTGACAAATTTAGTTAATCCCATGATTTAAGATCCACAGTTAGCTGTAGATAAGTAACAGAGAATATATTTTGTGTCAGCCTTTGATGGGACTTATTCTAGGGTAGACTTTTCTTAGTTTTCCTATGACTTGTATCCCCTTTTGCAGTCACAAAATAAATTGAGCATGTGATCTAGAACTAGTCAAAACAGCTGCACTCAAACTCTACATGTCCTTCCTTCCAATTGAGTCATGCCTCTTAAGCTATCTGTGCTCTGAGCTTATGCCCCACAGTGTGGTGTTGTATAAGGAATAACACTACAGTTTCGTAAGTAGAACAGCACGTTGTGCCTACTGGGCTTCGAGGGAGTGAAGGTACAGCTCTAACCCATTACAAATAAGGAACTGAGCTACCCTAGAAAAGAAGGTACCAGCCACTGCCTGGAAGAGTTTAAGGATTTAGGAAAGGCACAGAGAGTAAGGTGACTTCACTTACAGAGACCAGGTTTTTCCTGTGGAATAAAAGTTCAGATCAGTTTTGCTTTAGAGTAATGGAAAAAGGTATAAGTAAGAAAAGAGGAGCAAAGACAGTGCCACGAAGGGCATCAGGGTGAAATTGAAATGCAGAGCACTTACGGGAGATGCCACAGCTGACTGGTATTGGTGAGGAGCAGAATTACCACGATAGTAGAGTCATAGGGAAATGACAGCAGAGTGTAAAAAAGCTTTTGAGGTAGTTTCTATATGACTGTTTCTAACCACAGGCATTACATAGACACAACATGTGGATGTGCCACACTTATTGCAGACAGATTTATTCTATTTCTTGATTACATGATATCTTAGACTCTATGAGAAAATAACAGCTTAAAAAGTGAAATGTATAAACTGGCCTTTAGCGGTAGTTCAGTTATTTGCTTTTATTAAATTCTTTGAATTTTTTTTCAGATATTAAAGAACGATTCACAAATTATGTGCTTTTGCTGATAGTATGTCTAAGAAACATGGAACAGTTTTCTTGGAATCCAGGTAACTAACTCTTAACGGATAAAATGTCTTATAATTTTAATCTTAAACCAAAATCATTCTTTTACATGGCATAAAATGAGTATTGCAGAAAACGTCAAAAAACTTTGCTCCACTGTTTGGGTATTGAAAAAACAGTCATCTGCCACATAATGACGTTTCGGTCAATGACAGACTGTATATAATAAGACAGTGGTTCCATAAAATTATAATGGAGCTGAAAATGAAAATTCTTATCACCTAGTGATATCGTAGTTGTTTTGACATCATATTGTTCAACACATTACCTTTTCTATGTTTAGGCATGTTTAGATACACAGATACTTAACATTGTGTTACAGTTGCCTACAGCATTTAGTATGGTAACATGCTATATAGATGGTAGCCTAGAAGCAATAGGTCATACCATATGGCCTAGGTGTGTAGTAGGCTATACCATCTAGGTATACTATAGACTGTAAGTATACTCTATGATGTTCACACAGTGATGAAATCGCCTAACACGTTAGGCGAGACCATGTTTTGCCTTTCATTTATTATTCTCAATATTGTGCACGTTATAGGCATTTAGTAACTTCTTATTTATTTCTAATTTACCTGGGGCAAATCAGAAACAGATATAAAATAAGATATGTGATTTTGGAAATACATTTTCAGAAATTATTTTTTTACAGAAACCGTAAGATCAAATGATATCTGACAGTGGCTTGAGTTCTAATTTGAATGGATCCAAAGCCTTCTTGACTTGTGGCAGGAAAGCCTCTCCCTCCACACACATCTAGATTCTTTGTGTACCTGGATTCTTTTGGTGAATGGTGGTATATTTGTAACTGAGTAAGCTAATAGGGTGTCCATGAAAGGCAGGGTGGACACATGTGGCTGGCCCTGGCGGAGGCCGAATGGTATCAGCAACCCCAAAGCAGAGCTGTTGAACCAAGGGACAAACGATCCCTAAGCCTCCCAACAACTATGTTTTCGAAGTCATATTCTCATTTATACTGTGACTGTAACAAATTATCTTAAGTCTCTTTTATCAGTTCTGTAGCAGATAGCAGGATAAAAGCAGCACTTACTTTGTTGATGAATTCATTGTTCTTTCACTTTCTTTCAATTTGTTTTTTTGTTTGTTTGTTTCCTTTTATAAAAAAATACTGTTTATAGATGCTTGTGCTTAGTTCCCAGATCATTAATAACATAAAAATAATACTAGCTATTTTGTATGCCAGGCACATTGCTATGCAACAGTGTCTCATTTAATTCTCATAATAATGTAGACATTTATTATCCTTATTTTATAGATAAGGAAACTTGAATTTAGATAATTAAGAAACTCACCCTTTGCCAGTGATGCAAATTCAAAAGAAAAGAAATCTGCCCCAAGATCATATCTCAGTCAGTGGCAGAGTTTATTGTTAAAAGCAGTCCCCCGATGTCTAGAACCTAACGTGATGCCAAATCACAAACGCCGCCTACACTGTCAGCATGTATGGCTCCAGCTGCCAGCGTCTCGAGTTGCTTTAGGTCCTTGTCAGCATTTCTGACCATCTTTTTCTTGCTCTCTCTCATACTTACACCCTTCTTCAAGGTCTTAGGAGGTTATCTCTGAGTGTTTTTTAATCAGGTACTTGGTACTGAATTGACATTTTAATAGATATCATAAAAGTGAGCAAATTTAACATCTGTATGACAGTGAAACAAGTGATTGATCACTATAATTATAGTGATCAAAGAGGGAGAAAATTACTCAGTTGACTACAGGACATCTCTGCTAGCTATATATTGTCAGATTGAAACAGCTATAGAATTAAAGAATTTTCTAAGGAACCTGCTTAACCTAGTCATCCCACCAGCATGTAGGTACATAGAAATGTAGACATACAGACACGTAGGCACATAGGCTGCATGAAGGCAGGGCTCTGCTCACCACAGTGGTCTGCACAGAAAGCAGTGCTTGGCACGTAGAAACTACTGAATAAATATTTTTTGAATGAAGTATCCTTTAACTTGATGTAGTGTAGCTGTTTTGACAAAGGTTATATTAGTAATTAATTGAATCCTACTTTTGTATTGTATGTTGAAAATATAGTTAGGCTATGTGGAGTTGTCTTTGGTAGCCTGTGATATGGATTCTGTTCACATTAAGAGATTTAATTGTTTTTCTTTTTTTCCATATTTTATAGATCATCTCTGGGTATTGTTTCCAGATGTCTGTATGGTAATTGCATCAGAAACTGCTGTGGATATTGTAAAACATGCCTTTATCACCAAGTTCAATGACATTACTGCAGATGTATGTATTTTGATATAAAATTCAATGTTTAAAGTTTACTTTTCCTTCTTAATATTATAAAGCTATAGAATAAGTTTACTATAGTTATGAAGATAATAGAAGATTTTAATACTTTAAAGTTAGAATTATAATTTTAAGTTTCTAAACGTTATTATGCTACTGAAAGTATTTTATTTGAATATTAAGCAGTCCCACTTCCATCTTTTTGGTGGAAATATAGACCAGCCAGTAGTTGAGGTCAGTATTACTAACTCAAAATCATTACAAACCACTAATATGATCATAATCTGTTCACTTAATGTTTTTAAAATCACATTGTTTCTATTTTAAAACTTAGAGCATCAAAAATGTTCTTTCTGGCTAGGTTTTAAAAGTATTTAAATATATTTAAATATTGATTTTTTTTTTCTGCAATTATGAATAGGTTCTTGATAAATTCTAGAAGATAAGAGCCTTATATTTTTCTAGTGAAAGCATTTGATGAAACTTTGAGAGATTTGTTTTATGTTGTAACCAAATATGCTGTAGAATTTCCAGAAATAGATATGTGGCTGTAGGTTCATGGTCTATAAAATGTAAAAGTTTCCTAGTGCATTCCTCATTCCTACCTCAGTCTCAGTTAATATTATTAGTTCAGCAGTTTTCTATATTTTATTGGGTTGTACTTTTAATAATAGTCTTACTCTGATATTTCTTCCATTTCAAAAGGCAATGGTTTAAAATAAAAAGCAGTTACAACAGCTACAATTTGATGATTTGATTATGGATTTCTGAATGGTTTAATATACTTAAAGAAAATATGATTTTGCACTTTTTTGTAAGACACAAATAAAGTAATTTCACCATTTACTTTTTTGGCTTTCTCAATATAGAATGATTCCCTTTTCATAGGATCATTTTCTCAGCGTTAAAGTTAAAATTAATAGGCTTGATTCAGATACTTGTGTAATTTTTTAGTGGAAATGACATTTTATAAGTGCCTTTATAACTACTATGTTCCCTAGCCATAGTAGTTGTATATCTTTTTTAGTGTCCATTTTTCTAAGAAGGCATCATTATGGTTAGATATATAGTAATAATAACTTTTAAAACTTTTCATTTAAAATTTCAAAATTATTTTATATGTATTACACTACTTAAAATAGTCACCCTTCCCAAAATTCTAAACTCTAAGTATCATAATCATTGAATATTTATTCCTTTTTGAAGAAAAACCTTTGAAAGACCTATGAATGTTAACAGTTCAGGGGAACCGAGGTTATGTATTACTCTTCTCGTAGGAAAACAAATGGAGAAACCATACCCAGATGTCTGCTAGGTTATTAGCACTTGTTCCTGGTCAATTATTAAACATTTTTATCTACAAAATAAATATTTTTGTGTAATATATTTGCACTATATTACTTAATATTTCATTCTTATTTGTCTTTAGGTCTACAGTGAATATAGAGCCAGTCTTGCTTTTGACCTTGTTAGCAGCCGACAGAAAAATGTAAGCATTATACCAAAGGCATAGTCTGAAATTAATGTAACAGTGGCTTGATTTAGCATGGAATATTAGGTAAGGGGAAGCTACATGAACTTAAATTTCGTGTTTATCTCTACTTCAGTACCAAAAATTTACAAATTAATAATACTTAACATTAAATAGTATATGATGTTTGCAGCATTGTAACAGTTATGCAACTTTATGTTTAAAACTCCTCGTGAACTTTTGGATTTCCATGGTCATTTTACTAAATTGTACAGTAGACTCTAGATTCTCCTCTTGCTCACAGCCTCACCTGTTTAGAACATTTGCTGGTAATAAGCAAATATTACTTTTTAAATGCTGTTTAAATCCCATTAATCCAAATCCTTTTCTCCTCTCTCTGTTCAGGCGTATACCGATTACAGTGACTCAGTAGCACGAAGGATGGGTTTTATTCCTCTCCCACTAGCTGTTTTAGTAAGTCCATACTTTTACATTTTTGATAATGAGATAGCCATCATTATAGAATATTAATAAATGGATTATCAATAAGATTGTTTCAAAAGGACTTGATATAAAAATTAAAGGTAATAACTTGGGATAAAAATTTTGTTTTAAATTATAGCAGTATCCTTTTGGATGTTGAACCATCCAACAGATAAGTGATATTAAACCATTCTATGTAAATGGCTTTCCTAAAAATGAAAATACTCTTTTTTGCTCACTCATTTAGCAAAGATTTTTCTTTTTTTAATGGAAATACTTGAAGGTGGCGTTGGCGTAGCCACTGTGATGCATATTGGTGGAAAGGTAAATGGATCGAACATTTCTAAAAGTCAGTTTGACAGTATCATGCTTTGATGCAGTCAATCCAGTTCTAGGAATTTATCCTAAGGAAATATTAATAGTTATAAAAGGCACACAGTGATTTATGGGCAAGGCTATGCATTGTAGTGGCATTTGTAATAGTAAAAATTCGGAAACAAAACAGGTTATATAAGCTGTAGTATACCTCAATGAAGACATATTCTGTTTCCATTGTAATTATTACTTTTTAAAAATTTTTCAAAGCTTTTACAATGAAAATTTCTACTGGTATGTTCAGGAAATGTGTTGGGTTTTTTTTTTTTGGTTTTTTTTTTTAATAAAAATAGTACTAAAATTTGCCAAATCAATCCCAAAAAAGTCAACTTTGAATATTTAATGAATTGTTTAGAACAGCCTTGCAGATAGTTATTAGCCACATTGGGCTGTAGTAATACTAATTAAGAAGATTTGCTGCCTGTACTTATATTTGATTATATTTTTTCTTTACTGCTGGTTCTCACATCAAAACAAATTCACCTATCTTTTTTGCCAAAGGACATCTAGAGTTCTGTAGATGCATTCTCATGCAAATTAGCTAAGAAAAGTATAAAGAATACCAGCTTCCCTGACTTTTTTTAGGTGATGAATTATAAATAGGTTTTATGTTATTTAAATTTCAGTGTGACTTTCCAGATAACCATATCTTAAACATTTTCCAATTATATTAATAGCATGTTTATTATATAATAATATAGCTTTCTTTTGCTTGGGAAAAGGAACTCCTAGAATTTTGAAAAAATGGAGGATTTTAAAGAATAAAATTATTTGTTAAAGGTTTAAAAGATTGATAAAATAAAATATTAAATTTTTCTACATTTGTTTCCTACAACTAGAAACATGATACATACAAGTATGAGCATAAACCTAGACTGCCTGATTTTTTTTTTTAAGATTGGTTAAATGGTTGGATTTAAATATGGCCTTGCTTTGCCAAATAATAATTGACTTGTCTAGTCACTTGTCAGAAAATTCAATTCATAATTAGTATGAGTTTCTAAATTTAGTGTTTTAAAATATTCCTCTGGTCTTTGTTTTATTCTTGAAATGAGTTTTTTATGGTTGCTATACCAAAAGATTGATGTGTAATTAATGATTGATTAACAAAACACTCTGGAGAACCTCCTGTGTGCCGGAAGGGGATTATGTAGTTAAGCCATGATCTGGTGGGTTTCTTCTGCAGCACTTTCCTCACAGAACTTCACCACGGTGCCCTAGCTTTGCAGACATCTGGGAGCCTTGAGGGGTATACCAGGGCCTCTATAACAAGTTAATTCTTTAAGGCACAGAATGGCAGTGCTTTCATCTAAGTGTTACCTTGGCTCCCATAGTGAATTCATATCCAAAAAAAGGAAAAGAAATCATATGTAGACTTTGGGCATATGTATCTTAAAAGTTACCTGATAATATACTAGATAAAAATGAAGTCATTTAAACTTTAAATGTGATCATTGGTTTGCCTTTCATTTTTATGAGTAAAATCCTAGAGCCATGTTAACTTCTGTTTCAAATGTCTGTACGATAGTCATTTCCCTGTTAGCGACTATGACACATTGTCAGTTTTCTCACAGGGAAACTTTATTGAATAGATAACAACCCATTGCCCCACCTCCTCACAATTGTTCTTTTATTAGAGGGATTTTTAAATGACTTTTAAAATGTATATTATATTTAAGACACCCTAATATACCCTAATAGACATTTGATAACTTGACATTACAGATAAGGCCACTTCTCCCTGATTCATTGCCATAAAGCCAACCCTCTCTCTAGACCTTAATATATGGGAATAGCTGCTGCACCTATAATGTGTAAACATTTCCCTTTGACTGGTCCCACCAGATTTATTCAGCAGATTTCCTAGGATAATGTTGTTACCCCTACATTTCTGTGAATTAAATAAGAAAACAGATGTTTAACCATAACTATCCAAAAGAGACAGAAATTTTTTTGACCTTTAAATAATTAATTTTTAATAGTGTTTACTTATTTTAAACAGTATAAACCTCCTAAGGTTCCCTTTTCTCTGTGCTCCCTACAAGTTGTTAGGGGTTCTTAAAAGAATCAAAAAACAAAGAACAGTGGGGAAAAAAGCAGGAATAAGGGCCATGAAGTGGTTCTAGCGCTGTTAGGGCACATGTAGCAAGGTGATTTCATTTGTACTTTCCAGAATAATTTTTTGTTGTAAAAATCAGCTGATTTGCATTTCTCTTAGGTATAAGTGCATGTGTCATTCATTAAGTAGGTACAGTGCCTGACCTCAGAGAGTCAATAGTAGCTAAAGCATTGCCGTAGCCACAGGCATCCTGGATTTGCCTCTACAAACCCAAATCTACCACAAAAGGTTTCACTAGCAAGCAGGTTTTAATATCAATCAACAAATCTAGAACTGGCTTCTTGGATTTAGACAAAGACCACAAGTGTGTACCTAAAATGTTAAAATCAGCATGGAGAAATCTTTTATTTAAATATTAACTAATAACTCTGTGGTTGTGTGTTCTGTTTGTATGTTTTTGTTGTTTTGGTTTGTTTCTGGCTAGCTCATCAGAGTTGTAACAAGCTCAATTAAAGTGCAAGGAATCCTGTCTTATGCCTGTGTCATACTCTTCTATTTTGGGTAAGATTAACTATTCTTGAATATGTTTTTGGTTATACAGTAAAGTATAAATGCAAGATGTAATAGAAGTTAATAACACCCCAACCATACTACTCCCTCTCTGTGCCAGGGGCTCCCTTTTAACAGCCTGTACCTCCTCATGTATTTGTGACTCAATTAGATTGACTACATTGCTGTTTGGTAGTAGTATTAATAGTACTTTAGATTTTATTTTAATCTTTAGTGAATTCTTTTACTTAAAGCCCTTTTTGCTTAAGACTTAGATTTCACCCATGTTTTCTTTTATGAAAAAAAGTCTGCCATTGCAATCAGATGTTTTTCCATATTTAAAAACATCTTTGACCTTCTAGTATGCTTGCCACATTTAATTAATTTAGCACACTGTAGGCCTATGTCATATAAAGCCTAAGGTGATACACAAGTGCAGTTTCTCTGCCTATGGCTGAACTTGATCTATAAGTGTGTTGCTCTCATGCAGCTTACGTTCTGGTTGGGGGAGACAAATAATAAATGAACAGCTGAAACAATTTAAGATAATAAATGGTATGAAGAAAGTAACAATATAAAATGGTCTTGCCATTGTTAGCTTTTTCAAGAAGTGAGTTGATGATAAAGTAGCCCAGCCTAGCATTCAGTTAACTTACTAAAAAAGAAAACAGGGACCCTGTCTCATTCTCGCTTACCTAGGGTACATCAGGAGTTGTGCTCAGGGAGTGGTGTCTGTGAAAGAGATCAGATCTGAACATTTCAAGAGGAAAAAAGTGGGGAGAGAATAAGCACAGCAGTAGTAAGTTCAGCTGTAGATTCACTTAACTCTTTGCCAAGGATGAGATCTAGTTTCCAGAGACATCTGTGGTGTTCCAGTTTCATGGTTTTGAGTGTGGTTTTCTACAATGTTTTCTGCCTGGGGCCTGAGGCGGATGCTCAGGAAACTTCTCTAAGAGCAGCATGGGAACAATCACTCCTCGTCGTTCTTTCCTGAGCATCCTGCGTGGTGGCCGTGCCTCCCGGCTCGTGCAGTGCCTGTCTCACTCGGGCCCTTGCCCTGCAGAGCTGTTTAGGTGAGGTGGCTAATTTCAGTGGTGCCCACAGCAAGATGATCAGGTTGTACACCACTTCCTGTTTTCCATGTGAATGTATCCATAAATGGTTTCCTACATTAAGGTAACTCTTTTTAGACATTAAAAAACATGAGACCCTTCCATTATATATTCTCACACCACTCCTGAAAATTCTTGGCATTGTGCTGTGCTTATTAAGCGGCCTTGCTACAATTATTCTCATATTGTTTTACCATAAATAAATTAGGAAATGAAGCATGTATATGCTACACCTGAAAACCTTTGTTTAGTTATAGTTACCTATGCATAATCCACCAAAGGGGATATGTTTAATCTGAATCACCTAAAATTCAGGACCTCGATCTCCCCTCCCCCGATGTTGCACCTCTCTCCCAACATTTCAGGGTAATGCCCAAATTATTAATATCCTCTCCTCCTCCAGAAACTTTCACAAAACCACCTGGGCCACGAAGACTGTTTTATTCATTAACTCCACCATACCCAGGAATCCTCCTTCAGCAAAAACAAATCAGAATTCAGTTGGGCCACCTAAGATAAAATGCTATACGTTTTTCCCCACCTCACCCCATTTCATCTCTTTCCCTCCAGACTTACTCTTGCCAGCTGTGGGGGGAGACTTGCCAGCTTCTTCCCTACTGACCATCCAGCACTGCTCAGGGAGCATCTGCTGGGCATCAGTGCTGGTCCCAGGCGGGGCAAGGGGTCAGCTGAAAAGAAGACAGACAAGTGCCTAGCCTGTTGTTTCTGAAATTTCTAGACATCAACCAGAAAAAGAAATCCATCTAAAGTAACAGTTGGTAGTAAGCGTTATGAAGAAAAGCACAGTAGTGTGAGATGAGGAGTGGCCTAAGAGAGGTAGGCAGGGGTGGCCTCTCTAGTGGGCTGGAGTTAGGGAGGGAGCCATGCAGCCCCCTGGGAAGAGAGCAGGCTCCGGGGCCCAGCAGGAGCCAGGGTGGGAGCCATGGGGGAGGAGGGTGCTACAGGGAAGGGCCCTGGGGAGGGGAGACCACTGGAGGGTCTGATCAGACAATGGCAAGACCTAGTGGGCTTTTTGCAAAGACCACTTAGGCTGCAGTGTGGAGAATATGCTGGAATGTGGCATGAAGAGAAGCAGTAGTCAGGCCAAGTCAGGGAAAGGTGACCAAGGTTGGAATTGAAGTGGTAGCCGTGGAGCAGTGAGACTTTGTCAAGTGGGTATATTTATATTTTGAAGGTGAAACTGGACAGAACTTACTGATGAATTGGTCGATCGGATGCAAGGTGGGAGGGAATGAGAGGAATCAAATATGGTTACCGAGTTTGGGGCCCAAGCAATCAGAGTAATGGCATTGCCGTTTACTGTGATGGGGAAGCCTGCGAGAGAAGTGTACATGGGCAGGGGGGCCGTGTTGGGAAGAGGGTGTGGTTGTAATCGAGATTGTGATTCCGATTTCGTAAGTTTGGAATCCTATTAGACATCCCTGAGGTGGTGTCAAGGAAGCAGTGGAAGGGATGAGTAGCGTTTAGGGGAGGGTTGGAGTAGGGATAAATTTGGGAGTGTTAAGCACACGAAAGGTACTTGCAGCTACAGATCTGTATGGGTTCTTCTGTGTTCATATTCTTAGCTCTGGGGGAGGCTGGAGCCCTGAAGGAAACCTTGTTTGCTTCTCGCTTTGACCGGCTTCCAGGCCCCTTCTCAGACTTGTCCTCACTGACTTGTAGCTTCATATTGTTGCCAGGATTCCATCTCAGGCATAAAAACTGATCTGCTTCTTGGCCTGCTAAAAACTGGCATCGAGTCCTTGACTGTATGTTATCTGAGGTCCACTATATGTGAGACGATACCAATGCGAGATTTTTTTTTCCCATAATTTTTTGCCAGATTTATATCAAATGCCTTAAAATATTATATATCTTCTGACCCAGAAATTTCATTTCTGTAATTATAAGGTACCTAGGAATTTATCTTAAGGAAATACAGATTTAACATAAGTTTTCTTTTTTTTTTGAGACAGAGTCTCAATATGTTGCCTGGGCTAGAGTGCCGTGGCGTCAGCCTAGCGCACAGCAACTTCAAACTCCTGGGCTCAAGCAATCCTTCTGCCTCAGCCTCCCGAGTAGCTGGGACTACAGGCATGCGCCACCATGCCCGGCTAATTTTTTCTATATATTTTTAGATGGCCAATTAATTTATTTCTATTTTTAGTAGAGACAGGGTCTTGCTCTTGCTCAGGCTGGTCTCTAACTTCTTACCGTGAATGATCCTCCCGCCTCGGCCTCCCAGAGTGCTCGGATTACAGGCGTGAGCCACTGCGCCCAGCCTTAACATAAGGTTTCTTAATGAGAAACTTTTTAGTAGAAGCAAAATATTGGAAATTATCTAAATACCCAAAAATAAGTGTTGTTTGAGTCTTTGTTATATGATAACTTGCATAGTGAAATATTATAAGGCCTTTTAAAATAATGTCACTGAGGAACATTAATATAGAAGAATATTCGTGCTATCTTGTTGTATAAATAACAGTAATAACAGAATTGCTGGGCATATCTGTGTGCCAAGCGCTGTTCTGAGCACCTTGCCCAGGTCTTCCTCTCTCTGGGTGGGCTGGTTGAGTTGCCTGCCCAGGTCCCCACGGGCACTTAGCTGTGGAGTTAGGGCTCTGCTCACACACACCACCCCAGAGTCAGCGCTCCAGCTCCCAACTCCACTCCCCTCCTGCCTTGTGTTAATAAAATAGACCCTGTTTCTGTGCAGCAAAAAAGTGCAAACAGATGAATACTCAGAGCAGATGACTGGAAGATAATATACCAGTTGTCACAGTGATTATCACTAGGGTGTAGAATTATGTTATTTTATTGGGTTTTTTTGTTGTTCATCTGCTTGTACTAAATGTATTTGTTTTTTAATAAGAGAATAAATGTTAAATTATTTACTACCAGTAAAAACTTCTAACCCGTATAATTACTTATAATGAGAACTAAGGAATTTAGCTAAGCTTCCCCTCATGGTAAAGAAGCCTCAGGAAGCTCAGGCTTTGTGTAAGGAATTGGGACACTTCAAACCTGGTCCTCTGACTCCTGGGCCTGTCCCCTTGTCACCAGGCCCCACCGCCTTCTCCTTAGCAGTGGCAGTAGGTGGTGTGTAAGTGATTTAGGTTAATTCCAACAGTGGTTGTTTGTTTTGTTTCCGGTTTTAGGTTGATATCCTTGAAAGTACTTAATAGCATCGTGCTGTTGGGGAAATCATGCCAGTACGTGAAGGAAGCCAAAATGGAAGAGAAGCTGTCCAACCCTCCCCCCGCCAGCACTCCGAGCAAGCCATCCAGTAAATCACAGAACAAGTGTAAACCCTCTCAAGGTAGGTTTGGTTCAAAGAGTTAAATCGGCATTCAGTCAACAGTTAGCAATGCTTTAGAGATTTGGTTTCACTTCACCTAGTTGTTTTATAATTCTTTAAATTCTTTAATAGACACATAGTAATTGTACATATTTGTGAGATACATAGTGATGTTGCAATACATACAACATATAGTGATCAGATCCAGGTAATTAGCATATCTGTCATCTCAAACATTATCATTTCTGTGTGTTGGGAACATTCGGTGGTTATAGTTTAGCTCTCATCTCACATATACATGACCCAGTGCTCCAAGTTTTTCCGTCTATCCATTCATTGTTCAGGAGATGATGACTGAGCACCTGTTACATGCCAGGTCCGGGGGAGGATACAGCAGTGGTGAAAAGGCAGTATCTCTGCTCCCATGGAGCTCATTCTAGATTGTCAGGAGGGAAGGAGAGAAATAGGCATGCTCTTTATCAGGCGGCAGCGAGTGCTGTAGAGAAAAGTAAAGCAGGATCGGGGAAAGGGGAGTATGATGGGGAGTTGGGGGTACTCCCCAAGTTTGAGGAAACAGCACCTGAGCAGAGCCTGAGGGTGGCAGTAGCCGGCCTTCCAGGGAGAGCGGCTTAGATGTGCCAAGGCAGGAAGGTGCTTGGTGTGTTGAAGGACAGCAAAGGCCAGGCCAGGCCAGGTGGCTAGAGTGGCCCATTCCCAGGGACAAGAACTTGGAGAAGGTATCTGAGAGACCTCAGAGGGCTGTTGTGAGGACCTTGGCTTTGACTCTTAGTGGGAAGAGGTACGTTGCACCACTTTGAACAGAGGAGTAGCATGGGACAGATGACATTTTAAAAGTATTCTCAAGCTTTATGGAAAATAGACTCAAGAGGGGGTGCCCAGAAGTGGGGACAAGGGAGGAAGCTGCATGTGACTCAGAGCAGGGGGAGTGGTGTGAGCAGGGAGAAATGGCTGGGTTCTGGATAACCCTGGGAGATTCCAGCAAAGGATTTGCTGATGAGGGGGTTGTGCATTGTGAGGAAGAGAGTCTTCTTAACTCTTGTTAAGAATGAGTCCAAGCTGTCTGGCCTGGAAGATTTTAAGGAAGAACCGGAACACTGACTTGATTTTTATTGTTAGGTTGGCAGTTCCCTGTTCACATGGCTATTTGCTCATATGACTTTTAGTTTAAATGGTTTGTTTTTAAATGTATGGAGCAACTGTGTCATATAGGAAATGCTGGTGATAGAAAAGTAAATAAAGGATGTCCTTCAGGGCCTCACCTACCCACAGCGGGACAGCACAGGTGGACACTCCAAGTAAGTGAGCAGAGTTTGAAAGGAACAGGAGAGGATTCTTCCTGGAAGTGATGATGCCCGAACTAAATCTTGAAGAATGAGAATAAGACAGGAAAGGACACCTTTTTCCTTGAGGAAAAGGGCCAGCATGAGTTAATTCACAGAGGCCTGACAAAGCATCCCAAGTACTCTTGGCTCAGTGCTCTTAGAGTGTAGTTTGCTCTGGACAGCAGGAGAGGAAGCTTGGGCTGGGCTGGAGTCCAACCTGAGGGGCAGGCCAGGCTCATCACACAGCTTCACAGGGAGCGAAGATAAAGAAACGACGTGTATAATAACTGGGAGATGTAAGTCCTACGGTAACATGAGGATTGCATTTGTTTCAGCTAGCTAGATAAGCCATAGTGGGCCTGTACGCGTCTGCTATGCTATTCACTAAGTTAATAAGTGTCTGAGGATCCAGTCTAATGGGGGGATAACACCTCAAAGCACATGCTGCAGTGCAAGGCCATCAATCAAGGGTTGCAGAATGAGAAGTGCATTCAGGATGAGTGTCTGAGTGTCTGCACAGCATGTCTTGGTGGTCAGGACAGAGACCACTCAGGAGAGTGTTGGAGTCAGGCTGAAAAGAGGAGGCCAAGTCTGAAGGCAGCATCAGGTTCATCACATTCTAAAAGGGACAGAGACAGTAGTGGGGGGTATATATTTTTTGCTTATGGTATGCATTTTTTGCTTCAAAAAGGCTGTTCTTATAAGGATTGAATGTATAATTCAGAGGGTGGCTCTAGGCCTTGGCCCAGCTGTCCCCAAGGCCAGCCTCCAGGATCCTTGTGGCCTAAAATAAACATCTGTCGGTTTGCTTATTTTTACCTCTGATTTGGACTCCTAAAGATGATGCTAAACTAAGTCTAGCTGAAGTGACTACAAACGAGAGGTGGATGTAGGAAGAGTCTGCTTGGCCCACTCCCTAATGGCCTGTGTGTAGGAGTCAACGTTGACTTTTCAGACTGGCAGCAGTCACACAGGACTTGCTTATATAGGAGGCAGTTGTAATGTAGGAGTTCTGATTTTTCCACAGTTGGATGCTGGTGGTGTTTGTGTGGTGTGATCAACTTAATAATGCCCATCCATAAAACTTTGGATGAACAAATGTAGACGATTAGCCTCTAAGTTTCATTATAAATTATGGCTGCTTATACAGTATGCTATTTGGTTATCATTTGCTTTATTTGAAAGTGTGGATAATGGGCAGCTTTTTCAGTATCACTGTGTTGGTGAGCTCATATTTATTATAAATTGGGGGAAAATCTTTTCCTAATTCAGTGGATCTATTTTATCACAGGCCTTTCCACAGAAGAAAACCTGTCTGCTTCGGTCACCAGCCAGCCTGTTCATCAGAAGGAAAATGTCATACCGTTACTTGTGACAAGCAATTCTGATCAGTTCCTGACAACTCCAGATGGTGATGAGAAGGACATAACACAGGAAAATTCTGAATTAAAACACAGATCCTCAAAGAAAGATTTGTTAGAGATAGACAGGTTCACAATTTGCGGAAACCGAATTGACTGAACCTGTGGCTCCGAGTGCTGAAAACGCTGGGTCCTGGGGCAGCGAACGCTGTGCCGCCAGGGTGGACAGATGCTGAACGTGGCACTTAAATATTTATTTAAAAACTTAAATTATTATCGGCAAGCAAATCTTAGTATCTTTCTTCCAGTAATGTGGTCTGGCTGCGAAGGTCAGATCACGGAATTACAGCGGCCTCCGGCCTTGACTCTCTGGGAAACTTGATGGATTATACAACCTTCCTCCTGCTTGGCCAGGCAGCAGCGTCTCTTCCGGGACCCAACCAAAGCAACATCAAAATCTGTTTTGCTTTGTCAAGCTGGGCTTCCAGAATGTCGAATTTTGCCTCAAGGCCTCTTCAGTATAAGGACATACCTGGAAAACTGTGAAGCTTCAACCATGACATTACCTTTCCAGTCTCATACTGTTTTCACAAACAGTTTTCAAACTTTACTTCATCTGCCAAAGCATTAAAAAAATTATTAAACATAAGTCAAGATAAATGTTCTTACCACCAGAATAATCCTTGAAGATGTATCTGAATTAATCAGAATTAAAGGCTACCTTAAATAAGACATGATGAATAGTAGCATTTTATAGGAAAAAAATAAACATTAAACCAGTTCATTTATTTAAAAAAATTAATGAAAGTTAAGCATCACTGGGAAAATGTTTCGTAATTTTTCAATTTATTCTTTAAAGCAAAACTTGAGCTATATGTCATTTAATTGCAGTGGATGAAATAGAAATTTCCTTACAAAAAGGCACTTTTTATACCGAAAAAGCAGAGCAGTGTTAACTTTAAGGTATACTTAACTGGTTTCGCTTTAAAACTAATTGCTCCATAAATTATTACAGCTAAAGGGATTTGGTGTTGAGTAGGCTGAAAAGTTGTCAATGTACGAGATTCAAAACTGTCAACCGGATTTTTTAAAGTAAATTTTCTAAGTAGATTGGGCAGCATCATCTTGCTTGGGCTTAGAAGATGCATTAGTTCTGTTTGGGTCGTCAGTGCACCTGTGCTGGGTGGGGTGTGCATTCTATGGGAGGGTATCTGTGGGGATGTGACTGTCTGGGTGGGCCTGTGCTGGGGATGGGGCAGGCCCAGGTTGGGAGAGGATCTCGTGTGAAAGCAAATGGAGTGTTTTAGGCGTGTGGGTGGCTGTCTGGGTGTGGGGAGGCATTTGTGTGTGGCTGTTGGGAACACCAAACAAATGGTGCTTTTCGGTTTTGAGAGCCAGATTCCATTTCTGCTTAATTACTAGTTTGTGGCCTACATCATAGGACAAGTTATTTTCCACCCATTGTATCTTGCAAATCCTTTCTGCATTTCTATAAAAATTTTACAACTTCTGTTTTCAGAACTGTCCAGAAGATGGTACTGTTAACTGTTACTTCTTTTGACGTTTGATTTTAAAGTTCAACTTTGATGCCCATGTTTCAGGCACATATATATAGATACATATATATGCAGTAGGCAAATTCTAGGTGATTTGTCTGTTTCCTGGGTGAAATATAAAGCAAGCTTTAATGCTTTGGCTGTTCATTTGAAATACAAAAGTGAATTTTAATGTTTTGCGTTAACTAAAGAAATCTGAAGATTGATGTCGAGGAAATTGTACAGACATGCCTTTGTGAAACCAGGAAGTATTTTAAGTTACAAATGAGAAGACTTTTAATTGCTTTGTGTGTGTTTCAATGGAGCCCCATTTTAGAATGATTATTCTTTTTTCCATCTCCTTTTCACCAACAAAAGGAATAGTGCCCACAGTGAATGGCAATAGTTTGGGGAAAGCTTTGCCAAACATAGCCCTTGATCAGAGCAAGAACATGGTTTGGGTATCTCTCTTTCAATTCTGCTTGAATTATTCTGTTACTGTGCTATCATTTTGGGGGAGATTTTCATTTCCTTTGCAGATGCTGTTGGGAGTTTGGGACGATGTTCATTTCTCCTGTTATAATGGCATTCAATACTAATTTTATAAGTGCATCTTGTGTGGAACTCAATAAATTCAATTTTGTAATCTTTTTTAAAAAGGTCACTGAATTTATTTCAATAATGTTTACTGTTATATTTAGTGGAGTAGATTTCCCACTCTATAATGAGAATTTATTTCTGATTTACAAGTGATAGAACTATCTTAATTTGAATTATTCTTTTGGTCTTAATGGTGGCAAAATGTTTGTCTTTGAAAAAAATAGACTGGGTCTTGATCATAGACCATTTAATCTCTCTCAGCAAATGAAGGTATTTGCATTTTACAGCTGTTTTGAATGTCACATAATATGCCTTTCACATCTGGGAGTTAAGTTTAAGATAGTGCTTTGGTTTTTAAAAAATCCAATTAGGACACAACACAGGTCAGACCCTTATTAGCTTTTCCTTTCGAATAGAAGTATAAAAACCCAGCATCATTCATGAGCTTGTCCGGACTTACTTGTGGACTTTGGCTTGCATTTAAACTTTATATTTCTTGTACATAAACATGAAAGAAACTTGCTATAATTAGATTGTTAAAATATATCCTACCACTCCTGCTAACTTACCAGAGGATGTAAATTCACAAAATAATTTAAAATCACTACATTTTGAGATATTTCAATTGCACCTGTTTTTTCAACAAGGATTTGTTAATCATGTGTGTGTCAGGGCCTGTCGTAAATGGTAGGATTGGCCGTGAACAGGGTGAAGTGCCTGCTCCTCTGTGGAAGACTGATAGGAACAAGTCAGTGAAATAACATCTGCTGCTCACAGGTGTCCAATGTCCAAATGATTTCTCAGGCTTATTTCAGTTTTAAAACATGATTCTTTAGCATTTTTATGTAAATCTGATTTTTTTCCAATGGATTTTCTTAAAAGATAGTTGTATAGCAGTTTTACAGTGCTTCTATGAAATAGAAATAAGAAAATATTTTTTTACTAAAGACTGCTAGTTGTCCTCCAGAATCTGTTCTTCTGTTCCCTAAGCGGAGAGCTGTAGCTGGGCAGGTAGCTGCCTGTTGGGGACTACGTTTCCCAGCCCCTCTTGCTGTTAAGTGTGACCAAATGGTAATTATCCCCAAGGGATGCCATCATCGGGCCAGCACCCTTAAGGCAGTGGGTGGGGCCTCTTCACCTATCCCCTTCCCACCAGCTGGAACCCAGAGGGAGTCATGACCTTGCCCCAAATATACAGATAAGTGTACAGTGTCCAGAGGGTGGCAGAGCCACAACAGAGAAGGAACCTGGGTCCCTGAATGCCTCTGCAGAGCAGAGTTGCCAGTCAGCTTGGAAGACTCAGCTTTACTATACATAAGAAGGAAATAAACTTATAAAATGCCTTTGTTTCTAAGCCACTGAATCTGGAGGGTCTGTGTTCATGCAGTTAAGCCCACACTAATACCCTAGGAAATCTGAAAGGAACTATTTAGAGAGCTTTACGTATAAAAGGAGTGAGTGAGGTGGTAGACCTAACTCTCTAAAGCACATACTTCTGAACATACTTTTTGGATACTCATTTATTATTGTTTGTAGAGAAAAAGATAAAGATTACTCTGCTTTACTTTTTCAGAGGTAGACTCCCAGTACCCTTGCCATCTTTAACTGAACGTTAAACTTGCTCATAAGTGACAAAGTTCCATTTGTCCATATAGTTTATCAAACAAATATTTCTTGACCTGGATCTCTCAGGGAAAGTCTGTGTGCAGTAAAACAGCAAATTATAAGCACAGCCTAGGAGCAAGGAGCAGTGAAAACAGAGTTAATAAATCAAGAGAGCAATAAAAATACAACTGAGATCAGTGGTGCCACACTAGTGATGGTTGAAGATAACCCTGTTACAGTCCGATGTGACAGGTGGTGTTCAGCAAGTGCCCGATACTTCTAGGATAGTTTAGACTGTTAGTTTAAAATGATTAAGGAGGAATATGTACAATTGAGGGAGGAGTTGTTAAGAAGAAACAGGCATTCTAAGGGAGTTACGATGATCTAAATAGTTTGCTTAATGAGGAACAGCTAATAGTGCTGAGCAAACAAGGAATTGCTGTGCTAAATTTCATTAAGAGAGTAAACATATTGGCAAGTTGGCGACAGGTAGTTATACAGTAGTGTAAAATTGTACTTGAGGTTGTTGGATATTTAAGGTAATGAGAAAGAATAGGTATCAGTACAATGTTTTGCTTTTAACATGCAAAGCACTCTTTTTGGTACATGAGGAAACCAAGAGGGGTCTTGAGAGCACGTTTGGCATCTTTTTAAGGGGATTATTCTGGAACTACAGTGAATGAGCGCTTGCAGGGTGAATAGCCTGCAAAGTAGGTAGTTAATTTTGAATCTGCAGTTATTCTGAATAAGCACATTCTCATTTCATTTTAGATGTATCTCCATAAGAATGTAATACCAGGAAAGTCAGAAATAGCTGTGTTCGCTGCAGTAGGAGTAGTGAAAAAGGAAAATAAAAATTAAAGTTAAAAAATACTTTGAATACTTTTTTAAAAATTTTTTTAAAATGAAAAAAAAAATTTTAAAGAAATAACTATGTCAGATTTAACCAGATAAGTGAAACGCATAACAAACAAAATGCATAAATAGGTTGTTGGACTTGATTTAACAAATATTAATTGCACAGTCACTGGGCAAAGCACAGAAATGAATAAGCTATGCTCTCTGCTCACAGAGCTTGTCTATGGTCTAGCAGGGGGACTGAAGGTTAAACTGACCCGGCCATTACAGCCTGGCGTGCTAAGTGCTGCCGTAAACCGAGGCTCTGGCTGCAGCAGAACTTCTACTTCAGAAAGGTTGTACCGTGTTCACCGCTGTAGCCCTAGCACCTTGTGCAGTTCCGGGCACAAAGAGGTGGCCCGTAAATATTTATTGGATGCATAAAACATAGGAGCCATTGTAGAGGATGTACACTGCCTTGAAAAAAGAGTAGGAATTAGATGGATAATAAGGGAAAGGAAGGAGGAAAGAGCACAGCATGGCAGCAGCACGGGAGCCCGTCCACTGCCTGGACAAATATCAGGGCCTGTCAAGCACCAAGAATCATGCTGGGAACACCAGGAGGAAAGCTGCAGTCAGAGGGAAATTGGAGATGGCGGCAGGGCCTATGATCTCAGAGAGCTTTTGATGCCTCGCTACGAATCTTGGACTTGATCCTATAGGCAAGGGGATGGGGAGGCTTAAATGGGATTTTATTTTATTCATTTATTTATTTATTTGGAGCCTGTCTTGCTCTGTTTCTCTGGCTGCAGTGCAGTAGTGTCATTACAGCTCATAGCAACCTCTAACTCCCGGGCTCAAGTCATCCTCCTGCCTCAGTCTCCGAGTAGCTGGCACTATAGGTGCGTGCCACCACGCACGGCTACTTTTATTATTTTTTGTAAAGATGGGGTCTCACTATGTTGTTCAGGCTGGTCTTAAACTCCTGGCCTCAAGCAATCCTGCCACCTCGGCCTCAGCCTCCCAAAGTGCTAGGAGTACAGGTGTAAGCCACCACACCTGACCCTAAGTGAAATTTTAATTTGAGTTGTTGTAACTATCAAATGAGAAAATAAATGAAAAAAACTACTTTGTAAACAATGAAGTGCTATGGTCAAATCAATGTTTTAGAAAAGTCACACTGGTGCCCTCACTTCTTACTGCATTGCTTTTGTTGTTTTAGTGTGAAAGCAATGCTAAGCTCGTTTTCTGCATTCCTCTCATTTAATCTTTATATCTCTCTAAAGAAGACACCCCCGTTATCCCATTTTTATAAGTAGAAAAACTGTGGCTTAGAAAGGTTAAGTAACTTGTCTGAGATCACACAGGTAGCAAGTAGCAGAGCAGAAAGTCCAAGTCCTTTCCTGAACTGGAAAACCTGCACTCTCTACCTCTGCGCCATCTGCTGTTTGGGGGAAGAGGGAGAAGCTAGGTAAGGAGACCCCTCAAGGAGGTGCCTGCAGCCATTCACACCGTAGCAAGGGGGACTTCAGGGACACAGGATGTGGTGACCTCTTGGATGTTCAGGGAGGGCCAGCCGGTTTTGTGGTGTTGCAGGCAGACACTTGTCTGTGCGACACTGCAAACGTCAGTCTCCTCACCTGCAGATCAGGGTTGATCGTGTCCACTTCTCAGGGTTGCAAGGAGCAAATAAGAGAATGCATCTGAAGCCCGGTTTGTGATAGGTAAAGCGCTGCATAGCCTAAGTGATGCTGACCACTACTGCCTGGCGCCTCATAGCCCAGCAGTGGTCCTCACCCCTCGGTCCCTGGACCTGGTCCCAGGGCATATTCCCTGAGCCAGCGGCATCACAGCACCTGGGAACAGGTTAGCACTGTGGATTCTTAGTCCCTGCCCAAATCTGCAGAATCAGAAACTCTGGGGGTGGAGCCCGACCATCTGTTTATCAGACCTCTAGAAGACTCTGATGCCCGCTGAAGTGTGAGAACCCCAGCAAGTCATCACTCTCTAGGATCTAGACTCAGACTGACAGGTCCAGACACTCAACCCTGTCTACTTTTCCCAAAGTAAAGACTGGAGAGACTAAAACAGGATTTTGGGGGCCAGAAGTTCTCTGGCACAGGCCTACATTCTATTTAAAACCCACATATCATTTCTGTCACTCACTCAAGGCCAGGCAGCTGGACAGAGGCAGAGAAGGCTCAGGACCAGGGGCTTCTAAAATAGATCTTCCTCAAACCACGGTGCTCCTCCTACTGCACCCTTGGGGCTCCATCCCCGCTCCTGGCAATACAGCCTTTCAGATGAGTCCTGCAGAAATCACAGGGCGCTCATTCAAGCTATGTCATGGCACTCCAACACTTTAATCACCAAAGAGTTGAGGAAAGGAAAAGGACACAAGATCCATTAAGTGGAGCAATTCTGCACCAAAGCACTTCGTGGGAGACTCATTCTGTCTTCCCTGAGCATCTCCACTGTTCTAGGAGCTGCCACTATAGCCAGGAAGCCAGGCAGGACCTCTCTCTTTGGAAGCTCGTATTTCAGTGGAGAAAACAAATAACAAACATATGAATAGTTGAGTATTCAAAGGGTGATCTGTGCTATAGAGGTAGCAAGATAATGTGATGGGGACGTGATGCTTTCTTGAGACTGGATGGTCAGGGAAAGCCTCTAAAGGACGACGTGAGCTGAGACCTGAACTAAGAAAAGGAATCTCATTCCGGCAGAGACTTGCAAGTTCAAAGCTGCTGAGGTGAGAGAGAGCGGGGTGCATCCCATGAGCAGAAAGACGTTCAATGGGGGCAGGGAGTGGGGACGTAGGGGTGGGTTGGGGACAGCCTGAAATGGAGTCGAGGGCAGAAGTCCAGGTCACCCAGGCCCCCAGGCCATGAGTTAGGATATTACTGGTGCGAGGACCAGGTAGGAGTTAGGACATTGCTACTTCCACTGTGTGAAGAATGAGCTGTGCATGAGCTGTGAATGAGCTGGCCAGGGGCTGTTTTTGTGATGTAAATGGGGCTCAGGCAGGTGCCAGGTGCCAGGAGCCCCCAGCCTGGCCTGCCTCCATCTCCACCTCAGCAGGGCAAAGCAGCAGCCACTTCTGTTTGAGGATACAGACCCAGACAGGGTTCTGAACCTAGCCTTTGCCCATTTGTTTCTTCAATGCTGACACCTAGCAGGCAAAGTCGATTTTTGTCTGACTTTGCTTCTCGTTGAATGATCACGGTGATGAACAGACTCCAGATCTGTTCCTCTTCTGATCCCCAAGTCAGGCCGGCCCCAGCACTTCCATGAGTACAAGCAAAAGGAGGTGTCTGCGAGCCCCGTGCTCACAGCAGAAAGCAGACTAGCTCTCCCATGGAGGGGCCAGGCTGAGGACTGGAAACAGGGAGAAGCTGTTGGTGAGATGAAATTTTTAAAAAGTTCAGATTCTACTCATCTTTAATTGAAAAACACAACAGAAAAAAATAAGACCTTCCCTTGCAAATGTAACCGATATAAATGCACTGTTCATTTCTCCTTCAAAGATGACTTAGGTCCTAGGATGATAGAATTTGAGCATTGAAGGGGCTCTAACAAGGCATCCGACCCTTCTTCCAGGGCAAGCTTCTTTAGTCCTAGACCCCTCATAAGCTATCAAATAAACTTTGGCTTGAAATAAGTGCTGTAGTATTAATAATTTTAAAACCAGTACTTATTATATATCTGCCACAAACCATCATACAAGGCCCTTTTAATTTATTTCCTTATTTAATCTGCACAATGTCCCTGCAAAGTCCCTATTTGACAGCTGCGGCAACCAAGGCTCAGGAGACTCCTTTCTCAACAGTCACCCAGCTAGGAAGTAACAGGGCCAAGATTTCAACCCTGGCCCGTCTGATCACAAAGCGCTGGTGCTTAACCAGCGTGAGGTCTGCAGCATGCAGGACAGCCTTCCACGAGAGTTCCTACCAGCAAGCACAAGATTTTTCTTTTCTTCAGTCAAATCATTTTCTAACAAAAGCGTGTACAGTTAACAGAATTTTCCATGCCTTCTGCCCTCCTTTCAGTTCACATTTTCCAGACTCTCATATGATTCTAATTCTCCGTAGATTGGCTTTGCTGAGTGTTATTTTTAGTGTTTGGATCATGAATGGATTGTTCTGGTTATCCTGCTTCTATTATGAATCACCTCTTTTCTCCTCAAGGAATCATGACGGTGTGAGACATCACAGTATGGATTTATGTGATGCCTGGCACTTTTCAAAAGAGTCTCTTTCTGACTTCTGATGCAACTCTGCAAGGCGGTCCAAATACAGATGGCGATGTTCATGTACCAACCAGGAAACCAAGACCCTGGTTCTCTGGGAGTTTGGGAACAGTGCCAGGACTGGGGAGGAGGGCTCTCCACCGTGGGTTGACACAGACTTGCCTTTCTTGACAGAAAGGTTAGGTGACCTCTTGGACACCTTCTAATTCCTAGTGTCCTGTGAACTGCAATCCCTCTTCCCAGAGGTGGCTGAGTTGTGAGTGTGAGGGAGAGTTGTCCCCTAGTCTACTTTCTATTGGACAATTTCAGAAATCTTGGAACTCTATTTGCTAAGGAACAACCCAGGTGTTGGGAAACTCTGTCTCCTTTTCTCAACACTCTTTTCTAGAAGAGATAGACAGTGGAAAAGCATGGACTTGGAATCAGAAAGATCTGAGTCTGAACCAAGGCACCACCTCTATCTCAATACGTCACCTCTCTGATGCTCTCTCCCCATAAGTAAAATGGAAATAATAGTATCAACCTCCCAGGATTGCTGCATGTATAAGTGAAATAATGTATGTTAAGTATCTCAGCAAGTGTACTTCCTTTCTCTCCTCTTCTTCAGTCCAAGGGGTAAATGGTTTCATGTTTTGGCCATTTTGTCCGATTTGCCCAACAAACATTTACCTGCAATATTCAAAACACAGTGCTAAGTACTGATGGAGGGACACAAAGGCAAATCAAGCATGTCACCATAACTGTAATTCAGGACAGATGCAATAAAAACCATTGAGTATATGGCGAATGAGTGCTAGGGCGAGTCAGAGGAGAGAGGCTATGCTAAGCTTTGGAGGAAAGAAAGTATTTGGGCCTTGCATGGTGGCTCACACCTGTAATCCTAGCACTCTGGGAGGCCGAGGTGGGAGGATCGCTTGAGCTCAGGAGTTTGAGTTTGAGCTCAGCAAAAGTGAGACCCCCGTCTCTACAAAAAAAAAAAAAAAAATTAGCTAGACATGGTAATACATTCTTGTAGTCCTACCTACTCGGGAGACTGAGACAAAAGGATCGTCTGAGCTCAGGAGCTCAAGGTTACAGTGAGCTATGGTCGTGCCACTGCACTCTAGCCTGGGTGACAGAGCAAGACCCCATCTCAAAAAAAATGAAAAATTATATGTTATTGTTAACTATAGCCATTCTCTAGTGGCTGGTGCTTATTTTAATGGAAGTCCTGGCACTAGCTGAAGGTGATGGTCGGTGGTGGTGGATGGGAAAGGCCCACGACCACGTCAGCTCTGGGACTGGATTGTGTTTATAAGGGAGGGATTGTCTAACAGGTTATCATGGACGCTGCAAAAATGCATGCTCTTCAAGGTATGAAGAAGGAGTCTTACCAAAGGGAACCCCAACTCATCATCTTCCATTCACTCATTCATTCATTCAACAAACCAGGTGGGAAGAAGCTGTTCCCAGAGGAACACTTTTACTCTTTTACTTTTAGCTGTCTGAAAGTCCTTGTGGTACTTATTGGATTCCAATAAATCGATTCCAATAAATTTCAGACAGCTATTTCTCATATCTAATTTAAAAAATAGTTATCTACATTTCTATATGGGACCGTAAATCCTTGTTGGAAAATGGTGGTGGTTAAATAACTAATAAACAAGGAAACAAAATCTCCATTCTCTGGTAAGGTAGGGATCCCTGGACTGGGAGCTGAGGGAAATGATCAAGATATGGCGATATATTCTTGCATTTTTGTAGGGCCTAATACTTTCTGTTTTGTGTTTTCATCAATTATTGTATTTACTAGATGAAATAGCCTTAATTATCCACATCTTTCAGAGCAAGGAAACAAGACCTGGAAAGGTTAGATAGCCTGCTGAGGTGAGGTCACAGATCCCAGGCTAGTGACAAAGACAAGACTCACTCAAATGCAGGTCTCTGCCCCCCAGCTCTGCATTCATCCCACCACACCCCCTGAGGTGAGCACCCTCCTGCCATTGCCAATTAAATTGCTGTGGTTTCCTAATTAAAATGGTGGTAATTAGTGCTGCCATTTTAACATAGATGACTGATACCCTACAGTCTTTTCCTCCACTTTACAAAAGTCCTTTTACTTCCAACTGTTTAATTAGGCCACAAGATAACCACCCCCCAGCAAGCTGCTGACCCCATTTGAAAAGCTGAGGCCTTTCCTCATTGCAGTAGGATTCTAACTGGGAAGTAGAATTTTCTATGTATTCATGCACTCGGTCTAGACTCACAAAGGCAGCTTCCCAAGCCCTGGGCTTCATCCAAGAGCGGTCCATTTTCCCTCTGTACTGTTACAATCAGATGACATCAAGCTTTTGTTTGTAAATAGCCATTTACAACTCGCCAAGAGCCTGCATGTCCCCGATTTCATTAGATGTTCAGGGCAGTCCCACACGTTTATAACAGGTAATACAAGTTTGTGCTTATAGGGTGCTGCTGTCCATGTCCCTACTCTGCCAAAGTACCACAGGTGCATTAGGTCTCTCATTCTGCACAAATCCTTTCTGAGCTAGGTACTGTCATAATTTACCCCCCTTTTATAGATAAGACTCTGTGATTTACAGAGAAGCTGCAAGTTCAAAGTTAGTACAGAGTCAGGATTCAAATCCAAGCAGGCTGGTTCAGACCTTCTTGAACCATTATCCTGTTTGCTCCCCCGGCAGCCTTTCTGCAGCTCTGAGGACTGTGTTTGCCAGCTGGACCATGGTCCCGTCCGCAGATCAGGCAGGGCCAGCAGAGCAGCGGAGCATCACAGAACTGTCCTCCGATGGGCCCCTCCAGGCAGCACGCACGTCAGCTGGTTCAGCACAGGGACCAGAGTGTACAGAGAAAGGAACCCATTTCTACTGAAGGCTGGGTCCTTGCCACACACTGTCTTAATCCTCACAGCAATGACAGTCCTATCTCGGGTTTATAGTTGAGGAAGCTGAGCTCCAGGGAGGTCAAGTGGACTCCCTAAAGTCACACAGCATGTGGAGACCATTCCTTCGTGGCAGCCTCATCCCATTCAGGGTCAGAAAAAACGATCCCAGGTGGGGCTGGTGCCCATGATAAACAAGGATTAGGAGGGAGCCATGGCCAGCCAGTGTTGTCACTGGCAGCACAAACCAGGCTCAGGCAGAGTCAAAGCTCCATAGTAAAAAGCTCCACAATTCCAGGGCTTTTGTTTCTCAAGGATCAAGGTCCAAGACACATTGCAGATGGAATGTGCTTTCCTTAGGGGAGACCAGACTCAGGTGTTTCCAAGAAGAACCAAGAGTCATGTTGGAGCATCCTATTGTTGCCGCCCAACCAGGTTCATTTGCCCACTGCCCTCGAGGAAGCCAATACGCTGAAACAGCAGGGTTCGCAGCAGAGAAAGAGTTTATTCTGCGTAGCACTAAGCAGGCAGATGGGAGAAATTTCTCAAATCCATCTCCCTGAGAGTTTGGGAGACAGGGTTTTTAAAGACAGTTTGGAGTCAATTGAGTCTGCTAATTGGCTGAGTTCGGGGCAGAACCATAGGGTTGTAGAAATCGTCTTCTCTGCTGACCATGTTCTTGGGTGGGGGTCACAAGACTGGTTGAGTCAGTTCCGCTGTATGGGCCACTAGTCTGGGTGGGTCAACTGTTCCACTGGAATTCGAGACCTGGAACATAGCTCAGAAACTACTCCTAGGTTTCAAAAAGATGATGTTATCTATGGAGAAAGCTAAGAATCTTTATGACCACTAGCTATGTGGCTCCAGGGTGGCAATTATAGAGAAGGAAATGAGGGGGCAGTGGCTAATTATTGTCATTATTTTTAGCTAGACCTGTGCCTTATTTTCAGCTAGGCCCTTACCACATTTCTCTTCCTGCACCCCTTTATCAATTTGTGAATGTAGTTTCACTACTTCCTTCCAGTTGCTTCCAGGTAACAGTGTAGAGTTTGGCTTGTTCTCTGCAGCAGGAGACCAAGTGGATTCAGAAGACCCTGCGGTCTCCCTGCCATGAGACCTGGGCATCTAGCGGCAGCAAGATGACAGAACACACAGAGAGGCATGAAAAAGGGGGGTGGAGTTCCTTACGAAGGCCTGGAGCATTTGGAAGAGGACTGAACGAGAAGAGAGGCTGGGGAAAGCTGAGCCCCTGGGCCCTCTTCCTCCAGGAAGATAGGACAGGTCTCCCTGCTGCCCTTACCCACCCCACCTAGGGACACACGGACCCTCCCTTCAGTGAAGAACTGCCTAGGGCAGCGTGGAAGGGGCTGGGGTGGGAACTGTCTTGGGGGATCAGCATATCTCCCTGCTCAGGAGACAGCCCTGGGGCTGGAGGCAGGAGGGCTGCAGAGGCTGGCAGGAGAGCCAGGGAGGCCCTAATTCCCCCTTCTCACCCCACTATGGGTGACAAGGCAGACCCCTGAAAGATCAAGTTATCAGAGGCCCAGCAGCTGGGCTACACTCTTTCAACTCTGGGAGGAAGTTTTTAACTCCTTCCCCTGAGGGACTTTAAGGCTGTGCAGGGGGAGGGGAGGGCGCAGGGGGCTGGGAGGTGTAGGGTAGGGGGGATTTCAGGTAAGGGGGAAGGGGTGCAGGGAGTGGGAGCTCAGAGGAGGGGAGAAGAGGGTGGGGACCTAGGGGAGGGAGCAGGGTGTATGGAGGGGTAGTGGAAGGGTGCAGGGGGTCAGGGCTCCAGAACAAGGCGAGTTGTATTTAACTCAGGCTAGTTTTGAGCCCAGGGCCTTGTGAAGCAAAACCCTGCTATTGGTTCACAAATAATCTTACTTGTGGATGTTCTTATTTGTTACAATTAATACAGACAATTTAATTCTAAAAATGTGGATTGTGCTGCATAAAACTCACACAGAAAACAATAAAAAATAACAAATTAGAAAGGATCATTTTAATAAAACACTGTAGTCCCAGGGAAAAATTTTTTTTCTGGTGTGGCAATCAATGTGTTAAGTACTAAGTTTGACAGATGATATCTCTGACATTTCACTTTGACACTTATTTTTATTGTGAAGGTACATCCTCAGTCTTTCAGATACACATTTTGGCCTGTGATTATCTTGAAAAAAAAATTTTTAGAGCAATTTTTGTGAAAACTTGGATAAGTCAAAAATGCATGTTATTTTTAAATATGAGTTCTGTTGTGGAATCAATGCAGGCCAGATAGCTCAAAATATCAACAAAGTGTTTCAGAAGGATTTGGCTAATGAATGCATAGTACGTCAATGGTTAGAGAAGTTCTATTCCGGTGATTTTTAATCTTGAAAATGAGCCTCGTGGGCGACATGAGACCAAGGTGGATAATGATGAGCTGAAAGCTGTAGTGGAAGCGAATCCATCTCAACCTACGTGCGAATTAGCAGCAAGGTTCGATGTTACTATTCCAACAATATTGGACCATTTGAAACAAATGGGCAAGGTAAAGAAGCTGGACAGATGGGTACTGCATGAATTAAATGAGCATCAGAAGAGAAATGTCTTGAGGCTTGCCCTTCTTTGCTGTCATGACATAACGCTGAACCATTTCTACACTGTATTGTTACATGTGATGAAAAATAGATTCTTTTTGACAATTGCAAGCATTCAGCACAATGATCAGACAAAGATGAAGTGTCAAAACACAGTCCAAAACCAAATATTCATCAAAAAGAGCTAATGGTGTCTATTTGGTGGCCCAGCGCTGGTATCATTCACTATAGCTCCATGAAACCTGGTCAATCGATTACAGCGCATGTCTACTGCAACCAGTTGGATGAAATGGTAAGGATGCTTGTGATTAAGCAGCTGAGACTGGTCAGTAGAGACAGGCTAATCCTCTTGCAAGACCACACGTTGCAAAAAAACAACACTGCTCAAACTACAGAAGCTGGACTTGGAAACTCTCTGTCGTCCACTGTATTCACCAGACCTTGCACCAACTGATTACCACTTCTTCCAGGCTTTGGACCACTTCTTGCAAGGAAAAATATTCAATTCTCAATAAGCTGTTGAAAATGCCTATTGTGATTTCATCACCACTCGCTCTCCAGGCTTCTTCCCTGCTGGCTCTTAACAGAGCAAGAGCAAGATGCATTCTCCACAGAATGGTGAACGGGCCTCTTGTTGTAACAAAAAAGGTCGTGATTATGGTCTGGATCTGGTTTTATAGTGTCTGGGTTGGGCTTCCTTGTGTTTCAGACATCATCATCTAACCATGGTGGACAGTTGGGAGTTATATGACCTGAGCCTTACTGCGCATGCAGATCTCCTGTGAGCCTCTCTGAAAGCCGATTTGGGAGGGTGAACTGCAATGTAGATTTAAGCTAACGACATGATAATTAGACTTAGGTTGTTCTCGTTCACCTTCCAGACTCTATTGTATCTATGCTGCTTGGCCTGTGGGCTACAGAGTTCTCTGCATTCTTTTGTAGTTGGTGTGCTAAGTTCTTATTGGTAGATTGGTAGGATGTTCCCTCCTCCGCCAGGTGTGGCAGTGGCTCAGGATGCCCACCCTGTCCCCCGGAGGGGCCAGAGGTCCCTAGCTCTCTACCTAACACTAGCAGTTTATATACATTATCTTAACCCTTTGCACTCATAAGCTTCCTGGTAACTTCCTGTTTCTCACCTTTCCTGAATGTTGCAGAAACCATTCCTCACCTAATCGGTCAGTTCTACAGTAATAAGGAACAGCCTTCAGACACTCATATCTCCTTGTATTAATCCTTGTATTAACTGCTTGTATTAATCATATCTTTCTATTCTGTATTTTTGATGCTTTGACATCGTGGGGCTTTGCTGACCCTGGAGAGACTGCCCCATCCGAGACTAGCTAATTCCTAGAGATAGCACATGTCTGGCTCTGGCCTGTGAGCCAACCTGCCTTTCATCAGTGTGTTTCAGTCACACATAGGTTGAGATGGATCCGCTTCCACTACAGCTTTCAGCTCATCATTATCCACCTTGGTCTCAGGTTGCCCACATGGCTCATTTTCAAGATTAAAATCACCAGAATGGAACTTCTCAAACTATCAACGTACTGTGCGTTCATTAGCCACATCCTTCCCAAACACTTTGTTGATATTTTGAGCCATCTGGGCTGCATTGATTCCACAACAGAACTCATATTGGAAAATAACACGCATTTTTGACTTATCCAGCCAGTCCAGAGCCACACCCGAACCACTTCCTCTTTCAGGCTCCCACACTCTGGGCCACTGTCCTCCTGCGCTCATCACCCCAGAGCCAGATACCAGACAAATAGGGACAGTCCCTCTGCCCCAGAGCCTGCTAAGATCATTCAAAGTAGCCAATCCTGAGCCTGCTTACCCTGCCTCACCTGCCCCTTCCCATGAAACCACAAGGAAGTCTCTTGCCCGCATTTTCCCCTCACTCCCTCTGCACCCTAACAGACCCAGGCTCTTCCCTGTGTGTCCCTGCATGTCCTTCCTCCTGCTCTAGGGACCTGTGAGTAACAAACTTTCTCCTTTGTGAAAGTCACTTTTGTGTCTCACCATACCTGATTGGGATGCCCTTTAAACACTCCTAGAGACCCCGTCCAGAACCTCCCCCCAACTCCCCAAGTCTTCAGGTAATTTTTGCAAGCACCTGATCCCCAGCATCAATTCTCTGTTTGCCTGAAAACCACTAGAGGGCTTCTGTTTCCTGCAGTTAACTCTGGTGGGAGCGTAGCCTACCCCACACTGCACAGCTGGCCGTGGACAAAGACGCCCACTGTCCGCCTTGAGCACCCCAGCCCCCAACCAGGAAGTTCCACTCTATTTACACCGGCATTTGTGTCATAATCTGCAGTCCCAAAGGTTTGCCTCTCTCTGAAAACACTGCCCCAACCACAGAATGTTGGCCATTATGTGACCTTGATCAGCCTCCAGGGAAAGCCGTTGCCTGAGCAAGTGTTTTGAAATTCCTTGAGGTCTGGAACATTTCCCTGTAGTGACCTGGGCTCCGGGTTAGGTTTCAGTCCCTGGAGAACAGGAATCCAAGACTTCAGTGAAGCTGAACTGAGCACGGGACAGCGGGGAACCTGAGGAAACTTCCTTTGCCTCCACATTTTCAGAGAGGCGCTCTGGCTCTGCTTGAGGCCTAGGGGAAAGTTTTGGGTCAGGGCCCATCAGATGTTTCTGCCTGTATGTTTCCTGTGGATTCTTTCTCATTTGGGGCACTTTGGGGCAACTTTCCACTCTATAGGTGGATCTTATAGCATGTTTTGGTCATTTTCAGGCAGTAAAAAGATTAGAGTCCAATCTAAGCCACTCAGATCTTTCTTCTTTTTTTTTTTTTTTTTCACCTCACACCCAATTCAAAGCAGTGGCTCTTCCCCCAACTCAGGCAGGACAGCCCAATAATGGGACCTGGTGTGACCTTCAGCTCATCTCTTTCCTTCCCCTCCCCCATAAGCCTGTGTCTGGCTCTGCTGGAGGTTGGGGGAGGGGAGAGCAGGGAGGGAGGTGTGAAGACAAGGTGGTCCCGCCTGACTCTTGTTGGCCTATCTGGCCACGGGCTCCTGCTATGTGGCCGATGTCCAAAGGTTGGTTTGCTCGGGCTGCCATAACAATGTACCTCAAGGTGGCTTACATCAACAGAAATTTATTCTCTCACAATTCTGGAAGATGGAGGTCCAAAATCAAGGTGTCGGCAGGGCCATCCTCCCTCTGAAACCTCCCAGGGAGGGTCCTGTCTCACCGCCTCCAGTTTTACATAGCCCCAAGCTTTGCTTGGCTTGTGGCACTGTGCCGCCAACCTCTGCCTCTGTGTTCACAGGGTGCTGTCCTCCCTGTGTCTGTGTCCCAATGTCCCTGTTCTTATAAGGACCCCAGTCACATTGGATTAAGGGCCCACCATCTTCCACTAGGTCCTCATCTTAACTAATGACATCATCCCCACCCCGTTTCCCAAATGAGGTCACATTCACAGGTACTGGGGGTTAGGAATGCAACAATTTTGGGGGGACACAGTTCAACCCATAACAGCCCCCTTTCTCCTCTCCCTCTCCCAGGAGGTACTTTTGTGGGTTCTTCAGAGATACTCACTGCCCCCACCCCACCCCTGCCACCGCCTGCAACTCACCTGCGTGGGAGCCACACTCTCTCTCTGGCCTCTCATACTCCTTCTCACCTATTCCTCCACCACTCCAGCGACTTGCCTTGGAGGTTCCCTTGCCTGGCAGGTGGCCCTCTAGGACAGGGTTGTTTCTAGAATGGCCCTAGCCTGGCTCCTTCCTTGGTGTCTCCTCAGCCTGGCCAGCCCCTGGCAGTGCAGGCTGCTCCCCTTGCAGCCTCATGGCTTCTCCTCATACACTTGAGATGGCTCTAGGAAAGGGGGTGGCTCTAGTATGTGGCCTCTCACGTTCAAGAGGCCAAGCTCTCAAGCAGCATTTCACTGTGCTCTGCTCTGGCCTCACGGTGGCCCTGGGTCGCTCTCCAGCAGCTCAGGGGTCATTCAGTGCCAAGTCACAGGCACCCCCGCCCCTCCCTCAGGGCTCCTCCTCCTGCCCCTTCCCCTCATTTAGGTTGAGGAGCTCTCCCTTTTCTGTTCCCCTCAGAAAAGGAGGGCAAACGCCCTAACATGCTCCACATCTGTGTGTGTGCTTTAAGGGATACCCTTATCCAATCAACTTTCTCTGAATTTCTCATCTTCCCTTGCATAGGCTGGAGGTGGGTGGTGAGCCAGGGTCACAGGATTTTGCTGATTTGGGCAGTCCTGTGGGGGTGTGTCCGACACTTGCTGTTAGAACATGTGAGAACTCATTGTCTTCAGTTGGAGGGACTCAGGAAATCTCAACAGACAAGTCCCATGCAGCATCCTGGTTGATGGATAACCTGCCTCATTCACAGTCAGCCCTCAGGAAATGGCAGTCTCGAAAGTCCAGGTTCCAAAAACTGCCATCCCAATGCCCCATCATTTCCTTTTGTGCATGCTACTGGCAGACAATTGCAGCCACAAGGGCTGCAGGAAATGCTGTGCCGGCCAATGCATGCTCCATGAAAGACGAGCTACCAAGTTTCTGTTTTTTGCAGGGCACTATACTGTTGTCTCTCAGGCCCCTGAACTTGGATAGGTAGAAATTCGTACATGTGCTGGTGACATGGATCAACCAAGACCCCCTCTCATTCCATTCCATCCTCCAAGAGAGTGTCACTTGGATAAAGTGAACACTTTATCCAAAAAAGAACCCACCCCCTACCCAGAGAGTCTCCCTTTGGCCTTCATGTTTTTAAGAATAGTTATTATTCGGGCCAGGCACAATGGCTCATGCCTGTGATCCTAGCACTCTGGGAGGCCACGCGGGAGGATCACTCAAGGTCAAGAGTTTGAGACTAGCCTGAGCAAGAGCAAGACCCCATCTCTACTAAAAATAGAAAGAAATTAGCCAGACAACTAAAAATATATAGAAAAAATTAACCGGGCATGGTGGCACATACCTATAGTCCCAGCTACTCGGGAGGCTGAGGCAGTAGGATTGCTTGAGCCCAGGAGTTGGAGGTTACTGTGAGCTAAGCTGATGCCACGGCGCTTGAACATGGACAACAGAGAGAGATTCTGTCTCAAAAAAAAAAAAGAATAGTTATTACTACCAGAAATGTATTAAATTAGTTTGTTTGTCTCTCTGCTGAAATATAAATTTTATGAAAGTGTAAACTAAAAATAAAATCCTAAGCCCCCTGCTGATTGAACAGACCTCTTTTTGGTCAAGGGGACCCCAGGAAAACCTTAAAACTGAGTCCCTGGCCGTGAAGAAAAGGCAGATCAGACAAGCCTCATTATACCCCCTCCCTTTGTGGTTTAGACACAACTGACCAGCATTAATGTTAAAATTGAGATCAAAAGGCTGACAAAATAGCCTCTTAGTGGCAACAAGATACTAAATTACGCACAGGACTTAAGGCCATGGAAGGCAAAGGTTAAGTCACAGCAGCGGGCCATCGATTTGCTTAACAGATCACTTTGAGGCTATTGTGGCTTGCTCTACAATTAGCAGAGTTCTTTATCTTAAGCTAAAAAATTCCTTTCTACTGAGTCCAAGCCTTTAGGCAAAATTTTGTTTCTTTAACCCATTACAAATCAAAGAATCTCCGAACCTACCTACAATCTATAAGCTCCCCCACTTTGAAATGTCCCACTTTTTGGGCCAAATCAACATATACCTTCTAGGTACTGATTTATGATTTTACCTTCAATACTTGTCTCTGTGAATGTATAAAACCAAACTGTAACCCAGCTGCCTTGGGCACACTTTCTCAGGAACTCTTGAGGTTGTGTAGCCCTGGGGCCATGGTCACTCATATTGGTTGAGGATAAACTTCTTTAACTTATTTTATGGCGTTTGTTTTTTTCTGTTAACAAGAGCTAAGCCCTGTTTAAATATTTTCTGCTGCATCCAGGGTTTAAAGCAGAGTCTGGCACAGGGTCAGTATAGTAGGTTTAACCACTTCGGTATGGCACTCACCGGCTGCGAAACCTTGCCCACAGCCGGCACTCACAGTCCACACGATAGTTTGTGCTGTGCATTGACGATGAATCCGTTTTGCTCGTGTATGATGAGGAAAGCTTTAAAGCACTGAAATTTTGTTTTACTTTACAGGCAGCTTTACTTGTAATGTAAATCAGAAAAGGTAACATATGCATATATGTTTTCATTACATTATTTTTAAATGTTCACAATTTTATTTTGATAAATGAAAAATTAGAAAAGTCATATCATGGCTGTTGGCTAAAGTTGACGCTCGACTGTGCGTCTTCATATCATGGCTATTGGCTAAAGTTGCTGTGCGCATTCATCTGTGGCTATCGACTATAGTCGATGCTGGTACTGAAGTGGTTAATGGTGCCCCTCCTCCAAATATCAGGCCATCAAAACTTGTGTGTCTGACCTCATTTGGAAAAAGGGTCTTTGAAGAGATAGTTAAGGATCATCCTGGATTAACATGGGCCCTAAATCCAATGACCAGTGTTCTTACAAGAGAAGGGAAGGAGACATAGAGAAGGCCGTGTGAAGGCGGAAGTAGTTTGGAGTGATATGGCCCAAGCCAAGGTGTGCCTGTGAGACAGAATAGGGACTGGGCTATGGCCTCTCAATCCTGACCATAGAACTATTTACTAAACCAAATACCTTCCTAATTGCCAGAATTCAGCCCATACCTACATAAGGAAAGGGCTAAACCATCTGTATTATGAGTATTGGTTTTCAGGACCACTGAAGTCAGACACTGATGCAAGCTGATAAGACACCTGGCTGCAAAGAAACCAGACCTATTGTGATCTAAAATAGACCCCCATGCTGACCTTACTCTGACTTTTTCTTCATTATAGTCTCATTTTAATGCTAAAAATCATGCCCAACGGTGGAGAGTTAACATGCTAAAGAGACATGCTATGCATGAAAAAGCATGTAGTAGAACTGTGCAGATGCAAAGAAATCTCCACCTCTACAAGCTTACATGTCACCCTTTCCTGCCTAAGCCTCTTTAAAACTCTTCCCGAACTCCTCTCAAGGAACAAACTAAGGACTCTTTCCCTTGTGCTTGAGCATAAGCCCCAATAAAGACTTGCCTGTGACTTCTGTTCAGCCTCTTGTTAATTTCTCTTGCATAAGGAACCCAAGTGCCCACACCAGTAACACCTGGAGCCACCAGAAGCCAGAAGAGGCAAGGAAGGATTCTCCCCTAGATCCTTCAGAGGGAGCACAGCCCTATCGACACACTGAATTTGGACTTCTGGGTTCCAGAACTATATGAGAATAAATGTCTGTTGTTTTAAGCCACCAAGTTTGTGGCAATTTGTTATGGCATCCCATAACAAATGAAAACACTAGACATTTAATAAGTGTTTGCTGAATGAATAAGTGAGGTATTTCTGCATATCTCCTGCAGCAGTATTCAACTCCTTTCTATGGGACCCTGGAGAGGATGTTGCATCAAGAGGCCACCTCTAAAGGAGAGAGCTCTGGAGTTGGTGTCAGGACCATTGAGTTTAAGTCCCAGCTCTGCTATCAAATGTCAGTTCCTGCTCCTGGTCTTAGTCTTCCCAGTTGGAAGAGATGTCTCCCTGATCCTTGATCCATAGGAAGACTACAGAGACCAAGAAGGCTCTTTTTCAAAAAGCTCTCTTTTTCAAAAAGCAGCTCTCTCCTGGCAGCACTGCATGCCCCAGGTCTGAGGCCTCATCTGGCAGGAGGCCCTTGGGATCCCTCTAGAACAGGGCACAGGCTGTGTGCCCAGCAGTGGCAGCTGCTGTGTATCTGCGTCTGCCCACCCCTTGAGGCCTCATGGTTACCTTAGTGATCATCTCTCTCCCTGGGCTCCCGGCAGCAGATGGGACCAGCTGGCGGTAGGGCCGGGGGTGAGTTGTCCCCTGGCTAGGAGACAGGCTTGCCCATCACAAAGGACTTTTACTTCTAGGTCAGGGTGGGAGATAGTTGCTTAGGAATCTCACCTATCAGTGATAAATGCTTGTTTTCCATTCCATGGATCTGGGAATGCCCTCTGGTTTTGCCATGTTTCCTAGGAAGTCCCCAACATAGAGAAGGGAGGCTATATTTGGACACTTGTCAAAATATATTTTATGTGTGTGGAAAGCCCTATTTATCCATGAAAAATGGCCTCTGTATTGTCCTGAGAATAGTGTTGGAGGGCCAACCCTGGATTAATTTCAGCAGGCTTATGTGAGTTTTTAAAAAATTCAGATCCCCAAATATTTGAGATGAAGTTCAGCTGACCTCAATCTTTTGAACTTTCTAGCAACTAATTCTTCTTGGGCAACTACAGGCCCATTGGAATGATTATGTCCCTGGAAGCTGGATGGAGCCAAAAGGACATTGGCTTAGGCCCCAGGACATGTGAGCATGTGTGACTTAGGGGAAGTTCCTAAATCTCTCTGGGCCTCAGCTGACTCATTAGGAAAATGAAGACCACCGTATCTATTGTGCTCACTTGAAGAAGTATTGAGAGGATCCAGGCAGCCTTACACTTTGGAAGGGCTTCCTAAGAAAGGGTTTGGAGAACCCAGATGAACAGATGGGAAAGCTGGAGAAGGGGGCTTAGTGAGCAGTGAAGAATTAGCCTTGCCCAAAGAAAGATTACCTCCAACTCCTGGGAGGTAATCACTAAGCCCTTGGAATGTTCTGTCTGATTGAAGTGTCTTAGATTATTTGGGGACCTTGGGCTATGTCAGTCTATGCTAATATTTTGATTTATGGTGGGGGCCTGGGCCACACAGTATCAGCTCAAACTCTGTAGAGACTGGATTATAGTTTCAGTCATGTGGGCAGTCAGCTGTGTCTACATGGCTGACCCCCAATAAAAACTCTGGACACCAAGGTACTCGTGAGCTTTACCTGGTTGGCAATACTCCATTCATGTTGTATACTCTACATCATTGTTGGGAGAAGTAACCACTGTCCACATGATTCCACTGGAAGAGGACAATCAGAAGCTCATACCTGGACCCTATCCTCTGTGACTCTTCCTGTTGCTGATTTTAATCCATGTCCTCTCCTTGTAATAAATTATAATTGTGGTATGGCAGCTTTGCCAAGTTCTTTGATCCTTACAGCGAATTATTGAAACTGAAGGTGGTTTTAGGGACCCCCCAAAAAACTTGCACTTAGAGAATGAGCAACAGTCAAGGAAGGCTGAGTAGCAGGAATGCAAGAGCAGATGCCAGGGAAAGATGGGCTAGGACACTGTGCCTGGGTCTTTCCAGACACCCACTGCTGCTCCTGCCTGACCCTCACCGCTGCCTTGGCCTCTCGATTCTGCCACCACAAGGAAGTGTCTCTATGATTCTGTATCTCTGCACCTCTCCTTCCAGACTCAAAATCCTGGGAGGGAGTATCTGATTGGCTGATCCTGGAGCACATGCCTGCTCCCTGGTGGCCTGAGAGCTAGAGGCAAGTTTACATGGTGGAGGGAACCCTGTCTCCCACCTGGATCTATGCAATGGGAAATCTCTCCATCCTCCCAATAGGAAGGGTATTCTGATGCTGAGCTGCCAAAGGCAATATCTACTCCAAATGACTCAGGTGGATCCAGCCATCTCTAAAACTCATCTCTGAAATTAAAGAGTAGGGGAAAACTGCTTGGAAGCAGATGGGCTTCATGGGTGTGAAACTGCACAGGGCCCCCACTCAGAAGGACCCTGCACTTGTTTTAATGTCCTTCTCTCGAAATTCTTAATAATTTTTGAACAAGGAACCCACATTTTGATTTTGCTTTGGGCCCTGCAAATTATGTAGCCTGTCCTGCTTGGAAAGCATCAAGCATCATGCAAATGCAAGGGCTGGTTATAACCTTCATTTTACTATCAAATGATCTGATCCATCAAAATTATTTTCACAGCTGCCTTTTTTTTAAGTTATTCATTTTGACTTAGACTTAAGGAAACTACTACCATGTTTCCCTGAAAATAAGACCTACCCATAAAATAAGCCCTAGCAGGATTTTTTTTCAGCATATTATGGGGGTACAAATATTATGGTTACGTATATTGCCCATGCCCCTCTCCTTGCACAATATAAGCCCTACCCCCAAAATAATACCTAGTGATGGGCATGGCTACGCAGCATATCTGCACAACCTATGCATTTCGTCAAGGAGTGGTAAAGAAGATGAGCAGCCCTTCTCATCTGCCCCATGAGAGCTCTATTGCTCGACATGAGAGATTGGGGCCAGTGGTTCTAAAGGAAATAGAGTCGCAAGAAATTCAGGATGGAATTCGGGGTTTGGAGAGTTGTGATGATGTTCCAGAAGAAGACGACTTAACTATATTTGAATAAATGTAGATTGTTTTACCGTACTTAAAAAAAATAACACATCCCCTGAAAATAAGTCCTGGGGTGTCTTCTTGAGGAAAAATAAATATAAGACCCTGTCTTATTTCCAGGGAAACATGGTATCTGTCCCATAATACCTCAATGAACAACACTCTCTGTGGGTATCTAAGGCTTTCTAAATACCAGACCCACTGACCTGCTCTGCTGTTGTTAGTTCCACTTGACTTTGAGCTCTCAGTGTTTCTGCTCCATTTCTCTCTCTCTTTCCCTCCAGTCATGCTCCTCCCTGGATCTCAGCTTCCCTGCAATGCTCTGCTTTGCTCCTATATCTCCAGCTGCTGCTTCTTTGTCTCCTTCAGTGGCTCCACCTCTGGTCTTTAAACCTGGATGTACCCCATGGAGAGTTCCCTTTTGTGTCTATTCTCTCTAAATATGCCAGTTTTCTTTTGTGTCTTCAAGCAGAACTTCTCTGCAGAGGTTTCTAAGGTGGCTGCTCTGACCAGCTGTTGCATCGCCACATGGATATCTCAGCAAGGGCCACACCCACCTCCCCCTCTGAACCCTCTGATACTGCCCATGTGACCATCAGCCTTCTAGCTTAACTGGTCTAAACTTTTTTTCTGCCTCCATATTGTTATCATACATGATGATCAGTAATATTTTCCCTATATTTCTAATAGGGTGGTGGGTGTATCAGAATCTCTGGACAGTGCCCAAGGTAGAAAGATACATAAAGTTAGCAAAAGCTCCTTGGAGGTTAAATGACCCAAAGGGCACATGAGTGCTTCTTCCAATTCCCAAACTTCCTGTTTAGATTCACTGTCCAGGAGTTGGTAACCATCTGTGTGTTAGTATTGTGTGTGTATTGTTAGTTCAGTTGTTGTAACAATGGTCAAAATACAATGATTAAATAAAAGTTTACATCTCTCTCACAGAACAGTCTGCATGGGTACACACCAGGGCTGGTAGAGCCATTCCATGATTGACAGGTGCCCAGGCTCCTTCTATCTTCTTTCTCCACATCCTCAATATATGGTTTCCACCCCATGGTCCAAAATGTCTTCTCAGCTCTGGTAATCATTTCTGAATTGCAGGCAGGAGGAGGAGGAGAGAGGAAGGAGGGTCTGACCACTTTATTTAAAGACACTTTCTAGACGTTGGACATGACATTTTTGTCTCCTTTCTATTGACTAGATACCTTGGTTATAAGAGAGACAGGCTTTATTCCACATAGTTATGAATTCAGTTAAAGATGAGATGTTCTATTTTTAAGGAAAGGGAGAGCATGTGTTAGTGCACAACCAGCAATCTCTATCACAGTGATAGAAACAAAAGTCTTATGTGGAACTTCCAGGAAGGTTCATTGCAAGGAAGGGAGTATGTAAACTTTTGCTTTTTCCATTGTTCCTCCTTCTGGCCTTAGTCCATTTGAGCTGCTTTGAAAAATGCTGTAAACTGAGTATGTTATAAGCAATAGAAATTTATTTCTTACAGTTCTGGAGGTTGGGAAGCCCAGGATCAAGGAAGGCACTGGCAGATTTGGTGTTTGGTAAAGACCCACTTTCTGGTTCATAACGATGCCTTCTAGCTGTGTCCTCACATGATGGAAAGGACACACAAGCTCCTTGGGGTCTCTTTTATAGAGGCACCAATCCCATTCATGATGGCTCCATCCTCATGACCTATTCACCTTTTAAAGATATCACTTCCTGATACCATCGCCTTGGGGGTTAAGATTTCAACATATGGATTGGGAGGAGGGGGACACAGACATTGAGACCATAGCATTGCCTCTGATGTAGATATCATGTACTGGAGCTTCAGTAGCTTTCTTGGATCAGGTGCTGACCTTGAGGATACAATAGGATGAGGAAGCAGAAAAACAGAAGTGTAGGCCACAGTGGCCATAGAGTCATCATTCTGCCCTGAGCAGTTCACCTCCGGACTCCATTTAAGAATGAGGTAAATATCTACCTTGTTTAAGGCACTGTTTAGTGTTTAGTCATATGCAGGACAGTTGTGGCCTGAATATGCAGGAAAGCTAAGGCCTGGATCATACAGATGTGAAATGAGTCCCAAACATTGCAGGCAAACTTCAACTGTGATTTCCCTGTCTTTCTATGAACTGAGAGATGGATGAATTTACACAGCCACCAAAAGTGCTGTGGGGCCCCTGCAGGATAATTCAAAAGAGAAGTGGGATTTTGGCAAAACAAGTCAGATTCAAGAGTTAGAGACCACAGGGAGCACTGGGGATCTGAAAATACTTTGGAAGCTTATATTCGTAAACTAATTCTGACCCAACTAATATGTACTTTGAGATGGAAAAGGCTGGGTATGTAAAGAAAGAAACTGCTTGCAAGCTACAGGGATTATTGTCAGTGTGACTGTAAATACAGCCTGGTGAAGCTTGGAGGTACGTGTGCGTATGTGTGTGTGTTTGCAGACTTGTGCACGTATGTATGAGTGTGTGTGTGTGTTCATGTACGTACATTCCAGAGGTGCACTAAATATGCATTTGGCCAAATTCCAAGTTGGCAAATGGTAAAAATCAGTCTTTGGTTAAAGCCAAGACAAAAGCTGAATATTATAATCATAGATTGAAATTATGCAATACAAAAATAAATCTGATATGTTATCCAAAATACATTAATTTAAAATTTTATTATTAAAACAACTTAGTAGTCAACCTTCAAGGTTAACATTATAGTACAGGAATTATATATCTTCATAATTAGGGCTGTGTTGCTCCTAAGTCACTATCTTGCACATTTGTTAATATCAAATAGATGTTCACTTTCCACTATTGATAGAAGAAGATCCGTAGGACCAGCTCTGCCAGGAAGGGTAAGGTATGGTTAGTGGTGACACTGCCAACAAATTATCAGGCTTCCCTCAAACTTCTCTCACTGTTAGTAAGCAACTGAAGTCAAGACTTACTGCCTCTTGATCTACTCAGCTGGAGAATTTGGTTTGTGATGCTGATACTTTCACAAACTAAAGCTTTGAGCACTTGAAGAAGATACTTCCTCACAAATTTGATAACTCAGGTTAAATGGACTGATTCTTTGAAAGACAGAGACTATCGAAACTCACACAGGAGAAACAAATAACTTCAAAAGCTTCATATCTATTAAAGAAATTGAACTGATAATTAAAACAGTTAAAAAAATAAAGCACTAGACTTTTACTGGTGAATTCTGCTGAACATTGAAAGAAAAAAACAATATCAATTCTCCACAATTTCTTTCAGAAAATAGAAGCAGAGGAAACACTGTCCTACTCATTTTAAGAGGGCAACATTACCCTAATACCAAGGCTAGATAAAAATATTACAAGAAATTAAAACTATGGGCCAATTATCTCTTGTGAATATAGATGTAAAACTCCTTAATAAAATAGGGGCAAAATCAAAATCAGCAATATATAAAAAGCATAACACATCATGACCAAGTAGGAATGCAGGAATCAGGAACGCAAGGCTAGTTCAACATTCATCAATCAATCCATGTAATTTATAATAGACTGACTAAGAAAACCCATATAGTTGTGTCATGATGGAAATTCTCAAATATCTAGGATTATAAGGGAAATTCCTTAACATAATGAAAATAATATGCAAAAAGCCAACAGCTAACGTCCTACTAATGGTGAAAGACTGAACAGTTTTCCTCTAGGATTGGAAATAAGGCAAGGATGCCCTCTCTCACCACTCCTATTTGATATCAGACTAGAAGGCCTAGAAATATGACAAGAAAAAGAAATAAACGCATACACGTTGAAAACGAAGAAGATACTTCCTGCATATTTTCAAAGGTGCTCTTGAGGTTGTTGCCCTTTCTTGTATTTTCTTATTCCCTACATTTTTGCAGGCTTCGTATTATCTTTTGAGAAAAGTTTGCTCTTTGATTTTGAATCTAGAAATGTGGTAATGAAACAGTGTAACCAGCTTTCAAGGCAGTAAGATCATACATGAATTTTCAGTGCATCTCAGTTTTTATTGCCTGCACACAAAACCCAGCCTTTCCCTGGGGTAGAAGGATCAGAAAAAGGTTTATATTAGCTCAGAGACACCAGTATGATGTTCAGGTAGGCATTGGGCTACTGAGGCTCCCACAGGCCAAGGCCAAATCCAGTTGTGTATGTGGAAAAACACTCAGACCAAAGTCAAACTTCTGTGAACCTCTAGTATATACCTGTCTATTTCCATGTTCTCTAACCTATAAGAAACTCTTCCCTTAAATAACCAGGGTAGGTCCAAGCCCCAAACCATCTATGTGATTAGCAGAAAATACAGGATTTTAACAGGCTCTCTCCAGGGGTCCCGGAGGAATACAAGCATGTTCCAAAATATGCCCTGCACATTATATGTCACCTCAATGACAACCTCCCTCCAGGTCTTGCTCATTCCCTGTAGATGTCTTCTTACCACTTCACAGCTGCACTTGCCAAAGCATAGCTCCTTCCTTCCTACTCCCCAGACCACAGCCAGGATGGAACAGTTAATGAAATATCCCTGTAGGCAACATCCTCAGAAGGTAATTAAACATAGAAAAGAGAACACTTAAACAGGATACAAAATATTATGGCCCCTCGGACCCAGGGTCCAAGTCCTACCGTAAGGGGTCCCTCTCAGGTGGCCTCTCCTTAGCCCCACACTTACCTCTGACCAATGTGGTTTCCAAAACAGGATGACAACCTCTTGCCATTTCTCCTTGCCAGATCCAGGGATCTCCAGGCTTAGACCCAAAGAGAGGAATCGAACCCAATTGTCAAAGAATGTAACTCTGTGTTCAATGAACACATTCACCTACATCATTTTGCAGCCCATGGTCAGCAACATCTCATTCAGAATTTCTTTAATTTAGGATAGATTCTGGCCTTTTTGTTGTAGTACAGGAGTCCTTTTACAGTGTCTTCACAAAATCAACATGCAAACTTTGCCCAAAGATAAAGTCTGTCTTAAAGCAATAAGAATTTATCTGCTTTGACCGGGTATGGTGGCTCACACCTATAATCCTAGCACTGCACTCTGGGAGGCCGAGGCGGGAGCATCGCTCAAGGTCAGGAGTTTGAGACCAGCCTGATCAAGAGCAAGACCCCTGTCTCTACTAAAAATAGAAAGAAATGGCCAACTAAAAATATATATAAAAAATTAGCTGGGCATGGTGGTGCATGCCTGTAATCCCAGCTACTTGAGAGCAATCCTTGAGAAGGATTGCTTGAGTCTAGTAGTTTGAGGTTGCTGTAAGCTAGGCTGACACCACGGCACTCAAGCCCAGGTAGCAGAGTAAGACACTGTTTCAAAAAAAAAAAAAAAAAAAGAATTTATCTGCTTGTATGTAAAAATAGTAGTATGTCTCCATTTCTATGTACTACTGAGGTTTCAGAAATATTAGGTCCACTGTCAGAACACCTTATGCTAATAACAAATATATATCACAGTAGACACTGTTAGTGGCCTTCTAAGTATCCTTTCCATATTTCTTCTTTCCTTCTTGTGATCTGTTTAAGCCCTATACTAGTGTTTTCTGTCACATGCAGTCAAACTCTTTAACTGATGCATGTGTGTGTGTATTTAGCAAGATTATGACCACATAAATTTCTGTTTTAGGAGAATGTGATGAAGTCCTTCTCTCAGCCCTCAGGCTGCCTCTTCCAGGACGTCTGGTCCACAGGGAATCTGACTGTCCAGACTCAACCTCCTGATTGGAGCAGACTCTGCTCAGTCAATGACATTCCCTGAACCTAGCCCCTAGCAGGGCCAACAAATATTTGCTGAGCAAATGAATTAATGGGAGAACTGTTTCCTGCTTCAGGGTCCCTATAATCCGGTGGAGGAGGTAATAATTAACATTTACAAGCTTCAGGATCCAATAAGTGCTATAACCACGGGGATCACATTTTCTGGATCAAACCTTGCAACAAGAATTCTGATAAAGTATTTTTTCTGATTTTTAAATATATTTACAGGAAAATCTGATGAAGATATACAATTTAAACACATGCAACTACTTTCCACAGCCTTGACCTCTCCCACCCTGATGTGAACTACATCATCTCATGCCTGGCTACTGAGGTTGCTTCCTAATGGTTCTCACTGTGTCCATTCTTGCCCTCTGCAGGTGTTTGAGGGGTTTTATATACGGACAAAGGGCAAGTGAAACACTGTCCTCTGGAGTCCTAATCCAGTGTGTTTAAGAGCCTTGGGTTGCTAGGTTCTCCGCTATTTGAAGAAAGCTGGTCAGCAGTAGAGAAGAATAAAACCAACAAAGCCCTAGCAAAAGAATTTGAGTTCCTGGATTCAGCTGGGCCTGAGGCTTGCCCCTATTCTTCCTAGATACCTAAATCAACTTCTGTTTTGTGCTTAAACTCTGTTGGAGTTAGCTTTCTGTCACTGGCAAACAGAAGTGTTCTGATAATGTAATTCTTTAGTTTCCTCTTCTGAAAAATAAGCCACCTCCTAGTCCTGTTGTAAGGATCAAGTGAACTAATGTTTGTGTCAGAGCTTTGTAAATATAGAGTAAAATTACTCATTGTCACGTACCCTCCAAAAGCACTTACTGCATAGCATGCTTTTGGTTGCAAGTAATAGAGCATGCAGCTAAAATTATTTTATCCCACAGCTACTCGAAGTGGGAGCCTTGGACCAGCATAGCATTAGCCTCTGTGGATCATGGAAAACACAGATTTTTTTCAATTTCTCAGTTTTTCTGGTTTATGCCTGAGTAGAGCCCAAGATTTTACCTACCCCACACAGGTACCTTTCCAGAAAGCTTCTTGCTGGTTTGTGTTTGGGGAAGCATCCGGAAGCAGGTGCTTGCTGGTACTTACAAGTAAATACGCTTACGGGGCACATTGGACAAGCACGGAAAGTAAAAACTTTGGAAACAGGTAGAATAATTGTAAGCAAGGTCAAATATACATCTCAAAAGAGATTCAGACACACATTTTGAAAACAAGAGGAGATACGTGGTAAACAAGGGAAAGAAAGGTTTAGACACACATCTGAAAAGGAAAGTATTTGTTCACTGTCTAACTTTTAGGTGATGTGACATAAAATTATTTTGATTGGGAGGCTGATTTTTCTCATTACTGTCCATAATTAAAACTCTTAGCTCAGATAAACGACAAATTAGGGTGGGCGTGGTGGCTCATACTGGTAATCCCAGTGCTTTGGGAGGCCGAGGAGGAGGATTGCTTGAGGCCAGAAGTTCGAGACCAGCCTGGGCAACACAGCCAGACCCTGTCTCTACAAAAAATAGAAAAATTAGCTGATTGTGGTGGCACGTGCCTGTAGTCCCAGCTTCTGGGGAGGCTGAGGAAGGAGGATCACTTGAGCCCAGGAGTTTGAGGTTGCAGTGAGCTATAAGCGCACCACTGCACTCCAGCCTGGGCAACAGAGCAAGACCCTGTCTGAAAAAAACACATTCAAATGACAAGTTAATACACAGATTGTTAAATCTCTGGACTCCAAGGATCTACTCGGTATCTAGTTCGGAGCAAGGAAAAGGCAGGGAGCGGGACTTAGGATAGCGTGTGGAGCATGTGCACCAAAGTCACCCCTGGACATGAGCACAGGTAAGAAACTCACACGAGGAAGCTAAGCCCTGGTGTCAGTTTGCTCACGGATTCTGCTGTCATCTGCAGTTCCTCCTTCGAGTTCTTCTTTCTAGTTGATGTGGCTTTTGCTTTGGAACTAAACATTCTGTCTCTTCCTCACAGTCCTTACATTTCTTCTTCCCACCACAAAATATCAACCCAAAAAACCATCCCGTGACCGATAGATCTCAGCAGCCTTACGTCAGGCCTGTGGGCTCTGGTGTCAGCCTGCCTGAACTTGACCCCTGGCCCAACATTAGCTAACCAGGAGTGACCTCGGACATTGAATATAAGCTCTGTGAAGCCCAGCTGGCCTCTGTGGGATGGGGAGCAGGAAAGCACACACCCAAGGAGCGTGGGGAGGACGAGACGCTGTGTTGCTTAGAAAGCACTCAAGGGAGTGCCTCGCACAGAATAGTGATACATTTTTACCTCGGGCGACAGTGAAGATGGTGATGGTGGAGAATGAAGGACAGTACTAAGGTGTTTCTCAGTACCTCTGTCTACTACCTCTCAAACTTATGCTCCCAGGATGATGCCATGGTAACTCAACAGGCTCAGCTGAGGGGGGCGGAGGGGCCTGTGGCCACCGGCAATGCCAGCGGGCTTCTGGGACTCCGTCAGGGGAGGTGGTGACAACAACAGGCTAGTCTCATAGATGTGTCCCTGTGGATGCTCTGTGAACTCAGAAAGCAGAAGGCCTACCTGAGTCCATGCCAAGTCCCCAGCTGGAGGATGCTCTGAAATGTCATTGAGGAGAGGGCATCCCGCTTGCAGACACAACTCCCGTGTGACAAGTTGCACCAACCTCCTCTGCAGGCCGACCCGGCAGCGCCCCAAGACGGGCGTGGCCAGGGGGCGTCTCTGTGTTCCAGGGGCTGCTAGCCCCAAGGCGGCTGTGTGGGCCTTTAGTCCTGGGGTTCCCAGGGACGGTAGAGCAGCTGCCCACCGGGAAGTACCTCATCTCTGAGCGCTCTCCAGAAAGCCTGAGAACTGCGGGAACCAGCGTGCCCTGGAGGGATTTGAGCAGCAGCGTGAACCCTGAGTCCCTGAGGTTCTCCAAGTTGAATTATTTATGATGCTGTTTTGGTCTCAGAGAGTTTTTAATTAACATCCTGGGAAAATGCTCCTGACTCACGGCCCTCCTGTGGAATCTCAGCGAAAGCTCTACAGCACATTGTTTTGGTAACAGGATCAAGTATCGACCACCGTGAGTGGGTGGCACCTCTGGATGAGAAGCCTGGCCTGGGACAGTGTCTTCCCTGCTTAACCAGGCCCTGAGACGTTTCTCCCGTGTTTTGGAGGGCCGAGCCCTTCTCCCAGGACAGAGTTGGGAGGCTCAAATGAGAGAGTGTCTGTAAAGGGCAGGCCCAGTGTCCGACACTGAACTGGCACCAGCGGTGTCTCTTGACAGCCGTCGCCTGCGAGCCCTGTGCAGCTTCAGAGCAGAAGCCCAGGGACCAGCAAGCCCGTTTCCACAGTGCTTGCTACATGAGTGTCTGCAGCTTCAGCCAGGAGGTGACCAGAGCCAGGAGGCAGGGAAGAAGCACACAGCAGCCCTGGGAACCCAGGAAGGTAGGATCAGAACCACACACAGGTGAGGGGCCCTGGCCATGTGACTCTAAACTCCAGATAAGGGCCCTTGCTCCACAGGAAGGGGCAATGGGGTAGGGCAGAGGAGCACAGAAAGCCTGCTGTGACCACCAGCTCTGCTGCTGACTAGCTGCATGACCTTAGACACACTTAACCTCTCCGTGCCTCAGTTTCCTTCCCTGGTAAATGAGCCAACTATAATGACTTAGCACACAGAGGTACTCAGAAAAGAGTGTTTGCTCCTTTTTGCCTTTTAGCAAATTACCTGACCTCTCTGACCCTCGGTGTCTTCCTCTACAGATATAATAATCTCACGTCATTGAGTTGTGCAGAAAAACATAATAATAGCTGATGTGTACTGCACTGACTGAGCATATACCCCATGGTTCATACCATTTTTACTCATTTTATCCTCCCAATAAACCTATAAAGTGGGAACTATTAACATCTCCATTGTACAGGCAAGGGAATGAGACACGGAGAGGTTAAGAAACCAGGCCAAGGCCCACAGCAAACTATTTACTATTTGCCCGTCCACATTTGCATGGGGGGAAGAATGGAAGATTTGTCCCTGAAATATTAGCGTAGTTATTCTGAGAGAGGAACTGTAGCAATTTAAAATTTCTTCTTTGGGCTTTGCTCTATTTCTAGGTTTTCTGCCATGAACTCTGTAACTTTCATGATCACACACAAAACAGTCTCAACGAAGGTGAAAATATTTCAAAAACAAAAACACCAATTCAACCCTTCTCAACTTGTGGCTCTACAGGCTGTTAAGAAGAGGGTGTTGTATGATTCCATTCATTTGAAACTCCCAGAATGGGTAAATCCATAGGGACAGGACGCAGATTGGTGGTTGCCAAGGGCTGGGAGGCGGGTGGGGAACAGCGGCTTCATGGGAACAGAGTTTCCTTTTGGGAGGATGAAAATGTTTTAGAACTAGATAGAGGTGGTGGCTGCATAACATTCTGAATGTGCTAAATGCCACTGAATTGCTCACTTGTAAATGGCTAATTTTCTGTTATGTATTAATAAATTAAACCTCAATTTTCAAAAAATGAGAGTAAGGGTTGTACCCATAGCTAATTCCTGTTCAGTTGCTTGATTTGCTGGAAAGACCTTCTCTTTTTGTCCTCTTCCTCAAGGGAGGAGCTTCAGTTGAGAATTGAAGCTTTGCAGACCCCTGGGGAGAGGTTATCACCCCTGTGTGTGGCCCCCACTGCCCCCGAGGAGGGGGAGGCATTATTCCTCAGGCCCTTAGGTCCTGCAGGGCCTTTTCTGGATGCAAAGCCTTTGTCCCCCCACCCCATCCCCTTTGCTGGGAGCTCTGGAGCCCAGAGTCCTGTCTTCCTCCTGGTCACAGTCCCCTCAGGGCCCAACAGGATGGGTGAATGCATCAATGTTGTGCCTATTGCCAAACTTATCATTATTCTTTAGCTGTGATGTGCACATTGAAGGCCAATTACCTGCCCCCTAAAACCTCCTCCATCCTTCAAACCTGCCACCCCTCAAGTCTCTCTGTGCACAAAACTGGAAAGCTGATCCCGTGGAATTAACAACATTGATATGGATGGTAGAACTTGGAAACCCCAGAGCAATCTTTTGACCTGGAATTTTCTCCCTGCTCTGTTGCCTCTTGGGAGAGGCCTGTTCCACATGAGCCAGCAAGGTACTACAGTCATGTGAGACCTGCCTGTGGCCTTGGGGGCTGTGAGTCGTAGGACTACCCTGATTCCCAATTTCAACGCTTCTGGGAAACCAAGCTGGTAAAGCGCCCCTGAAGGAGAGCTTGGAGGAGCCTACTCCAGACAGTGTAGAAAGGCTGGCTCACGTTTCCCTCTTCCACATCTTCCTTAGTGCACACAGTTAGCGCTCAGTAATGGCTTCCAGATGCGTGCTACGGAGAGACAACAAAAGGTTGTGTTTGACGTTCAGCTCTGCCACTGATCCGCGGGGTGACTTTGGGTGGATTTCTCTGCCCCCTTGAGCTTGGATTTCCTTGGCTGTAAAAGGTGAATTAAGCCCAACCCCTGCCTCCCTGAGGTATGGAGAGGCTGAGACGGGTGGCCCGTGGGCCTCTCGAAGACTCCGAAGACTCCGACTGGATGAGGTGAGAAGGGGACAGCTGCACATTGTCACTTTCCAATGTTCCCTGCAGCCATCTGTTTACCTCCCTGAGGTTAAGCTCCGTGGGTTGAAAGAGCTGGTGCCTGGCAAGGCTTTTGTGGGCTCTGCAAGGTAAATAAGGAAACACTCAGCCTTTCATCCTCTGGCTGCCAGGAATCGGATCCTGGCACCCCCTTGGAGAACAGGTGCTCTGTCCCGTGTGGGCACCAGGGGAGATGATTGGCAGTGTTGCCATCTCACCGCAGGAGGCACGATGACAGACTTCTCTGTTCCGGGTGCGGGAAAAACCCAGAGTCCCCGAGCCCTTCCTGCCCCGAAAGGAGCAGCTCCGCACACAGGAAAAAGGCTGGGAGCTAAAACCTCCGCCTCTTACTGGGTGTGAGGGCCCCTGAGGGGACACCCAACCTCTGCGAGCCTCAGTTTCCTCATCTGTAAAACAGAGATAACAAGTCCTCCCTCGTGGGTCTGGGTTAGCTTGTCAGGGCTGCTGTAACAAAGTACCACGCACCGGGTGCCTTAAACAACAGATACTTAATGTCCCACAGATCTAGAGGCCGGAAGGGGGAGATCAAGGTGTTGGTAGGGTTTGTGGCTTCTCAGGGCTGTGAGGGCAGAAGTGTCCCAGGCCTCTCTGCCTGGCTCATAGGTGGCTGTCTTTCTTCTCCCTGTGTCTCTTCACATTGTCTTCCTCTCTGCACCCAAATTTCCTCTTTTTATAAGGGCCCCAGTCATACTGGATTAGGGCTCACTGTAATGAAGTCATTTTAACTTATTACCTCTCTAAAGACACTGTCTCCAAATAATGCCACTTTCTGAAGTACTAGGGGTTAAACTTCAACACAAAAGTATTTTGGGGACGCCAACCCATAAGAGGGTGGCTGCGATGGCATTAGGAAGTCAGGGATGGGTAAGTGTTCGTAGCTGTCACTCTCCTGGAGGCAGGGGACCTTCATTTTGGAGACATTTTTATGTCCCCAAAATGCTCACCTTGTCTGGGTGGTAGAAGCAATTTGTGTAGGATGGGCGGTTCCCATCCCTATTCCAGAGACGATACTACTGTCCACTCTATGAGGGGCAAGAAGCACGAGCTCAGCATCGAATGTCACAGCGACCCACACCTCTGGCTCGGTGAATTCTTCCAGACTTTGTTTTCTCTTCCTCAAGCTTCAGACCTCTTCACTGAACATGCAGTCTAGTGTAATTACGATCCCCGCACAGCCAGCCAATCTGCATTCCAGCCCCCACCTCCAAGCCTCAGCAAGGACCCCTTGATGAGCTTCTCCATCTCGGAAATCAGAATTCCCGCATACTCTGTGTCTGGATTGCAGATGAGACCCTTGTGTCTCATCTACCACATCTCCATATACGCAATACCGGCGTGCACAGCCGTGTTGAGTGGCACGTCCTCTCTCCGTCTCTGCTCTTCCTGGCAGCTCATTCAGGCCCCACTCCCTCGGTGCCCCGTTTTAATATGGACAACTGCTCTGCACCCTGGCTTTCGTATCTACCTTGTAAATAGGGTAAGAGTGGCTCAGCCCAAGCCTAGTCTACGTCTTGAGAAAACCCTCAATGAGCCCACCGTGCACTCAGGGACAAAGCCTCAGCTTGTGCCCTGTGAAGGCTCAGCGGCTCGGGCCCAGGGTGGTGGTGGCAAGGCAGCCCTGCCGGGCTCTGGCTCCCAGGTGGTGGGGCAGGTGAGCAGAGGTGATCTTTGAAGGGCTGAGCCAGGTGGGAGTTCCCACTCCAGGTGGCTCGGGGCAGCACAGAGCAAATCCAGGGGCACCAGCAGGTCTGTGAGTGTCTGCAGTCTCAGTAATGACCTGGAGAGGACAGTGCTCTGATGCTCTGATGTGACTGAGCCAGGTTTCAAGCCCCAGGGTGCTAGGCAGGGTCTCACCAGAGAGTGGCTGTTCCTAGTGTCAATCAGGCAGGAAGAGGAGGATGCTGGGACAGGAAGTAGCTTGGAGGCGGGTCCCAGGCAGGTGAGAGGTTGTCACCTTCTTCTCTGTGGGCTCCTCTCTCCTGGACTTGGACCCCAGAAGTTCAAGGGGCAGGGAAAGGGGTGCCAGGTGGTGACAATGATGGGGGTGGTAGCCACTGCCCAGGAGGAGGCTCACAAGGCAGGGGACAGCCATGGGCAGCCTTGAGGGTTTTGAGGGCAGCCATGGGCAGCCCTGGGCAGTTGTCAGTTACTCTGTTTGTGGTCAGGCCTCCTGTAAAGTTTTGCTAAACTGTCCAGCCTGGTCTCAGCTGGGTTGGGGCAAACTGAGGGAAGGCTCTGGGTTCAGGTGTAGGTCAGAGTGTAAAGAAAAGGCAGGCTCATGGTGCCAGGGACATGATGACACCAGTGAGATTCCCGAGGGAAAGCGGGGTCCAGAGGCAAGACTCCCACTGCCTTCCCTGGGGGGGAATCTCCCTGCCTGCTGCCAACCTTGAGGGATCGGGATGTGCACTTAATAAGGACACCAATGGGGGAGGCACAGCCACCCTGGCGACCAAAGCCCTGCTCAGTGGGCTTCCTGCCCACAGACTGGAGAAGGATTGTGTGTCGAGGGCTGCATCTGGTCGAGGGTTCCTGTGAGGGCAGAAGGAGCCAGCGGGCAAGACAGGGGGTGGGCAAGTGAAGCTGTCCAGCAAAGGGTTCAAATTCCAGGAGGACCAAGCGCTGAGAGTCAGAGCAGGATTGGAGGGTGGGTTACAGAGCTTAGAGCTGGGAACCCTTCATCTGTGCTCTTCAAAACCTCTTTGAACCCATTTCCTAGCCCTGCCCTGGAATCACCGAGCACCGTTTGCTGTTCCACGAGCCCATGAAGCGGCCCCTGTTTCAGGGCCTTGGCACCTGCCAAACTTCTCCCGGGAATCTTCTTCCCTCAGGTATTGACTGCATTCGAGTCTCTGCTCGAATGTCACCTCAGAGTGAGGTCTCTGACCACCCCACGGAAAAGAACAACTCTCATCTATCCCTTACGCTTTCTCTTACTGCACAACACTAGTTCCCTAAAATTATATTCTACAGTAGGTTTATTTTTTTCCCTGATTATTGTCGGTTTGCTCCAGTAGAGTGTAAGCACCGTGAAGGTAGGAACTGTGTCTTGCTCGCTGTTGACTCCCAAGGGTCTCAAACAGGCCCTGGCACATAGTAGGTATTCAATAAATATTTGTTGAGGGAGTGAATGAAGAGCCTCGTGAAGGTCTCGCCTTAGCATCTACTGGAGTTCCAAGGCTTTGGCTTCAGGGGCCGGGAACTTGGCAGAGGCAACATGGAAGAGCCAGAGCTAATTGCACCTGGCCCTCTCCACACTCTGTTTCCCCATCTCTCTCTCCGGCACTTGGTCGTTTCTCTCCAGGAGATCTTCCCTTCCAGAGGATTCCCGGATGACACCACACACGTTTAGTCGTCCTTGCCTGCTGCCTCTCACAATGTTCCCTCCTCATCCTCAGTGGTCCAAAATCTTGCTCCTCTCTGGGGCCAGAACTTATCCTTCAAGGGATAGCTTGAGGCACTTTAACCTCTTTTGGTAAAATCATACCAGGTGAGATTAGTATGCCTCTTCCTTGGCTCCCAGAACACTGTCTTTACACTTCATTTAAAGCAGTTTTTCTAATCTGACATAATTAGGGCATAGCAAAGGCTCTGTCCTCCCTGCAAGATGGTACGATTCTTAAAGGCATGAGTGAAGTGTCCGTATCTCTAGGACATGTTACATAACAAATGCCCAATTCATGTTTGCGTCATTGAATAATATTGACATTATTCTCTGAGAATTAGATGGGGAAAAGGAAATGAATTTAAATGTGTGCTGTGTGCTACACATCGTGCTAATAATGCCATAACATACTTGATTTCCTAAAAACCCTCACCAGATGTGTATTCCCACCCCTGTTTTACGGATGAGGGTCGGAGAAGTTGTGCAAGCTGCCTAGGGTTACACAGCTAGGAAGAGGCAGTGCCAGGGTTTGAAGTCAGACATTATGTTTAAGGACAAAATGGCTTATATTCATTTAAATTATTTTTATTCTTACAAATTCAGTATGGAATTCTAGAAGATAGCAGAGCTACACATAAAACAGGCATGGATGCGGAAGCCTGATTTTAACAGGCCATCGGGTAAACAAAAACAGCCTGTCCTTTTTCCAAAAGGATGAGAATGATTTTATATAGTCTCCTTTTTGTGTGGGGAGAGTCTAAACTACATAGACACCTGCCCCAGATGAATCAAAACAACTGGCTACAATGAGGTCCATACATTGGTGATGCCTACCTAATTAACGTTTTTCTTGAGGTCAGAACTAGTGTTGGTTTACCTGAGAACCGAAAAGACAAGAGAGGTATTTATGGCAATAATAATAGCTGAATTCAAGAATTTGTATGCCAATTACATTTATTTAAGGAAATATTATAAATACTGAATTTAATAGCTATCGCTTTGTGCTCATCAGCTGAAGAAACAGTTTATAATTAATATTTTGAAAACTGCCATTGACGCTAAGAATAGAAAAGTAGAAAATTGCCCTGGAGTGGTATCTAAGGGCAAATGTAGCTCATCGAATTTAGCTTGGTCCCTGAAGAAGTAAAACTTTACTTCAAGTTCGAGTGAACTGAAACCTTTGCCACATCAAAACGATCCATAAAAAAGCATCTTTCCAGAGGATGCACTCTGCCACTTACTGGAACATATCAGAGCATGAAAATTGTCCTTTAAAACATGTCCATTAACTCCTTCTTCAACTAAATGCTTCCGGAGTGAAAACAAATGCATTTTACAATGTTCGTGCTTTTTTCCAGAAAAGCTGGTTTCCAAAATGTCTCACCTATAAAATTGAACAATAGCAGCACTTTTAAAAACCTAAAAACCTCTAAAAAGAAGTGCTGGATGGAGCTGCTTTTAGGTAACTACAGTGGTTTGTTTCTCCTAAAGAAAGTTTTTCATTTAATGATTTTTTTGTTGTTGCTGTTTTTTGAGATAGGATCTTTCTCTGTTGCCCAAGCTAGAATGCAGTGGCATCATCACAGCTCACTGCAACCTCAAACTCGTGGGCTCAAGTGATCCTCCTGCCTCAGCCTCCCAAGTAGCTGGGACTACAGGCATGCACCACCATGCCCGGCTAATTTTTCTATATTTTGTAAAGATGGGTTCTCTCTGTGTTGTTCAGGCCGATCTCAAACTCCTGACCTAAAGTGCTGGGATTATAGGCAAGACTCACTGTGCCCAGCCTCTTTTAATGATGATTAAATATAAATTCTTGCTCATAAGAAATCTGTAAAATACAGAAAAATAAAAAAGAAAAGAGACAAGAAAAAGGCCTTTGCTTCATCTCTCATGGAGATCATTGTGGTTAACATGTTGTTGTATTTTCTTTTTTGTTGCTGTTGTTCTCTAAGCTTGGTTTTTATGTTAATAGTTCTTGGGTTTGCTATTACTGACTTGTTCTTCATTTGTTCTAAACAGTGCCAATGACCTCGCAGACACAGGTCATGAGCGGCAGCAGATGTGGAGGGAGAGGCTGAGATGCCACTGACCCTGTGATCTTAGGTGAGTCGTTTCTCATCTCTGGGCCGGACATTTATACAAGTTGGTTCTGAGAATCTTAAGAGAGCAGTGGACCCTCTCTCCACAGAAATGCACATATACCTATATTTGCACACAAATTCAGGGCCCATGTCCAAATTCCTTTGTGATCCAAGAGCCTCAGGTTAAACACCTTTGAACTAGATGATTTTTAAAGACTCCTTGACAGTTTACAGGGCTGCCTTCTCAGAGAAGCTTGTCCATGTCTCCATTTCTTATTTGAGTCAGCGCGAGCTGTAGGTTAGGAAGCAGGGTGAGAAAGCCCTCCCAGTCGGTTGCTTGGACCACTCCACTATAGGCAGCTCTGCCATCTCTGGGAATCTCGAAGCTGTGCTGTAGGAAGAGGAAGGTAGGCAGGCTTTTTGCACATGGTCCCACATTTGCACTGCCAGGAATACCCAGATTAGCATGGTCTATTTGTGACAGGTCAGCGGAGAGTCAAGGTTCAAGGAAGGGTTTGCTTTCTCTGTCCCTGCAAAACAGTTCTGACTTATTACATGCCCTGGCATGCATTTGGTGCCACCTGGGTATGATGGCCACACCAGGCCTTGACCACGAAGGGTCCATAGGAACCAGGGCAATAACTATATCCAAGAGCTGCCAACTCCCTGCCCCAGCTGCACTGCATGGTACCTGCGTACCCCCAATTTCTTCCCTAAGGACATGGTGAAGCTGACACCAGGGCGGTATAAATGGCAAGCTCAGTTGGGGGCAGAGCTGGGTGCTGGCAGTTAGGGCAGAGGTCTAGTGGGGTCAACTGGGGGCTCCGGGGTGAATGGTGCCCCAGGAAGAACTTCTAACCAGAAGTTTGGGAATGAGAGGTGGGTAGAAAGAAGCAAGGAAGTCTCTACTCACTGAACACACAGTATAGTAGTCCTGTTCTTCGAGCTCGTCACTAAACACGCAAGATGGGCATTGTTCAGCCATCGACCCAACAATTATTGGCTGGCTCTGCGCCAGGCCCTGGGGAGACAGCAGCAAGCAGACCCAAGTCCCTGCTGCCACGGAGCTTACCTTCTCATGGGGAAGCAGACGAGAAAGAATTTGGCAAATCAGTATACCTGGTGGCAGTAGTGAGTGCCCCAAAGGAGAGGGACAGTGAGTGGCTGGGCAGGCGGGAAAGGCCCAGGGAGTGAGGGAGCGTGTATGCGTCCGGGCTGGGCCTCCACCCCCAGGCAGGGGAGCAGTCAGTGCAAAGGCCTGGAGAGGAAGGGTGCTCAGTGTTGAGGGCCAGCAGGGAGGCCAGCAGGGCTATGTCCAGTTAGAACGGGGAGGGTGTGGGCGTTGGGGCTGGGAGCAGATCATTACAGGCCACACTGGCCACTTTGGACATTGTGCTGAGTGAGGGATGAGGTTGTTGAGCAAAGAATTGTCAGGATTTGGTTTCTATTATGAAAGCATCACTCTGGCTGCTGGGTGGAGAATTGGACCACGGATGGACAAGAGGGAAAGCAGAGAGCAAATTAGGACTCCATGTATTCAGATGAAGATTCTGAGGCTCACAAATGTGCCTCCAAAATCTGATGGCACCACTGCCGCTGCGTGCCTTCCCTCACATTTAGGATGGAGCACACATGCGCCGAGGAGCTCCTGCCTGATCTGCTCCAGCCTCCCTGCCCATTTCCTTGCTACCTTCTAGACTCCTCTCTGGGCTCCTGCAGAGGCCAAGTTTCTAATACTTACCTGGTCTTTGCACAGTTCTCGATGCCTGCAGTGCTCTCCTCCTGGTCTTCACCTGGTTAAGCTTTAGTCCCCTTTTGCAACCTTAACCATCTTTTTCTCAGGGAAGCCGCCCCTCCCCACAGCAGGCCAGGCCTGGCCAGGCAGGCGGACTCAGTACATCTGCAGGGTGCCCGCCCTGCCTTGGTCACACTGCTCACATTGGAGGTCCCTGATCTTTGCTTGCCCCCCACTTTGGACTTGAATCACCAAGGGCACGTTGGCTTCTCTCCTGTTTATCATCAGCGCTTAAGCCAGGTGCAAGATCTCAAAAATCTGACAGCACCACGACCACCCTGACTCTTCAGACACTGGACACTGAATCCTTCGCAAGTTGAGTAGAACCTTTGCCCCAGATCACATAGCTAATAAGTGGGAAGATCAGGCATCAAACTTCTGGTTTTAATTTCTTTGTTGCCCCAGGATTTGAACTCAAGTCTCAGTTTGGCCCCAGCTAAACTGGTGAATGAGACATTTAGTTTTTCTGGGCCTTGGTTTCCCCAACTATAAAATGAGAGGGTTGGATACTGAGTTCATTTCTAGAGCTATGTGGCCTCCAAGTATTCCCTAAGTTCATGTGACTGAAAGAATTTCCCAGGCAGAGGGACACTTCTTAATATTTATGGGCTAGGTGCGGTGGCATGCACCTGTAATCTCAGCACTTTAGGAGGCTGAGGCAGGAGGACTGATTGAGCCCAGGAGTCTTAGGTTGCAGTGAGCTAGGCTGATGCCACCGCACTCTAGCTCAGGCAACAGAGCGAAAATCTGTCTCAAAACAAACAAACAAACTTATTTGTGGCCTTACCCCAACCTGCAGAATCACAGCTCCAGAAAGTGGACTTGGGATTCTGGTTCTGTCTATTTGTTTGTTTAATTAAGTGCCTCAGGTGATTCTTATCACAAAATAAGTTTTGGAAATCTGTTTCTATGGGACTCCTTCCTGGAAGAGGTTTCCAAAAGAGAAAGGTCAAAGAGAAGGCAAAAATATGATCACGGTGACTATTTCAACTACAGCAAGAGTTCCTTCTCAAATGTCTCCTCTCTTTTATAAAAAGAAACTCTGCAATTGATGATATTTATGTATGTGAATTATTTTGGGGGCCTCACAGAAGGTTCCTGAATTTCACTGAGAGTGCAGTTTCCTGGACTATTCTAATGTAGCCCTGCCCTGACAAGATTTGACCAAATCTGAATCGCTCAAAAGGAGCACACGCAAAGTGGGAGCCTCTCAAAGGCCCTGAAAGGGGAGGCAGAAGACCAGAGAGGTTAACTAACTTATCTGAAGGTGCACAGCTGGTAGGTGGTAGAATTGGAATCAGGCTCAGCTCTCTGCATCCCTGGCTGGTATTTTCCCTTCTGAATCATGAAAGTGAATCAGGGTGATGTTGGTTCTGCACAGAAAACTATGATGCCAACACACTGGAGTAAAAGGTGCTCTATAAACATAACATCAGTGAGGACCCACTCCAAGAACAGGGCATGTAGTAGGCACGCTCGGATGGCGGTTAACTGATCCACTAACCCCAAACTCTTACCACTCTCCTCTAGGAACAGGGCACTTTTCACACTTCTTCATTCTCCGCTCTGTTGGAGTCAATTTATGGAATATCTCAATTTCCCGCTAGTCAAATGGAAATATGTTTGGTGAGTAAAGAAATAAACAGTGCTGGACTAAGGGAGACAGACTGCTTCTCATTCTGCCATTCCCTTGCCTCTCAGAACCTCAGCTTCCCCATCTGGAAAATGGGGGTGATGCCTCCGTCACTGTGTGGTTAGTGCAGGTTAGGTGAGATGCTGCTCGTTACCTAGCACAGAGTCAGGCAGCGTCGGCTAAATGAAAGAACAGACAAGCGAATGAGACGGAGGAAATGGATTGTTCTGCCCTGGATTTGGTGTTTCCTCTCTCCTCCCAGCCTCTTGCTGTCTCTATCCACTGTGCAGCGACAAGACCCAGGCTCTTCCTGAACAAAGAGTCTGTGATTGAGGGGAGAGTGCAAGTCCAAACACACTATACTAATAAAGGCAGACCTGAATGACAAATAATGAAACCCTTAGAGAACCCAGCGAATTCCACTGACTGTGATCTGTTGCCATTTTATTTCTTATGAGGAAGTCTATCTACAGGTAATAGAGGAAAGATGGCTTAAACCCCATAGAGGTTTATGGGGTCAGTCGTGTTCAAAGTAGCAGAAGAAAGCCAGTGCAGGGCTGAAGTGGAGCTCCACTGTGTTAGGGACCCAGGTTCCTTCCATCCTGTTGCCCTGGTGTGTGTGACTTCTATTTTCAAAGTCCACACATGGCCCAGAATAGCTGCTGGAGCTCCAGCCATCAATCCAAATTCTGGCCAGTAGGTAGGAAGAAATGAAGGAGGCATTCTCTCCCTCCAAGGACACTTCCTAGTGATTGCTTAAACTACTCCTGCTTAATTCTGCTTGCAGAATTTCATCACATGGACACACACTAGCTACATGGAAGGCTGGGAAATGTAGCTTTTGTGTGCTGCTACACTAGCCATGGCCCAGGGCTCTTCTTACACCAGCCTTTTTTAAATGTTGAGTTGCAGGGGAGACAACAGAATGCTTTTTTCTAAAATGAGAATTGTATTTAGTAACCTAACATATATAGCATATGCACATTTGCTCACTTTCAAACAGGACTGGGAAGCCTAGAACGCTTCCTGCTCAAACTCTAGGGCTCCATGCATCAGAGTTGGAAAGCTACACTCTTAGTGAGTCCTTCAAGAGAAGCTTTCTGTTAATGAACAAGGAAGTAGGCTTTGGACAAGGACTAGCTTTGTTAGTGCTTCACTTTGCAGAGCAGAAACTGAGGCTCAGAGAGAGCAAATACCTCACTTGAGGTCATGGAACAAGCTCACCCAACCCACACCTTTCCCCTCCACGCTGGCTCTCATGCCATGATGAACAGGCCTGGTCTGGGCCTTTTTCCATATTCTGTTTTCCCCTATCATGTGATTAGAGGAAAGACCTCTGAACTGAGGAATCCAGAACACGGGGCGCCCCTCGTCCAGTGATCCTTTTTCTACAGTCTACCGAATCCTGCCGTTTCAAGGGAACAAGTGAGAGGGGAACTTGCGAGAAGAGGAGACTGGGGGGGAGACCGGAGCAGCCCTGGCTAGGCAAGGAGGTTGTAGTGAAGCCCAGAGCTGGGCAACCTTCTCTGCAGCTTTCCTTGTGTCAGTGGGACTTGTGCTTTGAGTACCACAGCGTGGGGCGGCTGGCCCCACAGGCCAAGAGGACGCAGGTTTACACTGAGTTTTCATGGGGAATCCCTCAGCCCAGCTCTCAGTGATGGGTGGGCTGGAGTACGAGAGACGTTGGACGGGACACACTCAAGGATCCTTGTGCCCTTACCTTACTCTATCCCAAGCCATGCGTGTGCCCAGGAGCTGGGAGATAGAGCAGAGGAAACCCAGGGGGAAATATTTCAGGCACTGCTTCATGAACGCAAACGGTAGTACGACAGGGAGACTGCGGTGGTGACCATTTGGCGATGGGGCTCTCTGGGCTCCAGCCAGGGCACCGTGGGCTTGCCCTTGACTCCAAGCCAGAGGCAGAGGGACTCATTTACATGACAACATTGCAGCCTGGAAACAAGAGCAGCCAACCAGACCCAAGCGCAGTGTTGACCCCAGAGGAGCAGGAAGGGGAGCTTGGCAGGTTTGAGCCTCCCTTGCTTTCTCCTGCCTGGAAAGAGGAGAGGTGATTGTATCCTGGGCAAAGTAGTGCCTTGGAGTCAGAGAGACCTGGGATCTAAGCACTCGTCCCCCACTGACTGACACCGTGACATTAGGGGAGACACCAGCCAGCACAGGGCAGACGCTCAATACATACTCATTGAAAATAATATGTGTCAGGCACTGCGCAAAGCTCTGTGTGTGAACTCATTTAATCCTCACAGTCCTATGCCATATTAGATGCTAGCCACAGTACACAGACCAGGGAACTGAAATACGGAGAGGTTACACAACTCCTCTAGGCGATGTGGATTATAACAGCCAGCCTGTCTCCAAAACGTACACTTTCAACCCTCTGATGTAAATTCTCAATACACACAACTTCCTGGAGTCTCCTTTTTCTCATATGCGAGTAGCTAGGGGAATGCAGTGCGGCTTGAAGCTAAGTCCCTTCCAATGCTGGGATGGGGACCAAGAAGGGGGATGTCTCCCAAGTCTCTGCATACCTCAAGGGCCCATGGCTGACAAAGGAAAATGAAGAAGAGGCAGAACTGCAAGCCCAGGGAGGAGAGTGGAGAAAGCAGACGGGAGCAGGGACTCCAGAGAGTGACAAGAAGATGTGGCATCTGAGAGGACCTGACCTTGCAGGAAATACCTACTGAGCACTGACTGTCCTTTCATAAAATCCTCACAGTGTCTCTATAAAACAGCTGCTGTTACTCCCGCTTTGTTGATGGCAAAACCGAAATTCTGAGTGATTAGAAAACATGTCCAAGGTCACACAATATGTCATGGACTTAGGCTTTGAACCTAGGTCTGTTTGGCTCCAAAGCCTGTGTTCTTCCTCCTCCCATACCTACTTCACATTTTTGCCTTGAGCTGATCCTGCAGCTCAAGTTTTTAATGACTTGTCACATTAAAAAAGCTAGACCAGGCCAGGAGTGGTGGCTCACATCTGTAATCCTGGCACTCTAGGAGGCCGAGGCAGGAGGATTGCTTGAGGCCGAGAGTTTGAGAACAGCTTGAGCAAGAGCGAGACTCCATCTCTACTAATAATAGGAAAAATAGTCAGGTGTGGTGGCATGCACCTGTAGTTCCAGCTCCCTGGGAGGCTGAGGCAGGAGGATCGCCTGAGCCCAGGAGTTTGAAGTTGCAGTAAGCTATGATGGCGACTCTATACTCTAGCTGGATGACAGAGGAAGACCCGTGTTAAAAAAAAAAAAAAAGCTACACCTGCTGCTGCCAAGCAATGCCTCCTGCAGTGCACAATTATAGTCACATGCCACACAGGGACATTTTCTTTCACATATATGAAGGTGGTCCCATAACATTATAATACCATATTTTTATTGTGCCTTTTCTATGTTTATATATGTTTCGATACACAAATACTTACCACTGTGTGCAATTGCCTGCAGTAATTACTCACACAGTAATATGCTGCACAGGTTTGTAGCTAGGAGCAACAGGCCATACCGTGCAGCCTAGGTGTGTAGTAGACTGTAACATCTAGGTTTGTGCAAGCACGCTCTGTGACGTTCGCACAGTGACAAAACCGCCTGATGACGCATTTCTTGGAATGTATCCCCAGCATTAAGGAACACATGACTGTACTTAAAGTGTCTTTGAAACACCGCCCTCAAAGTCGTCGCCAGCGTGGGTTGCTCTGAGTGGCTACAGAAAGCTGGAGCAGAATGGAAGCTGACTCGAGAAGGAGGGTGGCCGGGAAGCTTACTATAAGCTCTTGTAAACCTCTTAATGCCGTCCAGACATTAACACTGAGTGACACCCTGGGGTTCCCCGGCTTTCAATTAAGATTCAGGCTGGACTGACTAACGGAGCTACTGAGCGGCATGACAGCATCTATTAACAAGTAATTTAATGGTCATTTCCTAAATTAAATATTAAGCTCCCTACAGATTATAGACTTGCTCCAATATAGTGCTGACCTTCCGAAGAAAATGAATCACAGACCATGGGACTGTGAGAAGAATCTCAGCAATCCTGCTCTCGGGTGAGGAAGCTGAGACCCAGAGGTGTTAGGTGGTGACCTGGGTCTACATATCTGAACAGGGACAGAGTCAGGCCTGGAAACCCAGCCCTTGACCCCAGCCAGCACCCAGCATTGGTCCACCCCACAGGCCGTGAACAAAAGAGATTTCCACTGAAATTAAAATCTGGGCATGGCCAGGTGATTCTTAACACCTTCTGAAATGATCTGCTTGGTTTATTTGTTTCCAGACTTTTCCATCCATCTCCCACACTAGGCAGTAAATAAACTCTCCCCTCCTCTGACTTGATCTTGCCGTGTCCTGGACACTTGGGGTGATGCCCGGCACACACAAACGGTGTTTAGTAAATTCTGTAGAAGAAAAGGTGGGAGGAGAAAGGGAAGGAGGAAAGAAGGGACAGAAACATCTGTTAGCACCTACTATGCACCAAGCACTCTCCGTATGGTCACATTTTATTTTCTTTGTGTATCAAATGTATACTTCACTTTATTTCTAAAATCCATCTATAGGTGTTGTCAGGCCTATTTCCAATGAGGAAATTTAGGTGCAGAGAGGTAAAGTGATCAGTTTAAAGTGACTCAGCCATCATGTGGCCGAGCAGGATTTGAATCCGGGTTTGGGCACTCGTACCATATTCTTTCTGCTACACAACCTGCTCGCCAAGCATAAGCACCTGTTTATTAAGCTCCAACTTTGTGCCAGGCACAGTTCTAGGCTCCCGGGATTATTTTAGTGAAGAAAACAGATCAAGACCCCTGCCCTTGCAGAACTTGCATTTTGTGGGACTCTAAAATCTCAGTGACCTGGAACAGAGAAATGGGCATCGGGCCCTGAAGCGGAGCATGAGGAAGGCGGAGCTTCCAGAACTCCATCCTGGGCCATGCTCCACCATGTGTCTCAGCTTCCCTCTGCAGACCGAGGAGCGGGGAAGCACCGTTTACACCCGCGCCGGGCCTGGGCTCTTTGAAACCTGTGCAGAGGGCAAGTCAAAGCTGAGCAGTTCTCCAGAGAGAAGTGGACATTTGGATTATGTTCAGATTGTTCCATTGTTTTTCTGGAAAAGCCACCACCCCGGTGGGCCTCTAACTATGCACATGAAAACTAAAAGCCTTCTGAGGGGGAGGTATTTGAGGCCATGGCTCTAAGAAGCAAACATGCCCTGAACACTGCTGGAAAGTGCTGGCTCTCAGGCTGGGCTGGCTGGGGAGGAGAAGGCCAGCCTGGGGGACAATGGCAAAGGTGTCGCAGAGCCTCCGCCCTGCCCATCCCATAGGAGGTTTGCGTTTTCGAGCTCTTCTAATCAGAGGGATGAGATTCCGAAGCTAATGGAATCAGTTCACAAGACTCTTAGGAATCTCTGGGAACGTTCGTGACTGTTTTGAGTTCTGAAGTATGGCCCAGCTTTGGGGAGGAGGCCATTCTCCCCAGACCTGAGCGGCAGCCCTGGAGCTCCAAGTTTTCAGGGCTCTGGAAGAGTCTGGAGATTGCCGTGGGCCGGACGCTGGTGTCTCAGCACGGGCTCTGTTAGCAGGGGCAGCAAAAGGGCTTCCTCAGGTGGTTTTTTGGGCCAAGGGCATCAGAGCAGGAGCCTAAGAACGTGTCGGCTCCCAGTGGTGGGTGACTGCAGGGGACAGACTGGGTATGAACCACCCCATTGGGGACTCTAAGAAACATCTCATAGCTACTTTAAGAGGCACTTGATTTCCTGTTTAGGCAGGTGGAGGTGGGGCATGGAGGCTTTCTAACTGGGATGTAAGTGTAAATGAGAACTTACTTGGAGACCCAGGCTGTTCAGGCTGGCGGACATTTGCTACATATAAAAATTGTACTCTGCTTGCCAGCAATTGGGAGGAGAAAATAGCTTATTCCAAAGCCCAAAGCCCCTCAACCTACAAGGAAAGGCCAGAGTCCTCAATAGACTACCACAGCCCTCATGAACCAGCCCTGAGCACCCACCTGCTGACTTTCTCCATCAGGTTCCCCTCTCCCCACACCTTTCCCCTCCCCAGCCCCTCTTCTGGAGTGATCTTCCTAACACTAACGTCAAACCTTTCCTCCTCTAGTCTGTAGCCTTCGAGGGCTCCCCCGTCACCTTCACATGGTCCAAATTCCTCAGCATGGCACATGAGCCCCTCCACAACCCGAGCCCCTCCACCCTACTGCTCTAGATTCATCTCTCATGGTTTATTTTTACCAATATTGTGCTCCAGCACGGTACGCTCTGACCCCCCATATCACTAACCCAATATGAACACACCTGCACGTGCCAACTCCTCTGCCCAGAAAGCCCTTCTTCCGGCAAACTTCTCGTTCCACAGAGTCAGCTGGGTCGTCACAGCCCTGGGAAACCTATTCTGATCCACCTGGGGTTGAACTGACCGTTCCTGTCTTAGGTCACGCTTACCTTGTTCTCTCCCTGTATAGGTTGTATCTAGAATTCAGAGTGGCATTTATTTGTTTCTCCTACTAGAAAGTGAAGGTGTTAATCACCTCTGCCACCTTAGAGCCTAGTACAGGTGGGTGCAGAGCAGCGCTCTAAAGAATTTGTTTAGTAAAGGAAGGGAAGCGTGTGGATGTGTTCTGGCTTGGCCAGTGTTGCATAGAGCCACGCAAGGGCTAGTACAAAATTTAAGGGGTGCCCAAACAGCTCATTAATGAAGGTAAATAATACTTAATGCAATATTTTTAAAATCCAAATTTATGCTCAAAACTCCATGATACGCACATCTCAGAATGTTAAAGGAAGGATCTGAGCCTGCGCTCACGTGACACCTCACTCGCCACTCTTAATCCCGGCACTAAGCAATGAGCTGAGAGCCGGGACTCCAGACGGTCCACGCCGATGGCTGGGGTAGTGATGCCGCCAAGGTGGGAGGGTGGGTTAGAAAGGGAAGTGAAGGGGGTGAGTGTATCAAACAGGGACTAACAGAAGCCAACTCTGGCTAATCTCACTTAGGATAGGATTATGTCGGAAGGGTATTGGACGCTTCCTGGACCTGTCAGGAGGCTGGAGGGCAGAATCAGCCCATAGGGTGGTCGCAGCCGGGTCGGGGCACTACTGCTGGCACCTGGCACTGCCCACACTGCCAGCACTGCTGCTACTCTGATATCTCATTGGCCCCATGAGTCATATCACACACTCCAGGGCCAGGCCCAAGCAGGAGCTGCCAACTGGCCCAGCTTTGGCAGGGTCGTGCTTGGGTGCGTGACACGTGAATGGAAGGACAATGGTGTGGCTTTCGTGGTGGAGATGCTAGACTGTGTCTCACTGCCACTCTCCACAAAAGGGAGTTTCTCCCAACTAGGAATGGGGTTGCAGGGCGGACAACTAAACAGATGACAAGCAATATAGGCGAGGTCGCGTTTTCCTTTTGGGAGACTACTTGAAGCCGTTAATTAAGACAGAGAACTGTGGAGAAGGAATAAGCCTGTACTTTTTTGGAAATTGGCAGACGAAAAATACCAAATTGGTTTTCCTTTTAGGAATGTGTTCTGGCCTCACGTGCACGTGTGGAGGCCTTCAGGACACGCCGGAACTGCGTCCCATGATGAGGACAAGCTGTGGGAGGATAGGCCCTCGGTGCCTCCCAGCACGGTGTCACCAATGAGCTGCCTCTCTCGGGGGTGGGCTGGGGTGGGGTCAGAGCCTCGCTGTAACCCGTGCCTTTAGCTCCTTTGTGATATTGCATATCCAGTTTCCCAACCAGCCACAGACCTGCGGGGGACAGAGAGCCAGGCAGGAGTCTAAGGATCTCTTTCCTGCCCTAAATGCGGTCAGAGGCAGGGTGGCCGGGAGGAGAGTCCCAGCTTTCACGGGAGCCCTCCGACATGCAGATGCCATGTGTGTCTTGTCTCATTTAAGGCTCACGACACCCAGCACTGCTGCCGTTGTTAGTTCTATTTTACAGGTGAGAAAAATGAGGCTCGTGGGAGATAAATGTAAGAAGCTCAAGGCATTAGTGCCAGAGTCAGATCTGAACCCAAGTTGGTCTACCCCGGAGACCGTGATGCTGCCTGGCCCATTACCAAGAGGGAATAGTCCCTTAGCTTTCAAGGCATTTGACATTTTCCTTCTATAAAAATTAATGTGATTAAAATAGACAAGAATAGGCCGATGCCAGCTCTCTCTCCTTGCTTGCCAACTCTGGTCTTTGCCCCAGATTCACCCCAGCCCTTGGGTTTGCACCCGCTGCCAGCACACCCTCACTGCAGCCCGCTGAGGGGCTCTGGTATATCAACTGAAAAGTCGCACAATTTATAAATTTGGAAAGGAGACTATTTCTTATAAAGGGTTACAACCTGCAGGTTGGCCATCCCGCAGGCTAGAGCCTGGAGACAGGCACTTCAAGAGAGGGTAGCGTGGAATAGGGGTTTATGCTGAACAGGTTGGCCAAGTATATATATTCAGTAGGTTATAGGAGGAGCTATGAATATTCATGAGGGGCCCTAATGCATGCATATTGGATAAACATGCCTGTTACATATGACCCACGTTCACTTCGGGGTGGAGATTTAACATGTAAACGAATTACAGTTGGGCCCTATCCATCAAAAAGTGAAGTAGGGCCACTAAGGCACTCAAGTGTGCAGCCTCTGTAAACTGGCCAGAACCATTCTATGGTCAGTGGTCTCTGATCAGGAGAGAGTTACTGACATCAGTCTCTTGTCCAATCAGAGCTGTAGTTATGGCTGGCGGGACAGGGGGATAGGAGCATTGTGGCCCAGTGCTTGTTTAGCTGCTAGAGAAAAAGAAAACCCTTTAAGTGTGGGGGTGCGTGGTGACTTAACTCTTGCCTGGCATGACCTGGGGTCCTGTTTAAAATTTGGTATCTTACTGCCACAAAGAGTCCATTCTGTCGGCTTTATGATCTCTATTTTAATATCAGTGCTGGTCAGTTGTTGTGTCTAAACCACAAAAGGGAGGGTCTATAATGAGGCGTGTCTAATCTCCCATCCTGTCATGGTCTGGAACTCAGCTTTTAAGGTTTCTCTGGGGTCCCCGTGGCCAAGAGGGGGTCTGTTCAGTGGTTATGGGGTGGTGGGGAATTTAGGTTTTTATTTTTAGTTCTCAGGTGCCACTTCCACTTCCCAGTATTCCAGCCATTAACTTTCTCTTTTTTCTTTTTCTTCTTACCTTTTTATAATAGAACATTTCAAACCTGCACAAAACAAACCACTGGTACCTGTTACCCAGCTTTAATAATATTACTGACTTAACTTTGACTTCAGTGTACCCTTACTATGTTCATTAGCATTCCTTTCATCTCTAGCTCTCCTTACCAGGGGATTTTTTTCCTTAGAAGTCAATGTTAATTTTATTTTCTTTGGCTTTTTCCCCCCCTCTTCAAATTAGGTGTCTCTAAAAGCAACAAATCCTGTTTTTAGGTCTGTGCATTTTAGTACTGTTTGACAGTATTAAATGGCTCCCAAAAGATTGTGCAGACTGTCATGCATATAAATGTTTCCTTCTGCAAATTCCTAACTGTTCTTTTGCCCCAGTTAATCTCTAGAATCCTCTAACCCTTCCCAAGGCCTTGGTTCCTGAGGTTCATAATCATTGACTTGTTGCACTGAGACAGATTCAGAGTTTTGTTGTTATTTCTCTTGAATTTTCTTTTAAAAATATTATTTTGTAACCACCATTATTATTTGCCATTTAATGGAATTTAATCAAGTACCTGCAGTGTATGAGCAGTCAGGTCCAAGCAAAGAGTTTCTCACTGAGATGGGGTTGAAGGCACCTCTGTGTCCATCAGTATCAAGGACAAGGCCTGTCTGGCACAGGGAACATTAAAAGCTCTCTTAGAAAGTATCTTTACTTCTCACCCTAGGTCTGAACACCACTGTTGTGTAAGGGCTTCCAACTTGGAAGCAGGAAGTGGAATTTGGAAACAAATTAGCCATTAATTGACTTTGACCTTGTCAAGCAGCTCTTTTCTGCCAGCTCTCCAGACTTGGGTTTCTTCATCTGGCCTCTTGGGAGCCTTATTCTTGTTATGGAAGTAAGAAAGTAGAGCCAGGGTCTGTGAGCCTCAGTTTCCATCTCTGTAAAATGAGGATAGGAATGCTCTGTTATGAGAGTTTATATATGGAAAGGACTTCGCTCAGTGCGTGGCAAATAGTAGATAGACAATAAAAGGCAGCAACAAGTAATCAACCTGCCCTGTGGATATACTTCATCTATCTTTTAGAACACTTTTGCTCTTGCTACATTTATTTGTCTTCTTAAAGAGCTTACAATTTCACTTCATTGCCCATTTTCCTCTGAGATTTATTGAAGCCCTGTCATGTACAAGGCAATTTCTCATTTAGTCCACGGGAAATTTCATTAATAGTCCTTCTATTCTTTTTTTTAAGAGCTTCTATGCTCAAACTTATATGTAAAGTTTGGAGTTTGGGCAAATGCTGGGCTACATTCAGAGCAGCCACCCAGCACCATGTGTTGCAAACGTCCGAGTGAGGACTACAAAGAGCTATATTCCCTGAAATAGTTCACTTTGTAATTATAACAGGGCAGGCTGCAGATCATTCTGCGTTCTCTGAAGTCAAAGGAATCTATTGGAATCTAGCTCTTTTAATATTTCTTTTTTGTGTCAAGAAGTTCCTTGGGTCCTTGAGTCAAAGCTTGTTCTAAATGGGATTGTTATTGGGAAAGGATCAGAAGGAAAGTTGACAGGAACCTTTGGTGTAAGGTTTGTAGCATCTCTGTCCCAGTGAAGGGGCTATTACAATTCCAGGTCAATAGAGTCTCTTGAAAGGTTTAGAGGTAAATGTGCATTTCACCTTTCCAGCATTTATTCAAATTTTAATTAAAAAATTAATTGTATAATGTTTAAAATTTGCTATTTGCCTCCCTAGACATGATAAACCCATTAGGGCTTCTAAATTATAATTTTCAAGGAATTAAAAATAAGACTCCCATGTAAATTTAGTGAACACATGTCAAGGATTTTACTCAACTCATCAGTTAATAAGGGAACCAGTAAGATGTTGTGACTGGACTGATTCAAAGGGTGATTTGAAAAACAGACATTTATATATGCGATCGGGAATCTGAAAAGAATATTTTCTAATAGATGTAAAGCTTGTTAATATCCTGTAGGGCATGAAAATGCTGCGTTTGGGATCTTTTCTTATAGGGTAGAAATGAATTGATCCCTACTGGAGAACATTCATTTGTATAGCTCTTGGTTTTCTACAATTTAACTTCTACTCTTGCAGAGTTGTAATATGGTCTAGTCAATTGAAATACGATCAAAGGCCCTCACCTCTGTGGACTCTAGTAATTCCCAGAAGATCCACTAGATCACGTTCCTCACTCTCCTTAAAAGACATCCAGTCATCTCCTTTGCCCACTTCTAAGTCTTGGACAATTTCTTCTCATAGGGCAGAGGTCAAAATATGTCCAGCTTCTTAGACCTTTTTGGCCTGGAGCCTTCCAAATGCTCAAGATGTAATATGTAAACATTTGTGGAATGATCAAGCCTGTGGGTCCAGTAGTCCTGCACTCCTAATTTATACAACTGGAAATTGTTTTTAAGAAGGGGGGTGCGATGGGTGTGAAAGAGACTTTGATAGAGAAATAGAAGGAGCAGAAGTAATAGCTCCTTCGATTTATTGCCTACTGCGTGACAGGTATGTGTATACATCATCTTGTTTAATCTCTGTAAAACCTCAGTTTTGTAGGTGAGGAAATTGAAATTGAGAGGTTAAGTAACTTATTCAAAGCTTTATGGCAAACATGCTTATTGATTTGGCGGCTTGTTCATTTTATTTATTTATTTATTTCTGCAAAGTGAAAGAAGTTTATTAAGCAAATGTATCTACAGACATGGAAGGGCTGTCGAGAAAGATGAGCAAGCGATAGTGTACCCCAGAAAAGGGTTAGAAGTAGGCACACGTCCAAGCAGACAGTGGCCTGGTGGCTTGTTTAGTGCTCTCCTCTGTAAGGCAGTGAGCTCTGGGAGGGCAAAGGTGTTTGTTTTCTTCTCTGCCATATCTCTTTGCTCAGTCTGGCCCACAGAAGGTGCTCAATGGACATTTGTTGAGTGCATGAATAAGTGAATGAATGAGAGAAGGAATGAATGAGTAAACAAATGCCGTAGCAGCGTTGGGACTCATCCCTAGGTTTCCCCACCACACCACACACATGCACACAAATAGCTACTCCCTTTTCCTTCTCTGGTCCAAGTAGCTAGATAGGACTATAATTTAACCCTTTGATTGCTCTGATGAAGAGGAAGACGGTTTTAATTAACAGAAAGTTTTCTGGGTTTAAAATAAATATCTGGCTATAGCTTATGTAGCAGAAAAAATGTGAAGCAGAAGAGAATTTTGCAGAGAATGCTTTAAAATAAAGTCCCTCACAGGGAACATATGCAAGGGGTAAATATGAGGGAAAGAGGAAATTTGATAAAAAGCTTATTTTCCTAAGTATGTTCTGGGTTGGAGATCATATCTCTAGCTCCTGACCTGAAGTAGGTGTGAAATGAATTTTACTGAAGGAATGACCGACTGACTAACAGATACTTAATAAGTACTTTCAGATGGTGATGAGAGTAAAGTGCAAATTACTAATTCTTTAGAGGGAGGTAATAATAGTAATTATTCCTTGAAGGGTGAAGCACGGCTTAGCATAGATGTAAATTTTTCTGTTGTCTAAATTACAAGTTCCTGAGTGAACCTTTTATGAGTTATGATAAAAATTGACACCTATAGAGTCAGAAATTCCAGAATCCTCCTGCCTACCTCTTTTAGTAATCTCTCCATAGCATTTAGATTGGAGGGAACCTCATTTTCCTTGAGATAGTGAAATGGAGTACCTTAATGCTTTCCAATTCTCTGCCTTTCTACTGCTCTCGTTTTTCCATATGGTTACTAAAGGCAAATTACAAAGCCCCATTTGAGTTAGCGCATATTAAAAATGATGTCAGAGGGAAATGCACAGATGAAAGCCGGCTCTAGACACGAGGCATCTATTTGAAACAGTTACCGGAAGACAGATTTCGGTGCATAAAAGAGAAAGCTACTCCACACCCACCCCCATCAAAGTGTGATTGAGTTTTCCAACCTCTCACCAGCTTTCATGTTCAGAATCCAAGCTTTGAGGCCCTGTCTCTGCCTTGGCACCTTCTCACTCTTTCTCTCCCTTTGTTCAAATTGGATTGAAGTTTTCTTCTTCTGCCTCTGAATTCGTATGCAATGGGCTTGATGACGAGTTACAAATCGTACCTGAACGTGCTCAAAGTACAAGAAGAATGTTTTCTTGGCTTTTGGTTATTAAACACCAGGAATGCTATTTTGGTATCCAAGCCCAGAGGAAGGGTGGAAAAGAACAAGAGGAATAGGAAATTGTGAGGTAAAACATTGACAAGGGAACTCTAGTGGGCATGAAGCTATTCAAAATCTCTCTCTCTCTCTCTTTCTCTCTCCCCCATCCCTTTTTCCTCTTTCTCCCTTTCTCCTTGACTATTCTTACACACATTTCAGTCTTAAGAGGGGCAGAACAGCTTGTGTGTGTTGAAATGATACAACTCTGTTTTTCTGAGGGTCACATACCACCATGTGTGTGGTTCATAAAAACATTATTTTTTTGGAACATAGTTATTCATGGTAGAAATTGCCAGGTTAATGAGAATAATATGTTTGCAAGCCTGTATTGTTTTAGTCTTAGTGACTCAGAGAAAAATATCTAAAACCATTCCTAAGAAACATCTTGTCAAGGAGAGACTATTGTTGAGTGACCATGTTTTGTGTATTCTGACAATAATTAATCTCAATTAACACTTAATTTCTAATCCCACATAACCTTGATAACTTTTGCTGAAACTTGTTTCAGTCTTGTTGTAATTTTTCCTTTATTATATTTGACTTTTTCATCTACTATGATTTAATCCATCACAATCCAACAGACTTTTCTGTAATGATGGAAATGTCCTGTATCTGCAATGTCCAAAATGATAGCCACTAGCCCCATGTGGCCACTGAGCATAGCTGTTGTGCCGGTGAGGAGTGTGAGGCCCAGGGAGGTTACAAGACTTACCAGGGGCCACATTGGCAGTTAGTGATGGAACCTGAACAAATCTCCTGGCTCTTTCAGGTCCACTGTTCTTTCTAGAACACTGTGCTGCCTCATGTTTAGATTTCATTCGGGCAGGAAAAATGAGTGATTTCTAGAAAGGGAGATCTAATTTTTGCATCTAATGACTCTGAGTGTGTGTCATTAGATGCCCCCATCCCGGCCTTGCATATAACAAATAACGTAGAAACTCAGTTGAGCTAAATCATGGGACTGTGGAATTAGGGCTCCAAGCAGAATCGAATGGACCAAATCATTAGGTCTTGTTGCTATCTGCCTAAGGCTGCCCAGAACAGGTCGTACTATTATGTTCTAATGTTTATTATTTATTCATTCACTTATTGAACACCTACAATGGTCCAGGTAGAATAGGTATTGGGTGGGGTATGAATAGATAAAAACAACTGAAGCATTCTGTGCCCTGCCAGAAGACAGATGGCTACCAGTTGCATTCCAATGCAGCGGTGGCCTGGGGCAATTTCAGGTTGTCTTCTGGTGCAGTGGTAATCACAGGCTCTGGAGGCCAGGTCTGGCTTCAAATCCAGGGCTTCACTAACTAGGCTGTGTGACCTCAGACAAATTACTGAACCTGTTTTAGTCTTATCTTTAAGATGGAGATGATAATATTATGATCTCAAACTACTGTTGTTGCTAAGGTTCCAGAAAGCAATTCACTTAAAACACTTGGCACAGTGCCTCAATCATAGTAAACGCTCATTAAGTGTAAGCACTTACCACTACCACTACTGCTGTTATCAATATTATTATTATTATTAGGCATGAAAGTGAGTTCTGTGAGTCATAATTGTCATCATTTTGCAGACAAAAAAACTTGAGGCTGGCTGGGCTCAGTGGCACATGCCTGAAATACCAGCACTTTGGGAGGCCAAGGTGGGAGGATAGCTTAAGGCCAGGAGTTTGAGACCAGCCTGGGCAACACAGTGAGACCCTGTCTGTACAAAAAATTAAAAAATTAGCCAGGCATGGTGGCACGCACCTATAGTCCCAGCTACTTGCGGGGGCTGAGACAGGAGGATCTCTTGAGCCCAAGAGTTTGAGGTCACAGTGAGCTATGATTGCACCACTACACTCCAGTCTGGGTGACAGAGTGAGACCCTGTCTCACAAGCAACTAACAAAAAAACTCCAAAACTGCAGCTCAGAGAGATTAAGCAGCCAAAGTCACAATGATAAAAAAGGGCAGGATCAAACTTTGAGGCAGGTCAGAGCTGGCTGCTCTCAGAAGGGAGAACTCACCTCTTCCACCAGCCCCAGCCTAAGAGAGCTGCCTTGGAGCAGGTGTGCCGGCCCTGGAGATGTTCAAGTAGGGCCCCTGGCCAGCAGCGGCTGCAGGGGTGGGGGGAGCCTGCAGGTCTGATCAGAAGTGTCGGATTCCACCTAACCTTGCCATGTCCTAGTGTAATTTTCAGAAGTTTTCTGAACTACTGTTTCTTGTCCTGGAAACATGCATACTCAAGATCAATTTAAACTTTAAAAACAACTGTTTTTTTTTGTTTTTTGTTTTTTGCAGTACTTGTTATATACTAGATTCTGGGGTAAGTGAGAGAGGTACTGAGTTACTGTTCTTGCTCATCATTCATTTGTCTTCTGTACATCTATCCATAGATCCATATCAGAAAACATTTATTAAACATCCCCTGTATGCTAGACACCATCCTGAAGGTGCTTTTCTTCCCTTAGCCTTATTTTTCCTACCAGACAGTACAGGTGTTTTCAATTCAAGATGAGAAGCAGTGAGGGAGAGAGAAGAGCAGATTGGTGAGGGCAGTTAGACCAGGGAGTGATTGCTTTGGATGGAAGGTTTCCACCATTCAACTGAGCAGCAGGGTGAAAACTCTGGGGATGTCCAGCAACTCACAGACCGAGAAGACCGAGAAGCAGTAAGTAATTATGGTGCCGTGTGCTTCCTGCTATAGCAGATGCCTGTGTGTACACATGGGAGCGAGTCCTGCTTTATGCCATCTTTTTATAGCTCCAGCCTCTAGCACTGTGGTGCACACGAAGGAACCAAATGTTTTTGTTTTGTTTTGGTTAAAAAAAAAAAAAGTGCATTGGGATCAGGCAACAGAAGTGTCTAAAGCGGCTGGGAGGAGAGTTTTTAGGAGGGTAGCTGCATTCCAAGCAGAGGGCTCTGTCTGGGTAAAACAGGTGCGGGGTGAGCAGGGCTCCCGCAGCAGGAAATGGACGCTGTCCAGGAGCCGGTGGGTGCCCCGGGGCATCGTGGCAAAGCAGCTCAAAGGGTCCAATCAGAGCGCTCCCAGAGCCCCACCTTAGTGGCCTTTAAGTTACTTAGCCAGGTCCCCATCCGGCACCCGGCCAGGCGCTCAGTTTTCTCCCGCCGCGGGTGAGTAGTGTAAAGAATCATTCCCATTCCTGCGGCTCCATCCCCGGGTCCGCGCCCGGGGACAGGGGAGGCCGCAACAGGTCTCCACCGGCATACGGGCCTCGCTTGCCTGCCTTCCGCTGCGTCCGGGGGTCTGACCGCCCCCTGCCTGCGCCCCTCCCCGGCTGGCTAGCGGGCCAGGGGGCGGGATCTCCGGAAGCAGTGACGGTGGTCCCCACGAAGCTGGGTCATAAATAGTTCATGAGCCAGGCAAGCCGGGCTGGTAGGGGAGGAGGCGGCAGCAGCTGTGACGAGGGCGAGAGCTGGAGCGGGAGCCGGGCGCACGGTGGGTATCCGCGTCCTCATCCTCGAGCGGGAGAGGCGTCTGGGGACCGGGCAGCGGTGATGAGTGTACCCCCCTTCCGGAATACTGGGGGTGGCAATGGGGACGGGTTCGCGCTGCGCCCTCCTACCCCAGCCATCCGCGCCCCGCAGGCCCCGCGGCAGGTGGTGAGAGCCCGAGAGCCGCGGGACAGCCACAGGAGCTGGGGTAGGCGGGGGACGAGGCGGTCCCGGTGCCTGCAGACAGGAGATCCGCGTAGGGCGCCAACGCGCGCAAACTTTTCCAGCGGCGTGGTGGCCCGCGCCCGGCGGTCCTCTTTCCATCTACGGGAGGGGAGTCGAGGGGAGCCGGCGGCCGAGTCTCGCCAGGTTCCGGAGAAGGCGGTGGGCGTGCAGGGCAGCAGAACGAGGGGAGGTCCGCAGGGGCTTAGGAAGTATTCTGCAGTGAAGGGAGAGCTAGGCATGGCCCCGGGACGTGGGGCGCCGAGCTTCCCCGGCTCAGTACGCAGAGGGGCCAACCTTCTGGACCGAGTACGCGGTGCGTATGGTACTCCTACAGTAGCTGGAGGGGGGACATGGGGTGCAGGGGGAGCCGTCTCCCCGCGTCCGTGAGAGAGCCTTCTGGGTGCACAGCGCGGGGACCCTGGGCGATCGCGGGATCGAGAACTGGGTTGTTGAGGGCGCTCCCTGCCAGGTCACGCCGCCTGGGACAACAAAGGGGAGCGTGGATAGACTTAGAGCTTCACTGCTGCAGTAGAGTTGGGGGCTCGGGATCAGTTTCCCCGAGAACCTTTGGCTGGAGGGGCAGGGGATCGGATCGGAGGGTGCAGCATAGGTCCGGATCCCCTTCTCACCGGCGGGAGCGCCCCCAATCCGTGCCCCACAGGGGCCGCGGCGGGGAACTGGCGCCGACGCACTCGGGGCGGCCGAGTTACTCCGGCAACCCCCTCCCCCAGGCGCCGGATTCCTGGAGTCTCCCGGCGTCCCGCGCCGCCCGTCGCCCATTCTTTTGTGTCCCGCGGCTCAGGAGAGGCTCCTGCTGAGGGGGGAGCGAGGCCGGGAGGTGGACTGGAGAGAAAGGCCGGGGGAAGCCGGCGTCCCCAAGCTTCCTGCGGCAACAGGTTGCTCCCCAGAGCCCGCGGCGCCGACGGACCTTTCTACTGCCTGGCTGGAGAAAGGTTGCCGGAGTTCCTGGGGGCCGCCGCGGCCCTCTGTTAAGATAAGCCTTGAGTGTCCCCCAAGACTCCCTGGAGACGCGAGCAACTGTGGCGATGTGTGAGGTTGAACCATATGAAATTGTCGTGTTTTTGGATCGAAGACGTGAATCTTGGCAACTTCATATGATTGAATTTGTGTGACATTCCTTTTCTTTGCTCACTCATTTGTGAGTTCCCTCTTTCAATATCCTGGGAGCTGTCCTCTCTGTCAGGATGAGCCTAGGAGCCGCGGCGGAGTTTCGCTGAGTGTCGGTGCTCGCTGTGGCAGCACAGGGCCCTTATTGACTCCCACCTGTGTGCCAGGTGCTTTACCTATTAGGTCGCTATCCCACCAACCCCATGCGGAGTCCCCATGTGACCGATGGGCAAAGGAAAGGTTGGAGAATGTAAGCAACTGTCTTTGTTACGGAGTTAGTAAGTGGAACCAGCTTCCTGCCCCGTCTCAGAAGCTTGGGCTGTTGTCTATTTAACAGTGCCCTTTAGTCTTGTTTGTTTTTTTAATGTGCCCCATAAAATTTTTGTCAACTTCCTTATGACTTCTATGCTGGATTCTTTCTCTATGTTTTAGTACAGTGAAGTAAACAAATGCATCAAAGGACAGTGCACCATCAAAGAAAGTAATTAAACTTTAAACCAAGTATTGTTTTGTTGGTACTGTTTAAAATATGGAAGAAATAGGTTTTGCAGGAGGCCAAGAGCTATCTCTGAAATTTGTTAAGAGTCAGGATGCTTTGTTACAAACAGTAGAAGTTACTGTATAATTTTAGCAGAAAAGAGACATCCTGGAAGGATGGGTATGGGGTGTCTTAGGTAAGTGGCAGGAAGGCTTACCAGGCTTAGGAACCCAGGACATGCAACAGGATCCCTGATTGATGTATGGCTACAACTGCTAATGAGGGATCCAGGATGTGGCTGCAAGCACTGCTGCCATCATTGCTAGAATGAATTAGAAACTGCCCCCCTTCAATGTGCCTACAAGTACAGGCCCAGGAGTAAGCATGTGATTGGCCGAGCTTGGCCACCCTCCCCATGACATAGCTTGGGAACCTCCTGGCCTCACAATGAAAGGCAGGGTCACCTCCCACAGGACTCAAAATGTGGGCTCAGAAGTTGCTTATTCACCTCCCCAAAGCACCCCAGATGACAAACATCTACTACAGAGATACCTTTAAGAAAGAAAGATTTTGAGAAGTTCCATCAAAAGAAGAAAAGAAGAAATGAAGCTGGTTAATCACCATATTTGCCTTTAAACCAGTGTTGAAATGAGGTTCTCTGGACTCCAGGCTCAGAATCATGTGAGATATTTGTTTAAAATTGACCTTCCTGGGCCCCTTTCCCAGTTTGAATTCAGTGCATTTGGAGTGGAAACCAGAACAATGTGCCTATAAGCCAGGAAAAGGTGAGATGGCCTTATTGATTAGTCTAATTCCTGTTTAAGGAAATGCACCTCAGGGAGCAATTTCCAAAGCCTGCAAAGTTGAGGGTCTCAGCAGAAGGTAGCTCCCCTAGAATGGCAGACCAGTTGTTTTGCTCTGGATGAATCCAGTGGGGAGATAGTCTGCTGCCTGTGTTGGAGGAAATAGCTACAAGCAATTCTATAGGTAGGACTGGATCTATCCTTCCTGTCCCTTCTGGGGATAGGAAGATTGCTAATAAGACTGCTAATAAATAAATGCTCGATACAACTTTGAAATAAGTAAAAATGAGCATTTTACATCAGTCCTACCCGCCCCCCACATCTTCCATATTTTATTTCAGCAATCCTTTATTGAGTGCCAAGCCCAGGGTATATAGAAGTAAGTCAGGAACTCTGCAAAGCTGGAATAGATCAGTTCAAAATAATATGAAAATGGCATTTGGGGAGTTTTTAACCTTATATTTGTTGTCATGAAGTGTGTTTGGAAAGCCTAAAGTGTCCTTGGAAAGGAGCACGAATTGGCCAGGCACAAGTGTCCCTCAGGAACAATGTCCCAGGAACAGTGTGGGTTCTCAAACTTTACTTGTCTTAAGAATCAATCCCCAGGGGAGCTTGTGAAAAATGTATATTAATGGGCTCATCCCAGAAATTAGGCCTGCTAATCTGCATTTTAAGCAAACAGCCTGTTTCATGAAGATACACATGCTGGTCCCTGAGAGCTTTCCTGTATCTCATGCCGGCAGTTCCTTGAGCTGCTTTCTGTGGTTCTGGGGACCTAGTGGGGTTTAATAGATAAGTACCCATACTTTCTCTTTTGGCACAACTTTGTTAAAGCCGAAATGAAAAACTCCTTTTTGACTTTGAATTTAATCAATTGTCTAGTGTTTCACAATTAGTGAGCTTTTATATTTTCTTAAAATGTATTTTAAAATGGAGAGGGACCTACACTTTGGAGCAAGATGTAAAGAAATCTGGACTTCTCATCTAGCTCAGTTGATAGCTCCATCTTTGTAGCAGAGAGCAGTAGCGTCTCATTTCATTTGGGATTTCCTTTCCTCTGCTTTTTCACTGAGGGAGTTGGAAAGCCTGTTTATCCATAGTTCTCCTCTCGGGTCCGTTTCTCTCTGTCCCTGCCTGAGGCTTGGCATTACCAGGAAGTGAGCCTTTCTCTGCAGTTGAGCCTTTAATCCTTCCAGCTGCTTGCGCTTGAGGCTTAGCTCGCTGCCTGTCCTGGTGTCTGTTTTGGGTGTGATGGAGGGAGGGCCAAACCGAAGAGTGGTGCGTGAGATTGGTCCTGGGAGCCACCTGGATAGGGGAGTGTTTAGGGTCATTCTATTTGTGGCTCTGCAGAAATAGTTGGAGTGGGACGGGGCTTCGAATGAGGCAATATCTAAGGTGATTGGATATGAATTAACATCTTTCTTCAAGTAGCTCGTGAAATCCCACCTCTTGTCTGGGGCTTTCTTTGCCCTATATTGGAAGTGGGTCCTCTGGCCCCTTGTAAAATGTGTCATTTTCTTGACCATCCCCCTTTCCCTTCTCACAGTGTGTGTTTCAGTGTTTATCCAACTTACAAAATGACAGCCACGTGCCCCATAACGCCGGAACAGAGAGCGGCAGAGCAGGGCTTCCCGGATCCTCCTCCCAGGTTCCATGCTGACTCTGCTCACCTCACGAAACGGCACAAGGAGATCAGCAATTTTGATTGATTGATTTTATATATTCAACAGCTCTTACTAAACACCAACTGTATGTCGTGCCCTGTGTTAGGTTCTGGATTTGGAAATACAAGCAGGACAAGGCCCGCCTTGAAGGCATTCTCTGTCCCATTCCCTCCCCAGACACTGGAGTGGCAGCTGCGTTTAGGATTCCTGTTTCTTTCTCCCTTCCCAGGGGGCGGGTGGGAGCCTCCCTTTGCATTGCCTCTCTGCTCCTATTCTCCTGGCTGTTGAGGTGGTGACTTAGGGAGAAGGTTTCCATCAGGATTACTTGGTGAGGTTATCTGTGTGACAGATTCCAGTGTCACACAGCCTCAATTTGGCCCCTGACCTTAAGGCCATGCCCTTTTAGTCTGGTTTGGGTGTAAGGTGGATAGGGGGATGGTTGAAATGAGATCAGTGAGCAAATAAGTAGAATACTGGAGTTAAGATTTATCTCCAGATATATCAGGTAGAACAACATGCTTGAAAATATAAGCAGTTAATTACTGGTTCTGACCAGAACCTGATCTGGAGGGCTCTGTAGGGACAGTGTCTAGGTGACATGATTAGAATTTGGGCTTTGAAGCAAACTACAGGATTTGAATTCTGGCCCCACCCTTCATTTCCTGTGACTTGGGCAAGTCACCACGATTTGCATCAGTTTCCTCATCTGTAAACTGGGATAATGTGTTAAACAAGGTCCCACCTATGAAGCATATAGAACAATGTTTGGAGTATAGTAAGTGCTCAATAAATGTTAGTTTCCAAGACCACATAGCCTTCTCTACACTGTCTGGTGTTTTTTGAATCGTAAAGGGTCTGTGTCCTGAGTCTGGCCCCTTGAGGAAGGACCTTCTCTGAGTCATGGCTTTTATGCAGACGCCTCCCCCTGTGGCTCCCCAGCAGGCAGCCGTGTGTTTGGTTTCCTCCCACCCACCGGGATTAGGCTGAAGGGCTTGCTCTAAAGCTTTTCAGCTTCTTCTCAGGCGCAGCTCCTGATGCAGGCAGGTTATATGCATTGGTGACGTGGGTGCTGTTTCTCTCCTGGCCAGGGATGGTGCCTTGGTGAATGACCCCCTTGGAGAACACTCTTCTGTGCCCCTTGCCTCAAGCCAGGCCAGCCAGAAGACTGAAGATCCAGCAGATCCAGTGCCCGCTGCGCCTCTTCTGCACAGGGAAGCTCCTGTCTTCCTCAAGGCTTCCTGAAGCTTTGAGGCGAAAGGACCCGGTTTTCCCTCATGTTTAGGGGATCTTGCTAGCTATGGCATGCACACTCGGCTTCCTGCTACTGCTGCTGCTGGGGCTATGTGGGAACTCCATTTCAGAAGGGCCGCCTTCATCCACAAACTCTCCTGAGGATTTGAATTATGAATTGCCTACAGCAAATTATGAGACCCAAGGCACCTACAAAGCTGGACCCATTGGCATTCTCTTTCGAATGGTGAACATCTTCCTCCACACGGTGCAGCCCAATGCTTTTCCTGAAGGTAAGTGCTGATTTCTGGGAAAGATAGCGTTTGTCTCCAAACACACCCACAATGTTGTTTTTTAGTGTCAATGCAATCAATATACAATATATTCAGTATTTTAAAATATGAGGTTCAAAATGATTGATTTGCACAGGAGCAAAGAGTATTTAGACAGACGTTAAGAAGGCGTACCATGTTAAATAGGTTGGCAAGAATGTGATTATAAGAAATGGAATCAAACCATGTTGCTATGTTGATTTTCTTATTCTTTACCTTTTTTTGTTTTGTTTTGTTTGGATTAGAGCAATGAATTGGTCTAAGGCACTTACCAAAGGCAAAAATTAGGGTAAAATTAGGATGAAAATGCAAATTGTCTGTCATCAAATGAGAAGTCAATAATGACCTGGCATCAGATGTCCACCTTAGCACTTAAAAATGTAACTTTCCTCCACATACCACAAAATGCAATTTTGACATTGCTTAGGGGAAGGACAAACCTGTTCACCTGATTACCTGTTTGCTTCAGTTCTGAGAGCTTGGGTGTGAGGGGAAGAGGGATTGCTGCTTGCTAGAATTTTTATGGCATCGTGCTGTTATTCTTCATACATAGTGCTGTCTGCCACTTCGGCCTTACTCTCTATTGTTCTCTGTTCATCTGAGCTCTAGAGGGTATGTGTTCAGAGAAACAGGATTATGAAAATGGAATGGTCTGTGCGAATTATCTGCTACTAGAGTTTGCAGCCTAAATTTTTGGTTGGCTTAATGTTAGATCTATCCTACACTTGTTCTTTAAACTACAAAGACTTGAATATAATCATTGATTATAAAATTTGTTTTAGTTTTGCTTTATCATTTTCCTTAGCTGGTGAGCTACTGTTTATGAGTCTAATTTGTGTGTGTGTGTGTGTGTGTGTGAGAGAGAGAGAGAGAGAGAGAGAGAGAGGAGGGAGAGAGGCATAGAGAGAGGGAGAATGTATTTAGTGAAATTTATCACTTGTTTACATTATGGAGAGTTTATAGATTTTCATTAAAATACATTTTTCTTGAAATATTTTATATGTAACTGTCATAGATTAAGCGATTAAAACAGTTGGAAGTATAGTTGTCAATTGTTTGTTAGTTTAAATTTCAGTGCAATGAAATAAATCACTGAGTCCTTATTGTCATTAAAGATAGTCCTGTATTAATGCTGCTTACTGTCTATGTCACTGCTTAAAAGACTAACTTTTGAATGCAAAAGATGAAAGTAGAAGATAAGCCGAGTTTTGTTTGTTAAGGTTAAATACAAATTCACTGTTCTAAATAGATATCTCTTAGTTTATTTGTTGACTTACTGTAAGTATTATTGAATAAAAAAACACCTACTGATGTTTTTAGTCTTTGCTTCTTTGTATTTTTTTAAATATAAAAGGCATAGAATTCAGTTGTTTAATATGAATTTACAATGACTTCTTTGAAAAGATTGGAAAGCTTCCCAAGTCTCATTCTAAGTCCTATCAAATAATTAGTTAATCTCATAATCTCTTTCCATATGTTGTTCTATTTTGCTGCCTTTAGATTTAGTTGGAAGGTTTCATCATACTTACTTCACAAGGAAAAGCAGTATTTTTTAAGATCTTCATTCAGATGATCAGGCTAGAAGACATCCTTTAGCTTTACACAAATTTCCATGCTAATGCATTCTAAGGTTTTGAACTCCCAACATTATCAGACTAGAAGGAGGCATCTGAAGAATTTAAATCCTAATGTAATCTGACGGTGTTAGCCTAGTTTGTCTTTTGACTTACATCAATACTGATTATGTTGCCAAAAGAAATTCCCAAAAGTTTCACCAGTAAACTAATGAAGACCAGCATTATCCCTTTGGAGGGAAAGATTATTAGGTTGCTTAAAGAATATAATATTGAATTTAACAGATGAATCTTGAAGTGTTGGTTTTTTTCCACATGTCCCCTATTTATATTCCTTCGCCCAGTTACTACTATATTTCGCAATAGTCTCAAAATGCCCACTGGGTGCTTGCAATGTAAAGAACACATTTTGGACAATCTGGTTTTTCCATCTGGGGCCAGTGTATTTCCCAGGCACCAAATTTTTCTTTTTTTTGAGTGTGTGTTGGGGGGGAGGAGACAGAGTCTTGCTCTGTTGCCCCAGCTAGAGTACAGTGTAGAGTACAGTGGCATCATCATAGCTCACTGCAACCTCAAACTCCTGGGTTCAAGAGATCTCCTGCCTCAGCCTCCCAAGTAGCTGGAAGTACAGGCATGCACCACCACACCTGGCTAATTTTTCTATTTTTTGTAGAGTTGGGGTCTAGCTCTTGCTCAGTCTGGTCTTGAACTCCTGAGCTCAAGTGATCATCCTGCCTTGGACTCCCAGAGTGCTAGGATTATAGGCACGAGCCACCACACCTGGCCACAGGCACCAAATTAAAGATATTAATAGATGTTCTCATAAATTGAAGATGCAGAAAAACAAAACAACAGCAACAAAACATCAACAAAAACCAAAAAAACAGCACAAGTGTGAGTGATGGATTCCTGTTTATTATGTTTTATCTTAACCAGTGCATTAACCAAACAGAAGACTTCAGGACTCATCCTCTATGGAGTAATGTCTTTGCAGAAAATCTTATCTTATAAATATGTTCTTTCATTTGAAAGAGTAGAGGTGCTTCGAATGCAAAGTTCCAGTGCAGGTTGAAGAGTGGAAGAGGAAGGCACAGTCCTGGGCATGGGCTCCCTCTTTTCTTGCCATCTAACTGGGGAGTTTTTCACTCTTGTATCCTGTGTCCAACCAAAATGGTTTACCAAAATTTTGCATATGAAACTCAAAAGCACTTGTTATATCCTTAATAAATACCAGATGGAAAGGACATGTTCAGCTAGGACTTGAAACAAAGCCTCACTTCCTGGGCAGAAGAGATTAGTTTTGATTAGACCAGGAACCCAGGCCACCACACCTATGTTGATGTGGCCAAATGTGTTCTAGAACCTGCCCTGGCCTGAGCTGAAAGAGGGATACCATACGCTGGGCTTAGGCTCACTAAGATGCGTAAAAATAAAACATTGGGAGGAGTTGCTCCTTACATTTGGGAGGAGTTGCTTTTCATCCATTCAAACCAGAAAGGGTGCTGGTGGCAGGTGACCAGTGTGAGTTGAGGAAAGGGCATTCTAGGCAGAGGGAATGGCATATCTGGGGAGTGGGGGAGACAGCAGTTTCAACGTAGGTGTCTGAGAATGAATAGGCGAGAGAATGAATTCCCGCTCTCCCTTCAATCCCATCAGGCATGAACCCCATCATGAGGGCTCCATCCTCATGATCTAATCTAAACTCAATTGCCTCCCTGAAGTTCCATCACCAAATACCATGACATTGGAAGTCAGGACTTCAACATGTGAAGTTGGGGGGTGGGCAGAGAGGGGACACAGATAGTCAGCCCATAGCAGTAAATAGTGAGGTAAATGTTCGTGGAATAAGTTGGCCAAGGTTAAGGAGAGTCAGAGCTGGAGGACCTTGACTTCCAGGGAGTTTTGTAGAGGGAAGAAGGCAAGGTTGCCTTCGAACAGAGGTTTCATTCATTGGACAATCATTTATGGAAAGCCCCTGTGTTCTGTGGTGCACCTTGCTGGGTGCCGTGAGCCAGGGTGTAAATGGAATTGGGTTCTGGGAAGAGGAGAACAGTGCCCGTGGGATAGATCACAGGGAGGTGGAAGCTCCTGCAGTGGTCCAGAGGGATGTAATAATGGACTTAGAATGAAGCAAACGGTACTGGGGAGGTGGATGCCGTATCCATTCATGTCTAAAGAACTTGATTTAAATCTTAGCTCTTGCCTATTGCCTGCTGAGTGATCTTGGCCAAGTCATTTGACTTTTAGATCTTATTTTCTCTCAGATGGAACATGACCGTCTTCCTTAACCCACTTTATAACTCTTATTTCTGAGGGTAAATGAGATGATGTTTGTAAAGCCTGTCTACATCCATGTCAGAAAAGCACAGAAAGAAATACTCAATAATTGTAGTTACTATTAATTTTATTATTGGAGAGGAAGAATTGACCAAATGTGATGCCAAGATTGTTGTAGAGAGGGGAATGAGGAATAAGAAGGTGTCTCCAGGAGGGATCATTGAAATGTCCTTGCTGCTGCTCCCTCAGGAACATTCTACATGAAATTGCCTCGTAAGAAACAGTTCCATTACTTTTGAGGTTAAGTGGGCTGTGTTCCCTTGGCAAGCCCAACAGCAGAACGAGGTCTAGAAGGCAGGGCTCTGGTGCAACGCTTCCGACAACTATGGGAGGGAGATGATGGTGGTAGGTGCTGGTGTTATTTCTATCTGTTACACTCCCCTTTACAGACTGGAAAACTAAGTCAGAAAGAGGTTGCATGTTCAAGGCACACGTTAGCATGCAGCAGATTGAGAAACTCCCTTCTCTAGGACTAGTTATAAAGTCTTTAGTCTAGTCTTGTAAACCCTGGCTACCTTGTGGGTAATTTTTTTTCTTTTTATTAATATGTTACTGTGGTGCTTTTACAATGACCATGAATTAGTATGGAAAGTAGCAAATTTTGCACAAAAGTATGTATAGTAGAAGATTATCCGATGCAGATGTTGAGTCATGCCTTTTTCAATTTTAAGTGGTTGTGATGAATTTGGCATAAGTTATGACCCAGTTCTGGGCCATTCTAATGGAACAAACAAACGAAAAGATCTCACATTTTTAGTTTTACAGCAATTCTCTAAAATTATTCTCCATCTTGTTTTGGTATATTTTTTAAATTAGATTTTAGGATGGTTGACCCATTTCTAAAAGCATTTTAGGCTAATCTGGTTTGCTCCTGGGATTTGGTGTGTGGGGGAGTGGCACTGGCTGAGTTGGTAGAAGCTTGGTTTCCATGGAATTCCAAAGTTACTTTTTTGTAAGGCGGGAACCGGGAGACAGAACAATAGAAAAATAACTGATTGTTTAACATCAGGTGACTGGACGTTAAGGATTACAAGGACTACAACAACGGAGGGAACTTCGTCACTGTGCCAATTGAAACTCCCCAGTTCAGGAAATTTGGCTGTTATCTCTCTCTCTCCTGATAACAACTCAGAGTTTCAGTTTGGTACCTTGGAACTTCAGCATGAGTTGGTGTTCCATTTAATTTTCAGGCTGGTATGTTGGGGCCTAGGGTAGGACCTTAGTCCTAAATGACTTCCTATAATTTTTATGAAACATAGCTAAGGGGATCACTAAGGGGGGTTCCCTCTGCCTCCCGTCTTGCCATCGTGGCTTCTCTCTGCACGTCCGCACTGAGCCTCATCTCCACCCTTCTCCCTGTGGCTTCCCCACCCCTGCAGGCCTCCAGGTGGAGAACCAGGTGCTGACACCATAGGTTTCAGGCCAGCTTCCTGGAGAGCGACTGGGAGTTCTTTCTCTTTCTGTCCCAATTCTAAATTCCCAGGGAAGGCCTCTGGCCCACTGGGGCCAGTCACCAACCATGGAGCCATTGAGTAACCGTGGCCAGGACCGTCCTGTGTGGGCCTGGCTGCTGTGAGCCATCACTGTCACTGTGGCCTCAGAGGCAGAGAGAAGCGGTTCCCAGGAAAGGCATGGCCAGGCACACGGCCCAATAGGCGTGTCTGCGCCCATGTCCATGCAGAACTGGGCTCCAACACCTGCGTGTCCTTATTTAATTCAGACAAAGCCAGCATTGTCACCTTTAGAACATGCGACTCATACTGGCAATGGGCCCAGCTGTAAATTAGGTCACAAAGGAAAGAACTGATGTCTATTGATCCTCCCTCCTCCCCGGTGTCCGTCATTCTGCTGGGCAGCTGACATCCGGACAGTCACAATAGCGAACACTATTATGTGCCCGCTTGAAGGGATTTAGGCAGGTCAGCAACTCCACGAGCGCGGTGCTGTTACTACCTCATTTTACAGAGGGGGAAGCTGAGGCTCAGAGGACCACATAACTTGCCCCAGGTCCCACAACTAGTCAGTGGCGGTGGTGGAGTTTGAACCCAGGCAGGCTCATAATCACCACTTTTATTTTGCTGATAAGCAAAGTGAGATTCAGGGGGGTCGAAGGGGAGTCCCAACGTCACACATGCTGTCGGCTAAGAGGGTGAGCCGGGGTTTGCCCCAGGTCCCTGTGACTCCCAAGCCTGAGCTCTTCTTCCAGTGCCACCCCCTGTTGCCTTGATAGAGGAGGGGACAGGCTGTACAGATTTCATTTGACGCCACCAGTGACCTGAGAGGTGGGTTTGTGTGGCAGGTGACGTGTGGGCAGATTATGACGGGCACTCCTAATCCTCCTTGCCTGTCTTCAGCTTCAAGGGGCAGCTTTTAGCTAAACTGCAAAACACCCTGTTGACTGTTATCCCTTTATCTTGTCTACAAAGTCCCCCTGAAAGGAGTCCTGTCTTTCCATACGTATGTAGTAGAGGCAGGCTGTGTACGGCTGGGAAATGTCCCTCCCGCGAGAGACACCAGAAGAAAAGCTTCCTGCTCTGCTGATCTCCAGCAATGCCCTCCCTTCAGGAGGGCCTTCAGATATGTGCAGGAAGTGGGAGATTAAGTATGAATGTAAATACTGGGAGGCCGCCCAGCAGCTGCGGATGAAGCCGACGTGGTATCAAACAGTGCTTTGCCCTGGGATGAGCGGAAATGAAATCTCGAGATGTGCCCTTGGAGAGGCAGTTGGAAAGTGGGGTCTCTACAGGATGGGGCCAGATCAGAGCCCTAGAGCGGGAAGGATATTAGCAGGAGAGGTGGCCACAGGTAGGCCTCTGCTTGCCGGGATCTGGTTTTGGAGACACTCAGCCCTACACCCTGAGTGGCTCTGGATCCACTGCCTGGGTTCGAATCCCTGTTCTGACCTCTACTAGCTCTGTGATCTTGGGCAAGCTACTTAAACTCTCTGTTCCTCAGTTTCCCCTGTGTAAAATGGAAATAAAATAAAATAATAGTACCTACTTTGGGGGCTGTCATAATATTTATTTAAATAAATAATATTTATAAAGCGTTTAGAATCGTGCTTGGTAGATACTAAAAGCTATATAAGTGTTTGTCAAATAAAATATGAATGTATAAAATCCACATTTATTAAAAGCTTTTAAATTAATCTCAGGTCTTGGTGATCACATGGACAAAAGAAGTATTTATTTGACCCTCGCCGTATTGGTTTCTTAGGGCAGCTGTAGCAAATTATCATGCCTAAAAGTGCAGAAGTTTACTCTCTCAGAGTTCTGGAAGCGGGAAATCTAAAATCAAGGTGTGGGTAGGGTCACACTTAACCTGGAGGCTCGAGGGGAGGATCCTTCCTGGCCTCTTCCAGCTTCTGGTGGCCCCAGGTGTTTCTTGGCCTGTGCCAGGATCACTGTCATCTCTGCCTGTCCTCACGTGGCCATCTCTGTATCTCTGGTCCAAATCTCCCTCTCCTTTCTTTTATCAGGACACCTGCTGTTGGATTTAGGGCCCACTCTAAGTCCAGGATGATCTCAAGATACTTAACTCAGTTACGTCTGCAAAGATCCTTTTTCCAAACAAGGTCACATTCACAGGATCTGGAAGTTAGGACTTGGATATCTTATTTTGGGGGCCACCATTCAGTCCACTCCTCCTATTATAGTCTTATTTAGTTTTCTCAGCACCCCATGCAGCTCAGACACACTAAGCAAGGTGACCAGGGTCATATTTCTAGAAAAAGATGGAGCCAGGTTGAAACCTGACTGTCTGATTCTAAGTGCTCGTGTTGTAATTCTGCAGATGTGTAGTGAGTTCCTGCTGGGCCCCAAGCCTGGTGTTTGTTGTTTGGCAGATGGCAGCTCTCAAGAGGATGACACTCAGCTGAGGAGACCTCCACCTCCACATTCAGCTATGACACAGGGCAGGCTGGTTCACACTCACCGAGAGAGGTGAATAGTGTGCTCACGGCTGTCTAGAGGAGGGACTTGTCATGGCGGGGCAATCAGAAGGCTTCATGGAGAAAGTAGCCTTTGAACTGAGCTGTGAGTTTGTGGAAGAGTTCAAGACGCAGAGAGCATTCCAGGCGTAGGGACCTGCACGAGCAGAGGCCTGAGTGATGCGAGTTGAGACAGGGATTCATAGGATATGCCCTGGAAGCAGCAGGCTGGAGCCGCGCATGTCTGGGAGGTTGCAGTAACACGAGCTGGGGAGTAGCTTGGCGACACATGGCAGAGAGGCTCTAGAATGACATGCCAACACATCTGCACTGGGTTCTTCAGACATTGTAGAGGTCATCACTCAGAAAACCTGTAGCCCTGACCAAAGCTACGTGAGGAAGGCCATGGGGACTATGCATAGGCCACTGGGCCTGTTTCTGAAAATTCTTGCATACATTTGGATACCAGTGGCCTAGCCCAGTGCTAATCGAAGTGTAGTCTTTGGCCACCAGCATCAGCATTACCAGGGAGCTTGTTAGAAATGCAGATTTTTGGGCCCCATCCCACATCTACTAAAGCAGAATCTCCTATTTTTTTTTTTTTTTTTTTTTTTTTTGAGACAGAGTCTCACTTGGTTGCCCAGGCTAGAGTGCCGTGGTGTCAGCCTAGCTCACAGCAACCTCAAACTCTTGGGCTTAAGTGATCCTCCTGCCTCTCAGCCTCCCAGGTAGCTGGGACTACAGGCATGCGCCACCATGCCCGGCTTATTTTTTCTATATATATTTTTTAGTTGGTCAATTAATTTCTTTCTATTTATAGTAGAGACGGGGTCTCGCTCTTGCTCAGGCTGGTTTCGAACTCCTGACCTTGAGCGATCCGCCCGCCTTGGCCTCCCAGAGTGCTAGGATTACAGGCCAGAATCTCCTATTTTTTTAATTTAAAATATTTTTAAAATCTTTATGTTAAAGTACAATATGCATACAGAAGAGCTTGCGTACGCTTATAGCTTGATGGCTTTTCACAAACTGCACACATCTGTGTAACTATTGTTCAGATCAAGAAAAACAGCCACCCCCCAGAAGAACTCCCTCTTGTTTCCTGGCCACTGTCCCCTGACTCATCCCAAGGGTAACCTCTCACCTGACTTTCAGTAGTATAGATTAGTTATTCCTGATAGAATCACACGGTATATACTCTACAGTTTCTGGCTTCTTTTGCTCAACAGCTCGTTTGTGGGATTCAGCCATACTGTTACATATAGTTGCGTATATTCTTTCTCATTGTTGCATACTATTCTATTATGTGGAATTTTTGAATATTTTCTTATACCATAGTTTATTTATCCACTCTACTGGATTGGCATTTGAGAAGTTTCCAGGTGGGCCATTAGGCATAGGGCTGCTATGGAGATCTTTCTGTATGTCTCTTGGTGACTATATATACATATTTCTGTTGGGTATATACCTAGGAATGAATTGCTGTGCCATGGGCTATGCATTTTTTCACCTTTAGTAGTACTAGCAAACAGTTTTCCCAGGTGAATATGCCAATCAAAAAAATTTTTTTTTAATTTATTATGGAGAATTTCAAATGTGTACAAAAGTAGGAGAGTCTGATGTGCCCTCGTTTACCCATCACCCAGCTTCAACAACTGTCAACTCGTGACCCGTCTTTTTTCATCACTCTTCCTGCCCCTTCCTTTATTTTTAAACAAATCCCAGTTGTTCTATCATTTCATCTATAAATATTTCAGTATATGTCTCTAAAAATAAAACACAGCACTATTACTGTGCTGTAGAAAGTTAACAGTAAGTCTTCAATACCATCAAATATTCAAGAAGTGTTCAAATTTATTGATTTTCTCATACATGCATTTTTAAAGTTTGTTTGTTTGAATGAGGATCCAAATAATGCCCATATATTGTGATTGGCTGATATATCTCCTTATGTCTATTTTTGATTTATAGGATGTCCCTCCATGTCTTTTTTCCCCCTTGTAATTTATTCATTGAAGAACCAAGTTGCTTTTCCTGTAGTATTTGCAATAGGCTGAACTTTGGCGATGGCATCTCTATGGTGTTCTTTATCATGTTCCTCTCTCCCCTGCATTTCCTGTAAACTAGTACTTATAGTGATCAGATTCAGGTTCATTTCGGGGTCAAAAACAATTTATAGATGGTGTCATACATTTACAGCAGGAGATGGATAATGTCTGGATGTATCTCTTTGTGATGTTAGCAGCACTGACAACCACTGTCTAGATTCATTCATTCATAACAGACCCAATCCTTTCAAAATCATTCACAAACATGCTTTCAAATATATTGAAACTTTTTTAAAAAGCATGAGAAAGGTTGTTCATTTTGCAACTTGAATGTTTCACTTAACATTATATTGTGAGCATTTTTCCATGCCTGTTCCTCTTAGGGTGTTGCCTAAATTAAAAAGGTTTTTAAAGCAAGGAACTTAAAACATTCACCAATCTTTTGATGTGGGGCCAAGGATTAAAATTTGTTTTCATTAAGAGTTAATTGTTTGAAGTTTCAAAATTAGTGTTTTTGATACAAATCACACTCCAAATGCATCCTTTATAATTTTTGGTTTCTTTGTTTTGGTTTCTTTGAAGTGTAGCAAAATCTAAAACACTTGAAGTTCAGAGTTCTAGATTTTTAGTTTGTTTTTTTTCTTCCCCAGACCTTTTCAGTTTACTCACACACAGTTTCATCCAAATGGCTGGCCTTTAATAAGTCTTTCTAGAACATTTGAGTTAGTTTTAAATGCTCATTCTCTTTACATTCATATTTCTTCAGCTTGTATAATATTTAATTGTTATACATTAACAGTTGTATTTATACATAAAAAGGCACAAAAGGCTTGGGTGCAAACCCAGTGTTACATCCTCCCCAGATTCATATGTGTAAGTCCTAATTCCCAAGCACCTCAGAATGTGACCTATTTGAAATTAAGGTTGTTGTAGATGCAATTAGTTACTTTGAGATCACACTGGAGTAGCGTGGGCCCCTAATCCAATATGACTGGTGTTCTTTAAATGGGAAAATTTGGAGACAGACATACACACAGGGAGAATGCCACGTGAAGATCATACTGCTGAAGGCCAGGAACTGTTACTACAAGAAGCTGGGAGAGATCTGGAATGGATCCTTCCCTGGGGCCTTCAGAGGGAGCATGGCCCTCTCGACACCCTGATCTTGGATTTCTAACTTCCAGAACTGTGAGACATAAATTTCTGTTGTTTAAGACACTCCACTGTGGTACTTTGTTACAACACAACTAGCAGACTAATTTACCTGGCAAGTGGATAAGTGAGGGACAGTTTTGCAGCCATGTTTTCTGAGGACAGGAACTGATGGTCATGTAATCTGGTCAGCCCAGAAAGTGGACTTGAGCTAGTGGAGTCTCTACTCCACACTCATACGCACATCCGAGTCACATCATCCATGTGTTTAATCACGGGGACTTAACTGCGTGTACTGAAAAGGAAAATAAGAAGTAACTATAGCAGTACACATGATTCTTCCCACCATGCTCATGTAGTATTCAACTGTAGAAACCACAACCTCCATCAACTCCTTTTCTGTCTGTTTGTTTTTTCCCATGAACAAAAGAAAAAACGGCCCTTGCTCGCATGAGGCATGTGATTGAAGGGATTTCCACAGACAGTTCCTCTCTCCCTGCTCTGCATGCCTGGCTCAAAGACCTAACCCACCTCAAGACCTAACTGACCGTCTTTTCATCCACTTGCCTCCTAGAAAACTCCTTTTGTCTCTTTAAAACTTTCCTCATGTGATGCCTATTCTGGAAATCTGGTCCCTCTCATGTCATCGCTTTGTGCTATTTCAGTATCATTTACACACTTTGACTATTGCATGTTTAACTGTCTTTCACAGTTTGCAGTCTTCGATGATAAACTCATGGAAGCCCGCAGTGCCTGATGCATAAGGAGAGCTGTTACAATCACTCGCTTTTGTTTTGGTGATTTTGAACTTTTAGAGATTATACTCATGGCCCCCCCCCACACACACACACACAATTTTTGTCTACTCTCACTTGACAAAATCGAATATTTGCTCTGTGTACTTTCTTGAACTGACAGTGCCCGTGGATCAGGATGATGCCACTGAGCTATATCATACAGTAACACCCTCAGGACCATGATCCTTTCTAGAGCTGATTGTTCTGCTTTTAAATTTACTTCTAGAACTCCCCTGACTGTGGGGCTGACATTTTTTTCTTTTTGTTTCTCTATCGTCAGCTGTTAATGCATCTTTCTTTTCTTCGAATCCTTCATTTTATATAAATAAGTCTTTGGGTGAGTTTCAGTGGCTCGTGTCATTTTTCCCATAGAATTCAAAGTGTATGGACTTTGTGATAGGTTTTTATATTTCAAAGACTTAAGCATCTCTCTCCAAAATTTCTGCTTTTTACTTCCTTGGGAAAACTCAAGTTTATAATTTTTTAGCCAATGAGATTCCCAAATTTAATAGTAATTAAATACCTGCGAAGAGCTCAAGATGCGGAATACCTTGTGTATCAGACCAAGGATGACAAGGGCTCCTGTGGATACATGAAATGACAAAAGATAAGTATTGAATTAAATCTAAATTACCAAATGAGTTCAATTATGTATGTCGCTTTCATGCTCAATATTTGTTAAAATAATATAAAACTAAATTTATTTTAAATATAAAAGCAATATATATATATGGTGGGGAAAAAAGCAAATAGTACTTAAAGAGTAAAAAAGGAAAAGTAAATTAACCCCACTCTCCAGAGGTAATGATCACTAACGAGTTTTGTATGCAGACATTCATTCATTCATTCATTTAGTGGATACTCAGTGAGTGCTTACCAGGTACTAGGCTCTCTTCTAGGCTCTGAGGAATAAACATCCTCACACACACTTTTTTTTTCAAAAGGAATTATTTTATGTGCTCTTCTGCCCCTTTCTTTTAAAACTTTTTTTTCTTTTCCTAGTATTTCTTTTTTTTAATTTATTTCAGGATATTATGGGGGTACAAATGTTAAGGTTATGTATATTGCCCATGCCCCCCCCCGAGTCAGAGCTTCAAGCGTGACCATCCCCTAAATGTTACACATCTCACTCATTGTGTTTGTATATACCCATC
>VBSM01002608.1:87307253-87362507 GCA_008086735.1 Cheirogaleus medius
AAAATTGTCTTCCATGAAACTGGTCCCTGGTGCCAAAAAGTTTGGGGACCACTGGTCTAATCCATTCATTTCAGCTGTGCTCTCATGTCCCGTTGCATTTGAGCCAGCCACATTGTGTTTATCTTGTTTTCCCTGGTGATGATTTTTAGGTTTTTTTCCCCTCATCTTTTTACAACTACTACATAGTGCTCCATTGATTAGACAATTCATTTCTCTCTTACTGATGGACATTTTCAGTGTTTTTGCTATTTCAAACACTGCTGCAAAGACCACTTTTCAGTTTCTATCTTTGCATACTTGGGCAAGTCAGACCCATAGGAGAAATCCTTAGAAAAGAAATTATTGTGGCAAATGGTTTGTGTGTTTACAATTTTGATTGGCATTACAAATTATTTGGTAATTTTTATACTAATGTGTACTTCCAGTATTAGTGCATGGAAATGCCTATTTTCCTATACTTCTTCCAACTCTGGTCGTTAAGACTTTTTATCATTGCCAATCTGACATGTTATAGAAAAAAATTATGTTTTAACTTGCATGTCTTGAATCATGAGTGAGTCATATATCCTTTTATCCATTTGTACTTCTTTTTTCAAAGAACTTCCAATTCCTTGTTCATTTTTCAGTTGAATTACTGGCATTTTCCTCTTTTATTTGTTCCAGTATCTCACCAAAATTAAAAAGTACTTAATATCTTGAACAGGTAACCTATTTCTATGACTCAAAATTTAAAAGTACAAAAGGCTATGTACTTGGATTCTTGATTCTCAGCCATCCGGCTTGCTTAATAGCGAACACTGTTACTAGGTTTTGTGGGTGTCTGTGTCTTTTCAGACCTATTTTATGCATATATAAGTCAATATGTACATATGATCTTTTCTCCACAAATGATAGTATATTGTATATGTTATTTGGCACCTTGCTTTCTTTTTATTTATTTATTTTTTAATTTTTTTGTTTTTTTGAGACAGAGTCTACTCTGTTGCCTGGGCTAGAGTGCCGTGGCGTCAGCCTAGCTCACAGAAACCTCAAACTCCTGGGCTCGAGTGATCCTTCTGCCTCAGCCTCCCGAGTAGCTGGGACTACAGGCTTGCACCACGATGCCTGGCTAATTTTTTCTATTTATTTTTTAGTTGTGCAGCTAATTTTCTTTCTATTTTTTAGTAGTGATGGGGTCTCACTCTTGCTCAGGCTGGTCTCGAACTCCCGAGCTCAAACGATCCACCTGCCTCAGCCTCCCAGAGTGCTAGGATTAAAGGCGTGAGCCACCGTGCCCGGCCCCTTGCTTTCTTTTTTAAACATACAGATATAGCTTGGTCATTATTTTATGTTAGTACATAAAGAGCCTCTTGTTTTTTAATTGCTGCAAAGTGGGTCATTATTTATCAATTCATTTCCACCAGCTTCGCTCACTCGCTGTTACAAACATTGTTATAAATAACATTAGTTATTTCTCAACTGTGCAAGTGTGTATGTAGGGTAAATTCTTAGAAATAGAATTGCCAGGTCGATTTATAATTTTGTGAATTTGCAGTTTTGATAGATAGTGCCTTCTTGCACTCGATAGAGGTTGAACCAATTTATTCCTACATCAGAAAATGCAGAAAAATCTCACTGAATTTTGTCCACTGTCTTGGGAGGTGGACATTATTTCTATCTTATGTATGTGGCAATGAAGTGTCAGAGAGAACACCTCACTTAGCCAGAGTCACACGACTTGTGAGTGGGCAGAGTGAGACTCTGAACTCAGAGCTATCTGATTTTGGAATCTCACCCTCTTCTTCATCCTCTTAGACTAGGCTATTGCATGATACCTTTAGTGAGGCTGAACGCCTCATGGAAAATACATTGTAAGTTCCTGTACTTCTCAGAAGTCTAGAATGGAAAAACAAATAAAATGATTTTGAATTTTTGATATGAAGGTTTTGTCCAGGTATTACTCAGTGGATTTTAAACTATTTCCAAGGTACCTTTTTGGACATTGCACTGCTTGTTTTCCAAATACATCTTCCCTGTTGCAACAGGAATAGACTTCAGAATTAAGAGCTGGTCTTTACTGCCTCCCAACGTGCCTTCTAAATGAAACATTATCTTTGTTTTGTTCTGTCTATTTTTAGTTAAGTCTTCACTTTTATTTTTGGAAGCTTATTTAATTTTTTTTAACTTTTTGAATTAAACATCTAATCATTTCGTTTTTATTTTTATTTCCTAATAAATCCATTTAAATCTGTAAATTTCTCCTAGGAACAGTTTTGGCTTCCTCCTGTAGATTTTGAAATAGGGTGTTCCCATTTCTTATATTTAATAGTTCATAATTTCAGTTTTGATTTCCCCCTTTACCCAGTTTGACTAATGTCAATTCAGTAAATTTTACTTTTTTGAAAAGCAATGATAAAGAAAAAGTATGAGTTGTTCTAGCTAGTTTATTACAAAAATTTAAAGTCTTCAACTCTATGTTCTAAGGTCCAGTTGGGCTTTGTCCTGAGCTGTGAGCTGTGTCCCTGGCGTGGTCGTAATGCCCCGCCTCTCACTCTCTATTCACTGGAATTTCTGGAACTGTGCAGTGAAACATGTCCCTTCAGCTATGGTTAAGATATTGTTGAGGCAATTGTTGATTATGTCTCAGAGTTTTCTTTTTGTGAGAGCACTTGGAAAAAAACCCAAAAAACTTCCTTCTAGTCTTAATTTTTCCTGAACAATTGGCCTGAACAATTCCAGGTGGCTGCTGCTGGGAAATTCTGAAACACCCTTAGCCACAATTACAGGACTCTCTGGCGTGCCCTTCACTTCCTTTATTCTTTGTTCAGCAAACATGTGTGGTGTGCATCTGTGCGGCTGGAAACACAGGTCAGAGAGGGTCTCTGCCTGCATGGGGCTCAGGAGTTTCCTCTTACATCCCTGGGCTTGTTTTGCTTTTTCCCCCCTTTCTTCTTATTTATGTTATCGTAATTTTATATATATCCCTGTAAGTCTAGGTGGAATATGAATAAAAATAAAGATCCTAATGGTTGAATGTTTACTGAGTGTGATTTAAAAAAAAAAAGAACCAAGGAATTTAAAACTAGAGGAGGAGAATGGAGAAGTTCCCTTTCTGTCATATCCTACCCCCAGCCTAGATGAAAGAAATTTCTTTAGCCTTCCAAGGAGAGTGGTGATTAGTTACAGAAAACAGCTTGAATAAGGCTTCTGTTTAATAATCCTGTAGAGAAGAAACTTCTCGGTCAACTCTGGGAGCCAAAAGGTGGTGATGGACTATATTTATTCATATTTGGTATTTCTTTAGCGATTATTAACTCATACAAGAATCTATAAGTCCCTGAATTGTGATTTTAAAATGTTTCAGTCTGATGCTGTTCCTGATGAAATAGGACATGTTTATTAATTGAGACGAAGGCTCTCTTCAAACCTGATTGTAAGTAAATGGTCTTGTATCCTGAAGAAGAGGAGATTGTATATGTTTTCATATCCTCTTGGAAATTGGCTGACCCAGAAGCTCAGCCTGAGATTTGGACAGCAGGCTTCTGGGCGGGCAACTGGTTGTGACATGCTGCATTTCATGGGCCAGATCTACTATGGTGTAAATAACTGAATACCCGGATGCCTGCCTGGCAAAGAATTGCATTTCTTTAAAGAACCGTTCCAAATATAACTTGTGCATGGCAACGAAGCTGTCCAGAAATTAATACCTCCTTCTGAAATTCAAGTAAATAGCTCCCTGACTTCAGAAACGAGAGCTTAGCAAGCATTGCATTACAATGACAGAGAGCAGGCCAGTCTTCCTAAAGACTAATTTGCTTGTGTGGAAATTGAATGTTCTCGAATGAGAGTCTATTGCAAATCTGTCCTCTTCTCTTTGTCAGGACTGCCCTCCCCAGCTGAGGCTGCCAGTCACTTGGACCATAGGGAGAGCATGGGGAGCGGTGCAGGATAGTAGCCTGGGAGCCACTGTCGTAGCTGCACCAGCTGGCCGCCTGCTCGCCCTGGAACGTGCCAAGCACTGCCCTGCCTCGGACTGTTTGCCTCGACTGATCCCTTTGCCTGGACCACTCTCCTGCATGGCTTGTTTTTCATTTCACTCCAGTCATTGCTCAAATGTCATCTCAGAGAGAGTGTCCCCCACCCCTCATCCCCACAGCCCCACCCCATTTACCTTGCTTCATTTTTCTTGATAGCATTTGTTCTGGTATTATAGTAAATATTTGTTTATCTTGCTTGTTAGAATCTAAACTTCTTGAGAGTGGAACTGTATTGATTTTATTCACTTCTTCAATACTGTATCCTCAGAGCCTGGAACAGTGCCCAGAACGTGAAGCAAGCACCCAATATGTATTTGTCACGCGCAGAGGCAGATACCCTCTTGTGTACACTCTTGGGCTCCCCTCTTCTTTCCTTTATGAGCACCCACAGTCCTGCGTTGTAAAGATCCCCTTTGCCTCTTCTCCCACTATGGTTGTCCTCTGGCAAAATCCTAAATCAGGTCACAGCATTTTCTGGTTAGTCCATTTTCTTAGGTCTGCACCCAAGCAACTAACTTCTGGAAAGAACTGCAGCTGTACCAACTGGACTCACTTTGAATGTATATCCATAGCCCCACAGGGACACTCAGACCCCTGGCAGTCCTGACCTGTTTCTTAGTAAATCCTCTCTCCTACTTCTTGCGTGCACATTTCTTCTTCTCGTCTCAGATCTTGCCCCTAACCCTCCTCTGCCAGCCAGAGAGTTCATTCTTCATGAAGAAAATAGATGGAATCACACGAAAACTGACTTATCCATTCCTATTTTTATTTCCAGGTTTTCACTAGAGTTAAATGTGCATAAAACTTTTTTGGTTGTTGTCGTTAGGATTCTTTCCCCTGAGTAGAGATATTAGTCAAAAGATAGGATCATTTTCAAAGTTTTTGAAAGAATTGTCAATTTTCCAGTAGGTCAGGAATGTTTATGCCACCACCAGTAATGTGTTGGACATTTAAAAAATGGAATTAATTGCAAAGTATATAACATCACATTATTTTAATATATGTATTTCTGACTACTAGCGAGGTTGACCGTTTTCCCATCTGTTTCTTTTCTGAGGAGTTGTGAAATGCCTTTGCCTATCTATATAGTGGAGTCTTGGTCTTTTTATTATGGATTCTGTTACAACAGCTCTTTATACAGAAAGCTTTGCCGAGCCTGAGTACTGTCAACGGTATGAGGCCATTTGGTTGTAGGGAATTTGTCCTGTGGGAGAGAGAATCATCCAGTTCCTATGTCCATTTTACAGGTGACAACACTAAGGCCCAGAGAGAGGAACTTGTTCATCTTAAGACCGTGCAGCCAGATGAGAGCTGGTAGGATTAGCAAGCAGGAAAGAGGATGGGAGAGCTGTTGCCTGGGAGGTTTCTTAGCACACGGGGAGGTAGTGTCTCCTCTGTTGTTCCAGATTGATTCCTGGTGCTTGCAGTGTAGTGGGAGCTTTTGTTGTATCAATATGCTGTGTTGACTAAGGAAACAAATTGTCTATTTTTTATAATGTTATTCATTGCAAATATGACAGACATACCTTTAATTTATTTCCATTTAACAGGTAGTATATGTTCAAATATTTAATAAGATACACAGAAACAGAAATAAGAAAGCTTCTATCCTCTCTCAAATATAATCTGTGTTTAAATTTTGTCTATTGTTTTTTAGACCTTTTTTCCCTAGGCGAAGGTGTTCTGCGGTCGCCATTGGCGGTGGCGGTGGTGGCTGTTTATATAGCTAAAATCACACTGCATTCCCTTATAGGATGTAAGCATGAAGGTATGACCTAGAGGAAAACAGAAAGATTTCTAGATCATTTAGTTTTGAACCATTTACCCACTGGTCTACTGTATGTAGATTAACTAGAACTGATTGTACTTGAGGGTTTAATGATTTTTTAATTATAACAAATGAAACTTAAAAGATAGGTTTCACATGTAAAAGCCAGCCTGAATTACAGACTTAAAGCTGTAGGGAAATCAGGTTTTGCCTGATGTTTAATCTACCACTGGAACGACTGGGATTCTAAAGCTCAACAGTCATGGTCATTCGGGATTGTGTTTCAGTTTGTAAGACACCCTTGACTTCCCTCTCCACCCCGACCCTCGTTGGGGCTTAACAAAGAAGCTGAGGTAAGAGGAACACTGAATCTTCTTAAAACAAAACAAAACTTAAAAATAGCACCATAATTGCATATCCAGACTTTTTCCCCCCCAGGAAAACTATTCTTGCCTAGAAGAGTGTTAGTTTCTTAGCTCTCGTTTAGGTGTCCTGTCTGGGGCATGCAAGTCTTACTGAACACTTGCCACATGTGCATAGCACAGGGTTAGGGGTTACGGGGTTTGTGTGGGAGAGAGAACATTTGCTACTTTAAGGAAGGAGCAGTCTCTCTAGTGGAGGAGACAAAATGCATTTACATAGAATAGTCCAGGGAACATGTAAGGCAGTGGATCATTAAATGTCCCAAGTGAGGTATGAGTTGTAGGTATTCAGTGAGGAGGAAAGTCAGCTGAGGACCTCAAATTTTAACTTTGAGGATAGGGAACTGGTAGGTTCTGATAGGTGGGGGAATGGCACCCACATCTCTCAGGGGTCATGAACAGGCATGTTTTGGCGGCCAGGGATCTGATTGGATTGGAGGAGTTTTGTTTAAAGGGAGGCGTAATTACAGCAACTGTCTATTAATTGCTTAATATGTGTTGGGCATCTTGCTAAGAGCTTTCCATACGTTATTTTTTAATGTTGGGTATTATTACCCTCATTTGACAGATGAGAAAATCAAGGCCCAGGGAAGTTAAAGAATTTGCCAAGGTAACACAACATTGAGTGTCAGACCTGGAATTTGAACTGAGGATCACCTAATGTATGGTGACCATATATCTGTCATCTAAACCAGGACATTTTAAGAGTAAAAGAGCACTGGTAATGATTATGCCGAGGCAACAGGTATAAACCAGGCCATCTGAGCAAACCAAGATGTATATTTGTTTACTGTGACTCCAAAGCCTGTACTTACTTTGCTTTGAACTGGAAGAGTAGGGTTACATTGTGGCTGGCTTTAGAGACGATTAGTGGAGGCCCTGCGAAAGGGATTATAGACTGATCAGCCTGACAGCACTGTATAGAACAGAATGAAGTAGAAGAGAGATGAGAGGCCAAAGGAATAAAGGCAACTTCATTAAAAGTAGGTTGGATGTGATGAAGATCTGAATTAGTGATGGAGTGCGAGGGAGGTAAGATATCCTATAAATTGTTTACAATGAAAAATTTCAAACCTACTCAAAACTAGAAAGAATACAATGAATCCCCATGTGCCAGTTACTCAAATGAAAAAATTACCTGATTTTGTCACATATGCTTTATCTATCTTCTTTTCTTTTTTCTTTGCATTTTTCTTTGCTGAAGTATTTAAAGCAAACCCAAACATGACATCATTTCCCCTTCCACCACAATGTGCATTCCTAAAGAATATAGACATTTCTTACTATACACAGTGTCATTACCAGCTTACCAAGATTAATACGTATTCTAATTTTTTACTATTAATTATCATCATTAAGTTTAATACCCACATTTTCTCAATTATTTTTTTACTGTTTCTTTCCTTCTCTTAAATCAGAATCACAACAGGGAAGAAAGAAGCCATAAAACATTGTTTCTCTCCAAAACTGAGTCAAAACATTTTAAGCTTGATAAACCAGGAAAATTGGTCAACTGGCTAACTGGGAAGTAGAGTTCGGAAAAGGGAAAGTGATTAAAGAGAAAGATGGAAAGAGGCCCAAGAACTTTTTTTATTCCAAATTTTTATTTTGAATAATTTCAAATCTTTAGAAATATTGCAAGAATAGTACAAATGAACACCTGTTTATCTTCTACCTAGATTCATTAATTGCTAATATTCTGCCACACCACTAAATACTTCGGCATGCATCTCATCAGTCATTCTCCTGCATAACCACATGCAGATATGACACTCAGGACATTTGACATTACTATAACACTTTTATCAACTATATAGTTCATATTTATCTCAACTTTTCCCATTAATGTTCTTTATAGTTTTTATTCAAATTAAATTTTTTTGTCAGGGATACTACATAAGTAATGTGTCATCTCAGTGTATCACAGCAGGAGGCTCACGATGTCAATTTGAGCCATTATTGGTGAAATTAGGTTTGATTATTTGGTGAAGACAGTGTCTTCCAAGGGTTTTTTTTTTTTTATGTACTACCCAGTTCCCTAGCAATCATTGGCCTAATGTTTTTAGCATTCATAGGTTATTCTTGCCTTGATAAAGCATCACTATCATAGTTGTTAAATGGTGATGTTCTATTTCTACCGTTTCTTTTCTGTTCGTTAGTGGGCTCTCTGCTGTATCAGAAGCATTCTGATACCGTGTCACAGGAATAGGAGAAACCTGCATATTTCAGTATTTTCCAAGGACTTGACGGTGATTTTGTTGAGTAGCCTGAACAGAGCTCAGAGCTTTGGAGTCTGTCAGAGTGCGGTGAATAAGGCTGGAGACTGGAGTTTTAGAGACAGCAGGGGAGGAGAGGCTGGGTGCTTCTGCTGTCATGAAGCATTCCTTTTCATCTCTGCACTGGCTGCAGGGTTTCCAATCCCACAGCTGATAAATAAGCATAGATATAGATCCAACAGAAGCTGGTTTGTTTTGTGTTTAAATTGAAAGAAGGTGGCCTTTGGGCATTTCACTCCCTTTTCATTTGGGGCTTTTTTTTTTTTCTGACATTAAGGAACTTTATATACAAGGGATTCAAAGCAAATAAGAAGATGTCATGTTTGTACTGGATTCTAGGAAGTTGTCTTGGGCAGGGGTACTAGGCTCTAACTAATCCCAGTCTCGTTTGGAGTTTCTAACTCTGCTCTCAGCCCTGCCACGAGGAATAATTGGAAGACTTTGTTAAAATGTGGGACTCACTGAGCCAAGGTCAGAAATCTGGTCCCAGCTTGCTTGGCTTGGAGAAAAATCATTTCGTGTCCAAAGAGAGCCCTGGATCTTGACTCCCTGACCAGTCAGCCACAGTAGCCCTACTATTGGTCACAAAGCAGGAGGGACCTTGTCTGGAGTCTGAACTGCCAAAGCATGCCTTGATGAGCCTCACATGTCCCACTTGGCCTGTGGCCGAAGCCCCACACTCAGCACCTTATGACATAAAACCAGCTCATTCTGTGCTCAACGAGGGCTCGGCCCACGGTGGGTGCCTTCTTTATTTCACACAATGTCGGATATTTAGAGCCGTTAGGGACCTCAGAGCTAATCAGTAGCTATTGGCCTCCAGTACTCAATGGGATGTTATTGATAATAATAGCTTAACATGTACAGACGAGGAAACCCAGGCACAGAGTGAGTGGTTAGGCCACGTGCCCATGTCCACACAGCCACTAAATGGCAGAGCTGAATTCTCTGCTCTTAAGCACTGTGCAATTGCCTGTCTTTCCTCATCTCCCACTTTGTACTTTTAATTTAAGCAGTGCCAATTATTTGTAATTCCTTAAACCTGTCATGTTATCTCATGCCTCTGTAACTTTGCACATGCTGTTTTCTCTCTCTGGAGTTCCTTCCCTTCACTTGATAGTTGGATATTTCTACTGCTTTTTAGAGACACAGCTAAACTATCATCTGCTCTAGTAAGTCTTTCTTTACTCCCCAGAACTCCTCAACTAGGCCTGTGACATTGGACCTGTATGCCTGCATCTCCCCGCACAGCACACCTTCTTCATTTTATTTACTCGTCTGTCTTCCCAGTAGACTGTGAGCCTATTAACGACATAGATTGCATCTTGTCATCTCTGTATCCTTAGCGCCCAGTACAGGGTCTTGGACATACTCGTGTGTATTCAACATTTTTGGGAATATAGTCTGACCATGTCATGTTATACATATGAGGAATCTTAGGCCCAAAGAGGGTAAGGGACTTGCCCAATATAATGGGGCCAGTTAATGGAGAACCGGAACAAAAACTAAAATTTCTCATCTCCGGGTCTTACCTTCTTACCTGCTACAAACAGACGTTTTGTCAGTATTTATCTTGGATTGAAAAGCCCAGAGAACTGTCTATTCATAACCTATTACTACAGCTGCTACAACCACCGCTACCACCTTTGGGGCATTTGTTTCTTTACGCCTGTTATTTACATTACTTAGAATAATCCTATAAGGCAGGTATTATTACCCCTTGTGTTAGTCTGTTTTGTGCTGTTATAACTAAATACCTGAGACTAGGTAATTTATAAAGAACAGAAATTCCTCATGGTGCTGGAGGCTGGGAGTCCAAGATCAAGGTGCTGGCAGGTTTGGGGTCTGATGAGGGATGAGTCCTCGCAGGGCGAAGGCGGAAGAGCAAACCAGCCAAATGCTGCGAAGCCCCTTCCATGAGGGCCTTAAACCCATCCACGAGGGAGGAGCCCTCTTGACCAATCACCTCGTAAGGGCCCAGCTCTTAATAACATCGCATGGGCCAGTAGGTTTTTCCAGCTGAAGTATGGAGGAGACACATTCAAACCATAGCCTCCCTTTTCATAGATGAAGAAACTGAAGCGCAGAGAATTTAATGACTGGCCTAAGTCACTCCTCATGCACAAATGTGGCAAGGATGGAACTGGAATCCAAATCCACACAGGGGAACGCAGCGGAAAAGAGTGATGGTGTCAACATTAAAGGGACCCTCAGTGGAATTCCCGCCCCACCGTCTGTTAGCTGAGTGAGCTCCTGCTACATCCACCTTCCTGCGCCTCACCTGCCTCATTTGGGAATGGGAACAGCAGCGTCTCCTTTCCAGGATTTCGGGAAGGATTCTGGCAGGTAGCCGCTGTGTGTCATTCATCGTAATTTTGGTAAGCTTGCAAGGTAGTGATTACTCTCTCTTCATTGTAGAGATGAAGACATTGAGGCCCAGAGAGTTTCTGAAATTTGACTCGTGTTCAAACCAGTTAGTGCTGGAGCCAGAACTTGAAGCCAGTCCTGACCGATTCCAATTTTCCTGCGGTCCCTGTGCTGCCACCTGCTGAAGCCCTTAGCTGGGTGGGTGATTCATGGTGCACGGGAAGTACTCACTTCTCTCTTGCCTTCCTTTCCTCTAAAGCACTATTGGAAAGCTAGAATGGAAGGGGAGAATTCTCAGACAATTGTGACTGGACTGATGTATGGTAAAGGTAATAATAATAATAAATAATATATGTTACAGTCCTGTCCATGGCTGGACTTTGAAGTGTTTCCCCAGTTCTTGGGCTGCTGGCTTGGAGGAATCACAAGCCTTGGCCCATGTGATGGAGAGAGATGACACTCAGCAAGTATGCGTGAAGAATCTGTTGTAAGGAAAGTGTAAGTGTGCAAAGTGAAAATACATTTCCTATAGGGAAATGGGTCCATCTTCGTGAGTGGAGAAGACACTGTCTTCTATGTTTTTCTTTTTATATGCTAGTAGTATATGTTGATGTAAAGGTCAGTTATAATTACTTATGACTATATGTCACGGGTTTTGGGATCTGGATTTTTCTAGGTATGGACATAAAATAAAGGTTAGAGTCCAGACATTGCTTTCTCCTATACGTGTGATGGGGAAAGTCACCGTTTATGGTGTTTTTCCATTTTCTGATTGGTGATCACTGTTCCATGGTCTAAATGCCCCATTCTTTAAGACTGAAATAACCATTTTCCATGGTTATTTTTCTGTAATTATTTCCTTCTTATTGTTTTTCTTTAACCGTTTCCTCCTTCTTGTTTGTCTACTTCTCTCATTCTATTATCTCTTGTTTTTCTGTCCCTAACAATATATATATCAAAATTCAAGGAGACCAGATCCCTCTTACTTAACATGATTAGGACTGGAAGTTGGTACGTTTTTTATTACGAATACTGTGCGCTGAAATACTGTAAAAGTGGCTCTAGGACACATAACCTACATAAGTAAGATACGATAATATCTGATTTATATTTATAGGAACCAGAATTTTTATTTTGATTGTATTAAGAACTAACAATGTCTTTTTTATTTTGGGGGGGAGTAGATAGAAGGATATGTCAATAAAATTATTTATTTAAAAAATTTTCAATATTTTCGAATATTCAAGCTAGCTCAAAGTATATACAAGGGAACAAAAGGCCCCCTTCAAACTGCCCTAATCTTATCTTCGACCCGGGAAGCCATTGTCAACAGCTGAGCCTTTTGTCACATACAAGAACACAATGGGGTTAAGTTGATTCACATTCTCACAGCAGTGTCTGTGAGAGCATGCGGACCTGGTAAGGACCCAGAAATGTGATTCAAACCACATTCCTTTCAAACATCCTCTAGACCAACTTTTTCTGATGAACAGTAGAGACAAAGGCTGGAAATAGAATTATGCTTTCCAGGAATGTCTCAGGGGAGGAAATGCCACAGGATTCCACAAATACTTTGGCTACTTTGGCGATGGTCCTTGCCCCCTCTCCCTGCATTCGCCAGGGGCGGCAACACAGGGCAGCCAGCCCAGCGCGCTGTGGGGCTTCCCAGACCTTGTCTGCAAGGCAGATTTGTCAAGGATGCTGAGCTCCAAGAGACCTGGAAGCCTCCCTTAGGCTTGTGCAACCCGAGTGCCCGCTTCCTCTAAAGGAATTGGAAACGGCTGAAGGGCATTAACTCCCCAGTGACAGGTCCAAATGCTACATCCTAAAATAAAATCATAAGCCACCAATGGTATGAGCACATGGCTGGCAGAAAGCTGAAGGGCCAGTCTGGTCCCAGGTGTTTTCACAAGAATAGCTCCCTGCACAGCATTTTTTCCAAGCTCTTTACTCAGAGCGAGTGTGTGCCATTGCTAATTCTAGCAAAAGCCAATGTGTGTCAGTCCTGCAGGGGGAAGGCATGCCAGTAGGTTAAAGGAGAGGGACTGCACAGAGTCATGTGCTGACAGCTGTCATGTAGGAAAAAAGTACCCAAGGGTGTTTGAATTGTATTTAAATAAAGGCCAGGGGCTCTCCCTCCCCAGAGCACTTGCTTGTGTACTTGGAGGCGGGGAATATGTTTGATAAGTCTAATAAACGGACTTGGCTTCTAAAGGTCTGAAGCCTCAATTAAAAGCCAAATCCAAGAGTTTAGTAATGTTGACATGAGGATTTCAAGGGTTAAATGAAAGTGCTCCAAGAAACTGAAAATTGCAGCCTGGTTACAGTAGGAGATGGTCCTTAAATGTCTGTCACCGAGGTATTAAATTCAGACAGACTCAGCTCAGCAGAAGGAAATCCGCTTAGTCAGGAAATCAGGTGAACTCTAGGACATGAGGAAGTGGCTTTGTTCGGGTCCCCCCCAAATCACTTCTTTGGTCCCAGTCTCACCCTTGCCACCCATGGGAAAATGTGAGCCCAGGAGTGGGCAGACTGTGTTCGCTGTGTTGTGGTGACCGTGAACACATTTAACCAAACAGGGCTGCTGGAAGACGGGGCTGATAAGTGCATTTTTTGGAGAAGCTACATTTCATCTTTCAAGTGGCAAACTTCTTTAGTTCTGGCACTTTCAGTGGAAATCTTTTCGAAACACATTTATTTGCCGGCTTTTTAATTCAGTGCACACTCAACAGAAGCTAACTTTTTTTGGGTGGTTCAGGGTTATCATCCAAGATCAGTTGTCCTCTGAGACTAGGCATGCTCTCCTGCCCTCATGCTAAATGGGCCCCAATCGCTGCCTTTTTCTTGGCAGGGGGAGCTCAGGTTGTCTGGAATGGTCCCTGCTCTGAGACAGGGCTGCTCAGAGATGTTCTGCTCCAACACACCTACTGGGCAAAACCGTTCCAGCAGGAACAATGGCTGGCTTAGGTAGAGTTAGTTTTCTGTGCCAGCTTGGCCATGCTTTCGTAACCAGTGACTTAATCAAACAGTAATCTGGGCGTTGCTGTTGAAGTATTTTATAGATGTGATTAGCATCTACAATTGTTAATAGTTGATGAAATGAAAGATATTACCCTTGGTTATGTGTGTGGGCCTCATCCAATCAGTTGAAAGGCCTTAAGAGCAAAAACTGAGGTTTTCTGAGAAAGAAGTAATCCTGCCCCCAGACTGTGGCATACTCCTGCCTGAGTTTCCAGCCTGAGCTATAGATTGCAGACTTGCCAGCCCCCACGATTCCTTAGACTAAATCTCTATATCTATATCTATATATCCAGATCCCTGTTTCCTGTTGGTTCTGTCTTTCTGGAGAACCCTGACAGGCACAGGCAGTTAGTTATTCCCGATGTCTGGGAAGGAGTATGTAGATAAAAGCCGAGCCCTCTCCAATCCCAGTCACTGAAGAACCCAATGAGCCAGGTCCCTTGTATCTTGAGGCAGAGTCTGTGATCACGCCTGCCTTCTCAGAACTGCTCACTCTAGGTGTAGACATTGTGACTTTGGTAGCCCACGAGGCCATTCTCATCTACCTTGAGCTTGGGGTTTAGAGATGAGGTAACAGGCTTTGCATCAAATGATGGGCAAGTGAATGTGTATTTGTATGCCTGAAGTTAAAATAAAATGACTAAGACATGATTCTCTTCTTTTTCTTTTTTAATTAACCTATCAGCTTTCAGAACTGAGCACATCTACTGTGCTGATTCAATGCAGATTTAAACAATTTCATCCAAAAAATTGATTCCTTAAACATTTTTTCCTTGATAAAAGGTAACCAGAGATTTCTGAGTTTGTTTAAAGTCATGAGGTATCTTCCTGTTGTGAGAAGACAAATTTTCCTTTTAGAAGTCTGAATCAGGAGGTTCTAAAGCATAAAAACAAAACCCAGCAAGCCTAGGCCAGTGAAGGAAGACAACTCAACTGTAGTGAATTACCTCTCTTTGTGGTCGAAGATCCCTTCCATAGGGGAGCTCTGGAGAAAGTGCTGGTGACCACACATAAATGACATATGTGTTTATATTTTCACCAACTGGCTCTGCATCTTGAGTTAAATCTGCATTCTCCTCTAGAAAGAGTGGCCTGGACAGGGAAGCTAGCGCCCGGCACCCATCTGACTGCCATTTGTGCACGTAACTCTTGGAGATGGTACCAAGATCTTAAGCCAATTTAGCCTTAACTCCTATCTGATACACCTTTCCCAGGATAACACTGTTTACCTGGGAACTTTTTCCTTAAATATTTTGGCAGTATAGACTTGCTTGAGTCAGTGGTTTAAGCTGGTTATGAACATGTGTTTTGTAGGTTAGGGCAATTCGGCTGGTAGAGAAGCATTTGCAAGGTGCATGGACATATGTCAGGCCTGTGGATGATTATCCAAGCTTTGTAGGCAATGGATGAGAAGCAGGCAGGACGAGCGTTTCATGGGAGCTATACTGCACGGTATTTTGTAGTGATTTTTATGGGTTCAAATACCTTTTCGTGCATTCTCTTTTATGAATACAGGAATCCAGATCTTTGAATGAAGATGTCTTTTAAAATCTTAGTGTACATTAGTGTTGATCTGTAGGCTTCACCTGCATGTGTCATGTGTGTGTATACCCTCTTCTGAGAAAAATGAGATTTTTTTCTCATTCTTTGTTTGATCAAACCTGGCAGGATAGGCTACAGACAGAGGAGGCATGCAGCAAGATGTCAGGGGTCTTAATTAGGTAAGGTGTATTTTAGTTAGGGTAGGTAACACCATTTGCTGTAACAAACAAGCCCAATACAAACATTTTGTACAAAATGTTTATTGCTCACTGCTCAGTCCAATGTAGAGGTTGCAGTGAGTTGGGTGGGGCGGTCTGGGGACTCTGGCTTGTTCTACCTAATGTTTCTGCCATCCCCTTGGACTTCAGAATTCTCCACTGGACCCTCCATATTTGGCTGGGAGTTAGATAAACAGGGCAAATGGGAAGGGTCTTTTGGGAGGGTTCAGAAGCCAAGCCTGGAAGTGATGTGTGTGCATGTCTGTCCACATTCCGCTGGCCAGAACTCAAGTCCCATGGTCTCTCCTTACCACAGGGGGTCTGGGGAATAGTCAAGCAGTGGCCAAGGAAGAAGAAACAACACATAGATACGGCTGAGAACTTGAATTCTGCACTACTAGCTGAGAGCCTCAGGGGGAAGAGTAGAGTGCTGGAGGCTGTGTGGTCCCAGGGCGGAGGTGAAAGATGCTAACACGTCTGTGTTGGTGTCTTATATACCAGACATTGGGCTGAACACTGCTTTGCTTAGGGCAAAATGCCTCTTGATCTTCCACTCCTGTGTGATGCCATCACATCCAGGGAGTTAACTCTGTTTGAACTGTCTAGATGTGTGTTTTATCCAGACGCATCAGGAGTTCCGCTTGGTTTACCTACTGCCCCTTATCCCCTCAGGGATTTGGTCTAGACAAGGGCAAGTTGTTAAATTTATCTGTAAGTGCCTGCAGAGAAAGTCTTGTGTGCCTGGAAAGAAAAAATTATGGTTGCGTTTTAGTTAGTATTTAATTTGCTAAAATGATACGTGTACAGACCAAGTTTTTGTGCATCTCTGAATTGAACTTGAATATCATTTTATTCTCTATATAAAGCTAGTAAACTAATACTTGTAGGAAAATATAAATAATATCTTGGCTGGGCACAGTGGCTCATGCCTGTAATCCTAGCACTCTGGGAGGCTGAGGCAGGAGGATCGCTTGAGCTCAGGAGTCTGAGGCTGCTGTGAGCTAGGTTGATGCCATGGCACTCTAGCCTGGGAGACAGAGTGACACTCTGTCTCAAAAGCAAAACAAAACAAAACTCTTTTGCTTTGATCAGTGTTCATTCAATGCATGAGTTAACAGATTAAATCCTTCTCAGCGCGGGGCCATGTGCAAGACCCCAAGCCGTGTGTGTTTAAGACAGTGCTCTAAAAGCAAAAGAGGGCCTCTGTGGTCTCTTCACAGGCATTTAACACTGCTTATGCTCCTAATTAATCACATTTCCAAGTAAACACAAATGCCCAACAGGGCTGGCTTACAGATATTATCAGCGAAATCTTTCCAAGAGCACTTAATCTTGGCACAAGTCTCATAAATCAACTGCAAACAAAAGGAATTTTTATGTTCTCTATCCACTTTACAAGAGAACATTACAAGGGTGGAATTTCATTAGGCCCAGCTTGGGCCAGAACCTACATATGTATTAAAAGAAGAGATTTAGGGAACAGAAATATCTTAGTCAAGATGAGTTTTGACTAAGATAAAACAAAACCAAAGTACATTTTAATTTGATGGTCTCACTAACACAAGGTGGTGGAATTAGCCCCTTGCTGCTTGCTATGTTTCTTGATTTACATCATCACATGAAATATAAAGCAACTCCCAGGCCAGAAGACACTGAAAGATCTATCTAGGAGGTGAATGGAGAGATGTTGACAGTCACCATTATTCTGAAGAGGTCCACAGAGTCCCTTTTTTGGGGGTCTGGTACATGACTCCATAAGACCAGATACAGAGAAACAGTCTTTTACCATGAAAATAACTTCCTCTTCCACTAGCTTTTTTTGTTTGTTTGTTTATTTTTTAGATCGGCTCTTACTCTGTCACTCAGGCTGGAGTTCAGTGTTGCGATCATAGCTCACTGCAGCCCTCGAGTAGCCTGTGCTCTAGTGATCCTCCTTCCTCAGCCTCCCAGGGAGCTGGGACTACAGGTGCACGCCACTGTGCTTGGCTAATATATTTTTTATGTTTTGTAGAGACAAAAATCTCGCTATGTTGCCCAGGCTGGTCTCGAACTCCTGGCCTCAAGTGATCCTCCCCACCTTGGCCTCCCAAAGTGCTGGGATTACAGGTGTGAGCCACCGCACCCAGCTCCCATCAACTAGCTTAAGTCGTTCCCTCCCACTGTTATATCTCAAGAGGCAAAGATTATGTTGCAGAAAAGAGCATGATGTTAATATAGTAGAAAATGAATCGCCGTGTGACAAAGGTGCCCTGAGTTTAGGGCAGGAAGAACTCACTGGCTTCTCTTCAAGGTGCCTGGTACAGTGCTAAGTGGCTCATGGGCTCTGTCTCCATGGTTTCCCCCAGCGGCTCAGGACCCATCAGGCGGTCACTGTTATCTCCATATACCTGAAGGGCAGGATAAGGCCAGTTCCTCAAAGATGGGGTCTAGAGCTTATCCCCTCCTGTCATGTATCACATTGCCTGGCACACCACGGCACTTGATAAGATGGTTGCCTATCATTCATTAAATGACCCAGAAGACTGGGTCAGGCTTAAGTAAACAGCACACTATAACAAACACAGGCTGCTGCTATCTTGGCTTACCTGATTTTATAACCCACACAGGGCTATGCACTCCTTATCAGGGCTGAAAAGAAAGAGGTAAACAGGATGAGAAATGTTAGGGTAAAATCTGTTCATTTGGAAACCATCAGATCTGGTATTAGTCATGACGTGGTCATCTCTGGCAAGCATCTGGGTAAACTGAGGTTTTCTAGCTTCCATAGTTGCTGGTTGGTGCTATGTATCACCCGCATTCTGATGGGTACTTTGCTCCCCAGGCAATATAAGGAACTAGTCGCAGAATTCAGGGTGCCCATCTGATCTCCGGAGTAGAAGCCAGGCCCTTTTGGTAGAGTGATGTTGTGTTTAGACAACCTCAATACCACACACCGTTATGGAGTCCTAGCCCTGCTGTGGGTGCCGGAGACATGAGGTTGGGGTGGTTTTCACCTGAAGTCTTTTATAAGCTTGCACACTTAGGCAAAGGATTGTAGTGCAGCACAACGCATGCGACAGTTGTAAACCACCGAGCCAGGGAGCCCAGGGATGGGACCCTGGTTCTTCTGCATGATTTCTGAGATGGACCACAATCAGTTCAACATTCTCACCAGCAGTGGATGTATTAGAACTGAGATAGAATTTCCTAGTGTGAGTTTCCAGGAGTTCCCAAATGAGGTGTGAGCCGCAGAATGGTAAGGCCAGGGCTTTACAAATAGAGATGCTTGGACGTGCGCTACAGGCATGCCTCGGATACTGTGGTTCTGGGCATAAAGGATGTTCATCTTGTGTTTCTCTTGTGACAACGTATGCAAGGAGCGGGGAGAATAAAGGAATGGACAGAGTCTTTGCCACGTTGGGTGAAGTGGAATCGCTCCAGGATGGGCGTGGGCCAGGGGAGCCGCAACCTCCAAACCTGTGCTGTCTCGCACAGAGGCCACCAGCACGCTGTGGCCACCGAACACTTGGATTGTAGCTGATCCAGACTGAGATGCACTGAAGTGAAGCGTAAGATACACACGAGATTTTGAACACTTAGTAAGAACATGGGACTATAAAATACCCCACCAATTGTACATTAACTACATGTTAAACTGATAATATTTTGGATACAGCAGCATAAGTAAAACATATTACTAAAATTAATTTAAAATAAATTAATTGATCACTTTTTAGAATGTGGCTACTAGAAAAGTTAATATTGCCGAAGTGGCTCGCATTATCTTTCTATCACACAGCCCTGTTCCTGCAGCAGAGTCTTTAAACAGTTCATGTCTCCCTGCGCTGTAGAGGAGGGAAGTCGTTTTGCAGAAAGCTCTGTGGGGAAGTGGCTTGCTTTGTTTTCCTGCGTGTAAATCTGAATTTCTTTGCTTTGAAAAAGGCTTCACCGTGGGGTTTCTTTTGCCCACTAGTAGTACACTTCGGGTGTGATGGATGCAGTCATAGCATTGCGCCTGTGATCCCAGCTACTCAGGAGGCTGAGGCAGGAGGATCACTTGAGCCCAGGAGTTTGAGGTTGCCGTGAGCTAGGCAGATGCCCTGACACTCTAGCTCGGGCAACAGAGCGAGACTCTGTCTTAAAAAAAAAATTGTCATCTATTCTTTCTGGCTAGAGGCTCATTAATTCAATTATTTACCTACATTAAGAAATAGGAACAAAAGCATAAGAATAATATTAAACATATAGGTATAATAATTTGTAAGCACATAGACCTTTTTTAAAATAAATATACATTTTATATGTTTACTGGAAAAATAATTTTGCTATATTTTGGCTTTTTTTTCTTCCAGAGATTGTCAGAAAAGTCATACAGAAGATGTCTGAGACCTCGATTAATTTTGACAAGGTAATTTTTTTTACTGATGTATATTTGTTGTTAAAAACACAAAGTATGAGAAAAATTTTTGATGGCTCAAAAGTAAATCTTTAAACAACTGGTTATTTAATCTGTAATTTTAGTAACCTTTTTTGACAAGAGCTTTTATGGAATATTGAACCACCTTATGGATCCCTTTCGAAATACAGTAGAAACTTCAAAAGTAGCATTTGAAGAAAACCTTTCAAGCTGTATGTTATTGAAAAACTGAAGTTCCTTAAAAAGGAAATGTTATGCTCTCTTTTTTAGCTGATGGGAGAGAACCCCCTAACTCAGTAGAATTATTTGCAATTCCCTAGAAACAGTGACTGTGTACTCTGTCTTAATAGACAGCCTGTTAGCAAGTAGCTTCCCATTTGAACAAGGCTTGTCCAGCACCTGCTCCGTGTGCGTCGTTGGCTAGAACCGGCAGGGAGGCGAGGATGAGGGAGATAGCCCTGGGTCTCCAGGGCTAGGAACCAGATGGCAGGGACAGTACCTAACGATTCAAAGAAGGAGAAGAAGGAAATAAGTAGATCTGTAAGTAGCATGCAGAGAAATGTAAATAAAAATAGTGAATTCTGACCAGAAGCTCTCCCGAGAGGAGGCAACTCTGGGGCGCACGGTGACAAGGATGCTAGGAGGGCTGGAGCGGATGGGGAAGTTCTGTGCTCGTCTTCCAGGCTGCAGAAACCATCAAGCCCCTGCTTGGAGGGAAAGGAAGGAAGGTGAGTTGAGGCCCGATCATGACAGGGCCTTGAATGCCTTGCTAAGGTGAGTGGACAGTATTTTCATAAAGTATCAAGGCACCTTGCATTTCTCTGCTAAAAACCCAAGGTGCTGCCACTTCACTCACCCATTTGCTTCTGTGACTGACTACCTGAACAGAAGAAGGTTCTTTTAATTTTGGTTTGTTATGAGTGTAGGTTGCCCATGAAACAAACAGACAAAAGTTTATTGCACTGAATGTCAGATAATAAACATGGTTTAAATCTGCCAGGTTCTCAGTCCTGCAGGGTAAGGCACTATGCTCTTTCCTTCCCTGGTGTGAAGGTGGTTCCCAGGGTAACCATAAGAAGATGTCCAGCTGGGCATTTTTACTGACCAGCGCAACAAATCCGAATGCTCGTGCTCCCAGTGGAGGGGAGGGCAGTTAACTCTGGCCCAGTGAGCGGTTCCCTAAGAGACTGTAGTTATAAATGGCCATCAAATTCTTCATTTGCAATGAAATGATACTCAAGAGGAAAGGATTAGCTAACGGCCGTTTACATCCAGCAACAGGGAAGACTACATGGAAGATGATGAACGAGCTGTTCCCTGGTGCTCACAGCTGTTCCTAGGACTGTGGACAGTATTTTCATTCTTCAGTGCCACTGGTTGCATTTATATCTCCCAAACGTGACTACCTGTCGGGCCTGCATCCCTGGCAGAATAAAATGACAGTTGCTCTTATACTTATTAATATATTCAAACTTAGCATGCCTTTAGCAGCCAGGCCTGAATGCCAACAAGTTCTGCCAAGAAACAGATGGAGCAGGGGCCAGTGCTTCAGTCAAATCAAGCCCTGGGAGGACGAGGTCCTGAGACCCCCAGGTGACGCTGAGCTGGAGCTGTCCCTGGCAGGGTCTTAGTTGGACAACTCCTTTGTGCTTGGCTTAGGAACTCCTAAAACCTTAGTTTATAAACCTGGCTCCTGATTTCCTCTCCTTGCTTTTGCAAATGGGTAAAAAACACTGGGGTGAGGGTGACGTGGAAAGAGGATGCAAAACAGAGCCCACGTGAGTGAACTGAATGAATCCTGCCTTAGACGTGCCATCGGACCACGCTCTCTACAGTTATCCAAGGAAGAGGGATTTAGTTAAACAAAGACACCAAGTAAGTCAGAGCACCTTTGCAGGGGAGGTTTCGGACTGGATTTAGTCTGGTAAATGCTGGTGTGATTGGTCCAATTCTCCCTGAAGCAGACCTTGAGCCAAGGACTCCAGGGGCAGTCATTTATTTGGGAGGTGCAGGAAACGTTGGCTGGGAAGTGGGGAAGGCAGCCTGTTATTATAAAGGGGGTGCCATTATGCCACCTGCCCAGGGGGCAACAGAGCTTCCTGCTGTAGAGGAGCTGCAGGAACCAGGCAAAGCACCAGCATCTCCTGGGAAGGGTGAAAGCGCAGAGAGGTCTATACAGCAAGACCGCAGAGGCCCTGGCAGAGGGCTGCTTGGGGTGCGGGGATGGTGCAAAGTCCCCAGTACTTCCGACCTTCCATGGATCTGGAATAACCCTCCAAGCATAGAGCTGAAGATGCCAGTAGTTAGAAGTACGAGGATCACACTGAGATGGCTGAGGCCCTGGGGACACGGGCAGGCACCAACAACATCTTCATACTGGCCAGCGCCCCCTGCCTGCAGTCCCACGGGGACGGTCCAGCTCCCATTGCACAAGCTCTGGGTTCCATCTTCTGGTGAGCCCTCTCATGGCCAGGGAGCCGGGGCAGCTGAGCCCGTGCCCTTATCACTGGGGCCCCTTGCAGTGAACTGCTTCCCGAGGGGGTGCAGAAGCATCCAGGAGTGCAGACCCTTTGTTCCTTTTCCTTTCTTTTATTTATTTATTAAAAATATGGAACGCTGCGTGTCATCTTTGCTCAGGGGCCACGCTGATCTTGTCTCTGTTCCAGTTTTAGTATATGTGCTGCCGAAGTGAGTACCACCTTTTTGTTCCTGAGGGTGGCGCTGACTCTGGGAGGGAGAGAAGACTTTTTCACGGAACTGCCTCCTTTCTGCACTTTAGCTGCAAATTAAAAGCAGTGCTTTAAGGTCTTTGGACCCCTTCTTCTCCCTGACGTTGTTTTGACACTTTCTCTTTTGCATAATATGTTCATTTAAACCGGAATTTGTGGAGCACCTATTAGAAGCAATGCAACACAGGGGTACAAAGATGCGAAGCACGGCCTTTCCTCCAAGAACTCGGTGAAAGAGAGGCCAAGTGATAAGACGTGCGCATGGATGTTACGGGATGTCCACAATTTATATGCTGAGGTCCTAGCCCCAGTACCTCTGAATGTCACTGTGTTTGGACATAGAATCTTTAAAGAGGCGATTTAAGTTAAAATGAGTTCATTAGCGTGGGCCCTAATCCAATATGACTGGTGTCCTTATAAGAAGGGGAAGTGAGGACACAGTCACCCAAGAAAGACCACGGGAAGACACAGCAAGAAGGTGGCCACCGACAAGCCACGGACAGAGGATGCACAAGCAACCCCTATGACACCTTGACCTGGGATTTTTCAGCTTCCAGAACTGTGAGAAAGTAAATGTCTGCTGAAGCCACCCAGTCTGTCGTACTTTGCTGTGGCAGCCTGAGCAGAGTAAGCGGTGACTGGAACGCAGGGTGGACACGGGCAGTTCTGACAAAGGGCTGTGGACATTAAGGAGGGGGAGAGTGTCCTTGCACTCAGGAAATCAGCAAAGACTCCACAGTGTAGCTGACACTTAAATGAGAAATAAAACCTTAGTCTTATCTGAAAACACTGAAAGCGCAAAGCTTCTCCGTTGCTTCCTAAAGCATGCTCTTAAACTGTGTCCGCTTGCTCCCTGTAGTAACAAGAGTCACCATTTCTTGTCCGCCATGTGCCAAACACTGGATTAAGAGCTTTGTATTGTTTCTAACCGTCACAACGAGGAAGTTTTGCTGCCATTGTAGATGCAAGGAAATCCTGCACTCAGAGAGGCTAAGGAGCTTGCCTGAGGTCACGTGGTGGCTAAATGGCAGAGCTGGGATTTGTACCCAGACCAGTTTAACTCTGAACTGATGAACACACCACTAACAAAAATGAGGCTCATTCTAGGCCACTGTGCTATAGTCCCAACATGACCAACTTGAAGAAACAGCTCTCATCCGAGTATGTCCAGCTGTGTGCAAAAGTGTAACAGCCTTAGAGCTGTGCATCTTACATATTAAGCCGCAAGCTATTATAGTGGGTAATTATACCTGTGCAGAAATGGTCCCATCCCAAGTTACCTCTAGTCCAATGTGACTGAATCGCCACTTTGCTATAAAAAGAGTACTGGGACTGAATGCAGATTGGGCCATTCGAGCATGTCTATCCCAAGCCTTTGACGTCAGAGAACCTGTGATAGATTCCACAGTCAGGATGTGGAGTACTGGGTGAGGACAAATCCAAGGGAATAAGACTTGGAATTAGGGACCCATGAAGAAAATGAGGACCAGAAGATGAAGCTATAGATTCTGAGAATCAACTCTAACCCAGGTTTCCTAAAACAGGAATGATAGCTGTAGCATGTGTATAGCACATGCTGGGTTCCAGGCATCCTTCCACGTGATTTACAAGTGTTAACTCATTTGGTCTTCACAGGAATACTCTGTCTTCACCAGAAGTGTTAAGGTGGGGGTGCCATTGGCCACTCTTTTATCCATCTAGTTTACTGCGTGCCCACCGCGTGCCGAGATATAAAAACAAGCCATGCCATGCACAGCCTGTATTGCAAAGTGCCTGCCTACATTCTCTTGGGGACCATAGCATGTGGGTGAGCCACTTCCTAGATTCCCCACGTCCTGGCTGACTGTACATGAGGGGAAACAACACAGCGTCACCTCCCTCACATGCTCACCTGGGGATTCTGCAGAGAAAGCCTTGCAGCCTGGCCCTGGTGCAGTGGTGGCTGCCCAATTAAATAAAAGACACAATTCCTACTGTCACAGAATGCCTGGTTTGGGGCAATTTGGGTACACAACTTATAATCCCTTCCCACCCATCTCCCATAAGTGCCACCCACACCTGTAGACACCTTTTCAAGAAGGCAGTTCTCCCAGCAGCCCCCATGGCCTGCGTCTTTGTCATTTCTGCACATCACTGTCAGTAGGAACCTCAGTTTCCTTGTCACAGTTTCCTGGATTAGTCTCCACTTGACTCTCATCTAGATTTAGCTGATTTGTCTCTTCCCGATTCATTTCATTCCTCAGTTACATCCTTTCCCTTATCTAACACTTCCTCTGGGGGGGCAGGTGCAGGGTGTGGGACTCATCCTGCTGCTGTTAATGACCTCACTAGCACTGACAGTCATTGGACATCGATTTGGCACGTAGTAAATATCAGGTCCTCATACTAGGGGGTTTGTGATGTATGGATTCCCACCTGCATGTCTGCGAGAGATGAGTAAGTGACTTAGCTACTTGTTTCCTGCCAGGTGACACACTGCCAGTAAGAACACACACTCTCTTTTGTGCATGAGGAAAGTACATCTAGGGATCTCAGCATTTAGATCGAGTGCAGTGCAAGGCAGCACGTGACCAGGAATCACTGCCTGAGGCTCACAGGAGTTCAGGGATGAGAATAATGCTACTCCGGCAGACACTGGTCTAAACACTTCATGTGTGTCAGCCCACTTAATGTACATTAAATAGTACATGGAAAGCACTTAGAACAGAATAGTGCACAAATCATGTTACTTACTGCTGTTTTCTCATGTAGTTCTCACAATAACCCCATAAGGTAGGGTCTGTGCTTGTTCTCATCCTGTACATAAGGTTATTGAAGCTCGGGGTAACGTTGCCAGCAACGCCTAGGCCCCTTCCCTGAAGATTCTCATGTAGCTGATCAGGGTTGGCTGCTTATTAGAATGTTTTAAAAGCTCCTCAGGTGATCATATGGGCAACTGGAGTAGAGAATCACAGATACTAAGAGGGAGAGCCAGAAATCAAACTCTGCATCACACAGATAATAACTCATACCTGTATGACTACCAGAATGGAAAAGGAAACAGTGAAAATGCACCCAGCTCCACGGAGGTGATTGTTTTTACCCTACTAAACAACACACATATCAGAGCAGGCTGACTCTTGGGGCGGGGAGGAATTAAACACAAAAGAATCAGCTGATTGTTATAGTTTATAGGTGGTTTTGCTCTGGCCACAGCCCAGAACAATCCATCTTTGTAGCCAAGTAAGGACAGGTTTCCCAAACTTGCCTCACTGTAACCATCACCCCAGACAGATTCCTGGCCTTCCCCAAATCTGACTGCTGCTCTAGGGGAGGAGCCCAGAAGTCAATGTTTTGAACACGCACTTGGAGGAGCTTATGATTGGCGAGTTTGGGCACCTATGCCCTGGCTGGTAACACACCCCTGGCCCCTCACCCAGGAAGGCAGGCTGGGATCGTTCCTGATGCCCGTGTGACCCCAGGGGCATGTATATCGGAACTGTCCCCCAAGCCCCAGCATTTTGGATGCCTCATTTAAAGGTGATCAGTATTGCAAACATTGTTCTTTCAGATCTGTGAAGAGCTGACAACTAAGGCAATAGTTTCCAAACTTTTGGATTTCCTGGACCAGAAAATTTCAAAAAAGTGATCTAGAGGCTGGGCACGGTGGCTCACGCCTGTAACCCTAGCACTCTGGAAGGCTGAGGTGGGAGGATCGCTCAAGGTCAGGAGGAGTTCAAGACCAGCCTCAGCAAGAGCAAAACCCTGTCTCCACTAAATATAGAAAGAAATTAGCTGGACAACTAAAAACATATAGAAAAACTTAGCCAGGCATGGTGGCGCATGCCTGTGTCCCAGCTACTTGAGAGGCTGAGGTAAAGGATTGCTTGAGCCCAGGAGTTTGAGGTTGCTGTGAGTGACGCTGACGCCATAGCACTCTAGCCCAGGCAACAGAGCGAGACTCTGTCTTAAAAAAAACCAAAAAAACAAAAAACAAAAAGTGATCTAGAGAATGCCATAAAGCCACCTAATTTTATTTTGCCACATAAGGACATTTAAAATCAACTGTGGCAATAACAACTTTGTCCCCCTTCATATACATATATCACCAAAAAAGGCCAGCCTTATAATTTGAGCAAATTTAGCTTAATGGAAAACTCACTGCACTTGCTTTATTTCTCTCGCTTCACTGTGGGTTGGTCTGTCCTCATCACTTACTGCCCAATCTCTGGACTGCTGTCTAGGAATCACTGGTCTAAGGTACCAGCCTGCATTCCCTCAGTTCCTCAACTGATCTGATTTTAATTGGGTGACTGTCACAGGCCAGGGCCCAGAGAGAATGGTGAGCAGGGCAGTCATGGTTCCTGCCTCCTGGATTATGGCATGGAGAAGGAGATGGGCACCAGGGAGCCAGTGACTTTAAGTGTGTGTCAACTGAAGAAATAACAAGAGTCATAATTTGGAAAGGAGATCTTTATTTCTCATAAAGGGTTGCAGCCTGTGGGTGGCCATCCTGGCAGGCTGGAAAGCCAAGCCCTTGGCCAGAAGCAAGCCAAGAACACGTGCTTCAGGGCAGAGACAATGGGAATAGGAATTTATACTAAGCAGGATGGCCAAATATACATATTTAACAAACTACAGGAGTCAAGAATATTTATGAAAGGAGAAATATGCACATGCACAATCGAGCTTTATGCCCCTCTGTGAGGTCTATGTTCAGAGCATGGCAGCCCTCTTATGTCAAAAGGTGAAGCAAGGACACAAAAACCCTCTCTGCTCATGCTCTATAGACTGGTAAAAACCACTCCCTGGTTGGTGGTCTCTTATCAGGAAAGAACTCTGGGTAATTGTAGTGCCGAAACCACGAATAGGGAGGATTAGATCGTGAGATTGGTTTCTGTTTAGCCCTCAGGAACAAAAGCCTGATAGCAAGGGAGAGGGTATAATGAGGTGTGTTCGACCTCCCATCCCACCATGGCTGGGAACTCAGTTTTAAGGTTCCTCCATGGTCCCCTTGGTCAAGAGGAAAGCTCCATTCAGTCAGTTGGGGGACTTAGGATTTTATTTTTGTTTGCATGGGTCAAAGGGTAAGTATAGAGCTCCCTGGCAGGAAATAGGGATGTACAGCAAACCAGACTTCCAGGAGGAGACAGCACTTATGCTTAGACTTGAGTTTCGTCAGGGCAAGGAGGCAGCATGGGAGAGCCAGAGTGAGGAAGGGGAGAGAGCACATGGTGCTTTCTGGGGCCTAGAATAGTCAAGTCAAGAGCAGTCAAGAAGCCTGGGGACCTGAAGCCAGGATTAGGTAACATAGGACCACACTGAGAAGTCTGGGTTAAAAATGGTGGGAATCCATTGAATGCTATTAAGCAAGGGAATGACACCATAAGATTTTCATTTTAGGAAGGACACTTTGGAAAAGATTCTCTTGGGCTCTGGGGTTCTTGGCTGGTTCTCTATTTTATGAAGATCACATGGTTAGTGTGTTAAGTAAGCATTTGTAACTTCCCTTCTAATTCTCCTCTCCATAACTGATTAGCATACTGATTAAGAACCTTTCATGGCTGGGCTCGGTGGTGGCTCATACCTGTGATCCTAGCACTCTGGGAGGCTGAGGGTGGAGGATTGCTTAAGCTCAAGAGCTTGAGGTTGCAGTGAGCTTCGATGACACCACTGCACTCTATCCCTGGAAACAGAGCAATACTCCGTCTCCAAAAACCAAAACAAAAAGAACCTTTCATGAAATACAAATAGAATGTAAATGTAAATGTAAATTCTAGAACTTGACTGTACTCAAACCAGTTTCTCTAAAGCACGCTCAAGTTTTATATTCCTTTCTTGTGTCTATCCTTCTAGCTCTTGATTTTCTCTGCATAGGATATTAATGTTCTGGGTTGTGTTTGATCACTCATGTGCCTTTTTCTGTCTGTTTTCTTAATGCATGCTGCCTCTGCCAAACTCAAACTCCTCACCTGCATTGACCTCTACAGCCAGAAAATTTAATCTTGGCTCTAAAGGTAAAGTCCTTGTCTGTTGTTTCAAGTTACTTTTTGTCTAAAGCCAGCAAGCAGCCTTTCTGTTCTTCACTGTTGTCTTCACTGTGATGGTTTTTAAATTATTCGTTTCATCTTAGTTTTTGCCATAATCTTTAATCTTTTAAGCGACACAGCTCTGTACATTTAAATCTTGGTCTTCAATATAATCTATGAAGCACTCCAAGATCTTGGTGTATCAGAAAACAATTTCAGTACTGCCGGACCCTTGGCTAGATTTCAGCCTAGAAGTGAACTCTTGAAATGATGTATCTCGGTCCTGCATTTGGACATCTTACTGGGGGTTGAAAGGAAGATGGTAACCGCTTGGTCCCATGTTCTAATAACTAAATTTTCTGCTTCCTCTGTTTCAAGGAGCTTCAAAATGGGGGAGGGGGTATATATATATACACACACACACACACACACACATACACATTAAGATTCAACTCATGGTGGCAAGTAGGTTAAAAAATGAAGCATGTACACTGTGAAATGTTGTTCTTATTATTTTGTGTTACAGTATGTGCTATTTCTTGTGTTTGAATTGCAGATCCTCAGCTATGAGATCGGGGTTATTATATACACTCTCCTGGGACTGCTCTTTGTCATCCTGATGCCTCTGGTGGGGTGTTTCTTTTGTATGTGTCGTTGCTGTAACAAATGTGGTGGAAAAATGCATCAGCGACAGAAAGAAAATGGGCCTTTCCAGAGGAAATGCTTTGCAATCTTCCTCTTGGTGATTTGTATAATTATAAGGCAAGTAGAATCCTGGACAACAGCGAATTGTGTTTTAGGGTGATGGGGAATATCTCATGTTTTTAACTGTTAAACCTACGAGTTTAAAGCAAAGCAAAACAACAGCAACAAAAAAACACAAAACAGAAAAGGAAGAACAAAAATGCTTATCTAGGGTGACTCAAAAAGATGTCATTCTCACCAGACGTGAGCTTTGTAATGAAGCCACCCTAACGTAAGTGATGAACCAGCCGTTTGGTATTTTTTCCTCTTGATGGTATCCTGACATATCCTGGTCTACAGAAAGCATTCATCTCCTAGATAGCTGTTTGGAGACAAGGCAGCGTTGCCTGTATTTACTTAGTGATTTGCTAGTTGAGTCCAAAGGAATCTTGAGGGATGGATGCAGTCCCTGCATTTCAAAACTTGACAATATTGTAGAATGCAGTTAACTTTCTAATAATAAACCCCATTTTCTTGAATTTGCTGTTAATCCACTACTCTCTCTTGGTGTCTGAAACACACTTGATGATTTAGGATGTTTCTGCTGCAGCTTCTATTGCTGCCAAAAGCTTTCCAGTTGACTGACAAATCAGAAATACATTGCTTTTAAGATGATGGCATTTTGTTGAGTCAAAATCTCATTCCTCAGCTGAGGAATATGCATCACGATACCGGTCCCCTTGTTGTGATATTTGGTTATTATTCCTCATTCATTCAACCAGTGTTTCATACAGTGACAAAAATAAAGTTCCTTCTACATAAATAATGCTGGGCCTCATGGAGATACAGGGACAACAAATGTTGGCATGCTCTTTGTCCTTTCTCCAAATACCACATTTGCTCCATAGCCATAAGAGTTTTCAAGTTTTATCAAGTAAGTGATATTTGGGCATGTAAGCAGAAAACAGCAAGGCCTACGAGTAGAGGTTCTAGCTGCAAACCCAAGGAGAATAGACTAAGGGTGGCCAGCAGCAGGGGTCTGGTAAGGTACGTGATCTGGGGTGGCCATTCATTGGCATGTATCGAAAAGGACTGGGGAGCTTTAGGCGTGTTGATACAAAAACAGTTGCCAAGAAAGTTGAAGTGAAAAAAGCAGAAAAAAGTTGCACACCGTGTGCAGAACACAGCAACCATGATGAAAACAGAATGGGAGGGATGCACAAGCACTTGGTCATATTTGCATAGAGCGGATGTGAAAGAGTTGACAAGAAACCAGCAACAGCAGTTGCCTCTGGAAAGGAAATTGAGGGTCGGAGAGGGGAAGGGAGGGAACTCCCTTCTTGCTGTAGCTGGGCTTTTTGTCTCTTTCGAATTAGGTGCTAGGCTCGGGTATTATTTATTGAGTTAGTTAAACTAAAACTTAAACTTGAATAACAACAAAATCCCCACAACAGCAAAAGCCAGTGCATTGTCACTTCCTCTAGGGCAGTGATTATTTAAGCAAGGATATACTTTTACTGAAAATAGTGGGATAATAAACCTTAAATATACATGTGTACAAACAAGATCCAAGTGAATGTGTTAGCCTTCATGGGCTGTTGGTTGATGAGGGAGTGCCTTGTGTTTTCTCTGTGAGATTGGGGTGTAGGCATCTCTCTATCTCTTTTCTGTCTCTCTTTGTCTGCCTTTTTCTGTCTCTGTGTCTTTCTCTCTCTTTATGCCTCTAAAAATAATTTGAATCTGTTTCTTCACCTTAGATTATGACAGGCAGCTTAGGACCAGGTCAGTGGTGATTCCAGATGTTCCTGTCTCTCTGCTTTGTGTCTGATACACTCTCAGACGCGCACAGCCCCCTGCAGCTGTGGGGGTGGTTACCTTCTCCCCAGCTACCAGAAGAATGTTAGTTATAGCCCAAAGACCTGTCAGACCCAGCTGGGATCCTGGATCCCTGTGCATTTCCTGTAAGCCTGAGACTTTAATGTTTCATTCATCCAGAGACGTGGACAGCTGTGTGTCTCCCCTTCCATACACCCTGGACATTACAGACGAGGCTCTGATGGGAAAGTGCCACCTGCAAATATTGCCCTTAGGGCTTCTTGTTAGAGTGATTACTTACCTAACAAGTTAGTAGCTTCCACTTTGATGTAAATATATACATATTGTAATTTCAGGAAAATCCTTCATTACCTAAGTAAATGTTTACATATGTAATAACAGATTTTCATTTTTTTAATGAAGCATATATTCTGTATTGGATTTCTATTTTTAAAATTGAATTTTTATTTGCATCACATATAATTATGTGTTATGTATGTTATAGTTCACTGTGAACTGAATCATTTACATTATGAGGGTTTTGTTTGTTTGTTTGTTTGTTTTTGAGACAATTTTGCTCTGTCACCTGGGCTAGAGTACAGTGGCATCATCATAGCTCACTGCAACCTCAAACACCTGGGCTCAAGCAATCCTGCTGCCTCAGTAGCTGGGACTACCAGTGTGTACTACCACGCGTGGCTAATTTTTCTATTCTTTTTTTTGTAGAGACAGGGTTTTGTTCTTGCCTAGGCTGGTCTCGAACTCCTGAGCTCAAGTGATCCTCCTGCCTTGGCCTCCCAGAGTGCTGGGATTGCAGGCATGAGCCACCATGCCCAGCCTACATTATGTTTAAAATCCCCAAATATATAAACAATAAACTTACAAAGTTAAAAATAAACTTGGCTTCCATTTACATATAAAATGAATGCTTTTTTATTGTTGAGAGTTTAGACCCACTAAACCAATTTGGTTAAATTTTTTCTTCTAAGTATATTTTAGTTTAGAAAAATCTTTTCTAAAAATACATGCCGTGATTCTATAGCCTCCTACACATTTACTTAAAAGTTTTCTCCTACCCAAGTAAAACATTAATTCGAAAATCATCATTTTAGATTTCAATATAATTAAGCCAAAGTTGATCAACTGAGGTTAAGTGACAAATTTAAAACTAGTTTGATTTCACACAGTACATTGAAGTTATATATCAATTATAAATAGGTCTAAATGAGAATAGTATGAGTTTTTCATTTTTTTGTTTGTTTGTTTGTTTCGCTTACCTTAAATTCAGACAAGAAGTTTAAACTTCTTTGCCTTAAACTTTTTGATTTTCTATAGCTATTTTGATGTCTTCCTTTTGAAACCCTTACTAGTTTGCAAGTATCTTGAACATCATGAGTTGAATAATAGCCACATATTGTTTGCCAGTAATCAAAGCTAGCCAAGAAGATTAAAGACCTGGGGAAAGTGAAGCTTTCTATATTATGATTAGATAAAAAGGAGAAGAAAGTACGTCAACAAAATTAGAAGGCAGAAAGAGAAACGAAGGAGGTGCTAATAGAATTCCCTCTTGTTTGTGCAGAGCCTCTAGTTTACATTAACCTCAACAGAGATTGAATAATAATGAGAAATAATCTTTGTGTGTGATCTTGTAAAAACAATTCTTTCGGTAACTCAGAGCGCTTGCCTTTTACTGAGCTCAGTTCTATTCTGTGGCTCTAAATGTTACAATCTTTCAGTGGAGTTGGTTTTAAAATTAGTCTGGAGTACTCTAATTTTTCATCCATCCTTCTTTATTCAAAAAATTTTAAATCTTTTTTTGAGTATGTGTGTCGAGGGGAGAAGGCATAGATGTTAAGAAGAAATATTCTGTAGCATGTGTGGAATATATGTGGTCATGTTCTTTCTCTGAGCTTTTCCGAAGGCAGCTGTGGAATGTCAGAATTCCAGAGACCCTGACATATGTTTATGTAGACTGTCTGACCGTCAGCAGAAGATTGAATTTCTACCTCTGGCTGGAGACTGATTAAACACACGTGTCTTACTCCAGAAAAAGCCAAGTCTTCTGTCCTTTCTTTCTTTTCACTTGTCATCCATCACCACCTTTTTCAGAGTTTCAAAAAAGTTATGGGGGGAAAAAAAAAAAAAGAACAACCATATCTTGACTTCTTCTGTATATTTCTAAGTTTCTGAGTATGTTAAGTCAGTTTTGCTAATAATCCCCATGGTGAATTGAATCTCAGTCATTTTCAGGAAGGTGGCTATTTTTAAAGTTCATTTTATATTACAAAGTGATTGCCAGTTCCTGATGTGGAGGCCACAAGGTTTCAGAAAGAAAATTGAGCTAGATATAGCATGTTTGAAAATCATGAGACTTTCTTAATGTTAATGAGGTCTAGTTATTTAAAATTGAAATTTAAAAATTACCTTAAAAAAAATAAAGATCAATTACAGACTGAAAACACTTACTTGACATTCATTGTCAATTTCATTGTCAGTAGAAATTGGTAGAAAAAATGGCTACAAATTTTAAAGTTTTAGTCTTACTCTGTAAAAACTTTAAGGACTTACTTATAAGTCTATATGTGAGGAAATTAGCTTTTTAGCATAAAATATAGAGGATACAAGGCTAACATGCCATAAAAATAAAAATTCCTATCTTCTGCTAAAAATTTCAAGAGATTTTATTGTACTGCATAAAAACACAAGTCTTTGATATTTAAAGGCATTTATGTCAAATAACAGAAAACTGGTATTCACTGAAATTGTATTCCCTTTTTGCATTAGGTAAATTTCTCTTGGTATCCTCATATCCTAATAGTTGACTGGTGGCTGTTAAAAAATAACATAGGATTCTTTTGCTTAGAAAATCATATGAATTAATAGTATCTAAATCAATAAGAAAAAGCATAACTTCTTTATTTTCTATTTGTGTTTTAATAGAAGGTTTGTATTAGAGATTGCAAATGGAGACCATCAATAGGTCTGCATAATATTTAAACCTTTTTTTGGTATTAGTTGTTAATATTTAAAAATTAGGGGACTTCACATAAGAATCCAGATTTCCAGAGTGTTGCGGATAACAGGAAATTCTGGCAATATTGGTCTGCCATCGTGGCGGCCCTTTTGAGACCTGCCACAGCTTTGACTTGCAGTTCCCATAGCCCCACGACATCCTTTTCCCTTCATGCTTTCTGCCTGCCCTGTGGTTATTTGGACTTGTTATCCTCAATTTGAATATACAATTTACATTTGAATATAAAATTTATGTATGGGTCAGAAAATCAGCTTTGAAAGTCACTGAATTCTATTCCATAGTTCTGTTTAGTTTTTTTTTCCCCTTCTTTTTTTTTTTTGAGATACTGTCTCACTCTGTTGCCTAGGCTGAATTTGAACTCCTGGGCTCAAGCAATCCTCCCACCTCAGACTCCTAAGTAGCTGGGACTACAAGTGCATGCTACTGCACCTGGCTTAGTACAGCTTTTTTTTTTTTTAAGTATCAGTGCTTTTATTTTAATTGGATCCATTGTTGATTAGCAGAAATGTGGGTCTTTATAAATGTGTAGCACTGAAATTCGGTGTTGTGTTGAACACCAGTGTTGAATTGAATGTGATATTGCAATTCATTTTACTGACTGATAATCTTGTGAATAAAGGTATTTATTCAATAGAGGAACAAAGACAGTTTCTGACTTAGACACTCCAAACACGTGGCCAATCTTCTAAATAGACCAAATGAGACCAAAGCCCAGTCCTTAAACTCATCTTTGTCTAGCGCCCACTGTGGACGAGACTGCATCATGCAAAGGGGACAAAGAAGCAGTTGCCACCTCTTTTTAGGAAAGTTAAACATAGGTAGAAATAAAGACAAGACAGAGTATAAAGTGAGAAATAGCCCATAAGGATTGGAAGGAGAGCCTTCTGGGAGTTCAAGGCAAGGAGGTGCTTCTCCCATCTGGGGATGGTGGGAGGGTCAGTGGAAGTGGACTTGGACTTGCTGTTGCTTCCCTGTTCACCTGGACTTCTTACCCGGCAAAATGAATCTGAAGCATGATGAGTGACATGCCAGGGAAAGACAGCAAGGATCCCTAGTGTGTGAATGTCAGGTCCGTTCAGGTGGTGATCCTGACTCGTCATGTTATAGAATATGTTTTGAACTTGGCACAGTAAATAAAGTTCCAGGTGCATTGATGTGATTCAACATATACGTGTGTATATGTGTGTGTGTGTTTCCTCTTCACACAACTCCAACATCATTATTTGGGGTCATTTGACCTTATTTGGCATGAGTGCATCATTCAATAACTTATTGCCATGGTGTAACATCTGCCAATGCAAATTTAGGACATCTTATAAGTTAGTCATTCCAAAATGGCACAGAATATCGTTAGCATTTATTTTTTAAGATTACCATTAGAATTAATGCGAACTTAAAAATCTTAGAGAATTTATGGACATCCAGTACCCTTCTTCTTTTACAGCTTGAGAAGCACTAATCTAAATTAGATTGGTTCTGATTTAACTGTATCTAAAGATCCAAACTGATGTTTTAGTTCTGAGATGCCAACTGAAGCCAACAGAAGGAAAGTGACTTTCTCTAGCTTGCACATTGGATTGGTGGCAATAGAGGGACTAGACCCTAAATCTCATGTTCCTCTTGTAGTACTCATTCCACTGCAACATAGCAACCACAGAAATACTGCTCAAGGTTGTGTTATATAGACTTTTTTGGATTAGTTTGGGAAAACCAATGGACCTATGTAATACTGCCAAGGGCAAATATGTTTTGAGATCAGCAATGAACCAATGCTTCTTAAAATGTATCAATCCTGCAAGTGGGGTGAATGACTGTCCCCATTTACCCAGGATAGAGAAGTTTACCAGAGACACAAGATTTTCAGGGCAAAAAACAGGATGCTTAGTTATCATATCTACAGATATATGCACACATAAAGCCCCAACACATTGCTTTTGCTGAAGAGGCTAATGCATTGATTTTATGCATCTGACTGTTTTTTTCTAAAGTTTGCCTGTTATTTGCAAAACTTTGTTCTAAAAACATATCCATAAGCTCCCACTGGATGGTTACAAACTGAGTGTTGTTGCGTGCTTCTGTATGTAAAAGTGTTGTGCTGTATGTTTATGTGATTTCTTGCTGCCATCTACTGGCCAAATCCAACAGGACCTTGGCAATCACCACTTTTTAATTTAACATTTAAACGTTTGAAGACTTTGTCGCAAAAATAAACAAATTGGTCAAATCAATTTAAGTCAAAAGATTGTTAGCAACTAGCCAACATTACGAGCCCTTAAAAATTATTAAATGTAGACATTTTAGATGGCTTGAAAAATGTTTGTTTTTTTCACATAGAATAGTAGCCTTTCCTGCAAGATGCCTTTCGGACAGCATTTTTGAAATTTTTTATTGAAGTATATTTCACATGGAGAAAAGTGTCCTTTTCATAAGTACATATGCATGAATTTCCATGTTGGAAATATACCTATGAACAGAATACTCTGCATTGGCCACCCTCCCCCGAGTGTAACCACTGACTTTTAGTGCCATCATTTTGCTTGTATCGGTACTTTCTGTAAATGAAATAATGCAGTAGGTACTCTGTTGTATGGGACTTCTCATATAGCATTGTAATGCTAAAGTAGCTCATATTTCTTTTCTGCCCAGACAAATACAGAAGTAGAGAAGCCAAAAACATGAGAAGGCCCAAGTCGCTCTTCTCATTTCGGTGTGTTTTCCTGTAGTCTTCTTCGGGTGGGAGGAGCAGAGGTGTGTGGTGTGTTTGTGTGTGCACACATTTGCATCTCACCAGGAATGGGACTGGATCGTGGGTGCTTCCTTATAGCCTTTGAAACTTTTATTTCCTCCACAACCAACTGTGAACATTGCTCCACTTGTGACAGTCATTTTGAGCAGAATACTTTATCTTAAATAGAGATTTGACTACTCTGAGAGCACTGAGTCTTGCTCTGTGGCCCTCATTGGTGGCAGGTTGACTATGGGGTCATAGCGTAGCAGAGAGGGCAGGGGGCAGAGGAGAGGCTGGTCCTTTGAGGCCCCTTCCCGGCTCCCTCAGTGCTGCCCCGACCTGGCCAGGTGACTGCAGGCCCTGTGGTCAATGTTCTTCTTTCCCTTTCCTTTCCCGCAGCTTCGGCATCTTCTGTGGTTTTGTGGCAAACCACTCAGTGCGGACCCGGATCAAAAGGACTCGGATACTGGCCAACAGCAATTTCAAAGACTTGCGAACTCTCCTGAATCAAGCTCCGGAGGTAAAATCACAATCCGTATATCCCGTGGCACTTTGTATTTTTGGCTTTTTGGAGTTCCTGTGTGTATTTGGAATCTCATTTGAACCTTCTAGAAACCCGGTGAATCAATGTAGACTGGTGTTACCTTTTATTGTGGTAGATGAAGAAATAAAGGCCCACCAAGTAATTTTCAAAAGAGTACAAAACCATAAATTCAGAATTGGTGTTTTATGTTATTTGTGTTTTATTTTATGTTATTAAGGTATGACATAAAATTATAGTACATATTATAAAAGTACTTAACCATTTTAAGGCTCTCATGATTTTTTTTAAAAAGGAAAAGTCTTTGAATGCTATTATCTTTCCTTTTTCTGGCAATATAATTAATTCAACATCGTTTGCATAAAGATATTCTTGTAAGGACACCTTTATGCTTTATAAACACTGATTTGCTAATATTGGTATAGATGTGTCAAATTCTTTGGGAAGGACACACACACTCTTACACGCAAATGTGCACACACTCACACGCACACATGTGCACGCACTCGGACACACAAGCTGTCTTTAGCGAAGGGGAATGGGATTGCTGAAGGGCAGTGATGGGCGGGAAGGGCTCCCTTTTTCTGAATTCCAGAAGCATGTTGTGCTGACGTATTACCTATCCAGAGCATTGCTTTAAAAAGTGTCTGGGTGGGAACTAGTGTAAATGTGCAATGCTTGGGGGTAGCAACATGGAAAGGAGGCTACATCTTCCTGGATTCACTGGTGAGAGTCTGCCAGATTCCTCACATAGGATGTGTTCTTCCAAATGTATTATATTCTAAAAATATTAATACGTTAAATATTGCACTAGTTTTAAAAATAGTTGGAAAATAAAAGAGAAACAAATGCAGGCATTTTTAAATATTGAGAATAGAGAAGTCAATTTTAGCTATACTTTTATAGCCCATACACAGATGGAAATGTTTCCTTTTCCCAATCCGTGAATAAGAATTTGTAATATTTTACCTATCATTCCAAAGACTCCAAAGAAAAACTTTATTCCTAAAAAGTTGGCAAAATTAGACAGCAATCATGGCTTGTGAAGTTTGGGATTGCTTTACCTGTCCTACAAGGACAGTAAACTGTTATGACTTTGCAGGAAATTTATTTAGTCCAAAATATATGAAGAGCTCTAACAAGTCTATAAAAAATTGGGCAGAGAATGTGAACAGGCAATCTGCACAAGAAATGTAATTGGCCCCAAACAGAATAAGAGGCTTTACCTTACTCTAGAAATTAGAGAAATGAAAATTTACACAATGATGCACATTTTCACTGAGAAGATTGTCAATAATTATTTAATAATGGTAGCACCCAGTATCACCGAGGGAGTAGGAAGACAGGTCCACTGAGTCACAGGAAACAGAAGGGTAAGCAGCCCCTTCGGAGGCTAGTCAGTAACGGTCACTAAATAAAATGGACCTAACGTGGTAGATCGCAAATGGCCGTGAATTCTTGGTAGTTTCTCTGGTCAAGAGGTAGATCTGTTTTCTAACTCTTGGTGTCTAACTCTTGTGACGAGCTTTTGATCAGGAAAATAACGTGACTTTGTGCTAGTTTTGAACTTGGGCTTCCAGAAACCTTGTAGTGTCCACTCTCACTCTCTCACTACTGGGTACCCTGGGGCCACCATGTGCAGACACCCCAGGCTGGCCACCTGGGGGAGGGAGAGGTCACAGAGGGTGTGGAGGCCCACCTATCCCCAGCCAAGCCCATCCAACAAGATGCACAGAGCCAATCCACAGAATCATAAGACATAACAAGTGAAGTTTTAAGCCAATAAGCTTCGGAGTATTATTAAGAAGTCTGGACGTCAGAAAATAGAAGCATCTCTAAGAACCTGCTGGTTATTTCTTTTTAAAATGTTCTGATTCAGGATAATTTTTGTGTGTTAAATCTCTTTTTGTCTTTTTATTATGTCTCTGGACCTTAGAAGGGGAAGTCTCATGTAATTTTTTTCCCCAGCAAATCCAATTTATACTGGCGCAGTACAACACCACCAAGGACAAGGCATTCTCAGATCTGAATGGTGAGTAAAGTTTAAAGTTGCCTCAAATTTATATTTGTTCCTTTTTTTTTTTTTTTTTGGTTGTTAGTTTTGGCTAAAAGGTCCTGTGGCCATCTCCCATAAAACATGAACTAAGAAATGAAGTACATGAAAGTAGGGGGGAAACAGAAAAATAATTCCCTAGAGTTACCAATGACTTATCATTTGTTACTCAGTGATTAGGACTTAGCACTTCTTGAAAGTGTCTCTTGCACAGGCAGCTGGACGTCCTGTTTTTTTCATTTTATGGTTATTGTAAAGCTTTTGTGTTACGTGCTTGTTCTTCATTCCCCGCGTGAGAGAGAAACCGTGTCCCTGCCAGGTGCTCTGTTAAAGACACAAGGGCTCCTTAGAGAAACTGGTGGCTTCAGAAGTAAATGAGTGGAGACAGCTGGTCCCTGCCTGCTACAGGAGCTCACCTGCAGCTTAGCTTAGCGTTTCTCAACGAAGGGTGACGTTTGGCACATTTGGTGCCATTTGGAGACATTTTGGGTTGTCACAATGAGGGGAGGGGAGGTGTGGGGCAGAGCCACTGACATCTCGTGGGTCTCGGCCAGGGATGTGCTGAAATGAACATCCCACGGTGCACACGGGACTGCCCCCGGTGTCACAATAATGAGTGTGCAGTGATAGTGCCTTTAATGATAACAATAAAAACCCCAGTCTAGCACAAGAGATTAGGGACACAGGGGGATAAATGCCACATTCCTAGTACAAATAAACACCCAGTCTGTGAGCCTGTGGTGATTAATTTTTCACTGGAGGACAGCCGTGTGGGACTTCGAAGAGAAATCCCCACTCGGGAGTCCACACCTAGGCGGGGTCTAGGATGAAAAACAGATTTCATGGGGGGGGAGGCCAACACTGGTTTTCCAGGCCAGTGGGACCTGCAGTGTGAGGAGAATGTGGGCTGAGGGTGAGGAGATGAAGGAACAAGCTGCCCTCACCGTCCCTTGTGCTTCTTTGCATGTAGGTATTGATTTATTGCTAGGAGGCAGAATTCAAGAACGACTAAGACCCAGCGTGATCCCTGTTCTTGATGAGATTAAGTCCATCGTGACAGGTGAGCAGTGTGGCAGAAATGACAGGAGCATGTTCCATCCAGGAGTCCCTGGGCTTTGCAGTTTCACTCATTCTTTTCTTGTTTCCCTAAGGGTTGGCTGTGGGGACAGCCACTGTCTGAGGCCATGCAGACGGGCCAGGTCCAGACCCATTGTGTCACAATAGTTTGGTTTTGCTTTTTTTAAAGCTTGTGCCAAAGCTATTGTACTGGTGGTATAAAAGTCATTTGAGATAATAATGGCGGGATTTGGTAGGGGCCCACCACCTGGTTTTGTAAATAAAGTTTTATTGGAACAGAGCCATGCATGTTTGTTTAGGTATCACTTATGGCTGCTTTCATCCCATGATAGCACGGTTGAGTAGTTGCCACAGAAATGGTATGGCCTGCAAAACCTAAAATACTTGCTATTTTACCTTTTGTAGAAAAAATTTGTTGGCCCCTAGTGTAAAAGATGAGTAGCCTATTGAAATGTAGATCTTTCAAGGTCTATTAATTACTTTTTCCCTTTTCTCCCAAGAAGAGCAACTTTTAGAAACAAGGTATATACATATATATCTTAAGCCACCATGGTCAGTGATATAAGTGAGCAGATACACTGATTTTAATAAACTGCATATTCTACCGCAATGAGAAAAGACCTCCCAGGCCCTTCCAAATGTTGAGAAAAATGTCTGTGCTAGCTAGGCACTTGATGGAGAGGACAATGTCATCTATGGAAAACATTTGTCATTTTGCCAATAAGAATTTTACTTTCATGAACTAGCATTCCTGAGAAAATAGGATATAAAGGAGGGAACTGCATGGAAGTTAGAAAATTATGCCCATTCCTTTTGGCATTCCTTATAGTTCAACATCTCAGATGAACGTACAGGAACAGGAGGATGGGCAAAACAGTCCAGGAGTTCTTACAATTAGTCTTTACTAATTGAAAAGGCCTTTCCTTGCCTTTGTCCTTGTCCCTGCAAAGGGTCCAGCCAGAGTCTGAGGGTGGGTCCTTTTATTTATTTATTTTTTTTTCCAGCATATTATGGGGGTACAAATGTTAAGGTTATGTATATTGCCCTTGCCCCCCCTCCCCCATAGAGTCAGTGAAGGTGGGTCCTTGCTGTTGATACCTAGATGTCTCCAGAGATCTGTTCTCTTCCTCACCAACCATTTCCTTTACAGGCAAAGAAACTGAGGCCCAGAGAAGGGATGTGACCTCAGAGACCATTGCCTCCTACCTTCCTGTTCTAGCTTTTTCTATGTAGCTTCTCCCTCCCTTCCTCTGTTCTTCCTCCCTCCCTTCCTCCCACTCCTGAGCCCTGCCTGTCATTCCAGTCTCACTCCCCGTCTTGGACGCTCATCGCTGTTCTCTTCCTCTTCTTGTAAGGATACCAGTTCTGCCGGATCAGGGCCCCGCCATTGTGACCTAATTTCCTCTTAATTACCTCCCTAAAGTTTCTGTCTCCAAATACAGTCCAAGGGTTAGGGCTTCAACATATGAATTTGGGGGGATGCACTTCAGTCCATGCAATTGGTAGCTGGGAAGTGGTGGATTTGGGATTTAGACCCTGGTCTAACAAAAGCCTATGCTCCCTATACCATCCCAGATGGGATTCAGTACACTTGGAAATGTTGAGCTGTAGGATGCCCCTGTGGCATTCACGGGAAGCCAACATAGTGTACCTTTGGAGGAAGAGTTGGGAATCTGGGGTTCAGGTGCTGTTGTTATCACAAGATGATGCCAGGCATCCCTGCACCCCCATCCCTCATGCATCAGCACATCCGGAACATCAGTCTTCCAAGATCACCTGCCGCCCCCAAATTACATAATTGTAAAGCTGTGCAAAAGCATATGAATGATGCTGTGTGGTTGGTGTATGCCTTTACTTTTGCCCAATATTCCCACAATTTTTAATAATTGAATTATAGTGCCTTTTAGATTAAAAAAAACAATTAAAATGGATGTTATTTTTCTCTTCAGTGCTTCCTGTGTTATTATTAAAATTCTTTTTTTTTAAAAGTCAGTCCGATTAAATTCAAGTTTAGCCTCTGGTGTTGCCAGAACATCTTAAAACATGCTTAATAAACAGCATGAGAAAATGTTTTGCTAAAAATGCTTTGCAGGCCTATGTATTTAGTGGACTTTGAAGAAAGGAGAAACCTGCAAATTTTTTAATGCAAATCATATTTGGCCTGCAGGTCGGGACCTATAAAGGAAATGTGCTATGGGCTGGTAAAATGTTAATTAACTGAAATTGAGAATCTGAAATATCATTTCCACTTCCTTTAGATATGTAATATATGTGACCTTGGTAGGCCTGGAATGACTCCCAGAGTTATAACGTAGTTAATATTTCATAGGTATAAAATGCTTTGAAGCTATTGGAAAATATTTATTTATTACTTCTAAGTCTTTCCTGGGACACGGCAGAATATTACCTGTATCCCAAAATGTCTATGGATGGTGCTAAAATACACACACATTTCCTGGGCCATCAGTTTATTTTATAATCTGTCATTCTTTGTTGTTGTTGTTTCTTAATCTAAAATAACTTATCTTGAACTCAAAGTGGAAAGGGCTATGGGGTAAACCATAGAATGTTAACACATGAGGTGTATTTCAGCACGCTCATTTGCATTCTGTTGTATGTTTCTGGCAGCTGAGTTCTTTGTTTCTTATTTTGTCGTGGCAAATATTTATTGAGCCTCTACTATGAGCCAGGTAGGGGGTTTCATGCTTTGCTGATAATGCTTGGAGGCAGGTGGGAGAGATGAGAAATGGATGCCTAGGGTATTCTTTGATAGTCCTAAATATTATTGTAGACTTGAATATTGTTAAGCATTCATTGAACTGAAATTCAAGAGAAAGTAGTGTTTGGAGCAGATTTTAAGATTTTCTATTTGGGTAAGGTAATAGAATTTGAGACCAAGGGACATATAGTACAATTCTGGAAGCCTCCCCAGGTCTCTGGTTGCAGTTTCGAATCAGATCTAGTTAACTGGGGACCCCATCTCCTAAGAGGTCAGCCTCATGAGCACTTAGGACACAGCCTGCAATGACAGCCTCTTCTAGTAACCAGGAGATGATCCAATTTACTCCCTAATTTATAGATGAGGAAACTGAGGTCTTGAGAGGTGAAAGAGTTTGCCAAAGATGCTATATAGCAAGGTAGAAGGAGAACTGGGATGAGACCTCAGGTTACTTTTGGTGAGATTCCATGGTACAGAAGCATTTATATATATGTGTGCATGGCATGTGTGTGTATGTGTGTGTGTGGTTTTTACACTCGGTTCTTATGTGGCTGCCAGGGAAGGATGGGAAAACCAGTTGTTAAGGGCATCCACACTTTTCCTTGAAACACTCAACTGTGGCTTGATGCTCTGCCATCTGTTTTGTGAACCACAGAGCCAAGTCTTCCTGATCAGGAAGACTTATTTGTTTAGAAGAAGAGAAATGCCCTCTAATTTAAATTTCACATCTTTTACTGGGAGGGCTTTCAGCCACCGTAGAAAAGAGTTGTAATTCACTACCTCCCTAGTTGTATGTGTAGAGTGCCATCCCCCCGGAGAAATCAGGATAAGAAACAGTTATTCAGGATTCCCTAATACAGGTGTTCCTTGGCTTACTCGAGGGGATTTCGTATGTCCCAGTGAACTCATGGTGAATTGAAAACATCCTAACTTGAAGCGTGTTGAATACACCATAGAGTATCCTGGTTGCCCTTGTGATCTGCCACTGACAGGGAGCTGCAGTTCACTGCAGCTGCCTAGCACCTTGGGGTTGGCGGTATTGTACCATTTGTTGCTAACCTGGGAAAAGATCAAAATTCAAAATGCAAAGTATGGTTTCTACTGAATGCATATCGCTTTCCACCATCATAAGGGTGAACAATTGTAAGTTGAGCCATTGTAAGTTGCAGACCCTCTGTATGAGAATATATCCTGGGCTGTGGGACTCCCAAAATAAAACTCATAGATTCACTACCTTTGAGGGGTTTGAATCCAATCAGTCTAATCGCCACAATTTGTGATGAATGTGGTCGTGGTTTCAGCACTTTCCGATGAGGAAAGTGGCTCAGAGAGGTTCAGGAAATCTATCACACAGCAAGTAGTGAGGCTGGGATCTGTGCCTAGACCTGCCTGAATCTAAAACTGTGCTAAGTTTAGTTCCAATTCTTTGAATATTCATAGCTAAAATATATCTGGGTGTCATCAATTTTTATGTGGATTTAAACTGCTCGGGGTTGACTTGTTTGGACTGACCTCTTCAAGGCTGGGCAGTGGCACCTTTGCCGGCTGCTACTGGCCAGTTAGTGCTGTGCCGAGGTGTCCCATCGCGTTCCTGGGTTGCTGCTTGCCCCTGCTTCTTGTGTGAAGAAGCGAGAGAGGTGAGCTGTTGGAGTGGCTGGCAGAGGAGCCTGCGGTGGCCCAGCATTTCCGCTCGCAGCAGGCTCCTCGGCCTGCCATCCACAGTCGTGGACAAGCTCATGACCAGTTCCGTTAGGCCACTTCTGTGGCTCAGAAGGGCCTGGGTGCTTCTGCTCTGAAGTGGGCTCTGTTCCCACAGTGATCCAAGAGACCAAAAAGGCCCTGGAGAGCACGAAGAGCAGCTTGCAGAGCCTGCGCGAGGGAAGCGCACAGCTTAGCAACAGCCTGACCAGCGTGAAAACTGGCATTCAGAATTCACTCAGCGACCCCACGTGCTCTGTGCGTCCATCAAGTGATACGTGCAACAGCATCAGAACGTCTCTGAGCCAGCTGGAGAGCAACCTCGACCTGAATCAGGTGAGCGGCCGTGAGCTTGGGGACAGCCGGGCAGGGCTAAGCGAGGGGGTGGGGGGTGGACCTGTCTGGTGCACAGCAGCCTGGCTTGGAGAGCCATAAGCCCCAGACCTCTATTGGCCTTCCTGGGTTGTCACTCACACCTTGGAATGGCCGCAGCAGGAGTGAAGGAGTAAAGGGGAGCCCTTTCTTGGGAGTTCTCTGCCATTTGATGAAACGTATCAGAATGAATTCGGCCTCAAAAAGAGAAAAGGGGCCCAGTGCAGTGCTTGTGCCTGTAATCCTAGTACTTTTGGAGGCCAAGGCGGGAGGATTGTTTGAGGCCAGGAATTCGAGACCAGCCAGGGCAACAAGAGAGACCCCGTTTCTACCAAAAATAAAAAAATTACATAATGAGTGAGAAAGATGTGCAACACTTGGGGGATGGGCACGCTTGAAGCTCTGACTCGAGGGAGGACGGGGGCATGGGCAATATACCTTAACTCAACATTTGTACCCCCATAATACGCTGAAATAAAAAAAAATTAGCTGGGCATGGTGGTGTGTGCCTCTAGTCTCAGCTACTGGAGAGACTGAGGCAGGAAAATTGCATGAGCCCAGGAGTTCAAGGTTGCAGTGATTTATGATGATGCCACTGCATTCTATCCCAGACAACAGAGCGAGACCCTGTCTCAGGGGGAAAAAAAGGAATAAAGGAAGCAGAATACATTCATGTATATATATAGCTTTAAAAATTAAAATATGTTTTTTAATGATGTGCCTAGTATATTAACCATGTATGCTGAAATAGAAGACAATTCCCCCATTTTCCTAAAGAAAAGATTTTTAAAAAAGAATCTGGGGTAACTTGAATATATAAAGTTCTGGGATAAAGACAAAATGATCGTGTCTATTCATGATATTTAATTTATTAATTTAGTTACATATATACCTCACATTTTATATAAAATAATCTTTTACTATAGATATGCTTTTTCTCACTTCCACATTTTCTGAGTCAATTTTTTTCAAACATTTCACATGCAACGTGTGTATCTGCATATCTGATACAATTATTTTTGGAGTCATCAAACAGTTTTTTAGAGCTTAGTTGTGTTTAAGTTATTTGAGATAGATCCTTTTGGGGCGCAACTTTTTGTCGGTTTATCTATTCATATTATATATATGCACAAAATAATATGCATTTTGTTCTTTTATCAAAAGATAAGTCGGGGATAAGTTGTAGACATCATGCTCCTTTACCCCTAAGTATTTTAGTGCATTTCCCAACCTTACATAATCATTATACAATCATCAAATTTAGTAAATTTAGGACATATAACATTGATCCAACATTACCAACTAATCCACTCAGTTTTCATTCAAATAGTGTTGATTTTTCCAAAAATGCCCTTTACAACTATCTTCTTTTTTTCCAGTCCAGGGGCCAGGTCAGGATGACATTTCGCCATTTGTTGTCACATCTCTCTCATTCTCTTGAATCTGGAACGGTGTCTCAGTCCATCTTTTTCTTTTGTGACATTGACATTTTTAACAGGCCATTTATTTCGTGTGGCGGCCTTCACTGTAGGTTTGTCTGATGTTCTCTCATGATTAAAGTTACATTTGCCAGGGAAATATCAGAGCAGTGATATTGTGTTCTTCTTGGTACACCTTGTCAGAGGCACACGATATTTGTCCCCGTATTGGTAAGAGGTAGAACACTTCAAATCCATGTGTGATACGATGCTGTAATGGACAAATGTATTCCAGATTGCTCACCAGTATAACCCTGAGTATGCTGCTTTTAAAAGTGACTTTAAAAAGTTTGCTTACAACTTCAACAGTCTTCAGTACTGAAAATTGAAAGGTCACACATAATACATCTGTGTTAAATTTGATGGCAGCAGAAGACCTCCAGACGTCTAAAAACTGGTGCTTATAGAGGCCATTCTGAGCTAAATGTGTTTTCCCCAAACAATGCTCTATTCTTCAAAAGAAATTGAGATTGAACTCTATAATCTAGATACTTTGGGACTCGGATATAAGATGACTCCCTTTTTCATGAGGAATAGTTTTGGGGGGAACCACCTTGCCTTATATTTTGTTCTGTAAATTTTCAGCTTCCACCTGTGGACAGAGAACTTGACAATGTTAATAATGTTCTTAGAACTGATTTGGATGGCCTGGTCCAAAAGGTATGTTTTTTTTGTTTGTTTGTTTTGCTTTGTTTTTTAAATGCAGTAGCTTATTTTATATCATTTAAAAAGGTAAACTAGTATGTAAGAAAATAGGAAACAGCAAAAAAGCAGTGCAATTCTTGAGAGGGGTTGCCATGAAGGGTGATAGTTATTATCTTCCAGGTAATTTTGTTCATTCTAACTCAAGAAATTTTTGTTAGGCACCTATTATGTGCAAAGCACCATGCTAAGACCATAAGAGATTTAAAAAAAAATAAAAACCAAAAAACCATGACCTCTGCTTTCCTGGGGCTCATAATTTAGTGGGTGTAGTGCTGGACCCCGCACAGATTCTGATACAAAATGCTCCCCCTCTGCCAGTGTCAGCCCTGCTGGTTTTTTCTGTTCCTTCCCACTTCCCCAGTTTGCACTTGCTGTATGCCTGGCCCTGTCTTCTTTCTCCCCTACCTTTGCCTAGCTACTTCATTTTTTAAGATTCATATATCATCTTCTTAACATCTTGACTAGGTCAAAACCCTTTTTAATACAGTCTTACAGCATTGCAGATATTCTCTGTTAAGTTCCTCATAACCGTAATTATTTCTTTAATGTTTCTGTTCGCCCACTGGACTATAAATTCCCAAAAAGGCAGGGACAAGATTGGTCTGGAATACCATGATTTCCCTAGCAGCTTACCAATTATTGCTATGTATCCAACCAATAGATATTGAGTGCACAGGAAATATTTCTTTATACATTATAATTCAGTAATTCAGCAGAGTGCCCTGGACCTATAGGAAAGGGAGAGAATAGTTTTATTCTTGACTCTATGTCTTTTAGTGTGGATGTGAAAAAAGTCTTGAATATCTGTTAAACACTCATCCACATATACTGACAAAGTGTCCCCTTGAACAGGTCACTTGAAATTCTTGGTCTTTGCACTCTTTGGTGTCACCTTGTTTGTCAAATGAAGGAATTGAAACAGGAGTTCTGTAAGGCCACTAAACCTCCCCAGGATGGGTGACATCCGCAAGCTGAAACGCAGATAAATGGAAAGGGGTTGGGCATGCAGAAAACCACACAAGCACAGGTGTGCTGGACAGCTCAGTCATGCTGGAGGAAACGGAAGCCGTGGATGTTTTCAGGGCATGTGACGTAGCCAGGCTAACGTGGAAACCAGCCAGCACCATAAATCTTAGGAAGGTTGCAAGTGCTATAGCGTTCCCAACAGACAGTGAAGAATCCCAGACTGACCCCTTCCAGAGGAGAGGTGGGACGTTTCGTTGAGTTCTTTGGAAATAATGATATTTTCCTCTCATGGACTTGGCCCCAAAGCCATATAGCTTGGCATGGTTGTTTTTGTTTTTGTTTTAGCCTCAATGCAATTTGTATCCTCTATAAACTGTTTGGGGACATTATTTATTTATTTTTTTTCTGTGAGACTAGATCTCTAATTTTACTTTGTAATTGGAAAGTAATATTCTGTTTTGGGGAATTCACTTTCTACCTTCACATGGTCTATTGTACAGATCAGGGTTTCTTAACCTCAGCACTACGGACGCTTGGTGCTGGGTCACTCTTTGTGGTGGGGCTCGTCTGTTCGTTGTATTTATCAGCACCCCTGACCTCTACCCATGCAGTGCCAGTAGCACCCCCCAATTGTGTTAACCAAAATGTCTCCAGACATCCTCAAGTGTCCCCCGAAGGACAAATTAGCCCCACTTGAGAACCAGTGGTATGGATATATGTATCCATAATCATTCCTAGGATCTGTGTAAGTAAATTTGTTGATTTTAAAATTATGGGAGTACTCTATGTGAAAAACCTTTAACATAGTTTTCAATTGATACAATGTAAAGAAAATGCTCTTTAAAGGGGATTTTTTTTTATCCTCTTAATGACCCTATAATGATAATTTCAGCTATAAGATGGATGTTATATATTTATTTTACTTCTCTACTATGTATTACCTTGCAAAATGGGCACTAGTGTACATCAATTTACTGTGTACATTAAATTATTTTGAAATATTTTTTAGGGCTATCAGTCCTTTAATGATATACCTAAGAGGGTGCAACACCAAACCAAGAATGCTCTGGAAGGTAAGATTCATAATTTGAGGTAATTTTTTTAATCTTTGTTAAGAATTGGACAGTCAGTACAAAGAAAGGTATTGTTAAGAATTGTATTTTTTCTTTTCCTCCTCAAAAATAGTCTCTCACTAAAATTTCGAAAACTAAAATATCAGAGCTTTTCAACTGTATCACCTTCAGTCAGTGATACAGATTAAAAGAAAAAAAAAAAACCAACCCTTTCATTCATCACTTACGGGCGTCACCCAGCCTGCCAGCGCCGCATGGCTGAGGGCCACCGTGTGGTGCCAAGTCTCCAGTGTGTGCTCACAGACGGGACAACAGTCACGGTTTGGAAGGTCACGCTCTGATTGTTCTCACTGGGCAAAAACTGTAGACTATTCTATTTTCTAAACAAACTTAAAGTGTATTTCTTTGTTTCTCTTTTAGGAATACTATGTTTTAAAGATTTATTTTGTCTTTTAGGGTGATTTTCATCTGTCCCCTGGGGATGCTAATGTAATAGTACTTTAGGCTTGGAAGGTTGCATATAATGTTAGAGAGACAGATGCAATGTTGAGAGGGTTCCACTGGTCTTAAATCGTTGCACTGTGCTGCATTCGGGTCGTGGTATTTGTGATGATACAGAGAGAGGGGACGCGGTGGACACAGTTCTTTGCGCAGGGATTCGGATGAACCGGGGTTATTTATTTGCCTGGAGAAGAAATCTTTGAAGCTATATAAAACTATCTTCTATTTGAAAAAAATAATCGTAGTGCTTCTTTTTATCTGTTGATCAAGTGGTTTTAAAATATTATGTTACAGATAATTTGATTTTTTTTTTTTTTTTTTGCCCTCATGGTATTCTTTTAACCCATGAAGAGTTTGGGTAAAAAGTATATCATTCTCCTACATAGTGTTTTAGATGTTTTGTGGCTTCCCTTTTGTTTAATAGAAGATTCTACTTTAAAATGTTAAGATATTAAAGACAGAGTTCACACTTTCTTGTGCTACCATCTGAAGGCTAATGCGTGCTCTACACCTGACAGCCACCTGCTCACTAACCTTTGTGTTTAACTTTTGGTTTCCCCTCTCTGGACATCCCCTATCCGCACGTGCAGCCCTCCCCCGTAAGTCTGACACAGCAAGCGCCCCGTGTGTGTGACCAAGGTCCATTGCGCACGGAGTCACTATCTGAACACACGCCAGCTGACTCCATCAGCCTGGATAGCAGGTGTTTATTTTCATGTCCTTAGCGCCCATGCTTCGGTCCTTTGGTCCCAGCCTGAACACGTTTCGTAGGGCAGACTCTGTGCCAGGCTCTGCTAGGCGCTGGGCTATGAGTTGCATTGGGCAGGCCCGAGTGCTGCCCGTCCTTCAGCAGAGCATGTCCACACAGCCCATCGTCATACTCTGGTACCGCGGCCAGGTATGCGCAAGGGAACCCAGGTGAGGAGAGGCTAACAGAAGGCTGCCCGGAAAAGGGGACATCTAAACTAAGGCCGAGGAGGCTATTTGCTGAGAAAGAACCCCAGCTAAATACAGCATCGCTGAAGCTGGTGAGGCGGGAAAGGTGTGTCTTGCTTGAGGGCAAGACAGGCTGAGAAGCAGACAGGGGCCCCAGGAACTGTTCCTCGGAGATGGGAATCTGCGTATCACATCTTTCAAAATCCCAGAGTTAAAAAGAAACCCACTGACACATCCTGGTCGGGGATCCACACGTATTTTCGCACACAAGCCATTTGGAGGTAGCAACGAGCCACTATGGACTAACAGTCGCCTCTGTATGAGCCACGTCCGAACACCTGACGCTCAGCTGCTCATTTCTGCAGCTTTGCTTTCTAGATGTCGTACATATGTGAAAAAAAAAAAAACACTTTTAAAAAGGTTCCCGCTGATTTTATGTAATTACATCTTAGACCGTGCTACCATATTTATACCATCTGCCTGGAGTTTGCCGGGAGCCCCAGGATCACGTTTTGAGAACTGTTCATCTTGTCTCTGCTGCTACGAAGAGATTTATGTCTCTTTCAGAATCAGTGGGCTTTTAATTGATTAGTATGTTCTTAGTACGTGTGCATCAAGAATCACTGTGGGTAAAGCCAACTTCAGAACTCGTGTGAGCCCTCGTCTAGGATCCTGCTGGACACTTTCCAGAAAACTGGAGTTTCTCTGAGCTTATCTCCTCTCTGAGAAATCAAGATGGACATCAATAGAAACTGTCTGACCACTGGGAATACTATTGCTTTTTGCACCTAGGAGACACAGATATACCTCGTTAATTAAGTCCCAATGCGTGTGAGTCAAGTAAAATGTTAACGAAAATATCACCTGGGGTCGCTTGTTCAAAAAATGGTCCCAGAGAATCACTGTGTTCCTGAATGCAGTTTCTTAGATGGAAGAGTTATTATGATTATTAAATTATTTTTCCAAATTCACATAACGGGGGCTTTAGTGTTAGACACACCCGGGTGTCCATCTCCTTACCCGTGCTTTCTGAAAAAAAAAACATACAAGCAAGTAATTTCACTTCGTGGGGCCTCAGGATCACGGTTAGTAATGTGGGGAATAAGGACGTCTACCTTGGCAGAACACATGCATTAACATTCGTAGACGTGCCCCGCACATCGTCCGTACACTGCACGTTTTAATCACCGGACCCTTTTTTTCAGTGACGTAAGTAGCAGAAGAAAAGTCTGGCTTGCCTGCAGCACCATCTCATCAAAGTCAGCGTTCACAGCTTGCTGTTTTGCTAAATAATAGCTCTTTGATGGTCTTGGCTATATTCATGCTTGTGGTAGAAATGTCATATTTTAAACACATACATAACATGGGAACAGCTAAAGTGGTTCAGGCTTTTCTGTTTGGTTCTGAAACCAAGTTTTTGTTTCCTCCATGTTTGTAAACGCATAACCGAGGTATCTCTGTTTGCAGATCTCAAAGGCATCATGAATTCCCTTGGTTCAAAGGTCGACCGTGTCATCCAACAGATTCCTATTGAGAGAACATTGTCGAAATTTGCTGTTTATATTAACAACACTGAAAGTTACGTCCACCGCAATTTACACACATGGGAAGAATATGATTCATACTGGTGAGTGCCTCCTTTGAGCTCATACTACTAGCAGGGTGGACGTTGGTAGGGAAAGGATAAAAATCTGACATTACCACCATGATAGTCTTATGAGAGCAAATTGTACAAAGAGTTCATGACCTAATATGTGGTCACCCACGTTTATGTTCATTAAAAAAGTTGAAGTGCTTGCTTAGGCAAAGCAGCACGTATACCAAAATCGGAACGATACAGAGAAGTTTAGCGTGACACTTGTGTAAGGATGACATGTAAATTTGTGAAGCGTTCCATATTAAAAACAAAAGTTGAAGGCTGGAAGTTCTTGAGCCAAATATTCAACAATTTATAATTTGAGGAAATATTCTTTTTTGCATTGGTTTATAAAATAAATACTTAGAAGCTGGTTCTTATTGAAAGAGCATCCTCTTAGCTGAGACTCGAAACCAGAAAATTTCTGCCAGAGCTTAGGTGAGCAGCTATGGTGTCCAGTGTTTGTTCTCCCCATTAGATGATATGGGCAGTGGGGTTTGGCCCCGGGATAGGACGGTGGATGTCCCTATCAGAGCACTGGAGATGGAAGGACTTGAGGGCTCAGAATATTTTGTAAGATGCACTCCCCTCTCTGAAGGGCTCAGCCCCGTGACCTGTCACTAGAACCACTCATACTGCCCAAGCCCAAGCCCAAGCCCCTGGGGGAGTCCAGAGACTCACTCTTATTTGGGTTCTTATAAAAGATCATGAGATAAATAATAAAATAATAACAATTGCAGGCATTTAGGGGACAGTTTCAGTGTGTTCACCAAGCCCTTTCCACAGGACATTTCCTTTAATACTCACAAAAATCCCCTTAGTTTTGTTCCATTCATAATCCTGTTTCATAGAAAAGGAAATTGGGGCTCAGAGAAGAGAAGTGACTAATGTAAGGCCAGCTAGAATATGGCAGAGGTGGGTTTTGAAACCCCATCTGGCTCTGCTCTTAGTCATTGTCCTATAATCAACAAGCTTCAGGGGGCACCTGCCATGTTTCTACCGTGGGGCTCGGTCACCCCAGCAGGTCTCAGGACAAACCTAAGACAGAACCTTTCCTCAAAGAGCTCACAATCTCATTAGAGATCAGAGTTACACAAATGGGAAAGAATAGTATAATTATCTGTCTACCTGGCTGCCACCTATCTCCCCTCCTCACACTGCCCTGAGATGATAAGCTTATTTTAAAAAGAAATTTAACTAAGCAGATGATTCTTTAACTCTAAAAGTTTTCTGAGGCCAGACTCCATGGCTTATTTAATTTTGTGTCCTCAGTGTCTGGAACAAATCTCCACAGAGTGGCTGCTGGTGGCTATTATTATAATTACCGAGATTGCTCTTAATTGAATGAAAAGCTTTAGTGGCGACTTTTGTCAAGAGGCACCAAGCAGAAGTAAATTCTTTGGTTTTTAGTGTCTTCAATGTTGGGAAGCATTACTAACCTTGAGTGCTCCTCCCTGCCGGGAAAGGTTGTCGTATGTTCTGGGAATGCCAGTAAGACCTAATTGAGGATTCGTTGTCCTAAAATGTCTCCCAGGACCATTATGAAATAGAAATTTGCATTCTGCGGGCATTTGATTTAGGATGCTCATAAAATTCTAAATATTCCATGCACCTGCCACGTAGAGTGTTTCTAGTTCAGTAAAGAACACAATAGCCCCCAATATTCCTGCAAACCATACAATATTTTAGAGAAAGGCCAGGGAGGAGAGTCCACTATTTCCTTATCTGTCGTCTCACCATGATCTATCCACATGCCATCATGGTTGTAATAGGCACTTACAGCATCAGGAACCTTGAAAGAACTTAAAAGTCGTAGGCGTATTTTCATCAGTAACCTTGGGGAAACTCAGTAAGACCCGCTTATGAGTCCCACGTGACACCTTTGGAAGTAAAGGCAGAGGAGAGAAGCAGTAATCCCACAACCACCGACCACTGAGAGAGCACGTCAAAGCAAAGATAAAAATAAAAGTTTCTCAGTTTGTTGAGTTGGGGGACTAAGGGTGGGAAGGGATATTTTCATACAGCAATACATCATCTGAGGAATTAACAGAGGCCTCTAATACTGGACAGCTAAGAATTACTGACCTGCTCCAGCCTTAGTCCAGCGGTTGTTGTGTTATGATGGGTGTCCCCTGTTTCATGTGGAATAACTCTGTGCTTGCTTCACCAGGTGGCTGGGTGGCTTGGTCATCTGCTCTTTGCTCACCCTCATGGCGATTTTCTATTACCTGGGCTTACTGTGCGGCGTGTGCGGCTACGACAAGCACGCCACCCCGACCAGGAGAGGCTGCATCTCACACACCGGAGGCGTCTTCCTCATGGTGTGAGTGTGGGCTCCTCTTTCTCACGTTGCGGGTGGAAATGCAGGGAGGAGAGCAGGTGCTGACTCTGATCTTACACGAACCTGGAGCCCTCTAGGTTCTAGCACAGGAGAGGTTGTTTTTTTTTTAATTTTTTTTTTCAGCATATTATGGG
>VBSM01002608.1:87362607-87377900 GCA_008086735.1 Cheirogaleus medius
AGGCTGGGGGGTTCCCTGCGCTGGGTCGCCGCCTGGGCTGGGCACACAGCCCCCATTTGGGAGCAAGGTTCCCCTCAAGCACGCTGATCTGCCTCTGAAGGCACACACGCCTTAGTAGTCTCCTTCCCAATATCCCTTCTGTGCCCCCGGCAATGTGATTTGGTCAGTAGGTGTGACCTCTGGGCCCCGGAGTTCAATCCCTGACCCCACCAGGGAGAGGAGTGCCAGTCCTAATTCCCCCACGGGGAGCCCAAGCTGGGTCGATGTCTCTCAGCCTCAGGGTCTGCCCCGTTCTCCTCCAATGACCAGGCCAGCAGCACCTGAGAGGGCTGGCGGGTAGGGAGCTCCCCGTCTGAGTACCCCTCAGTCAGCTGAGGGCCCCAAAAGGGAAGGTCCCGTTCCCTGGAGATGCCTCCGGCTGGTGGCTATATTGTCTCTCTGGCAGCCGCGGTAGGGACGGGGGAGGGGAGAGTGCAGCAATATGGCGCCTGCCGCACGGTCGGGACTGTGCACACGGAGGTGCCCCGAGGGGGTTGGGAGCCTGGTGCCGTCCGCTACAGGCTCACCGCTCGCTGGCGGGGCCGTCTATGGACTGGTGTCCACAGGTCTCTCCAACCGCTGGGGAGCCCGCCAGCAGTCCGAGATGCAAGAGAGGGGAAGTTAACCGCTCCACCTACCCTTGCTGCTGGTCTCCAAGCCGCTGGCTCGGGAGGTCTCTCCTTCCAGTTCTCCTCCGCAACCTCCACCTGTGGAGTCTCCCATAGTCTCCTTTGCCCCTCCGTCCGTCCCCCGTCCGATGTATGGTCGTTTGTTTGCTTCTTTCTTCTAATATCTTCTAGTAGCTGTCTTTTCTGTAGAGACACTCTGTCTGGCGGTGTTTCTAGTCCGCCATCTTGCTCCGTCCCCCACAGGAGACGTTTTGCTATGATTATACCTTCCTTGATTTTGATACTTTCATCACGTGTAAAAAGTAAAAGAAAACTGTAAATTGATTGCACTTTGATAGACAAGCTTAAACACACTGTCTACGTATGGTGGGCTCCTTTTAAAAGCAGCTTTTGTGGAAATTCTCTCTTCTAGGTTTGCTTTCTTGATTCTGTTTTTCATTCATTCATTCATTCATTCATTCACCAGATGCTGAGCTGAACCCTTGTCAACACTGTCCTATATGGTCATCCAGATCGCTGGCTTGAAACTCTAGAAACTTGATTTAAAACAGAGGTTGACAACCCAGCACCCTTGGAATTTAGACAAGTAGCCTAGATTAGGGAAGAGAACAGGTGTGAGGTGCCAGGGAGAGGTAAGCCTGCAGCAGACTGGAGCACTTGTTCCTGCTTGGGAAACATTCACCTCCAAGTTCATGTGTTTGAGAAAACCTTTACTCTAGCAGGGTATGAAAAAGCACAGCAGGCATGACCCAGGAGCGACCCAGCCAGAGCCAGGAAGGTAAGCCAGGATGCAGGCGTAATGGCTTTCAGCGCTCCACAAAGAGGAAGCTGTGTGCCCTCCAAGTCAGTGCTCTCTTTTTTCATAAGCTTATTGGGAATCCATGGTAAGGCGTGTGATGGGCTCAAGGGCAAAGGTAAAGGTTTGAAACAACCCCTTTGGGGAGGGGAGAACCCCAACCTCAGCCACTTATCTACTTGTGTCACTAGTACTGAGCAGCCAGAGAGCAGGTGGCATGCATTAATCTGCTTTTTAAACTCTGAGTCACTATAACAATTAATCAGATTTCTGATGAGCTATATTCTAAGTCCTTTCCCTGAAGCAATTAGGCTCCAATATGTATAGTACTAGCCTTTATTCACATTAATTCAGGCATAAGACTCTTAAAAATAGCCCTAGAGCGAATGGCTTGGAGTCTGCCAGAGGTGACCAAACACGTTCGCACATGGAGAAGCCTATTTGCTCACAGGCCTAAACTTAAGAAATTATACTTAACTGCAAGTACCTCTGCACAGGGAAAAAAGAAAAAAAGAAGAAATCACACCAGCAAGGAAAAATGAATTTGTCTTGCCTTTTTTGTTCAAACGTACACAGATACAAGTAGAAAATTAGTTTAATGTTAAGAATTTAATGTCCCTAATACTTGGCTGTTTTGTCAGTGTTTTAGCGGTGAGTGTGTGTGTATATATATATTCTATCTTTTTCACTGCTTGAAGGGTGGAATAAATCACTCTGAAAAGGTACATCCTTCATCAAAATTCTATTCACACTTTTTAAAGGGATACAACCAAAAAATGGGATGTATATAGCTTCAGAGAAAGAATAACCAGGAAAGTCATCAACAAACTGATGGAGGCTAAAAGCCATTTCAGTTTAGATATGATCCTTCTGCAGACATGGAAACCCATGGCTGGGAGGCAATAGGATCTATCTTGGCGGCAGGAAAAAGGCTGGCAACTGTCAGCTGTGGTCAGATGCATTTCAGCTGGTCTGCAGGCTTAGGGTGGCTGTTACTTCTTTACTGGTGAACCTCACTGCTCAGCATGGTGTGCTCGGCTGTGCTTGGCAGAATTCTCTGCCTCTTGAGGCATCTAGTAAACAACTGGATAACTGCAAAGGGGGGAGATTATATAAGTACAGCCAGTCTGATCAGACTAATGAGAAGCATGCAGTTCCTTCTTTAAAACTGTTTACTTGCTGCTGCAACCAAAACACCATTCCTCTTTAAAAAGATGATGCAGTCCAATCAAGAGGATGTTTTTTTTTTTTTGAAAATCAAGCAAGAATGCTTATCTCCCAAAATGATACCAGTGAAAGATCTGGAAGGAGGAAAAGCAGAGAACCCTGGCTCTGCTCTGATCCTATAATCTTCTGAGGGCCCCAGGAACATTTCAGGGGCTGAATATGATGCAGTGGTAAAAGTATTTATTATCTGTTGCAGGGGGGTCATAGGAAGTTTCCCTAGAGATAAGGGGATCTAAAAGGGGCAGCAAGAATCTCTTGTATTGAAGCCCATTATGAAACCCCCCATTTTAGCTCTCAAAAATGATGCCAAGAGCAGCCACAATTGTCACGAACTGGGCACATTTATATGGCTGGTGGCACTTTCCAAAGTTACAGAAAGTAATTTGTCAGGCTATAGCCAGGGCTGTAAAAAGACCATAATGTTCTTTGCCCAGTAATTCCCTTTGTTTTGGAAACTGTTAAAGAAGTAGATCAAATTATGGGAAAAGCATCATGAGCAGGGAAGTGCTTTTGCAGTTTTAGTTATAATCGTGAAGCATTGGGAATAGCCCAAGCGTCCAGGTGTAGAAGACTGAGCTAGTGAGTCACGATATGTCCACGAGTGGAAGATCATGTAGCCATTGAAGTGGTAACTGGGTTATCCTGATTTGTTGACAAAAGTTTCTAAGATAACATGTTTGAAAGAGGTTTAGAAAATTATGCATTTATTATTATAACCATGCAAATCAGGGGGCAGCAAACTTTTTCTGCAAAGTGACAGATAATCAATATTTTAGGTTCTACTGGTCTTTGTTATGTATTTTTCTTCTAGTTCTTCTTCACCTTTTGATCCTTCTTGTTTTTATTTTCCTTCTCCTCCTCCTCCTCCTTTGCAATACTTTCAGTACACATTAGCCATTCTTATCTCATCAAACTAGAAAAACAGACCTTCGGCAGTGGTTCCCCTAACTCTGATCTAGGTCTGTGCATATTTAGGAAACAAAGGCTGGAGATGTTACCTGTTATTTGGAGTAAAGGGGTTGTTTTCAGATGCACTGTCACGGATCTTGTGATGTGTCTACCTCTGACACACAGTCGTGCAAACACGCAAAGTCACAGCCCCATGACACTGACAGGGCCCTGGCTCAAATCCCCTTCTGTGTGCTCTCCCGCACTCAAAGCTGTCACCTAAGGGCCTTCCAGTGAGCATATCTTGCTATTTATTTTTGTGAAGACATGCAAGTGTTTTGTAATTCTGGCTTTTTCTGTTTGCATGGGGTGGGAGAGGCTGCTGTGGGTATTGAGAACCACGTTAGCCCACACACTGGGAGCAGCCTTCCCAGCATGCACCAGCGATGGCATTTGATTGGACAACTCCACCTAGGTGGATTTAAGAGTCTGTCCTGTCTGTGTGTACACCTGGACAGCTGAGCACTGCTAGAGAAAAGTCACCAAACTGGGCACAATGGGTATCCCTACAAACTTATGAGCCCCCACCTCAAAGGGACCTGCCATAGTCTGCCCAAGTCCTCTCCTCCCTCCCCCTTGCCCTTCCCTCCTCTCTCCTTCCCTTCTTTTCTTTATTTTTCCCAACAACCCACCCTTGTACTCTTCTGCCATGGGCTTTTACGCTCTAATATATCCTTCTTCCTCTATTTCCCCAGCCTCAGCAGATGGCTTTACCTCCTTCTTCATAGAGAAAATAAAAGCCATCATACAACTTCCCATCCCCAAACCTCCAAACATGACTTTTTTCAAACACGTCTGTCCCTTCTCTGCACGCCAGAACCAGAGGGATTCCTCCCCTCAAAGGCTGATCCCACCAGCCAAGTTCTCAGTCCAGCCATCCCGGGGATATGGGGGGATCATCTCTTTTCTCTCTCGTGTCTTTGTTCTCTTCCTCTCTCCTGGACTTTCCTCTCAACCCTTAGCCATGTTCTCTCCCTTCTTTACAGATAAAATAAAACCTGGAGCAGCACCACCTCTTGGCTCTAGCTCTCCTCCCGGCACAGGAGACATCTCAGTAGAGTGACGTGTGTCTGCCACCCGTCTCCCTATCTCCTAGCAACTCCCCAGTGTGCTCCGATTTGGTTCCCTCCCCCATCACTCCATTCGTTTTAAGTCAGCAGTGACCTCTCTCCAGTACAGTGGGGACAGCTGACTACTCCTTCCTCCTGCAAACTCTCCTTTTGTCCCCTTCAGTGACATCACATCCAACTTCTCTGATTCCTCATCTCGGTCTTGTTAGCTGGCTCTCCCTCCTGCTCTTTAAATGTCGAAGTCCTCCAGGCCCAGTCCTAGGCTGCTCGGCTCTCCAAGCCAGCCCCAAGGATAAGAGGTCATTTCTAAGCTAATTAACGAATGTTTCTGCCCTAGATGTCTGAGCTCAAACACGTCTGTCTCCTACACAGCGTCTCCAGGCAATGTCTCGCTGGCAACAAGACCACGCCTGCCCCATCTTCTCTGCCTCTCCAGAGCACCAGTGCTCCCTGGCCTCGCTCTTGGGGGCCTTCCTGACCTTTGCCTCTCAAACGCAGCTCTTCACCTTGTCCTGCTGCTGCTGGCTCTTGGGTTATATCTCTGTCATCCACTGACTTTCTCTGCCACCCCCGCCTCATCAGGCCACCATCGGGGCTGTGACGACAGCCTCCGCAGTGGCATCCCACCACCCTTGGCACCTGTCCAACCATCCTTCACACTATGCCAAGAGAGTTCTTACTCAGAGAGAAAGTGAGTTGTGCTCTCCTATGTTTTCAGCCCCTTGGAGTCCCCCCCCCCCGCGTCCCCCGGGTCCCCTGGGTCCTACCCAGGACACCCCTGCCTGCCTTGGAGCAGGCGCTTCACTCTTCCACCATCACTCTGGGTGCAGAGCCACGTTGGCCCTTTCGGACTCTCAGGGGTACATTTCCTGCCTCAGGACCTCCACCTACTGTATCCTTTGCACAAAGCATCGATTCATTTGCCTGAGTCCAGAGTCCAGGCTCTGGACCATAGTGCTAGACAGCCAGTAGACCAGGCACTCTGTTATTGTGAGGGTTCCATACTTGTCACCATGCTGACCACTTTCTCTCTTCAACACTGTGTAGGCTGAACCATTTAACCAGGTCCATTTCATATATTGAAGAGGTAGATTTAGTAAGCGCTGGTAGGTAATTGAATCATTCCTTGTAGAATTACTAACTTTATTTACATTCTTTTCCAGTGGGGTTGGATTAAGTTTCCTCTTTTGCTGGATATTGATGTTCATCGTGATTGTGACTTTTGTCATTGGTACAAATATGGAAAAATTGATCTGTGAAACTTATGCAAACAGAAAGATATTCCAGGTAAATAATGGCTTTTCTACCCACTAAGGGGAGACTTGAACAGGAAGTCGGATTTCCCCATACCTTGTGGATTACTTCAAGGGCGGTACAAACACATGAGCAGTTTGGTTTAAATTCAACAAATTGAGATACTTTCCATTTGTAAGAGCAACAAAACTATACACACACACACACACATATATAGTAGTATTCTTATTTTCTGATTGTAAATGAAATCAGTGCCAGGAATTAAGGCCACTCATCAATGTGGATTGTAATATTCTGGGAGAATAAAATTCTCCTTAGCAGTAGTTTCCAAATGTGGCCAAGAACATCAGAAGATGGATTCCCAGGGTCCTCCCACACACCCCAGGACTTTACAAAGATGTCCAGACAGACAATTTGGGCCCTAACTTTGAAAGGAAAGAGACTGATAAAGTGCACACCTCATGGCAGAGTTGTCCCTGACAGTCCCACAGGGCAGTTAGGAGTCGAATTCAAGCTTCACTTTCTCCCTCTAAGGCCAACTACCACAGACTCGAGGGGCCAGGGGGCAGTTTTGCTTTCTTCACTAATGAGAAAGTTTTAGTATAAGTGTCTGGCTTCTAACTTTGGATTTCCAGGGTTTTCTGATTTTTAAAATATATTTCTATTTTCCTCTTCTATCATATACACATTTTCCACTTCAAAACTGTTATGAAATCAGGTGAATGACTACTAAGGTAACCAGCTATTGTCATGGTATTTTATTAGGTCATTAAATATGAAATGTTGGATTTTGAATCAAAAGTGTAATTTATTATATCTCAAACAAGAAGCGGTAGAATTAATCAAAGTATGCGCCTAGACTGTCCACACAGTTTTGCCATCTTAGCAGTAGCTTAATTATGCCAGGAGTGAGGAAGCCTGGAGAGCGAGTGGCGATAAAACTGTAAAAGGCATTTTCCACAGCTTGTTGAGAATTAAATGTTTTTCCTTGCAAGAAGTTGTCCAAAGCCTGGAAGAAGTGGGAGTCAGTTGGTGAAAGGTCTGGTGAATACAGTGGATGACAGAGAGTTTCCAAGTCCAGCCTCTGTAGTTTGAGCAGCGTTGTTTTTTGTGATATGTGGTCTTGCCTGTCTTATTGACCAATCTCAGCTGCTTAATCACAAGCATCCTCAACATTTCATCCAACTGGCTGCATTAGACATCTCATGTAATTGATTGACCAGTTTTCATGAAGCTGTAGTGGATAATACCAGTGCTTGACCACCAAACAGACACCATTAGCTTTTTTTGATAAATATTCAGTTTTGGACTGTGTTTCAGCACTTGTCTTTATCCAACCATTGTGCCAAACACTTGTGATTGTCCAAAAGAATCCATTTTTCATCACACATAACAATAGGGTGTAGAAATGGTTTGCCTTTATGTCGTGACAGCAAAGAAAGGCAAGCCTCAAGACTTATTTCTCTTCTGATGCTCATTTAATTCATTCAGAACCCACTTCTTTACCTTGCCGATTTATTTCAAGTGGGCCAATATTATTGCAATACTAAGGTCAAACCTTGCTGCTAATTCACACATGGATTGAGATGGATTCATTTCCACTACAGCTTTCAGCTCATCATTATCCACCTTGGTCTCGGGTCACCCACGTGGCTCATTTTCAAGATTAAAATAACCAGAATGGAACTTCTCATACCATCCATATACTGTGCGTTCATTAGCCACATCCTTCCCAAACACTTTGTTGATATTTTGAGCTGTCTGTGCTGCATTGGTTCCACAACAGAACTCATATTCAAAAATAACATGTATTTTTGACTTATCCATGGTTTCACAAAAATTGCTTTAAAGAAAATATTTGAAAGATAATCACAAGCCAAAATGTGCATTTGAGAGAATGAGGATGTACCTTCACCAAAACAAACAAACAAACAAAAGAAAACAACGCCAAGAAATGTCAAAGTGAAATGTCAGATATCAGTTGTCAAACTTCGTACTTAAAGAAATCAGACATTCCATACTTAATAACCTAATAGTTATTCAGTTGGTTGAGGGAGATTAAATTGAGAGTATTGATGCATCAAATAAATTATCTGCATTTGGTCTCTTGATAAAAGATATTAGGAAGACATCAAGCCAGGTTTCTTAATCTCCCATATGGGGTTGAATCTTTAAAAGGTAATTCTTAAAATGTAGGGGATATTTCAAAACCATTTATACATCTCAAACACATACACAGCTTGCACTAACTCACCCCTCTTAAATATATATATGGTGCAGGGGCAGTGACTGTGTGAGTTTTAATTTATTTTGTCCAGAGGCAAGTAGTGAAGAGCTGGGTCCACTGCTTCATGGCTTTATATTAGCTATTCTGAATCAAATTGTCTACTCCATTCCTTTTCTGACATGTTGTCTTATTAAAATAAAGTTAACAGTTCTCAAAAAAAAAGTAATTTCAATAATTCTTACTAATGCCATCCAGCGGCCAACTGATTTATCCCAATCATACTATTATTTTCTAGTTTTAAGTTGAAGATCGATGAGAAAAATCTGAAAAATATATATTAACAGAATATTCATTTTATTGTATGTATGTATGTATGTTAGCATAAAACTTTTTTTAAAAAAATGCTTTTTAATTTGTTCTAGGTTTTGGACACACCCTATTTACTAAATGATAATTGGCAATACTATCTCTCCGGCATCATATTTAATAAATCAGATATTAAGCTCACTTTTGGACAAGTTTACAGGTATCAATAATTGCATTATGCATTTTGCTTCTTAGAATGTTCTTTCTCCAGAATGAGAATTTTGCTTTCAATGTGTTTTTTAATCTTAATGATATGACTTTCCAGTTTCAGAGGTAGGCTGTTCTCTAGTCCTAGCAAAGAAATAGTAGAAGTGGTACCAAAAAGACAATCCTTCCCCTGAAAGCCTTTGAGACCTCAGAATGGGATGTCTCGAGGTCCCTCTCTCCAGTAATGCCTGGGACTCGCTGGTTAAGGTGGCCCTAAGATGAATTAACCGGACCCTGTGAGAACTATTGTTCAAGAACCACCTTGCCCACAGTAAAAGCTATATAGCAAGAATTAAGTGAATGGGGTCGGGCGTGGTGGCTCACGCCTGTAATTCTAGCACTCTGGGAGGCCGAGGTGGGAGGATCGTTTGAGCTCAGGGGTTCAAGACCAGCCTGAGCAAGAGCAAGACCCCGTCTCTACTAAAAATAGAAAGAAATTAATTGGCCAACTAAAAATATATATATAAAAAATTAGCCGGGCATGGTGGCACATGCCTGTAGTCCTAGCTATTCAGGAGGCTGAGGCAGGAGGATTGCTTGAGCCCAGGAGTTTGAGGTTGCTGTGAGCTAGGCTAACGCCACGGCACTCAGCACGCTAGCCTGGGCAACAGAGTGAGACTCTGTCTCAAAAAAAAAAAAAAGAATTAAGTGAGTGGGTCCAAATCACAAATGGGTTGAAATCACCGACAAGATAATAGCGATGCCTGTTGAAGGGCTGACCTGTGCAGTCAGGTCTCCTGGGCTCCAATCCTGGCTCCACTCCTGGAGGCTCTGTCACCTTTGGCAATTCAGTAGGGGTCACGATAATAAACATTCTCACCCTGGGGTTGTTTTAGGGTTAAGTGAAAAACATGAGATTAGAACAGTGCCTGACATAACATGAGAACTTGATAAAATAATATCTGTTTTTATGATTGTTCATCTACATACATTTTCCTATCTTTGACACAGAAGAATGCTGGCAGAGAACATTGTAATATAACCGCTAGCACTAATATCTTTGGAAATCTGATACTCAGATTTCCCTAAACGTTTTAAAACTTTCTTGAATATTCAAGGTCCCACCTGCTGCATTTGTGATGTGCCACAGATTGTTTTCCTGTGTAATGGAAACCCCTTTTCACCTTTCTGTCATTTGCCCCTTTGCACCTTTCAAGAAGGGGACATAACCTTCTCTTTCGTGGCGAGGTTGCAGTGGGGTGAGCTGTTTCCCCTGGAAACATGTTCCTTCCTAGCACATCCCCTTCCAGGCTGCGTAGCCTGAGTCTTGTTCTGTCTTCCCTCGTGTGGCTTGCTTCTCGTTGCCTTGGTCACTTTCTTTCCCTTTTCTGCATCCATCTCAGCTCCATTAAGTAGGTATGTATGTTTCAAGATCCGACAGCCAGACAGGCACATTGTCACATGAAAGAGCCTGGTGACCTCTATATGCCGGGAGAATTCCCTCCTGGGCCCCCGCACCCTCTCTCATCCATCAAGACAGGGACCAAACTGACCCCTGCCCTGATTCCTGAGCAACTGACAGTCTCTCTCTTGCTTAAGCTTCTCCCAGAGAAATACTGAGGTTTTTTGCCCTTTAATTCAGCTTTTGAAGCAGCCCCCAAACAGTACATAATATTCCTTTCCTCCTAAGTCTAGGGTGACTCTTTGCTCACTTTGCAACATGCACATTTGCCAGATGGTGAAATGGGCCTCCTGGTCTGGTGGTTTATGGTCTTAGGTGTCCGATCTTCAATGTGAACCCACAGGCAAGCAGCTGTCTGCTCTGAGCCCTGGGAAAGGAAGTCACTTTAAGAATATTTGAAACCAATTCACAGAATGCATTTTAAACACCGATGACATTTTTATTTCTACCCATGGAAAGACCAGAGGGCCAGAGGATGTGTGCATTAACACAGTATGTTCTTAGTGAATGAAACTGAAAATACACAGAGTGATAGTGACTCACATTGAGAGCAGAATGTCTCAGAGGTGGCAGACACAGGTCCCCATCTGCCCTGGGGCCTTTCCCATCCTCTACATGGAAACCACCATTCTCAGTGTTCTTATTACCCTAGTAGAGTTTCTTTATGCAGATTTAAGCAAATATTAGACCTCCTCCTGGTATTATTATATAACTTAGTAGTATTAGCCATCATTCGACACTCAAGAGACTTCTTAAGCGTTTTGTGTACCCACCTGTTGTTACAGTTTGTTTCTGCTATACAATAAATGAATTCAATGCTAAGTAGTAGGAATGGTAATTTTAAAAAATTATAAGAGCTGGCACCCACCTGGTACTTTCTGTGTGCCAAGACTGATGGATACTATTGTGTATATGAACTTCGTTAACATCCACAACACTATGAGCTAAGTACCATGTTAACAACTACTTTTGTTGTTGTATGAGGATCCTGAGTAACTGAGGATACCTGAGATATTATACAGAGTGGAACTGGACTGTGGTCCTACTGTCTTGGAAAACCTAGTAGGAAGATAGATCCATAAAGAAGTGTTCTAGAATGGGGCAATACTTACAGGTGACAGAAATGTACTGAGGCTACTGTAGAGGCTCCAAGGAGGGCATCTCATGCAGCTTGGGAATGGAAGAATTAGGAAGGGCTTCCTGAGAGAGCTGGCACCTGAGCTGATCGTAGCGTGTTAGTAGGGGTTGGCTGGACAAAGAAGAATTTAAAAAGGCAACCAGGCCGAGTAAGGGGCACAGGGAAAGGCAGGGAGGTAGGTGGCAGCAGCCTGTCCTTCGAGAGGTTTCTAAAATCCCACTCTCACTTTCAGGCTGAGTACAAAGTACAGGGACCGAGAAAAGTCCTGTTTCCATTACTGAGCCCATGGCGATGAAAACTGAGTGTCTGGATACAGCACTTGGAATGAATTTTTGTCCCAAACCCAATATTATACATGTTACTTGTAGACTTTACCTTCTAAATCTTTTTAAAATCCATCTCCTTCTCCTCTCTCCCTGCTTCCCATTCCAACGTCCAAACATTCAGGAATGTGATGTGATCTAATGACAAATGTCACTTCTTGCCTAAATTCCAAGGAGTCCCATGACCTCTGGCAAAGAGACAGCTGAATAGTTGCACGTTTGTCCCATCTGCACTCATGGCAGACATTACTAATCAGCTGTGGTCTTCTGCTTAGCACAGGGAGCCTCAGGCTCCTCCTGGACAGCGTGCTCTAGGCAGACATTAGCAATCCATTGACACTTCTGTGCACAGTTAAACCTGTCCACCATCCTAGGCTGAGAGGTCAAGGCCAAGCTTCCTGGCCTGGCATGCCAGCTCTTCATGATTCTGGTTCCTGAAGAACTCTCCAGTTTTACCTCTGGTTGTACGTGCACAGGCTCAACAGTCCCAACAACACCAACCCACTTGTTCCCTGGAGGGGAGCATCGCCCCTCCTGGAGTGTGGGAAAGTTGCTTCTCCCAGGCAGCTGTCAGGGTGGCGGGCTCTGACTGCCGTGGCAAGGAAGAGTTGCCACCTTCAGGGCTGTAGCTATCTTTGTGGCTGGAATATGCATTCGATGAGGCCCACCCTCGTTGGCTCAGTCATGTAGGCATTTTTTCCGTAAAGCCCAAGACATACTTTGTGGCACACTTCTTTCTAGCAAGTATCATTTTGTGTTTTTAAAATGAGAATGTATTTCTTCCCAATTTGTAAACTTGTCCACAGCCATATTAGAAACAGCACAAAGGAGACAGGTGGAGGGATGTATTTATCAATCTTATATCTCTTCCACAAATGGGACTGTTAGTAAATTGGGGAAAGAAGTCGAGAGTGGCGTGTGCTAGGTGAGGATGCATGTGGCCCCTGGGGACACCCAGATCCACTTCTGTGGTCACAGATTAAACAAACAGTGACTCTTCTTTTCATCTTCAGCAGTGTACAGAGGTAGCTGCTTTTCTGGGTCATGATTTCTCTATGTATTCCCACAGTGACTGCAAGAACAATAGAGGCATTTATGCCACTCTTCAACTGGAGAACCGCTTCGATATCAGCAAACATCTCAACATTACTAAGGCAAGTAATTAGAATCAGTCGTGGAACTGACATAGTATTTCTTTACTAAATCTAGTCATCTTTCTTTCTTTTTTTAAAAATTGAGATGAAATTCACATAAGATAAAAGTAACTATTTGAAAGTGACAATTAGTGCATTCACATGGTTGTGCAACCCTCCCCTCTGTCTAGTTGCAAAACATTTTCTCACCCTGCAACCAGATGTCTTTTTGCAGCTTCAGTTTTTTGAGTGGAATAGGCAACAGCTTTTAAAAGGGCCTCACTGCAGACACTTCACAGGGAAAGATGTCATTTCACTGAGCGTAGATGTTCCCATAGGAACAAGCCGCACTCGTTCCCCAAGGAGATTCACTCCCCAAGACCATCCCTCCTTTCTGCCAGGTCCTGGAATTAGACATTTGGCACAAAGAAATGTGGTTCACACCATCCTCATCTCTTATGAATGATGCTGTGGCCCCAGGACTCCAGGGTGGGCTCTGGCGAGTCTACTGGCAAGAGACAGAAAGGATGGAAGCACATGGACTAGAACGACACCCTCTCCTCCTTTGCCTGAGCCCACACCCCAGTCTAACACTCCAAGGAGCTGGGCATGGTGGCTCACACCTGTGGTCCCAGCTACTCTGGAGGCCGATGCAGGGAGGTCACTTGAGCCCAGGAGCTCGAGGCCAGCCTGGGCAACATAGCGACACTCCATCTCTAAAACCAAAGACTCTGAGGCAAGACCATTCCAGAGCACTGTGGCCAAAAGGAAAGGCAAGAGAGATTCAGCCACACTCTAGAGTGCAGTTAGCCTAGACCGTCCCTAACTCCCACACCTGCAGGTCACCTTTGGCCTCAGCTGTGCAGGGAAGAATCAGTCTAGAGAGCCCTCTTCTTTTGGGCTTCCAGAATGAGAATAGATACCAAGGGAGGAGTTATTCCCAAGGCCCACAGCTCACCCCCGCAGGCATTGCAGAAGGCTGGCAGCATACTATGACACTGTGATGGCTTGGTGGTTTTCAAATGTGAAGAGGTTCATTTGAAAGCTGCACATTAATTTTGTATTAATTTATCTTCCCTAAATACTCCTTACATGTGCATAAATAAAATGCTATTTTCTATAATGTTATGTAATAGAAATAGATGCCTGTCATACCGTGGGTCACTTTCTCTGTGCTCAGTGGCAGGTAGTATTTGCAGAGTACTGCCCAGGGCACTCCATGCTGCCCGCGCAACCCTGAATCTGCAACCACATTTCCATGACCTTCCCCCAAGTAACTAACCCCTGTTCCCCCAATCATAGCTCCTGTGTCTTCCTCCTATCCAGCTCTGATGTATGCTGGCCCCTTCCCTGGAATGCCAGCCTACCCTGTGCCTTTCAGCACCTCTATTTGTCAAGGCTGGGGGCTCAGGAGCCACCTGCTCTGTATTGTCCTTCCAGGTCCTCTACCCTGGAGGCCTTTCCAAGGCCCCGGTGTCCTGAGGCAGTTGAGTTCACATGCCCCTCTTATGACACAGCCTCTGCCCTTTGAGGTCTTTGAGGGCAGAGACAGAATCTTACTCTGCTTTGCATCCCACCTCCTCAAAGAGTGCTTGCCATGGGAAGGAGCAGGAAAGAGGGGAGAGTACCAAGCAGAGATGCCAGCCCAGTGCATGCATGGTTTTTTTGTTTTGTTTTGTTTTGTTTTGTTTTACTGTTCTTTTAAAGCATCAAGTTTGTGACATTCTTGGAGAATAATGGATTGATTTATAACTTTTCTTTTTTCCATGCAGCATACTGAAAATATAATCAATGAATTTGGAAATCTGCCAGTACATCTTAGTATTGCTCTGCTGGACGCAGCAGGAAGAACCAACCTTGAAGAGTTTGCTGCTTGTGGAATAGACAGGATGAATTATGCCCCCTACTTGTCTCAGGTACCCATGCTTGATCTTTTGGGGGAAATTAGAGAATTGCATTTGTGTATTTCTTTTTTGTTTTTGTTTTTATTAAGATGAGATTCATATAACATAAAACTAACCATTTTAAAGTGAGCAATTCAGTGTCATTTAGCATATTCACAATGTTGCACAAATACCACCTCTGGTTCTAAAACATGTTCATCATCCCAAAGGAAATACCCATAAGCAGTTCCTCCTCATTCCTCCCCCAAACCCCTGGCAACAATCCGTCTCTGTTTTATTTCTACAGATTTACCTATTCTGAATATTTCACATAAATGGAATCATATAATATGTGACCTTTTGTATCTGGCTTCTTTCACTTAAAATGTTTTTGTGGTTTATCCATGTTATAGCATATATCAGTACTTCATTCCTTTTTATGGTTGAATAATAAGATTGAATAAAAATAATATGGTTTTATATGTATAGATAAGAATGCAGATGTTGTCACCTGTGTAAGATTTTCTAACCTTGATTACTTTATAGTTGTGGACCCATGTTGCCTATTAGATGTTGTTAAGGTTTAAAAATCCTATATTCTTTTTTTTATTTCATTATATTATGGGGGTACAAATATTGTTAGGATTACAT
>VBSM01002608.1:87378000-87417649 GCA_008086735.1 Cheirogaleus medius
ACAGGCCATTCTCGCTGGGGTTAGGTGGTATCTCATTGTGGTTTTGATTTGCATAAAAATCCCATATTGTTAACACAATTTTTTACACCTCTTTTATAGACTGGTAGACACCCTGCAAAAGTGAACCTTTTATCATTTGCACATGATCTCGAAACAAAAGCAAACCATTTGGTGAGTACAAATAGTCCCGGTTAAATGCTGTGGTAGTTGGAGATGTCAAATGGCAATAGCATTCTTAGGGAGGCTACTGAAAAGAGTAATCCCTTGTTTACACATGCCTCTCTTGTGCATGCCCAAAGCCCCCATCAGCAGCCATTGCCATGTGGCCCAGACCTCTCTGAGCCTGAATGTCGCCGGGTGACACAGCAGCTGCTGTCCTCTGTGCTTAGAGCAGATGCCCTTGCTGCTTTAGCTCTGGATTTGCTTTTGTCTCTGTCAACCCCTCCACCTTCACACACACACACACACACACACACGTCGTTTTTCTTGCAGCATAGGGGATAGTACCTGAGGATGTGGGAGGAAGATTCCATGTGGTGCTTTGCATCACCAATAGTAAGTGGGAAGGGAGGGCAGAAACACCACCTGAGCCCCATAGGCATCCCCTTCATCGACATCTCTGCTGGTTGGTGACTACTTGACCTTAACTGGTCCCATCCGAGAAGCAGTAGACCACGCTGACAAGGAACCTTGTCTCTTGGGGAAGACCTGGGTTTAAATCCTGACTCAGTTGCTTCCTAACAGCAGGAGCTTGGGCAAGATATTTCTCCTCTCTGTGCCTTAGTTTCCTCATCTGTCAAATGGGGGTGATAAGCACCTACCTTATAGGATTGTTATATGTTAATGTGCTAAACACTATTTAAGGATGGGTTAGATAAAAAATTCTCAGTTGAGCCTTGCTTTTCTCATCTGTAACATGGGGAAACTCATAGTGGCTACATCATGGTGAGGCGGAGAGAGGACACCGCCTCTGGCACTCAGGAAGGAATCATGAGTGTGGGTTATTGCCGAGAGTCCGTGGGTCTGTGATTCGAAGCAGGGTGTCTCTGCGCTGTCCCGCCTGGCCAACCCCCATGCCCACCCATGGCTATTATTGGACAAGGAGGGCTGCCTGCGTGCTTTTGTCCCGGCTGGCCCAAGCCCCCTGTGGTTAAAGAGAGTGCTTTGAGTCTGGAAAGAAGGTGTTGATCTTTGCTTATTTTATTGTCTTTGCAGCCGCCAGGAACTTTGAGGCAGTCCTTGAAAAGAGAGGCAGAAAGTATTAAAATGATTCACCGTCTACAGATCATTCCTATGGAGCAATCACTGGTAACAGTCAGCAACGTTTGGCATTTCACTGTGGCCTGAGCAAAGCTGATTGCAGCTAGCTGCCTTTCATTTAGCCTAATGCTCATCTCTCGAGGTCCAGTCCAATTGGCCCCAGCCTCAGAAATTGAGCTGGGCTCTAAAGAAGGCAAAACTTAAATTGTGCCTCCCTCTCCTGTTTATTTCCTCCCCTTTTTCCGTTTGGGTTGGAATAGTTAGATGAAGTCCTGTGGCTGTCTCCTGCACCTTGCTCTAGTTTCCATTACTGGGAGCAGCCCGTCCCACGCCCTGCATTCAGCCACAGTGCTGTGGATTCACTCTCACTTATTTTCATTTTTTTTTCTCCAAACTTTAACATGCGAAGGTGAGGGTAAGTGCTTTTCTGTGTGCATCCACCTAGCTCCGTCAGCTGTCTCGATGGTCGTGCTTCCTCTCTTCTCTCCCATCCTTTCCGTTTCCTTCTCACCACCTTCTGGCTCTTTCCTTAATGCAGTAAAGGCAGTGCATAGCAAGGAAAGAATATGGGCTTTGAAGTCAGACTGGGTTACTGAACCAGCTCGCTCAGGTTAGAGAAGCACGTAAATCTACTTGACTCCAACATCTGAACTTCCAGAACTAGTTCTCGCTACTCTTTTTTCTCTCTCCTGACTTCCTAATTCATTAGCTTATTCACAAAGTCATCCTACTGAATTTTCTTCATTTGTATCATGTGCTCTTCACAATTTTCTACTGTACTTGTTTATGCCCAACACAAACGTGTTAACATTTTAAGCTAGTTTTGCTTTTTTTTTTTTTAATGTTTTCCTTCAAGCAGACAGGACTCCATGACTTTTTCAGAACTAGGGCAACCTATGCACAAATAGGCAAGTTGTTTTGTACATGTGATCTATCTATGAACACATGTGCAGGGGTTGGCAAACTAGGGCCCTCCAAAACTACAGTCTGCTGCCAGTTTATTAGAACACAGCCAGGCCCACTTTTCTTTCTTTTTTTTTTTTTTAGGAAAGGAATTGTTTTAAATTTCAAAATATTATGGAGGTACAAATGTTTTTGGTTACATGTATCAATTTTGTTATGCTCAAGTCAGGATTATAAGTGTGCCCATCACCCAGATAGTGTTCATTGTACCCATTAGATAGGTTTTTGCCTATCCCCTCCTTTCCCTTCCTTCCTGCTTGATTGCCACTGAGTTTTACTTCCCTCTTTGCACATGTGTGCTCATCGGTTAGTTCCAATTTAATAGCAAGTACTTGTCGTGTTTGTTTTTCCATTCTTTAGCTACTTCACTTAGGATAATGATCTCCAGTTCCATCCAAATTGTTGCAAAAGGACTTAATCCATCCTTCTTTGTGGCTGTATAGTATTCCATAGCATACACATACCACATTTTGTTAATCCATTTATAAATTGTTGGGCACTTGGGTTGATTCCACATCTTTGCAGTGGTGAATTGTGCTGCACTAAGCATTTCAGTATAGGTGTCTTTTTGATAAATTGACTTTTTTCCCTTTGGATAAATACCCAGTAGTGGGATTGCTAGGTGGAATGGTAAGTCGGCTTTTAGTTCTTTGAGGAATCTCCATCCTGTTTTCCATAGAGGTTGTACTAATTTGCAGTCTCACCATGCCCACTTATTTACAAACTATCTGTGGGTGCTTTTGGCTACAAGGGCAAAGTTGAGTACCGTGTTTCCCCAAAAATAAGACAGGGTCTTATATTTATTTTTCCTCAAGAAGACACCCTAGGGCTTATTTTCAGGGGATGTGTTATTTTCCCCTCAAAGCCTCAGCTTGCATCACACACAGGATAGGCAGGACCTGACAGGGGGAGCCGACCTTGTTGGTGGGGCTGCCTGCACCTTTCCAGTCACCTCTGGGATAGTAGCTATCACGATGGGGCAGATGAGAAGAGCTGCTCGTCTTCTTTACCGCTCCCCAGCAAAATGCATGGGTTGTGCAGATCCGCTGCATAACCACGCCCATCATTAGGTCTTATTTTCAGGGTAGGGCTTATATTGCGCAAATGCTTAGAAATCCTGCTAGGGCTTATTTTATGGGTAGGTCTTATTTTCAGGGAAACACGGTAGTTGGGACTATAGGCTATAAAGCCTAACATATTTACCGTCTGGCCCTTAACAGATACAGTTTGCCAACCCTTGGTCCAAACCATTCAGGTAAACTACTCTTGTGTGGCAGGCTCTATTTTAAATAATGCCTTCTACTTTGATCAAACCTAATTCAGAGGGGTTTCTTGGACACCTTGCATGTGAGGTACTGCCGTTTGAAGCTTCAGAATGTGTAATCCTGATGTTTTTCTTCAGGTTTTCTTACACCTTAATGTATAAGGTACACATTATTACTAGTGTCTGTTATTTTTTCTAGAATGAAACCATTACAGTATTAAGTCAGATTTGATAGCCGTCTTGGGGTAGCAGAGGACACGAGACATGTGATCTTGCTGCTTCATGTAATATTTTGAAAATATTATCTATGTTTGTTCACCAGGGCACTTTAAGGCAAAGTATCAAGACACTGCAACACATAAGCAATGGATTAACGGTGAGGATTTACTTTGTTTTACTGTCACGGGGTTTGGTGGTTTGGTTATAAAATACTACACATAGAATTTCAGAAGTGTTGATTTTTGTTAAGTACTTTTAAGTAAAAAAAAAAGCCTCAGTTATTTACCCATTTTAAATAGCAAAGTGGGTTTTCCTGCTATTTCCTTTCTAAAAGTACTTCTGTAAATATAGACCTTGTCTTAGCAGGCTGTTAGATACTTAGGTGAAATCTGTGTTTTGATGTGTCGGATGTAAGGTTAGGGGGTACACTGGTCACTTTTACAGAGGTGATGCTGCCTAACAAACAAGCCCAAATCTTGGTGCCTTCTGACCACAATCATTCATTTTCATTTTGGGGTTGACCACGGGCTTCTCTCCATAGCTTCCCATTTAGACACCCAACCTGAAGGAGCAGCTCCTGTCTGGGCCACCTCATGTCCTCTTAGTAGAGGACAGGAGTTCAGAGGATGAGTGGAAACGTAGGTTGTCCTGTAAGCCACTGCTCAGAATGGGCATCTACCACATCCCCAACATCCCACCAGCCAAAGCCAGTCACGTGACTGTGCCCACCGTCCTGGGGCTGGAGAAGTCTACTCCACACCCTGAGAAGTGGCCCCAGGGAGGGTATCAATAATACGGAGCAACTAGTACAATCTAAGACAGGGGCGCCCTCAGGCCAGCGTTCCCACCACAGAAACAGAGCTCCAAGGCTGTTGTACTTATCATGAATCTACAATGCCAGCAGGCAATGCCGAAAATAACTTTTTATTGAGTGGAATAGGCTACCCATGAGAAGTTTTGGATGTTAGCCCCACAGGAAAAAACTAAATCTTTCTTCCTTCACTTCTCTCAGTGAGACCAACATTATGACTCGGTTCCTCTGAAGATGTTTATGTTTTACTCTGTTCCGATAATCATGGTTACCATTTCCTAAGTGTGTGTCCCCTACCAAGGGAACCTACTGACACACTGGTGACCATGTGCCGGTCCTTTGCTTTCTCTGCACACCTTGACATTCAGGGTGATGCATACAGTTGTCCGATGCCCTTCACTAGGGGCCCAGCTGTGGGGGAAGGGGAGGGTAGAAACCAGCCATTTGTCCACTCAGCAGGCTCTGTGCCCTCAGGTTCCTGGGCAGAAGGGGCCCCTTTCTAATTTACACCACGCTGGCATGTGGGTTGGCAGAGGCCTTGTCTTTGCATGTGTGTTGGTGCAAAGAGTGTGGGATTTGGAGTTACAAAAAAACCAAAAAAAATGCTAGGTGCAAATCCTAAGTACCATCTAATGCATCCCAGCCTGGTAACCTTAACCTTGACCTTGGATCAGCTGCCTGGTCTGTGAAGGGAGCCTACAACACCTAAACTATACAGTATAACAACTATTTACGTAGCTCGTTGTGAGTATTCAATGAGGCCCTTCCTAAAAGGACTGGCCTAGTGTCCCCCAGAGTATGTGCTCCTGCCGTGCTCACGCTCCTGCCCTCAGAAGGGCTCTGTCATCTTCCTAAGTAGAAGGCCCACGTCATGGTGTTGTGAGGCCGAGTTACGGCACTCGAATCAATATGCAAGTTGTCCAATGAAATCTTTGCATCATTTTGTACCCTGTGGATTGTTGTCGTGTTTTCCAGGACAGAATAGCCAGGATTCTCACCTCTTTGGATTCTGCTCAGAAATTCATCACAAACAACATTTCCTCTGTTATTATTGATGTGAGTCTTCTTTTTAAAAATAAGCATGGCAGTAAGTGGGCAGGTGAACATTACAGATTAAATCTCTATAATATCTAAGTATGCTTTCGTCATTTTAATGGTTTACTGATCTTTGATTTCTTTCCAGGAAACTAAGAAGTACGTGAGAACAATAGCAGGGCACTTTGAACGGTATCTGCTGTGGGTTGACTTCTCTGTAAGTAGTTTATCTTTTATGAACATAAAGGAGGCCATGTCTTAGGATGGTCATTTTCTAGGGTAAAATCTAGAGGAAATAAAATTAAATTCCCCAGTAATTTGGTGCGAGGTAAGTGAAAGGATTTTGCGGTGTGGGGCAGAGACTTCTGGGGCCTGCTCACCGGGTTGGGGGACATGCTCCCCCCGGACCCCTCTGGTCCCCTTTGCTCACCTTCGCCACACAGACTCTTCCATTTTTTCCCCATCTCCTTTGTCAAATAACAAAGACTCAGGTAAAAAATATTCACACAAATACCATGCTGAACATGTATACTTTTTCATTCTCTCGAGAGTCCTGTAGGATAGGTCTTATTGTTTCAATAACAAATGAGGAAACTGGAAACCGAGGCTCTGAGAGAATGAGGGTGGGTCTGGTTTTAAAGCAGATACAGTTGTCCCTCGGTGTCCCTCAATGTCCCTCGGTGTCCAGGACCCCCCACCCCAAAGATGCCAAAATTTGAAGATGCTCAAGTCCCTGATATAAAATAGCATAGTCTTTGCGTATAACTTACACACATTCTCCTGCATACTTTAAATTGCTTCTAGATTACTTATTATACCTAATACAATGTAAAGGCTATGTAAATAGTTGTTATACTGTATTGTTTAAGGAATAATGGTAAGAAGAAAAAAGCCTATACATGTTCAGTACAGGCGCAACCATCCTCTTTATTTTTTTCTTGTTTCCTAATATTTTTGATCCACAATTGGTTGAATCCACAGATACAGAACCCATGGTTACACAGGGCCAACAGCGATCTTATAGAGCTCATCGATATGAATCAGCTATCCGCTCCAGGTCTTAGAGCAGCGGTCCCCAACTTTTCTGGCACTAGGGCCCGGTTTCATGGAAGACAGTTTTAACACAGGTTTAGGGTGGGTGCGGCGGTGTGGAGCTCAGGCAGCGATGTGAGTGATCGGCAGTGGCTGTAGATGTGCTCCCTCGCCTGCCACTCATCTGCTGTGCGACAGCCCCACCCTCATTCCTAAGTTTCATAGAAGACGATTTTTCCGTGGCCCACGGTGGGGGAGGGGAGGTGGGGGAGGGCAGGTGGGGGGAGGGGGGTGGGGACTGGGTGGGGCGGTGGTGGAACTCTTCTGCCCGATCCCTAACGGGCCACGGACCGGTACTGTGGCCCGGGACTCGGGCACCACAGTCTTAGGGGACACGGAGGTCCTTTTTGTGTGAAACCAGGTCAGAGGTAAATGGCACGTCTGAGTCTGGTGGACTTCTATGGACGTGGCTCAGTTAGAGTTTGTTGTGGTTCTTACTCCCGCAGATCAGAGAGAAAGTGGTGTCCTGCAAACCCGTGGCCACCGCTCTAGACTCTGCGGTTGATGTGTTTCTGTGCGGCTACATTGTCAGTCCTCTGGTAAGAATTTCATAATTAACAAGGAGGAGGCGCAATAAATCCATCATCTTTGATCCTTTCCCTCCCCCCATTGTAATGCATACTATAATAATTAGTTTTCTGCGTGGGTCTGTTATGATTTTGGAGTTCAAAACCCTAAAATCTAAAATTTAGATCCATGTATTATGATGCTTAATAGACCAGAAAAGTCCAATAGGATCTTCTCAAGGTTTTTGAAAGATTAAATGAATTACAATGTGTAGCACTTAACATAGTGGCTACTGCCTATGAGGGTCACAAATGGTTTTAGAGAACAAAATGAAAACTCATTTCAAAAAATTGCAAAAAAAAATTTTTCCCCAAACAACTGTTGTTTTCCATTCCCCATCTTCAAGCATTTAATTCTTCTGATTTTTTTTTTTCTACCTAGAATTTGTTTTGGTTTGGCATAGGAAAAGCTACTGTATTTTTACTTCCGGCTCTAATTTTTGCCGTAAAGCTGGCCAAGTACTATCGTCGAATGGATTCGGAGGATGTGTATGATGAGTAAGTATGTGGGTCTCCACGGGGCCGGGGAGGTCATCGTGTAGTGGTTCTGTCTTCAAAGAGATGGGCTCTTATGAGATTAAACTTGATTTTTTTTTTTAATTTGATTTTTAAAAAAATTTTTTTAAGTAGTGGGTCATTTCTGTTCAGGTGTTTTGTTGGGATTTTTATTGCACCAATTTTCTTATGCTTGTATTAACTGTTTTTTTTTTTTCTTCTTGCTTAATCCTCTCAGCTTCTGTAACCAGCTTTTTTATTTCTTATTTGCAGTTCCTCTCTCTCGGGGACTTGGCAGTTCACTTTATGATAACTGTTTTTACTACTTTCGGTTTTAGCTCTGTAGTCTGCCCTTCACTGTCTGGTGAACTTGCGTGTTTCATTCTTTACTTCGCTCATCTCCTCAACTTGTGTGTCTCCTGAGTTTGCGCTGTGTTGGTGTCTGTATTAAACATATGGGGGCTGTAGCTGTTAAGCTTTAATAGTAACAAGAAAAGTAATTGTATCTCCCTTTTTTGTATTTTGTAGTGTTGAAAATATACCCATGAAAAAGTAAGCCTTTCTTTTTTTATAACTCTATTCATAGATGGGACGGGGGAGGTTTTATTATTATGTGAGGGACTTTTAAAATTAAATTAATAACATCTTAAAATGACATGAAAACAATAGATCTGGCCAGGTAAAAAATAAATTGTGATGCCTCTTAAAAGACGGCTGGCACATAGAAGGTGCTCAAGAAATATTTATTGAATTAATGAAAATTTTATATATTAAATGTATTAATCTATAAACTAGTCATTTTGGTCTTTGGGTTTTTAAAATGTAAATATACCCTTTTACCCTCTTTGTAGATGTAACAAATTGTCACAGACTTTTCATGACCATTACATTGCCTTTGTAATCCATAATATAAATACTTCATCTTAGAGATAACATGGTGTTTTTGGTGTATTTATTTTTGTTACAGTATGGAAAATGGTAATAATGGTTATCATAAAGATCATTTGTATGGTATTCACAATCCTGTTATGACAAGGTAAAGCAAAGTGTGGAGGTGCATGCGTGTCCTGTGACAAACCTTCTCATCTCCTGTAGATCCAACACTGAATTTTCTGCATGTGGTTCATGCCTTCACTTCTCTCTGTGTGATACTCTATCAATGCCCTACACAGCATTCTATGATGCCACAAGGTTAAATAGTCAATGGATTTCTAAACATTGGAATTTTTCAGCAGTTAAAATTTGGTGTCATCTTAAAATGCTGTGTGTGGCTATAGATCACTAAGGAATAAATGCATGCACATCTTCCATTTAGAATCTCTTTGCACCGAATAAACTGAGCAGTTGGTTTTCAAAACTTTCTTCTTCCTTCCCTCTCTCTCCTCTTCCCTCCCTCCTTCCCTCCTTCCTTCTTTCCTTCTGATAAATTAACTATAATCAATTGGTAAAAGAACCTCAACTTTTCTTCCAAATCTTTATGAATTTGTATTCTCTGGAATTAAGGAGCTTTTATTGTTCTAGATATTTGTCAGGTAACTCTGAGCACTACTTCCAAGGGTTCCTCTTCTGAGGCTCCACTAAAAATTCAGACCCACATGTTAACCAGGGACCCCTCCTGTCTGCACAGAAGAGGTGGGGCTATGATGTGTGTGGACCAGCAGGGCCGCAGTGGCTGTCCTCTTCATTGTGCATGGTGGTCCTTCCCCATGTCTGTGCTGCTGGCCCCTGGCCGGTGTTCTTCCCTCCCAACCCAAGTGACATCTCAGGTGCAAAGGAGTGGATCTAACACTGGTGCACAGGGGTCCACGTTGTCTGAGAAGGCCCACACTCCACATAGGACGGGAAGCCCATAGCTTTGGCTTCACACCAGGTATCTGTATTTAAGGCCTCCCCATCCAGATGCAATTTACCAGGCAGGTGCATCTTTATCCTAAGCAATGTTGCCTAGTGACAGCAGATATTCTACTTTTGGCAGGTTTCAAAATGAACAGAACCAGAAAGTTATTAAAATTTATCTTTTCAGAAGAATAAAAGGTTTACCTAACTAATAACTTTGAACATTATAAAACTTTAGAATTTTCCATTTTAATTTGCCATTTAGGGAGAGGAAAATTGTCTTAGTGCATGTGGGCTGCTAACAAAATACCATAAACTGGGTAGTTTATAAACAACAGAAGTTTATTTCTCACAGTTCTGGAGGCTGGGAAGTCCAAGGTCAAGGTTCTGGGAGATTCAGTGTCTGGTGGGGGCCTGTTTTCTGGTTGATAGATAGCCCCTTCTTGCAGTGTCCTCGCATGGTGGAAGAGGTTAGCTAGCACTCTGGGATCCCTTTTACAAGGGCACTAAGGAGGCAATAATGGGACCTAATCGCCTCCCAAAAGGTCCTACCTCCTGATACCATCATCCTGATTAGAATTTCAACACATGAATTTTGGGAGGATACAAACATTCAGAGCATAGCCGAAATGGTGGTAATAAAAAACACAGCAGTAAAGTTCTGAAAGGGCAAATTGATTCCATCTCATTTGCTACTTCTAATATGCCAGACTTGGTTGCCGGAGTGCTGTGTTGTGACAGATTTGAAAGTGGATTCAGGACAAGTATCAGTTAGCCAGGTCTGCTCTGCAGAGAGGCAGCAGTGCTGTTGCCTGTGTCATGTGCTGGGCTGCCCTTTCAGGGTGTAGCATGCTTAGAGGGTAGCTTATATTCATGGACTGAAAATTTCAGGATCAAAGGAGAGCTATTCTCCACTGCCTATGTTGCCCTAACATCAGATCTTCTAGCACTTTGTGAATTTGTAGAATTGATTCCTGGTGCCTGCCTCTTGGTTGTGAAGTCTCCAAAATATCTCTGCATCAAGAAGTGTCACCGAGGCTACGTGAAGGATGCTAGAGGGAGAAGCAAGCCTGGGTGGGAGGGTGCCGTAGGTGGGTTTTCTGGAAGCAGTGCTAAGACGAAGTTTGGGGTGTAGGATGTTTATGAAGATCCACAGTTGTGCAAGGAAGGGGGAGAAGTCAAGATGGGCCTGGCAAAGCCTCAGTCCCCCTGGTGGGGAGTTCTGGAGCCAGCATTGCCTGTCCACAGTGTCCCCCATTGGGCCCAGCTGAGCCTTTGTACCCCACCCCCCTCAGTCACTGGACAGGGCCACCCAGGAAGGACGAGACCCGGCAAGGGCTGGATGAGGTAACAAGGTGAAATATTCACCTTTGGCCAGTGTAAGCCCTTGTTTTACTGGTTTCTGGTTCACTGTGATAATAATTTTGTTTCCTTATTTCTTTGACATTTCTGATGGAAGGAGCCCAAAGGTGATTGAGATGACAGATGTGACTCTAATCTGCCAGCTGAGCTGGCACCACTCAGCCTGCATGCATCGCGTGCGGGCCGTGGCTGTGAGCGCAGCCTCCTGGGAGGATAAAGCCGGGTGCTCGCCTGCTTCACGCGGTCTTGCTGCTGCGGTTTCTCCTCGTGTTCAACACCAAAACTTTCACACGCTGACAGCAGCTCAGGCCATGACTAGGTTTGGGAGCAAAATGATCAGTTCACAGAGATGGTGCTTGGCTCTTCAAGAAAAGCCTTCTGCAAATCAGGACGCTAATACTTATCGGGTCAGGAGCAGTTTGACAACAAATTCTCTTAAAAAGGAACATGAAGTGACATGCTCCTGGTGGCAAACTCAGTTTCATAAACTAGCTATTTTCCCACCTCCCTTTTCCTTCCCTCTATGTTATTTTTAAACACACACACACACACACACACACACACACTCATAACCTGTAATTAGTCTGTCACACGGTGGTGGTTTGTTTGCTTTTGTTTGAAGGAAAAGGTGACAATATAAACCTAGATAAGCCTGGAGTTTTTTTTCCAGCGATGACTCCGCCTCCCACACCAAGTCTGCAGAGCAAGTGGAGGCATTTTGAGCTCGGCAAGTGTTGAATGACTCGTTTCTGAACTTTCCCCTTGACCCTTCATAGGTCACTAGAGGTCACATGTGTGACTTCTAGAAAGGTCTATAGACTGATCTTCAGTTTCCTCACCTCTAAAAAGGGGCGAGTAACAGCCCCCTTTTCTCCCTCTAGGGAATTCTATAGCTTTTTTTGGTGGAGATAAACGTATTCTCTCTAGCTCTGGCTTCAGAGATCAAGCAAGTTGCTTCACGTGCAGCCACAGAGGCTCGAGAGTAGCCAGTGTCGGGCCGGCAGCAGCCCCAGCAATGAGGGCATCATCCCACACAGTCGGCCCTTCAAGGCTGTTGTCGCCACCTGTCATTTACAGGTAGACTTGGGGGTGTGGAGGCCACCCCCGAGGCCCCACAGCCAGGCAGGGGCCAAGCTGAGATAGGAACCACTCTTTCTCCTGTTCTCCCAAACGCAGGTGGACATAGAAAAAGTCCCAAAAACAGGTGAAGAGACCACAGAGAAATTTGGTGTTTTTCCCAGTTTTCACTCTGAAGACCACCAAGTTGGTAGAAAGAGAAACAAATGAGGTGAATTTTGCCAGGAAATCTAGTTTTCTGGAAAGGAGAGAAATCTGGTTTTGATATGAAATTTCCCTTTTAAATGTTAGCAAATAATGTAGAGAAAAAAATACCAGGGGGGCCCAACAAAATTTATCTACAAAGCGCCTTCTTGTTACTCCCGCTGGCGAGGGTGTTCATCACGCCTGGTGCTGTAGAGCTTAGGTAGAAGCAGGAGGGCCACATGGTTGCATCTCTGCAGCCAGAGGAGGACACAGGTGTGTCCCAGGGAATGCCACGTGAGCAACAGCCCAGCCTCACCTGGGCATGCTCTGGCTGCCTGGGTCTCACGGAGGGTACGTAGAGCCCCCTCCCCTGTGCGATGTTTCAGGTCTTAGGGGGCCAGGACCTTTCTTTTTCTGCAAAGGTGAGGGTACTGCAGTGGCAAACAGAGTCTGCCTCCTGTCTGTTGGCCAGGCTGCCCAGAGCCCTGCGTTGATTGAGATCTGGACGTTGAATCCAAACGAACTCAAAAGTGGTGCCGCTGGAGTGTGACATCTGCTCGGTGGAGAGGGCTGTCCCAGATGTCTGTATTGGCCTCCTTTATTTTATTATCTTATTGTGGTGATCACCCTAGAAGCTATCAGAGTCCAAATCTTCATGGCTTGAAGAAATGTGTCCTCCAGATATGGTCCCATCTAAGAGCCTATTGTTCCCCTCGCATCAGGAGCTTCCAGGTTTAGTTTTAGTTGCTTGCTGTGGTTTGAATGTCCCCTCCAAAACCCATGTTGGAATTTAATTGCCATTGTGACGATATTAAGAGGTGAGACCTTTGAGAGGCTCTCCCCTCATGAGTGGATTAACGTGCTTATCGCAGGAATGGGTTAGTTATTGCGGAAGTTGGCTCCTCATAAAAGGATGAAGTTCGGCCCCCTTCCCTCTCTGTCTCTTGTGCTCATTTGCTCTTCCACCATGGGACAATGCAGCACAGAGGCCCTCGCCAGATGCTGGCACCATTCACTTAGACTCCCTAGCTTCCAGAACTGTGAGAAATAAATTTGTCTTTTTTTTTTTTTTTTTTTTTTTTGAGACAGAGTCTCACTCTGTTGCTCGGGCTAGAGTGCCGTGGTGTCAGCCTAGCTCACAGCAACCTCAAACTCCTGGGCTCAAGTGATCCTCCTGCCTCAGTCTCCCGAGTAGCTGGGACTACAGGCATACGCCACCATGCCCGGCTAATTTTTGTTGCTATTTTAGTAGAGACAAGGTCTCGCTCTTGTTCAGATTGGTCTCGAGCTCCTGACCTCAAGCGATCCTCCCACCTCGGCCTCCCAGAATGCTAGGATTACAAGCATGAGCCACCACACCCAGCTAAGAAATAAATTTCTGTTGTTTATAAATAACCCAGTCTCTGGTATTCTCTTATAGCAGCAGAAAACAGACTAAGACATTGCTCACATTGGTTTGTTTTGCCCATTTCCTGCTTCTGAGGTCTCCAGATTACCCTCTTTCCAGGATGGGGTGGTACATACTGTCTGGGGGCCCCAAGAGAGGCGCAGCTGGGCAGGAGGAGAACCAGTGGTCCAGTTAGGGTGCCCAGCATCCCTCTGCTCAAGAAGGCAAATGTAGATGTTCTTTAGAAATGATCACCAGAGCCTACAGTCCTTCGTAACACTCAGCCCCAGGACCTGGTGCTGCTGTCTGTGGGCAGTAGCAGGACACTGAGCCAACCCCTGCCTGTACCCTTTTCCAGGGACCCTCTGAGTCCCTTCAATAAAGAATGTATTTCTTTACTGAGAGAGAAAAGGAGTGCAAGAAAATGCACGCAGGACCAAACATGTGCAGTTTCCACAGTTAACGCTTTGGAAGGAGCCCTGCCTTGCAGGTGCTCTGATGTCCTCAGTGCACGTCCTCCCCCAATCTCTTATGTCTGCCACAGCGTTGCATCTGGGCACGGAGCATCCTGCACATTCAGAGGGGTTGTGATCTACCCAGAGGCACAGTCGGGGAGGGTGGTGCCAGAGTCGAAACTACAGATCTTCCAGACAGAGTTCACTAGTCTCCCAGTTGTGTAAACCTCTCTTGGTGGTCAAGGCCGTGTTCACAGAGTAACTTTACATGTCAGCAGGGCTACCGTTGATTGTTAACCCAGAGGCCCACTCAGAGGGCATGTGCACTGTCTGGTCTCATGCCCGTGCATTTGCAGTTGTAACAAGGTCTCTGCGGAACTTCCATTTGCTTCTGTCTTCTTGTCCTAGAAGTAGACTTTGGCAAGACTCTTGCGGTAGATGTGTCGTCCGCTGCTGTGGTCTGGTTTCTGCTTGTCTGATGTCTTCAACACATATTCTTCGTGACCTTTATCACTTTTAACCTTAGATTGTGAATATTCACAATTCTACTTGTCAGGGCTTGTTTCTCCCTGTATCCTCTTTATCCTCTTTTTAAAAGCAATACAAACAACTTAGAAGAATCAAAGTTCGATCTGACTTGTTCTTCCTGATAAACTTTCTGTGGTGTGGTCCATATTCCTGGTTCCCTGTAGTCACATGCCTGCTTCTCAGCACAGAGCCCATGAAACCACCCGCAGCTTTGCCTGAGAGTGTTATATTTATGTATTTTTTGTTTTTTAGCCCATTACATCGTTGACAGCTGATGTTGAAATTGCTTGAGGTAAGTTTGATGCTTTCATATAAGAGAATTTATAAGATTATAGTTTTTAGAACATTAAAACATAGCTAATACATTAAGTAGAAAATCTAGGTCAGTGTACAGGTTATGTATTATGATTTTATATATTCATTCTGCGTCTGTATCTGCAGGTTACACATCCACAGATTCAACCAACTGTGGATTGAAAACATTCTAAAACATAAAAATAGCAATACAACAATAGATATAATACAAATTTTAAAAATATAGCATAACAGCTATTAATATTAACATAGTATTCACATTGTATAAGGTATTACAAGTAATCTAAAAGTGATTTAAAGTATATGGGAGAATATGCCTAGAGGTCCCAAAACCTTCATCCTCCACGGATACCGAGGGATGACTGTATATACGGATGATACAATGACTCTCTGTATATACATATATGCATTGATTATATGTGTGTGTTTGTGTGTACATATATACACACAGTGACTATGTGTGTATAGTTAAAAAAAAAAAAAAGCCAGGCGTAGTGGCACACGCCTGCAGTCCCAGCTACTTGGAAGGCTGAGGCAGGAGGGAGGATTGCTTGAGCCCAGGATTCCAAGGCTGCAGTACGCTGCCCGTGAATGGCCACTGCACTCCAGCCTGGGCTAGCAAGACCTCTTAAAGACAAAAAAAAAATCTAGATATCTATGTACTGACCACGTACCTTGAGTATTATATAAAATTTTTTATACATTTCTGTATTTTAAAAAATTGTCTTGTAAAAAACATATTTTTGTGCCTCTTAAACACATTTATATTTTCTGGAGGTCTTGGGCTCCTAGTGGGGACTATTTTAGGATTATGCATTCCTAGTTTTCTCTTTAGTAATCCAAAACCAGTTTCTAAAATTTTGTTTGACCTTCATTTCAGCATCAAGATACTCAAAGAGGAAAGGATCACAGATTTTTGATAGTTTCTGGGCCTACAGGACTTTCCAAATCCAGGAAGAATGCTGGCGGGGACACGGTGACTCCAGCAGACACCAAGGAAGTGGCACCGTTGGTCTCTGGGTAGTGCTTTGTTAGGAATGAACACAATCACGTTTCTAGTCCGCGTGTCCATCACTATTCAAGGATGATTCCCCCTCCCCTGTTTATTTTTTTTTGTTTTTTACTTTTTTACACTGGGCTTTTATTTAGACACTACAACATATAGGGTGTTTCTTCCCATTCGATGCATTTCTGTGTCAAAAAACTATACCGATGCGATGGCTCAATTTCTAACATACTGTCATATGTGGAGAGTGCTAACATGTACCAGTTTACAGGAAAGATGCTTTTTGTGTATAGTAAATATCGTATGTACCTTTTGTTATCACAGTCGGAGTTTTTAAACAAATGAGCATTATAGGATTTTCTTCTAAATGGACTTACTGTCAGGTCAGTGTTGACTTATTGGTGCTGTTGAAATAATCCATTTTCACTAAAGTGGATGAAACCTACAGTATATCCTTCCTCTCAGAGATTTTCATCTACTTTGTCAATGATTTATCATATTCCATTTGGAAATAGAATGCAAAAGCTATCACAGTGAAACCTGCTTAGCTCCAACCTAGCAAATTCAAACCAGAGAGAGAGAGAAATCTTGAGAGAAAGAAATGCTGTTCTTTAGAGAGTGAAGCTGTTTTAACAAATGCCAGTTGCAGTGTACACTTTAATGGAGTTTTCTGATTTACGAGGATAAACGTTAATTGGAGTGCAGCTAACATGAATATCATATGATTATTAGTGAGAATTCTAAAGTGAAATATGAGAAGAACCACCTGTCAGATTTGGTTTCCAACATGATGAAACCTTAGAGTTTGGTCCTTAAAAAATACATGAAAGCACAAAGTAAATATCAGTTTGCTTTAGGATTTTTTATGTTGGATTTGTCATTATCAAAAGTGAACATCAATGAAAAACTGGTCAAACAAAATTTAACATTTACATAAGGAAATTCAAGATGTGGGCTTTTCACTAGGTCTTTTCATTACAGTCCTGATTCATTTCCATAAAAAGGAACTTGCACAACATGGTCTGTGTGTTGCTTTCTTGAGTAGACCCAGAGCCTGTCAAATCTTAGATGATGAAATTTGGGCTTGTGTTATTTGTTTTTTCTACTACTTCCCCATCATCAGAGTGGCCATTATATGGAAGTAATACAAGATCAATATCAACATCCTGCCTCCTCAAAGCAGGCTGTTTCTCAGACCCTCAAGTTTTTAGATCTAAAGTCACCGTTTCTCAGGGAACAGTCCAAGTCACAATATACACACTTGAATACCTGCTATAGGCAAACTCTGCTTTGTCCGACGTGCTCCTAAATGTACCTGTGTAATTACACGTGAGAGGCTTGCAATCTGAGCACATAAGGCTATGGAGTGTGTAATTCTTTTAGAGGAAACCATCCCTTAACTTGTCATTTTTTGAAAACCTGATTTCTCTATCCCGCATTTTAAAACTTCAAATTATTCAAGCCAACTGAATTTAGAACTCCATAGCTTCACTCTTGCAACTTTCCTCTATTTACTTTTCGGTATCTCCTGTTGCCAAACATGCAGCTGTTGGGATATGGTCTTCAAGCTCTCATCTTTCCTAAAAAATTAGCCTTTCCTCAACCCCACAGAACACTCACGCATGGTAGGGCAACATGTTTTCTCTTTCTTCCTCCCTTCACAAATAAAGTCCTTGAAAGAATCCTCAGCATGTTTCGATCTCTGCTTTCTCACCTCCATTGGCTTTTCAGCTCCTGCGATCCGGCCTCCTTCCCTTCCACTCCTTTGAAGGGCTGTTGTCAGGTCACCCATGGCTGGCGACCGCTGCCTCTTTGCAAAGATCTGTCTCCTCTGAAGGAGCACTCTGCTGTGTCTTCCTGGGGCTTGGCTGTCTATTCCTCAGTCTCCTGCCTATGCTCGCCTTCTCTCCTGTCCTTACATTTAGTTGGCATTCGCAGGTCCTCTCGTGGTCCACCCTGACCCCTCGCTTTCTCCTCGGGCGATTTCACCCACGGCTCCTCTGCCCCTCTCGGTTCTCATGACGTATCTGTGGTCACAGCAGAGCTCCAGCAGGCTGCGTGCCCGCTGCATATCCCCATCTGGATGTGCCTTAAGCCAGAGGTCAGCCATCTTTCTCCATAAAGGGTCAGACACCAAATACGTTTGGCTTTCTGGGCCATGTGGTCTGTGCCTCTGTCATAGCAGAAAATAGCAGCCATAGACAATATGTAAGTGAACAGGCATTGCTGCTTTCCAAAACAACTTTACCAAAACAGGCCACACGGGCCACAGCTTACCAACTCCTGCTTTAAACCATTGCCCTCTCCTGCCCATGCCCACCGGCTCCTCCCACCAGGTCCCCTTCCTTGAATTGCTCCACCTTCACCTGAGCACTTGAGCTAGGGGGCCAGCCAAGTCTGCTTTCTGTCTCCCTTCCCCCCCACCCTTGGTCTCCACTCCACTGGTGCTACCTTCTTACAGGTTTCACACGTCTCTTGGCTAGTGTGGCATTCTCCTCTTTCTGTTACACTTCCAGCCCCTGAGTTCTGGCTGGACCTGTGGCTACCTGTGTGGGGACTGCATTTCCCAGCCTCCTTTGCAGCTAGGTGTGGCTGAGTGACTAGGCTCAGGCCAGTGGCCCGCGAATGAAGTATCTACCAAGACAAAGCCAAGTATCCTGTTCTCGTTCCCCTGGAAATGGCAGCAACCAGACAAACCTGGGAAGCCACGGGTTAAATCTGAATAACTGCCTGGCAAAAACCTGCCCACATGATAGAGAGGATCTTTTGTTATAGCAGCTCAACATGTGCACAACTCGCTCAGTTACCAGCCTGCTGCTAACCCCCCTGTGCACAGCCTCATACCCCCAAAAGGCCTTTCTCAACATCGCCATGAGATAAATCTCCTACAATGTAATTCATATCATGTCACTCCCCACTTAAAGATGCACAAGCAAATAAAGAACAGAAATCACTGATCTTAAGAGGATGAAAGCAGGATGAAGTAATGGCATAATGGAAGATCTCCTTTATGTTGGATAGTCAGGAAAGGCTTCTGTGAAGGAAGCAGTAAGGAGCCAGGCAGGCAGTAATCAGGGAAGAGAGGATGCCAGGTGGTGGGCACAACTAGTGCAAAAGCCATGGGGTGCAGCTTGTTCCAAAAAGCAAAAGGGAGAAGAATATGATTAGAGTGCTTTTGATAAGATCCCACTGCAGGATAAGATCAGACTCACTAAGGAGTCGGAAAAGACTGGCCATAACCTCCCAGCAGCTGGGTGGGTGGGACAGGTGGCTCCCTGCCCAAGACACTGCTGTGAGTGGGGGTCAGAGCTGGACTCCACCTGCCCTCCTCAGCCACCACTTGGGGCTTGGCTTGGACCATTCCCCCCACGGGCTCCTGGATCAGAAGTGCACAGAAGTGCCTTCAGAACTGGCACGAAGGGCCATGTGGGTCAGGGCAGGGGCTGCGGGTCCCCTCCCTGGGTCATCTCTCCCAGCAGCCCATAAGCTCTCTTTGCAGGCATTGTTCCACCTGCCTTAAGCACCTGCCCTCTAGCCCTTCATAACCTGATAAGTTGACTGACTTGTCCTGAAGGTTCCCCGCTCCCCAGGAAACTGGAGTGACCCCTCTTCTGAGAGGCCTGGAGCACCGTGAACACACGTGGCTGCGGAAGCTCAGCCTGGCTTTAGTTCCAGTCTCACCGGGTCTTCTCGGGGCTCAGGCTACCTGGGTGGAAGGGAGGCTGGGTAAGACACCAACCAGCCCACGTGGGACCACCAAGGTACAATCCCTCATATTCATCCTGGGCACACAGTGTCTGCCAACACTAACCAACGTCTGCCAACGCCAACCGTAGCCCTAACGGTAAATTGCCACCTTTAGTCCATTCCGCAGAGCCCTCTGAAAGGGTATAGAAAGACAGTTATGACCATAACAAAATATGATTCTTGACACAGAGTCAAAAGTTATTTTCAATTTCCTTTGCTCTTCTTTATTTAGTACAATAATAATCCTTAAAACCGAGGAGGCACACCAGGTAACTTTCAGCCGGGGCAGAGGGGGAGCCCTGTGTCCCTTGTGTACGCAGCACACACTCTCACACGGTTCTTTTTTTTAAAAACCTCAGAGTCTTTTTTGTATTTGCTAAACCATCTCACAAGACTTGGGTTCACAAGACTGGTCTCCTTTGGATTAACTAAACCCATGGCCCCCACGATAGGGACCCCAAGGGGCAGGGAACCCCAAGACAACCCCAGGCTCTGAGCTACAAACCTCTCTTTCCAGAACTCCTCTGACACACCTTGGAATTTCCCAAATGTTGACAAAGAAGGCTGTTCCCGTACAAGGACCAATTATAGAGCTAGCTGCCTATAGTTGGAAAACGCAAAGCCCTCAACCCCAGGCCTGTGTGTAGTGCTTTGTGTGCGGCCTGGGCAGCACTGGGCAGGGTTTGTGTTAGGTGCTAGGTGGGTCCGGGCGTCTGCTCCACTCTTGCAAAGCGCTGCGTGTCCAAGGTCTGTGTGCTTGTTTTCCTGTTGCTGCGGAACACCCTGCCCACCCTCGCAGAAAAAGAGTCTTTTGTGCAGCACCCTTTAAAGGGTGGCTTGTCCCATTCAGGTTCTCTCTCCTGGTGCCGGCTTGCAGGCAGGTGTATAGCAGTATCGCCATGAAGTCCATTCCCTGCCTCTTGCTGGTGGCCTTGTCCTTCCTGGGGACTCAGGGGCAGGCTCCAAGGCAAAAGCAAGGACGCACCGGGGAGGAATTCCAATTCCAGACTCGAGGGAGAGACTCCTGCACTGTGCGCACCCGCAGCTCGGGCCAAGGCGCTGGGGATGTCCGGCTCCGCGTCGACTGCCACAACCAAACCCAGGCGTACTGGTGCGAGTACAGCGGGCGGCCTGGTGTGTGCCAGGCCTTCATGGCTGACCCCAAGCCTTACTGGAACCAAGCCCTGCAGGAGCTGAGACGCCTCAGCCACCCGTGCCAGGGAGCCCCGGTACTGAGGCCGTCTGTGTGTCAGACGGCCGGGCCCCAGGCGCACATACAGCAGGTGGCTTCCAGCCTCAAGGGTGACCCAGCACCCAAGCAGCGCCCCAAGACTGCCAAGGCTGGGAATCTATCTCCCAGGCCCGAGGTCCCAGCAAAACCCATGAAAGCAATTCAGCTGGGAAAGGACTCCGTGAAAAATCTGGAACAAGCCAATCCCACCACCCAACCCACGGTCAAGGCTACCCAGGCTGGACCCAGGTCCGCAGGGAATGAGGAAGCAGAGAAGAAGGCCTGGGAGCACTGCTGGAAGCCCCTCCAGGCCCTGTGTGCCTTTCTCATCAGCTTCTTCCGAGGGTAAAATGGTAAAGAACCCCTCCCTCGTTGCCCCCAGGTAAGGCACCTACCTTTACTCATACAGAGACTCGTGGAGGGGCACCGAATGCTTTCACAACTGCTGTGACTGCAGCAGAGTCTCAACATGGCTTTGGGGGTGGGCTTGAGGGTACCTGTTGCAGAATAGAGCAGATGAGGTAGGGCTGAGGACATCAGCACTGGCGCTTGACCCTGGTGACACACAAGAACCACCGAGGAAGCTTTTAAAAATGCTGCTGCCCAGGCCCCACCCCAGACCGTTTAATCACTGTGCCCAAGGCAGGGGCCCGGGAACATGTGCTCTTAAAAATCTCTCCCAAGTGGTTTGAATGTAGCCAAGGTTGAAATCCCCCTTTCATGGGCCCACCTCGCTGTTACACCGAGGCCTTTGGAATTCTGGCTGGAGATTTTTCCTGCTGAACCCAGTCTCTGCTGCAGTTCTTTGTGGCCAGGGTGAGAGATGGAAGAGATTGCCTGTGGGCACCTGAGTTTTTACCACAATCAGGTGTATATGTTTCAGACCTTGCATTCCTGCCGGCGTTCACAGTCGCCATGTGTTCAGCGCAGGGGATGGGGCTGGGGAGAGATGTGGGACTCACTTCCTAGATCTGCTATGAAGTGGGAGTGTGGAAGAAAAGGGTTTTCTGGAGCCTGGACAGGGAGACGCATCTCTCGGGTGCATGGAGACCTGGGTTCGAGCCTCCTCTCTGCTGCGGAGGTGCCGTGTCATGGGGGAGCGGTCACTGCACCCCTCCTGTTCTCAGTTTCCTTTCCTGTAGCCGAGCTAGCGAGAATGGTGTTGTGCAGGGAGGAAGGTTTTGGTCAAATAATCTTCAAAGTGTTTCCCACAGCTCTCAAAGCCTTTAATCACTTTTTTCATTGCAGAAGAGAAAATCCAATTAATATTAACAGATTTAATCAACTCCAAGTATTGCTTTCAAGAGATCAAACTTTTTCTCTTGTGAAAACAAGGTTTATTACTGATCTCTATCCTTAAATGTGGTACCTTTCATTAATTTTACGCACCAGAAAGGAGTTGATTTGCATGCAATTCTAGGTTTATTTGTGCAGTTGGAGTTTACAAAGAGAGTGTCTGAGGTTTTTCATATTTTCTATGTAAGAAAAATAGGAAGAAAAAAAGCAGATTTCCTGATAAATGTCACTTTGATAACTAACACCACAGAGCAAATTTGCCTTTTTCTGAAAGTGCTGGGGCAGCAGGAGACACTGTGTCACATCAGTGACACAGTGGCTTAGCGTTTGCTGCACTGGGCTGGAGGTTTCCTGCTTGTTTAATATTCCAGACTCGTCTCAGAGGAGAAAAGGGGCCTTTTGAGCCAGAAATAGATAATTACGACTAAGGAGAAATCCTGGTTTCTTTTTTCTTTTGGAAGCAGATTTTTAAAATTTGTCTTTGTGCAAATAAAACATAGAAATTGTTTAAAAAATAATCAAACACAACAGAAAAGTATAAAGAGTTTTTAACAATCTACCTTTAATCCCATCATCCAGAGATAAATAATGATAACAATTAGAGGAATCTCCACTCAGATATCCATCATGCGTATTTATACAAACACATGCACAGTTTACACACAGACACATACAGGCTGTTAAAGCTGAAAACAATGTCTCGAGCTTGAAGCTCAGCTGCATATGACCCCTGAATTAATGCTACGACTGACAGAGCAAAATAGCATGGACTGAGGGGCTCAAACAACAGAAATTTATTTTCTTACAATTCTGGAGGCTAAAAGTCCAAGATCAAGGTGTCAGCAGGTTTGGCGCCTTCTGTGACCTCTCTCCCTGGCTTGTAGAAAACGAACTTCTCATTGTCATCCCTCCGTGCGTATCTGTGTCCTAAACTTCTATTCTTATAAGGACATCAGTCACTGAATTAGAGCCCACCCTAACAACCCCATTTAACCTTAATCTCCTCTTTTAAGGCCCCATCTCCAAATACAGACACACACTCTGAGTTGCTGGACATTAGGACTTCAACATATGGTTTCTGGGAGGGTCAAAATTGAGCTCGGAACAACTGACAAAGAATTTTTCACCCCTTTCCTTTCCTTTCCTTTTAGAGCTGACTCCAGGAGAGAGAATGATCTCCTCCTATGTTGTGATGCTTTCAATCTGATGTTCGCACACTGAATGAAAGGAATCTCTAATCAGATCCAACTGCACAAATTCCTGATCTGCAGCATCTCTGAAGATTGGGAAAGAAACTTTCCTTTCAGGAGTTTACGGAGTTCAGCGGTACCAGAGGCAACAGGTGCAGATGAGCTCGAGAGCGACAGGCATGCACATCTATTTTTTATCTTTAGGAGTTTTGCTTTATTGATCTGAGCCTTCCGTGAAAGTTTAAACATGTAACACATTCATTAATTTTCAGTGTAGCCTTATGAACAAGACTTGAATTTGTCCCATTTCATTGCATGGCAACACAGAATTGTAGTTAGAGCAAGTTCAGTAAATAGCAGCTATGTGTGTGAAAAATAAAGAAATGATTTCAGAAATATGATTCTAATCCTCTTAATGAAGACTATACCCAGATGCTACAGATATCAGTTAAGTTGCGTATTATTTACTTCTGGTTGCTGTAACAAACGACACAAGTTAGTTGGCTTAAAACAGCAGAAATGTGTTCTCTCATAGTTATGGAGGCAAAAAATCCGAAATCAAGGTGTCATCAAGGTTAGTTCTTTCTGGAGGGTCTAAAGGAAAATCTGTTCGATGCTTCTCTCCTAGTTTCCTAAAGTTGCTGGCAATCCTTGACATTCCTTGACTTGTAGACACATCACTCTGACCCTCGTCTCTGTCTTCATGTGGAGTTTACTTTGTGTGTGTCCAAACTTCCCTCTTCTTATAAAGACACCAGTGACTGGATTAGGGCCCATCCTAATCAAGAATGACTTGTCTTAATTTCATTATGTCTGCAAACACCCTATTTCCAAATAAGGTTATATTCACAGGGTCTACATGGACATGAATTTTGGGGACCACTATTCACCCAGCACAGTCACTCCATAGCAATAGCAAAGAGCTGAGAAGACAGAGAAGTGGACATGGAAGACAGCAACCTGTACACTCGGTGATTGAATTAAATCAACAAAGTTGGAAAGGATAGAAAATAAAATTTTATTAGGCATAGGCAAAAAATGATTCATTCCCTTCCTAATTCTGTTTTGTTATACCTAAGAACACATTAATAATTCACTCCTTGTGTGCTTAAATTGTCTCCTCATCTAGCCCAGTGATGCCAAATCCCAGCTGCATAATGAAATCACCTGGGGGAACTTTTCAAAACCACAGATGCCCAGGTCTCACCCCCAGAGATTATGGTGTAACTGGTCAGGATGGTCCTGATCATGTGGAATTTAAAATTTCCCCTGGTGATTCCAATGTGCAGCCAAGGTGGAGAAGCACTACCCTAATTTAAATCAGAATCTTTGGGGTGTATCCCAGGTAATTCCCAGGAAATTTTATGTGCATCCTGGGTTGAAGACTACTAATATGGCCTCTATATGCATTTCATACAATTAACAAATATTTATTCATCGTCTCCCACATCCTTGGCACTGCGCAAGACACTGGCTAGGGGAGAGATGAGCTAACCGACTAGGTCCTGCCTCCTAGGAGCTCAGTGAAGTGGTGAGAACCAAGGAGATGCATTTGATGAGTGCATGAGATGACACAGAAGGGTGTGGTGTGGTGGGGTCCCAGAAGGTTTGCTGGTGTTGAATTTCTAAAATATATGTACCTCGGGTATCTACTATAACACACTTATCAAGTCTGTTTCTTATAAAGGCTCTGTGCCCTTCCCTTGTCCCCTCATATAATCCTCACCACATCCCTATGAGATAACTAGTTTTATTCTCAATTATAAGCTAACGGACTTGAAGGATTAGAGAAGTTAGCTGTCCAAAGCTTGTGAGAATCAGGACAGCAGAGAATCCAGGTCCAGCCAATGCTAAAGCTGGTGGCTGTCAATATACAAACATCAAAGGGTAAGCTGGGATTTGTCACAGACCATTTATAAAACTCTAAAGGAAAACATAAGCTTCAAGACATTGGATTTGGCAGTAATTTCTTGGATGTGACACCAAAGACACAGGCAACAACAAAAAAATTGACAAATGACTTCATGAAATTTTAAAACCTTTGTGTGTTGAAAGACACTACCAAGGGGATAAATGGGCAACCCAAAGAATGGGAGAAAGTAGTTACAAATCATATTTCTGATAATAGATTAATATCCAGAATAAAATGGGACTCCTAAAACTCAACAACAACAAAAAGACCTAATTCAAAAATGGTCGAAAGACTCAAAGAGACAATTTTCCAAGGAAGATATACAAATGGCCAATAAGTACATGAAAAGGTGCTCAACATCACTAATAATTAAGGAAATGCAAATAAAACCACAATAAGATATAACCTCACAACTATTAGAATGGCTACTATCATAAAAAGCAGAAAATAACAAGTGTTGAGAATGCAGAGAAAGGAGAATCCTTCTGCATTCTCGAAGGGAAGGTAAATGGTGCAGCTGTTATGGAAAACAGTATGATCGTTCTTCAAAAAATTAAACATAGAACTACTATATGATCCAGCTGATCCCGCAATTCCACTTCTGAGTGTATACCCAAAAGAAAGCAAGGTCTCAAAGAGATATTTGCACATCTATGTTCATAGCAGCATTATTCTTAATAGCTAAAGTGTGGAAGCAACCCAAATGTCCATCAGTGAGAAACATGGGTAAGGAAATGTGCTATATATGGACAGTAAAATATTCACCCTTAAGAAGGAAGGCAATTCTGACAAACACTATACCATGGGTGAACCATCAGGATATTATGCTAGTGAGATAAGCCAATCACAGAAGACAAATATTTCATGACTCCACTTATATGAGGCACCTAAAGTAGTCAAAATCATAGAGACAGAAAATAGAATACTGGTTGCTAGGGGCTGGAGGGAGGTAAGAATGGAAAATTAATGTTTATTGGGTATACATTTCAGTTTTATACGATGAAAAGAGTTCTGGAGGTGGACGGAGGTGATAGTTGCACAACAATACATATTAATATAATTCCACGGAAAACTGCATACTTAAAATGGCTAAGATGGTAAATTTCACATTATGTGTATTTATCACAATTTTTTAAAAATTTAAAAAAAGGAAAGAAAATTCTTTTTACCAAATTGTACTGAAACAACTAGATATCAATACCATAAAAAAGAAAGAAAGAAAGAAAATTGATCATTACCTCACACCACACACAGAAGTTAATCAGAAATGGATTATGTACCTAAATGTAAAAGGTGTTCTCTCCTCAGATACTGGCTGTGTTGCTTTCCCTCCATGGTGACATAATCTATTTGTCCTAATCCTACAGCCATGTTTCTCCAACAGCCAACCTATTATCCTGTACACCCAGACCTTCTCTCCAGACAATTACAGGGTTATAGGGGCCAGGGCACGATAGCAAAACTTACAAGTTCAGTGATGGCCCTTACTGCTTCCCAGCTGTCCCTAAGGTGTGCAGATTCTACCAGCTAAACATAATCCTTGTGCTCTATAACCTTCCATATCCAACAAACAAAACCAGGTGGGGGCAGAGACAACAGATTGGAGTCACCCTCTCTGTGTTGTCACCTGTGATGCCACCTGATGATGAAACCAGTCAGTAAGGTCAATAGGAGAAAAAGGTAGGGTGCAGTGGTTGAGGGATTTTAGGGTGAAATCACAGACCTGAAGAACTGATCTCCCCAAATCTCTTGTCCTGACTTTCTTCAAACATCTCCTCCAAAGGGAATGTTTCCTCTGCAGATCGGCTGCATTTAATACTCACACTGTCTGCTAAAGATGTGCAGGCCACAGGCTGATAACACCATGTGTCCAGCAATCATTTTCAGTTAAGTCTTTCAAAGTCTATCCCACCACTTGAGGGTGCCACCAGCCTGAGAAAAAGGGAATAAAATGTCCTTCGAATGTGTTGTTCGTTAGCCCACTCCTGGGGACCCCGTTGCTAGGAACAGTGTGGCATCATCTAACTGCAAGTGACCCACATAATAAAAAACAAGGCAGAGCATAGGCCCGAGTGTTACTATGGTGTGGCCAGAATCTGCCAGCCTCACAGAATGGCAACTCCATGATGACAGGTGAATGTCAAAGGCCAACAGATGGCAGGATAGGACCAATGTATTGTATTGACCAGATGTGGGATGGACCCATTCCTGGAGTTAAGGGTCCCTGTTCACCTTTAGGCAGACACATCAACTGCTGACAGGTAGCACGGTCCAGGTAGGCCATTTCAATCTCCTTGGCACATAGATGGAGGCCTAACGTTTGAGCCTATCGTGTTAGTGGCAGGATTACTATCTCCAGTCCAGTGATGGACTGAGGTAGTGATGCCAGACACCAGAGCTGTGCAGGCCCAATCGCCCATGTTGTTCCATTTAGTCTCATCAGGGTACGTACCCTTCCCATGGACATCCACAAGGGAAGGGTTACACCAAGCTACACCAGAGGCTTTCAGAGCTCAGAACCTCAAAGAGGGGTGTCTTTAGTAAACCATCCAGTCGTCACCCAATAGTTGGGTTGCCAGACATGTACAAAAGGAAGTGAAAAGGGGCATATCTGGTCCTTAGGAATACTGTACACACGAGTGATGGCCTTCTATTTAGCCCACCGGTCTGTGGACTCCTCTTGTGGTAGCTCTTCCAGAGTTGTCTCTGGAGCTGGATGGCTGCCACCACCAAGTGGACACCATCACCTTTATGTTGGGCTGAGTCATCAGTAAACCAAGCCTGAGCATCCTCAGGGATTTCCTGGGAGTCGTCTCCAGGCTGCCAATGGCTGACCCTGTGAATAATCAGGAAAGGAACAAGGGGCCCCTCAACCTACTTGTATAAAGAGAATCGTCTCTGGGACCAGCCTTGCCCCTCTAGAATGCTCTACTTCCACACAATATAAGAAATCGTGTGCATTTCCAATTCCGTCCTTAGGATTTGAGGGGACAAAATTGGGATGGGGCTATCTAGGTGTATCTGGCAGTCCTCTCTCAGGCACTCGGTCCCCACGAGTGCCCAGGAGCAGGAAAGCAACTGTGTCTCAAGTGGAAGGAAGCAGGGAGCCAGTCGGAAGAGATCAGTATCTCAAAAGATGAGTCTAGGCAGAGGCCACCTCCCTTCGCTGGAGGCTCCGTTCAGCTATCAGCAGCACACACCTTGCAGTTCCCAAAGATCCTTGGGGTTTACAGGCCCCAGGGGCAGGGCCGCCGAGATACCTGTTGGACTACCTCTAGCTCGTCCATTTTCCAGGTCCTCAGATCAACTTGGCTGATTTTCTGGATAATTTGTACATAGGGCTCAACAAAATACCTGCATGAGGCATATCTTATCTCTTATCCCCTAACAGACCAACTATGTTCTGAATGTCCAGTTTTGGTAGTGGAGCAACTTAAGTGAGTAACATTTCCTTTACTATCTCAGGAATTGATCCTCGACCCTCTGTCCAAGTGCTTTCAAGGATTGCCTTGGATATCTGGTCCCTGTATCTCCTCAAAACTAATGAGCTACCCCTGGGCTGGGCTTTCCTGTAGGGAAAAGTCTATTCCATAGTGGTTGCTACCTGTTCTTTATTGGAGCCTATCACCATAACATCATCAATGGAAGTGCAACCGAGTTAGCTCCTGCAAGGAGAAGGACTTGTCCCATGTTTGGGCCCATCCATTGGTGTCGAATAGTAGGAGAATTTAGTGCCTCTTCTGTCCTGATTTCCACCTAACACCTCCTCCAAAGGGAATCTTCCCTCTGAGGGCCGAGTACATGTAACACTCTCACTGTCTACCAAAGATCTGTAGGCCACCATGCTGATAATTTTTTCAGTCAGGTATTTCAAAGTCCATTACACTGCTTGAAGATGCCACCAGCCTGAGAATAAAGGCATGAAATGTCCATTGAACATGCTGTCCATTAGCCCACTATGGGGGCCCCGTTGCTCTGAACAGTGCGGCATCATCTGACTGCAAGTGACTCAGGTTGTAAAAGACAAAGCACAGCATGATCTCAAGCGCCACTACCCTGTGCCCGGAATCTGCCCATCTCATATAATGACAACTCCATGGTGACAGTTGAATGTCAACTACCACTGCATGCCAATTGTGGCCACCAGATGGCGGCAGAGGAGCAATGCAGCGTATTTGCCAGACAAGGACAGGGTCCAACCCTAGAGCTGAGTCCTTGTCACTTTTAGACAGAGATCAACTGCTGACAGATGCCACAGTCCAGGTAAACCGTTTTAATCTCAATGGCACACAGTCTATTTTGAACCCAGAGTGTTAGTGGCAGAAATATTAATACTACTGCCCAGTTGGACAATGACGGGGTAGCCGCGCTGGCTGGCAGGCTGTGCAGGCTCCACCACCCACTGTGCTCCATGCAGTGTCATCAGGGTACGTATCCCCATGGGCACCCACAAGGGCTGCAGGAGCAGCTGTCCACAGCTTGCAGCCTCATAGAGGAGTGTCTTTAACATTCCAGTCAGTTGTCACCAACAGATAGGTTGCTAGCCGCAGCCAAGAGAAGGTGAAAAAGGGAATGTCTGGTCTCTATGAGTACTGTCTCGGGCAAGGACAACGGCTTTCTAGTTAGCCCACTGGGCTCCTCCGGCAGTGGCTCTTGCAGAGTTGTCTCTGGGGCCAGATGGCTGCTGCCACCAAGTGGACACTGTCACCTTTAGGTTGAGTTGTCAGTAAACCAAGCCTGAGCAACCTCCTGGAGTGGTCTCCAGCTGGCTGAAGCCTGCCCCTGTGGGTAATCAGGAGAGGGACAAGGGAACCCTAAAGATGTACCTCAACCTATTTGCGTATGAAGAACTCATCCGACGGACCAGACTTGCCCCTCTGGAATGCTCTGCTCCCACTCGATATGAGAAATCTGTTTGTATTTCCCACTCTGTCCTTAGCATCTGAGGGGACCAACGCAGGATGGGCCTATCTGGGTGCAATGGTAATTGTCCGTCCTCTCTATGTCGCTCAGTCTCTGCGAGTTCCCAGGAGCAGGACAGCAGCTGCATCTCAAGTGGGGAATAGCAGGGAGTTATGTCATAGAAATCAGCACCCAAGGGCTGGCTCTGGGCAGAGGCTGCCTTAATTTCTCATCAGCTCCATTCAACTTTGGTAAAAGTAAGGGATACCCGAAATCCCAAAGAGCCTTGGGATTTACAGGCCCAAGGGCATGGGGCTGCCAACAGACCTTCTGGACTACCCCCAAGACCCCTGCTACCCAGGTCAGTAGCAAATCTGGTGGATTTTCTGATCCATTTGTGCATAGAGCTTAACAAAACACCTGGGTTTCATCTCCAAGCCCCAAACAAGCCCACTAAGTGCTGGGCTTTCCTTTTTTAGTAGTGAGGTTTATAGATTGAGCAAATTTTCTTGTACTGTCTCAGGAATAGGTCTTTGAGCCTCTGTTCATAGTGGCCCACGGACTTGACTAGGATGGCTGGTCCCTGTATCTTCTCAGCACCAGTGAGCCACCACTGGGCTTTCCTATGGGGCAGAGTCTACTCCAGAGTAATTGCCCCCTGCTCTTTATTGGACTCTATTACCATAATATCATCAATGCATTAGAACCAAGTCAGGTCCTTTAAAAAGCAAAGCTTGTCTCATCTTTTGGCCCATCTGTTGGTGGCAAATAGTAGGGGAATTCAGTGCCCTGTGGCAAGAGAGGAAACAGGTTCTGGAGGTCCAGGTGACCTTCCAGGAATGCTAATCTTTGACACTTGGTGCCAAAGAGATTGATAAAAAGGCATTAGCCATGTCCAAGACAGCACACTATCAGTTGGGCAATCGATTCAACTGCAGTCACTAGGTTTGGAAGAGCCAGAGCACCAACAGCAGGATTTCACTGGCAATAATCCACTGTGGAGAGAAACATCCATTTAAGATTTCTCTTGAGGCAGAAATAATCGTCTAGTGTGTTAAGCCCCTGACAGATGGAGCTTTATTTTTTTACAGCAACCAACATTTCCCAAATAATACACTCTGGTACTTTGTAGTCACTAGGACTTTATCATGTGAGACACAACCTTTCTGGGCTCCTTTCAGGCAGTCAGCAAATATTTGTCCAGTTAATTGAATGGATGAATTTAAACTGATAGCATTGACCTACATGACCTCTACTGTACATTCCTGCACTTACATTCCGTGATTCAAAGGTTATTTGATCTTTGGGGCAATTTGGACACCATGACGTTTTTAACAATCATCATTCACCCTTTCTGCAGAAAGGACTTAAGGAATTCCAGATGATGCATAAATTATGGTTGGGGCTCTAACTGCTTTGAAAAAAATGACTAGAAAAATGTGAGCATGAAAAAATCCCTTGCTGTGTTTCTAATTACTATCATATAACAAATTTTCATGCCACACAATGATTGTAGTTACTAATCAGCATAAAGGATCCCCTTAAAGGACGTATTTTGCCTCTAGGTCAAGTCTGGTGTCATCTTGGGGGCAGCTTGGAGGTGTAGTGCTGTTCCTTAAACATATTTTTTATGTTCATCAAAGTCATTCTAAATCTCTTGACAGCTTAGACATTAGAGTTGGGAAAGTCGTAAAATCAATTAAATGTTAGTGACCAGTTTTATGCAAAGGCATAGTCACCATCTCTCTCTAGCCTTTGAATCCTCACCCTTGGCCCCACCCCTCCCAGGAAGTGTCTGTTCCCTTTCCATCTCTCCTCCTATTCTGTGGCCCTCTCGTCCTCTTGAAGCCAAACCAGTCCAGGCTGTGAGCTGAGATCTTACTCGGATTTTCTCCATGCAGCTTTCTGCAGGATTCTTCCCAGAAGGCTGCACTCAGTTGCTGTCAAGCTTAGTTGTGTGTTGTAGTGTTATTTTCATCCTTTGCTCTCAGAGCGAGAGCTAACATAGTACCTGGAAGAGGAGATCTGTGTGCAGCTTCGGTACCTGCAAGGAATGAGTTCTGTGACTTCTAGGGAAGTCATTTAAGTCGGTTTTCTCGTCTTTAATCCAGATATAAATAATGGCCATTCCTTCTAGAGCGTGATAAAGATCTAATGTAATAATACACAGCAAAGGGCTTTCACAATGATATTGTGCTATGCAACTGTGTAGCATAATTACGAATCAGTTAGAAAAGAGATTGATATCTACGGGGAAGGAAAAGACTCCTCATGCACCAGGGCAGTCTTCCCTGATAAGGCTGCCACGTGGTGTCTCCAGGGAGTCACAGATGCTTCTGAAAACTGGAAACATGAGTCTTGCAATCGTTCTGGGAAGGATGTGAGCCTAAATCTGTCTGAACATAACTACTAAACATGGAAATTTGTCATAATGTTTGGATATCATAAGTACTAAGCCTAAGACAAACTCAGTTATTGAATTCATTCAGATAATTGTTTTAAAGACAGACTGGAAAAGGTGGCTGATTTTTTCATATCATTTGACTTGAAAGAAGAGGGGAGCATGTCACTAAATCAAACCACCTGTGGACTGGGGTCAGATTCTCTGTGCCTCTTCTTGTCACACTCCGATGACACTGTCCCTCTGTAGGGCTTCACTCTCCTGTGTTTGAAATGGTGTATAAGTTCTCATAAGCTGGCCAGGGCTGGCGATGGCACTGCTTACACCTGTGCCCTCTGCAAGTCCCAGAGCGGAAGTTCTACACCTTGGTCGTTCGAGAGAGGCAGCCTGTGTTATCTCAGAGTTTTCTAAACGGTGGCCCCAGAGGACCCCAGAGTAGGAGCTGCCTGGGGGTAGGGAGACTAAGAGGGCACAGGGCTAGGAGGGGAGTTGTGGTGGGGATTCATGAGGCCATTAAATTAGCAACATATCTTGTACACAAATGTACAAATCATTTTCAAATGACACTGGATAATATTGTGGTAAATACACTGCAACTGTATTTAAAAGCATTACCAAATTCTCAATTTGCTTTGTGGCATTTTTTTGATAACAATATAGTTTAAGCGAATAGACTTTTTTTTTTTTTTTTTTTAGTTTCAATGACTTATTTTGGACTCTGGTCCACCGATAAGTAGCCGTCTGGCATTGGGTCATCTTTGATTTCTTCCTCTCTGCGATGGAGATAATAACAGTATCTGTCTCCTAAGCATCATGCAAGGATTACATGAGATTATCCACACAAATTACATGAAGCAAGAACTCAGGTGGCAGCTGCTGTCACTGTCACCATCACGTTGTTTCTCAATCACAGCGTACTAAACGTGTGAGTGCTATGAGGGACGGGTCTGCACAGGGCGTGGATATTATATAAAAGGTTCTCATTCTTGGGAAGATTGGCAGCCACTGGTCTGCACACCTTCTCCCCGACCCTACCCGTGACTTTCTTCCAGTCCAGGCATTTAACCTACAGACTCTCTCCTTCTGGGAACAGCTCTCCCCTTCTTGAAGAAAAGTTGTTCCCCCTCCAAATCCTGCCACATGTTTCAGACGGAGGTCTGGGCTGCTCATCACAGAATCCCAAATGGCAACAATAGGACTTAAACCCAACCTATCAACTCTGTCCCTAAGAGTTTTCACACTGCAGCTCAGCTCAGAGCTGGTGCTACCTATGTTTCCAACCATGTGGGGAAAATTAGACTGGAAAAACAGAGCATAAATGCAGAGAAAAGCTGCAATGACGTGAAATCAAGCATGATGGTGATATTCAAGTCCCTTTATAATCTAGGTGTCTACCTAATTATATGAATCATGTGTTTTACTTTTTTTATCTTATGATGTTTTGACACCTTTGGGGGCCTTTTAGATTCAGGCACAGACAGTCCCTCCGTGGGTTAGCTAATTCCTAAAGATAATATCCTTGGGATCATGCCTCTCACATGCAAGCCAACCACCCTCTTTATTTTACTCTCACACAAACCCTCAATATTACCTCTGCCCTATGTCTCTCCAGAGCCAGAACCAGAAAGCTAGACAGCATGCTCCAAAGCCTGCCGGAATTATTCAAACTAGCAATCCAAAACCTGTGTTCTACTCAGCGCTGACTTTCCCTTGGAAACTTCAATAACAGCTCCAGCCTGGGCTCTCCCCTCCTTCCTGCTTCTGCCTCCCGACCAAAACCCGATGCTTCCCCGGATGCGGCGCTGCGTGCTGTGGCAGGCCCCCTTCTCTTTGGAAATGTGAGTACAGTCATTCCTAGGTATTCGAAGGGGACTGGTTCCAAGACACACACTGATACCAAAATTTGCATTGCCCAAGTCCCTTGTATAAAATGCCGCAGTATTTGCATATATCCTATGCACATCCTCCCATGTACTTTAAATCATCTCTAGGTGATTTGTATACTTAAAACAATGTAAATGCTATTAAATTGTTGTTATACTGTATTTTATTTGTATTCTAGTATCCTTATTTTTTATTTTTTTCCCAAATGTTTTTGACCCACAGTTGGTTGAATCCACGCATGCAGAAGCCGTGGATATAAAGGGCGGACGGTAATAAATTATTTTAAAAATGCTATTAGCCTCTCAGTGTCATCACTCAGTCACCTGCATGAATTAAAATCCCACAGGTACATTTTGAGGCAGTTGTGCAGTGGGCGGAGTGACTCAGGGTTCCGTGGAAGACCCTGCGCCAGACTGCTATCGACGCGTTACCTGCCTGTTCCAAACAGCAAGCTCTACCCGGGAGGGCACGGCTGGCTGCTTCGGTCCCCGTGCTTTGGCCGCCACTGCCTCGTGCTGTGTCTGCTGTGTCCTTTCATGGGTCTCCACTCTAAATTGTGCCAAGGGTACGACCGCGGATTCTAGCTTAGCGTGGGTAGCACTATTGGGAGCAAGAGAGGTTCCCAAGGGACACCTTATCGGTGACAAAGTGTCCTGGCGTGTGTGCCGTTGAGGAGGCAACCAGGGCTACCTTGCACAGTGCAGGCTTCCTGGAGAGAGTGAGAGCAGGGAGCGGTTACCCTAAGGGCGCTTTGAGGACACTGACACTGATGACCTGCCCGCCAACACCATCAGGGCCACCAGTGCTCACCACAGGTGCCTGGGAGCTGGATACTCAGGCCCAGACACAACTCCCTGTTTGTAACAAATCTTCCCTCACTTTGGTGGACAAACACATCCTGGGCAAATGAGGTCCTTCTTGGACTGTCCACTGGGGCTGACATTGACTGTTGGTCCCCTGGGCATGAGGACCCTGTGGAGACACTCGTCTGCTTGGTTCCAAATTTGGACAGGCCTGTCCCTACCGGTGGGCAGCTAGGTGTGGGGCAACTTCCTCGTGCAAAGCCATGACTCCCAGAAACCTTAAATCTTGCCATAAGGGCAAGTCTCTTTATTGTTGTTTGCCTTCGCCCCTTGACCTGGAGGGGTCCAGGGGATCCCATCCTTGGAGATGGATGGTCCGATTCTTCATGAAAAAGGAAGAGAGGAAAGAATATTTTTATCCTGCTCCCCCTGAGATGCCTGAAGAGGTTTCTCAGCTTTTATAAAAAGTTGTCAGTTTTGGTCAACACACTTAGAGCCTCCTCTTAAAATTCAATTGTCCCCAAATCAGGATTTTGCCCTGGTTGCCCTCTTGGATGTAGCCCCCAGCTCCTGTGAGCTGGTTGGGACCCAGACAGAGAGGCCTTTGCCCACAGCGGAGGATGCTCAGGACCACCAGCAGCTTGTCAGGTAAATGCTCAATGGCAAAACAAAGACAACAACAATGACAGCAAAACTGGTACTGAAAGGAGAGGAAAAAAGTAAAAAGTTCAGCCACCTAGAAATACAAGCTATTCTAAAGATGTAGTTTAAGAGAAAACAAAAAGAGGAAAAGGGAGTGATTATGCTGTGCCTGGGGGCTGTCACAGGGACCCTGGGCCCCTCCCTTCCTCCTTCCCCACTTTTCTCAAAATGACTGATTCTACTCAATCAGCAGCTGACACATATTTCATTCATAGATTTGGCTAACACGTTCTACTCAACGCCTCTTTCAACAGCCGGTCATGTGCAGTGTGACTCCAACTCCGCCAGGACACAGTGTACCTTTCCAGGCTGCCCGTGGGGCGTCTCAACAGCTTTATCATCAGCAGAGTGTTTGCAGACAAGGTCTCACCTGCTTCCACCTTCTCCAGGAATGCAGGTGTGACATCACCTTGACGACATCCTCCTCCAAGGAGATTCATTGACACACTCATCAAGGACACACAAGTCCACATCTTTTACTGATTTGAGGGCAACATATTCCTCATTTACAAATTTTACTTCCAACATAAAACCAACAGGCACTCCCGTTAGTACCCTCGGAGGCTCCTTCACAGTACAGGCTTTGCCAACCTCTTCTCGTGCCTCCTGGAGTCCGTGGCCCACTTATGCTCACCTGCACGCTAAGGAATGAGTGAACAAAAGAATCATTGAGTGGCAGAATGAATGAGGTCTCATTAGAGGCCAGCCCTGTTCTTCCTAGAGCCAAGCAGAGTCTCATTCCCCTGCTCGTTCCTGTCTCCTCCTTTTGCTCTAGGTGAGTCAATACCCTGCTGCCCCAGGTTCCCTTACAGGCCTTTTTCAGAGCTGTTTTTCTGGTTCATGTGTCTAAACATCATCACATCTCAGGTGAAGGAAGCAACATAGTCATATGCCAATGTGCCTGGAGACACTCAGCCTTAACACTGAGAAAGGGCAGCTTGTCTCTCCCCCTTCCAGCTCTGCAGGGGAGATAACCGGGGCTCTTTGCAGCACACATGGGCCAGAGGCTGAAAATTCAAAAGGGAGACTCTCTAGGTCCTTGTTCTGCCCCAAGATAGGGAAATAGAGTGTGGGCATATGCATCTGTATGTGGTATGTGTGTGTGTGCAGGTATGTGGGCATGCATGTGAGTGCCTTCCATATGCGCATGTGTGTGGGTGCATGTATGTAGAGATGCAAACATCTGTGTGCATTGAAAAATTTTATCCAAAAGACACAGACCTCTTTAAAGGATGTTTCACTATTTAAGAATGGTGTCCTTAAAAACAAAGATTCAAAAAACACAGAGATGATCAAAGAACTTGATTTGTAGACAGTTGGTTATAAATGAGCCCAAAAAACTTTTTATAGAAAGAAAATACTATATAAGACTTTGAAATAGCCCTATTACTTGAGAAAAAAATACTTGTTATGATTGGGTTGTTTCATTCAAATTGCTGATATTCTAGCATTTTTGATCTGCTACAAATAGCAGTTTCATATGGTTTAACCTAACACAAAAATGGAGAGTTATGTTTTAGATGAGTTGAGAATCAGAACCAAGCATTAAGCATTGCTTCTAATAAAGTGGGTTAATATTATGTAGTTTAAAACAACATTTTTATTAAGGTAAATAAACTTTAATAGGTTTTCAATTTGCATTCACACTCAAATCTGTAGCATCAACACTTAGCTGTTTCTTCATCTTCTAAAGAAACAAAACTGTTGTCTTCCTGAACAGGAATCTTGACATCTTATGACTAATGAGCACTTTAAAGTTGGAATGCAAGTAGTCTTCAGTAGATCTAAGATGAATGCTTTTTGCTAGATGAATTAGATTTTACTGACGTTTGTTTAGCCAATTTCTCCATTTTCTGACAATAAATACATTTGTAATGCACATTATTTGACACAACAAATTGATATCACTTTAATGCAGTAACTCAGGGTTTCCTATGTCTGTTCATGAAGTCACTTTTGAAAAAAGGATTGATTTTTGACAAATTTGGTCTGGTAATATTGCACAGCTGAGGCTCACTCAGAACCAAATAGCACCCATTCATATAACCCTTAGTGACTGCAAAACAGGGCTAGCCCTCTGGGTCACAGAAATGTATGGTAGTAACAGGCATGAGAATAAAATCAGCTTTTTTACTTGAAATCTCTAGCCAGTGGCCAGACAGGAGGAGACATGCATTGAACTGCCAGCCTTCACCAATGTGGGGTTACCAATTATGTTCAGACTTCCTTTGGCACTCCCAAAGAAAACCTGCATTCATCGTTTAGGTTCTGGGATAAGGAGAAGAATAACATGACCCCAATCCAACCAAAAAACACCAGATAATTTCCAAGTGAGGAACATCCTCAAAACACCTAACCAGTCCTTCTGAAAATTGTGAGGGTCATCAAAACCAAGCAACACCTAAAAAATTGTCACAGCCAAGAAGAACCTAAAAAGCCATGATGGGTAAATGCCATGTGGTATTCAGAACAGTAAAAGTTGGGAATACAAGTCCACACAAATCCTGCACCAGAATGTTTACAGCAGCTTTATTAATCATTGGCAAAACTTGGAAGCAACCAAAATATCCTTTAGTAGGTGAGTGAATAAATGAATGTTGGCATATTCAGTTGATGGAATTTTAGTCAATACTAAATAGAAATGAGTTATCAGGCTATAAAAGACATGGAGAAACCTTAAATGCATATTATTAAGTGAAAGAAGTTAATCCGAAAAGGTTACATGCTGTATGATTCCAACCATACCACATCCTGGAAAAGGCAAAATTGTGGAGACGGTAAAAGGATCAGTGGTTGCTAGAGATTGGCGGGACAGGGATAATCAGTTGAGCGCAGGGGATTTCTCGGGCAGTGGAGCTACCACGTATGATACTATCATGGTGGATACGTGTCATTTTACATTTCTCAAAACCCATAGAATGTACAGCACCAACAGTGAACCTAATGGAAACTGGAGGCATTGGGTGGCAATGATGTGTCAACGTTGGTTTATCGGTTGTCAAAAATGTACCACTCTGGTTCCTGACGCTCACGGTGAGCGAGGCCGGGACTGGGTGGGGGGAGGGAGTTTGCAAGAACTCGTGATACTTTCTACTCCTTTGTGCTGTGAGCCTAAAACTGCTCTACAAAATAAAGTCTGCCAATAACGATGATAAAATAGAACAGTAGGTAAACCCTAAGCACGTCTCAATGGAGTGTGGACTTCAACGATAGTGTATCAGTATTTGTTCATCAATTGTGACAAATGCACCATAGTAACGTAACAGGTTAATAGAGGCACCCAGGTGAGATGTGAAATAATAACTACCTTTGCAATTCTCTGTAAACCTAAAGCTACTGTGAAATTTAAAAAGGAAAATTAAAAACGGAGGGTAAAAAGGGAAAGGTAGAGAGAAAAAAATGTTTTACAATTTGTCAATGAATGGGCACATTGCCTCATTTGGGATTAAAATAATAGAAATGGGCTTCATGTAATTTTTCTCTAATTGGACACTGTGCTTGGTCCCCTAAACCCTGGCTCCGATCTGTCCCATGAGGGCCTGGGCAGCCCTTCCTCCTGGGGCTCTTGCGAAATGAAAGCCAGTGGGCCTTGCTTATCCGGTGTCCAGGAGTTACAGATCCGCTGGTCCTGGGAATGTGGGGAGGCGGTCAGGCCTGTGGCTGCTGGAACCTGCTACGAACTGCCTTGGCAGGGGCTCCAAATCCTCTGCAGTGTCCCCAGGGC
>VBSM01002608.1:87423679-87456894 GCA_008086735.1 Cheirogaleus medius
ACAGCCTCAGAATGACATGGGTATGTCATCATCAACATCAGCAAAACTAACATTCATCTCTCACTTGCTGTGTGCCAGGCTCTGTGCTAAGCTCTTCCTATGGATTCATTCATTCATTCATTCATTCACTCACTTATTCATTCCACATACAATTTGCGGAACCCAGACTTCCGTCAGGCTGTGTTCCATTCTGGAGATAACGCAGTGGATGCCCAAGAGGTCAGTGCTCTGCCCTCACGGAACTTGCCAGTGGGGAAACCGATGAAAAACTCACTATTAACACAAGTCAGAGACGAAAAGTCAAACAAAGGAAGGGAGTAAGCGACCGAGAGTGATGCGTTCTAGATGGGTTGGTCAGGGGAAGCTTCTCCCCAAAGATGACTTTTGAGTCTCCACCTAAATAAAGGAATCATCCAGGTGACACTCACAGGTAAGAATATTCCAAATAGAGGGAGCAATCAGAACAAGTGTCCTGAAATCATAGTTAGTTCATTTCTTCCCTCCTATAAGCCCTGACTGTGTGCCAGGCACCTTTCCAGAGCAGAAAATAGCAAGAAAGAAAAGAGAAAAAAAAAATCTCTGTTTTTGTGACACTTTCAATGATGTGGACAATGCTTGTCTGGTGGCAGAAATGTCAGCGGTGGTGATATTGTTGTAGGGTGGGGCCTGGGTCCTGGTCTGCAAACCTCTCACCAACCACGACAGAACTGAACAGACATCCCACACCTTCCTCAATCCCCTTCTGTCCACAGGGGAAGGACATTTTCCCTTAGGGTCTACCCAGATCCCCAGCCCTGTGCCCTGCTCCTCCACATATATAACTCGGTTCAATATAGTCCTGAGATAGAAAAAGACTGGCAATCTCCTTCAGGAGTCCCTGGTCTGGTACGGATCAGTGCGAATACCGGGAAACTGACCCAAAGCCTCCTTATCATCTCTTCCAAACCTAGAGGTTGCTGGTTCATCAGTTCACTCGTGGTCTTTGGCCACTGGCAAAGCTGAGAGTTTTGTCTCCAATGTGAAGAAACCAGCTAGACCCAGGCCAGAGGTTTGCCTCTGCAGGGAGCCACCCAGTCTTGGAGACAGTAATTTAACCTTCTGACCAGGAATTAGCCCATGTTGACAATGGGGTAGTGGAACCCACTCACCATGAAGCCTTGCTGGAAGACTGACATTTGTCGATATTTTTAAAGCACCTATTATTGCCCCACTGGTTACACGGTAGTATGTACACAGCACACATTCGGCACAACAGACTGCTTAAAATCCACAGCAGGAGGCTGGATTGTAGAGGCAGCTCAAAAATTTCCTCATGAAAGCTCTTTAACTGTGGGAGGGGTTTTTTTGTATTTTTGTTTATTTTTACCATGCAATAAATAGCCAGGAACTGCCATTATTGATCACCACTATGCACCAGTCACTTTGTCCCCATTCTCTCATGAATCCCCCACAATCCTGTCTGCTAGGAGGTCACATCCTCATTCTCTAGTTGAGGAAACTGAGGCTCAGAAAAGCTTAGGGTTGAGGCTCAGAAAAGCCAGGATTGGAAGCCTGTCAGTGGAAGAGCCTGTAAAGCCAATTCCTGGTCCAAAGGTTCCCAAGCCCTTCCTGCCTCTGAAGCATGCGAGTTTCTTCCCTTGATGAGAGAAGAGTGACATTCATGGTCTCTGGACATGGGACAAACCTGAAAGTGAACAGGATCCACCGGTCCCTTCCACATGTACAGTCTCTTCCATGTGCCTGCAGAGAGAATGTTAGAGAGGCCAACACTTCCACCTGCTCAAACTTCCCTCACAGTTGCAGCCTGAGGGGACGTTTTAAGAATATGGAAAAAAGAAAGAAAGAAAGAAAGAAAGAAAGAAAGAAAGAAAGAAAGAAAGAAAGAAAGAAAGAAAGAAAGAAAGAAAGAAAGAAAGAGAGAGAGAAAGAAACCACAGACTTTACATTGACTTCTATCCAACTTGGGGCAACATACATTCTGAGAACTTTTTAGATATGAAGTAGAGGAGCCAGGAGACATCTCACTCTCACTCTCTCTTCCATTCTCTCTCTCTCTCTCTCTCTCTCTTTCTCTCTGGTCTTCAAGATAGAACTCCGCTTAGTAACAAGAGATGGAAATTTTTAGCTAAATAAGAGGTGCTGAAGGTCAGCGTGTCTGCCCCCCTAAGGCTGTGCAGAAGGTGAGAATGTCTCTCTTCCCCTATAAAACCACATCTGGGCAGAGAGAGGGCCTCTTCCCTCCGGCACCCTGGCTCTGTGTGGTAACTCACAGTCATACCAGTGCTGACTTGAATCGCTGGAATCCAGAGCATCTCACCTGGCCTTCTTCCCCAGCTTCCCTCCTAAATTGTCTTTGGCAGAACCAGCCAAGGAGACCAAAGTGTTTGGGGGCAAGAACTCCCACGCAAGTAAAAGGCCAGCCATCCTCTGAGGTGTTGGTTTCTGTAACTCCCCATGTGTGATGCTCACCTTGAAATGTCTTACTCAAAAATATTTCATGCAACAAGATACAAAAAAAATATTTATCAGGCTCCTTCTCAATAAGAGGTCAGGATGGGGGAGGGGAGAGAAGAAGGCAGGCTTGTGACCTGGAGAGTTTAAGGTGGGTTATCGAGAGGGAGTTTCCATAGGTAGTTGGAAATATGGGTCATAACACAGCGAGACAAAATCTACCTTTTCCATCGCCATAGCCTGGCACTTAGAGCATGGCTTAGCACACAGTAGACCCTCCATAAATATTGGTTGAATGAATAAGAGAGGAAAGAAACCACAGCAAGGGCAAGGATTACGGGCTTCAGAGTAAAAGAAAACTGAATTTGGGTTTCCAGTCGTGCGACCTGGGACAAGTTCTTTCATCTCATGATCCCCATCTACAAAGTGGGTCTAGGAATATGTACCCAATAAGTACTACACATAATGAAAGTCTAAAGCTTGGTCCTTACACACACAGATTTGTTATAAATGAAGCAATGAGAAAACCAACTAGCTGAGAGAGGAGGTAAGAAGGCAGTTTTGGGGGAAAAGCTACACAAGACTCAAGACAGGGCATACCAATGGCCTGCCTGTCCCTTCTCACCTTCCAATGACCACCCTCTACCCAGTGGCCTTAGGAATCTCACGCTCAAGCACTTTTCATGATGTAGGAGGAAGGTGGAGAAGAAGCTGGCTGTTACGGGCAGGCGGCCTTTGAGGCTTTTCTCACCTGCCTTCCAGGTCACTTCCCAAGGGCTCCTCCTCCGGCTCCTGGGCTGCCTCCTCCTCCCTCTTCAGCTCTAGAGGTCTGGGCTCAGCCCAGCACCTGCTCCCAGCTCATCCCTTCCGTGGTCTTTGTTCACCTGTCGAGGACTGCTGTATTTGTATCTCCAGCCAGACCTCTCTCCCGTTGTCCACTGCTCATTCAGCATCGCTGCTTAGATGTCCAAAAAGAATCTTAAACATCACATGCGCAAAACACACTCCTGATCTTTCCGGCAAATTCCTGCTCTGCCATGTTTCTTCCCAGCTCAGCTCGTGGCAACCATCCTCCCAATCTCTCAGGTCTAACCCCTTCAGGAGTCACAGCTGACTCGGCTCGAGCTATGCATCCAGTTCATCTACAAGTCCTGTCATCTCCACCTTCACATCCCACGACACGACTCCTTGCCACGTGACCACCACCAGCCTGGTCCAAGCCCAAGCCTCTCTTACCTGGGTGATTGCAACAGTGTTTTGATGGATCTCCCTGTTCCTGGCCCTCTTGCCTCTTATAGTCTATTCAAAATATAATGGTGTAGTGGCCAGGGAAATTCCTTCCAAAGCATGCTTTGATCACCTCACTTCTCTGCTAAAACCCCATTCATCATCTCATTCAGGATAAATGCCAAAGTTTCTTGCAATGCCTTACAAAGCCCTATGTGACCTGGGTCCCCACTACTTTCTGACCTAACCACCTATGATGTGACCCCTTGGCTACTTTGTTCCAGCCATGCAGGCCTCCTTGCTTTTCCTGAAACTCACCCAGCACCTTCTTGCCTCAAGCCCTTTGCACTTGCTCTTTCCTCCACCTGGGGAGCCTCTTCAGTTCTTCCGGATCTCTGCTCAAATCTCACCCTCATCTGCAGCTCTGCTCTACTTTTTCCCATACCATGTTGCACGCACTAGATTTACCTGTTTCACTTGCTTATTTGTTTATTGTCTGTCTCCCACTAGAATATAAGCTTCCTGAGAGGAGAGATTTTTGTTTTGGTCACTGCTGTTCCTCCAGAATTTTTTACACTCCCTGGACCTCAATACATATTTAACTCTTACAAAAAAAAGTCGGACTTAAAATAAGATAATAGTTTCAGTGTCAGACAATCCTCAACCCTAATTCCTGTCCAGCAATGTGATTGAGGTTAAATTGCTCACCCTTAATAAGTATTAATTTCCTTTTTCAGAAAATTGCATTCAAAAAACTCTTCCTTATAAATTAAATAATTCAAGGAATCTAAAGTACTGAGCTCTTTACTTGGAACATAGTCATTGGTCAAAAATATATAAGTTGCTGTTATTGATATTATTATTGAACATCATGCTCTCTCCAAAGGGCATGATGCTGTTCATTCTCTAGGCCCATAACAAAGATGGCAAGGTCTGTATCCTCCCAAATTACGTGCATTTAGTTACATAGAGCCCATCTTCTGTTTTCCATCCCACTATCCTTTGATTTTAGGAAGATGGTTTGAAAAGATAAGGATTGAAGGAATTGGATTCCCAGGAATATGAACGAGGTCTAGCCAGCAGAAGGGGGCGAGGAGAGAATGAATGAGGGGCTTCAAGGCAACTGGACAGAGACTCTGGCCTCGAATTGGAGGGGCCCAGGACTGAGCGGGCTGCTTTCTCTAGGAGACAGGAAACAAATGGCTCTGGCCCATTTTCTAGAGGTGTGCCAGCTCTGCCTCGTGGGCCCCTGCTAAACACTTAACATTTCCTCCAGGGAAGTTGCAGAGGCTGGGGGGGGGGGTGCAAAGTAGCTGTGCAGTAGCAGGCAGCTGGCATGGGGTAAGAAGTGGTTCCAGTGGCAGAGTTGTGCGTTTGGATCCTGGCTCTGTTCCACAGTAGCTGTGTGATCCTGGGCAAGTTCCTTGACATTTCTGAGCCTCTGTGTCATTCATTCATTCAACAAGTATTATTGAGCGCCTACCCTGTGCTGGCCACCAGGCAAGAAGAACAGCCAGCATTTGTTGGGCAAGTCCTGCAGGTCAAGGGCTGCTCTGTGCACTTGCATTGTCTCATCTAATTCTCACAGCCCCCAACGAGGAAGCACCACTTTTATCCCCATAAAGAAACAGAAGCCAAGATAGTTAAGAAACTCCAGTTAAGAAACTTGCCTGAAGTCATCATTGGTAGGGAGCAGAGGTGGAGATCGAGGCCAAGCATTCTGGCCCCCGGGCCCTGCTCCTGACCACCGCAGCACTTGCAAGAAGCTGGAAGCCCCAACATAAATGTGCAGTGGGGATGTGAGCAGTGCTGCGGGGGAGGAGTGTGGTGCAATCAGCAAAGGGCCCCGGGTGTCACTGGAGGAGAGGGAGCACTGGTGGGAAGGTTAGAGGAGGATTCTTGGAAGAAGTGACAGCTGAGCTAAGACCATTAGGGTCAGGAGGTTACCTGGGCACACCAGAGGTACAGGCAGAGCAGCCCAGGCAGAGCTGTGCCAAGAACTTTCTCAACTGTTGTAACAAAAGGGCCGCGGTGTGGATCTGAGGTGGTGGGTGCAAGAGTAGCCATGCGGTAGCAGGCAGGTGGCATGGGGTGACACGTGGCAGGGCTGGAGTCCTGTAATTCTATGCCCTACCCCCTGATAGCTCAACCTGCATGAGGGGGTGGCACCTACAGGTCTGAGGGGTCCCAGTTTCTCTGGGGACCCTCCTGTGGGTAAAGCAGCCCCCACCTTGGCGGTTCTTGGCTCTATGTGCTCAGTGGAGCCAATGCTAGGAATCGGGACTCCACTTTCTGCAGGCCCCGGGTGATCAGGGAATGAACCTGTCTCATTTCCCACTCTATTCTCAGGATGTAGCACCTGCCTGGCACACAGCAACTGCTCAATAAACCTCAGGGACTGCAGCAGGGTTTCTCAACCTCGGCACCGTTGACAGTTTAAGCTGATGATTTTCTTTTTCTTTTGTGGGAGGGGCCTGTCCTGTGCATTTTAGGATACTCAGCAGCATCCCTGGCCTCTAGTCCCTAGCTGCCTGTGCAACCTTCTTCTAATTGTCACAACTAAAGCTATTGCCAGAAGTTGCTAAATGACTCCTTTGGACAAAATTACCCACAGCTGAGAACAACTGGCCTATGGGAAAGCTGTAGCACATTCTCAATTCGCTCAGCTACTTCACAGTAGGTGTTCTGCTGCAGAACAGGGAGAGAGAGACTTGAAGATGTAGTATGAATACCGCCGACTATTCCATTCACTGTCCTGTGTGATGAAAACATGCCCTGGGGTGCACTTGGGATGACAGATGGGAGTTAGCTGCTCCTCAGTCTGTCTCTGGTCTTCTGTGTTTAAAATTACCTATTTTACTTTTGCCCAAAATGCAAACCAATGACTTTATCTGGTACTCAACAAAAGAAACGTTGCTAAAGGTAATTTTGATTAAAATTAGTTTTTACTCCACACTGCAGTCCTTTTATTACAACAGCTGAGAAAGTTCTTGCCACAGCTCTGCCTGGGCCACTCTCCCTGCACCTCTGGTTTTGCCCAGGTAACCCCCTGACCCTAAAGGTCTTAGCTCAGCTGTCACCTCTTCCCAGAATCCTCCTCTGACCTTCTGACCAGTGCTCCCTCTCCTCCAGTGACACCCGGTGCTCTTGGCGGATTGCACCACACTCCTCCCCCACAGCGCTGCCTCCAGAGCCTCACTGCCTGGCCAGTGTGACTCAGTGGTGACACTATGGCTACTGTATGTTGTCAGAACTGACTTCCAAAGTCAAGTGGCAGCCTCGCACTGAGATCAGCCAAGCTGAGTGATGCTCTCCTCACAGTACGGTCCCCAAGCATCTAGGGCACTTTAAGCCTGAAGGTGTCACTTCCTTCTGCACTCACTCCCACCAACACAAGTGCTCTGGAATTATCTTTTCTGGAACTGAGCTTGGGGTCTGCTCTAAGCCAAATACCAGCAGCCTCAGTCCTGGCTGTAGTTTGGCAAGAGCTAAAGTCCAAGGACCCAGATAAGAAATCCCAGAATACATGACAATGTCGTTGGAAAAGTTGGAGGCAGAAGCCCTGAACTCTGCAAAACCAGACAGGGCAGAGGACAGGGAGGGGGCCATGGTTCCAGAGCAGAAACAGGTAAGATGGCCAGATATGGCAAACCAGTCATAGCCAGCATTTATTAGGCACTTCCTGCAGCTAGGGGCAGTGGGTCCCAGCCCTGGTTGCAGGTTAGAATCTCCTGAGGAGCTTCAGAAAATCTCAGTGCCCAGACTGCACCCCAGACCAGTCACATCAGAGCCACAGGGGTGGACAGCTCAGGGATGTTGAGAGCACCCCAGGGGATCCCACCGGGCAGCCGAGATGGAAGTCCATTCCACCAGGCACGGTTCCAAGTGCTTTCCCCGCATTGGCTCGCTTCAGCCTCACGATCATCCTATTGTCGATACTGTCCCAGAGATAAGAGACCAGGCATGCAGGGAGTTTCATCATTTTCCAGGGTCACAAAGTTCCTAAGAGGCAGAGCCTGGACTCTCCCCAGGTAGCCATGCTCTCAAGTACTCATCTGGACGTGGAGACACCTTCTGGAGAGGTGACACCATGCAGTGGAAAGGGCAGGGACCTGGCTTGGAAACTGATTCTGCCTCCCACAGACTGGGGAGACTTTGGGCAGTCATTTCATTTCTCTGATTCTCTTAGCCTCTTGTCTGGACACTGGGGAAATATTGTCATCAACACAGAGCATTGGGAGGATTCAATGCGATGGCGTTTATGAAGCTCCCTTAGACATTTCTGGGACACAGCACAGTGCTTGGTTATTGATCCCTATTGTTAGACCACGTTGCCCAAGTGGGTCAGCAGGTGGACAGGCAGATGTTGAGAAGGAGCATCACCCGAAACAAGACACATTAACGTGCTGAGGGCAGGTGTCAAGAGTCAAATCAAAAGGCAAAACTGAGGCAGATGCCAGGAGGGAGGACCAAATAGTCCAATAGACAGAGAACATGCAGGAGATGACAAGGCCAGGACAGCCCCGGCATGTGAAGGGGTCATGCCAGGCAATATCTCACCTGTCAACTGCAGGTCCTCACCTCTGCACTCTTGAACATGACATTGACGAAGTGTGAAGGCTTTGTGGACACTCCGTCTCCCTTAGCATTCCCTTTTTTCTTTCTTCCTCAGTCCCCAACCTATGCCATTTTCTCCTAAGCCCTGACTGGCAAAGTTCAACAGATAGCTGACGTTTGCTAAAAACAAGCCAAGGAGGGACCCCTCACCCCACAACTACAATAGTGTGTCCCTTCGACAAGGGGCAGTGTCTGTTTAAAGAGGCATTGAAAGAAGAAAGTGAGGGAAGAAGAAAGAATATGCTACTCATTTTTTAGAATTTGGAAGTAATACATGCACATAGTAATAAGAACAACAACGAACTAAGCAGAGAGCACAAACAGGTCAAAGAGAGAAAGAGCATGACCCCATCCATCCAAAGACAACACCATTCGTACTTGGTGCAAATCCTCCTTTAGACACCTGTAGAAATATTTTTAATTGGATTATAATATTGCATGTTTTCATAAAATACCATGAACCAAAAATAATCATGAACATCTTTGTTGGTATGTTTGTTTCTGCAGCACCTTTTTAAGTCTGAATAATGTTCAGTATGTGAGTATATTGTAAATTATGATAGGAACATCCCATTGTTGGAAAATTAGATTGTTGCCAATTGTTCATTTTTATAAATAATGTTGTTAAAAGCCATTCTTAAAGGGAAATCTTTTTTTTAAAAAACATTCAGTATTTTTGTTCTTTAGGAGAAATTCCTAGAAGGCAGACTGCAAGGTCTAAGATTTTGCTTTTGGAAAACAGTTTTTGTTATTGAAAAAGTCAAACATTTACAAGTAAAGAGACAAGTGTAAAACGACTGTCAACTCATGGCCAATCTCCTTGCATCTATAGGAGATCCCACTTTTCCCCACTCTCTGGATTGTTTTGAAACAAATCCTAGACTTTGTATCATTTTGTTCATAAATATTTCAACATGTGTCTCTAAAAGGTTAGGCAAGAGTATGTTCGTGTTTAAAAATCTTGGTACATATTGCCAAACTGCCCCCCCAACAGATTTTTTTACCATTTCCATTCCCAACAACAGTATAAGAATGTGGCCCTTTCTCCACGTTCTTGTCAACCTGGGTATATCTGTTCAGTGTCCAGGTAAAGTGGGGGTGGGGCAGGTGGATCAAACAAAGCTGAAACATTTCGATAGAGGTGATTAAAAATGGGTAATTAGTTACAAAGATACTGAGAAGCTGAAAGGGCGGTTAACCGGGACACGACAGGGCTATCCAGCAGCCACAAGCTTCACGTGACAAGCCCTAGGGTTGGAGAGATGGAAGCAAGAGGCAGAGTTCCCAGAGCCCAGGGGCCAGGAGCCCCGCTGGAGCCACTGAACACTGGCAGAGCTGCTGCGTCTGGGACCCTGGAGGGAGGAGCCACCCAAGGGGCGCTAGAGTCATAGTTGCTGCTGAAAATGCCACCAGGAACAGAGAGAAGCAGCTTTGTGGCTTCTGCCTTCCCTCTGTTCCCACTGGCCAAACCCAACCAGAAGCTAGGGGGCATGAGAGCCTGGGAAATGGGTTTGCTTCCGGCTCCCCACCCATCACCCCCATGCAAAGCAGCAGGGGGAAGGCGGGAGATGGATCTGAGAGCAGACAGGCCAGTGAAGACCGCTCTGAGCATTGCCGCTTTAAATTAGCTTCGTTCGTGAATAGGAGCTACCATGGACTCAAGTACACCTTTAAGTCACAAGGGAAGGCATGAGTGCAGACTGCAGAGAGAGAAGACACACTACTGGGGAGAATGCTAATTAGGACAACCTGTTTAGAGGAAAATCTGTCGACAGTTCTCAAAATTTTAGATCACCATGCCTTCCAGAGATTTACACTCCATATACTTGCATGGAAGAAAGATGTGTGTGTAAAGATGTTTGTCCTGGCATCGTTTACAGTATCAAAAGACCGGAAGCAATGAATATTTATAGGTACTGGTTAAAAATCATGAATGAGTCAATTGGGATGATTTCTAAGAGATGCAGCTAAATATACAAAAGTTTTAAAAAAGTGTGCACTTTGGGTTTCCATGTTTATAAATTAGTATGTATGTCAACTATTTTTCAAATCCCTGGCAATAGTGGCTGCCTTTGAGGAGAGGAAGCAGGAGATTGGCATGGGAGAGAGACCCATGTGTCTTTCGTGCTTCTGAAATTTGCTCACTGTGCTTTGTATTAGGCGAATCATAAGAAATCACCAATATTTTATCATTTTTCACTCATGAAACAGCAATTTCATACTATTTGAACCCAAATTCCTTTATCAATTAAAAAAAGGAGCTAATATTTAAAAGACCAGTAGGAAGAGCTGAGATTCGCAGTGTATATTTGGAGTTGGCATTTTTAATAAAACAAGGATGTGACCCATAAGAATGTGACAAGATTCCATGTTCCCTCAGAATTAAATTAGATAAGGTAGGATGAAGTCAATTCTTTCAGAAGAATTATTATACAAGGATGCCTTCCTGATTCTTGATATAACATTGATGTTCAAAGTAGTTTAAACTGAGGGAGTATAGGCAGGCAGATAGGAACTGCGTGTGCCTCTCTGGCAGCTCTGAATGCAGCCAAAGGTCCAAAACTAGGAAGCAAATGATCCCTGTGCCTCTCTTTGATGATATTGTGTAGGTATCTGTTTGCAGAGATACCTCCATTTCTTCACTTTGAGAGACAAAAAGAAACTTAAGCAATCTTGACAGCTTCAGTGAAACACTCCCCAAGGCCCTTCACATTCCAGAGGCTGTCAGGGACTTCTGAGGCCGCTGACAAATGACTGGGCTTGTTCAGATTCAGCATCTCCCAGTGTGGACGGGTGGTCCACACCCAGTATGGATGGTCCCGCAGCAGCAAAGCACAGGAAGATGTAGAAATAGTAGCAGTCAGAGCAGAGAGTGTTGGTGGGGCACTGGGCGCCTTACTCGCTGCATCCCATAACATCCCTGTCAGGAAAGGGTGGTACCTTGTGCCCATTTTTCAGGTGAGAAAACTGAGAAAAATGAGGAGGTCAAATAACCTGGCTAAGATCGTACAGAACTTAAGTCTGTCTTAGTCCAAAGCTCGTTCTCCTTAATGGTCACCACAAGTGTGACAAATGCTGGAGATGACAGCTGGTGACGGATAATCACAGCTAGGAAAGGTCTACGCTGGGCAGGTGTGGCTTGTCTGGTGCATAACAATGGGATAGGGCAGTGGTCAGCCCGTCTCACCCAGCCATTCTCTGCTTCCAGCCCCTCAGCAGCTGCCCATTGCCTTCAGAATATAACCCAACTTTAGCTCAGGGTGCAGAGGGTGCTTTGGGCCCTGCCTGCCTAGCCAGTCCACCCTCAGCCCAACACCTGCATGCCCCTGCTGGATGCCACTGCCCCGCAGAGCCCAGCCTCCCTTCCTGAGTGCCCTGAGCCCTCTCAAGCCCCTGCCTCTGCCCGTCATTTTTGCTCCTTTCCCACCCTGGTTGTCCTTCCCTTTACTGCCCTCCCAGCCGACTGTAGGTCTCCTTCTCCCTCCCTCCACTCCCTCCCTCTTCCTAGTTGACCAGGGATTCCTTTTCTTGGCTTCTGTAGCCCTGTGATTCCCTCTAGTGTGATGCTCTTCCTCTCTCCTTCCCTTCTCTCTCTCTTTACTTTCCTCCCTCCCTTTTTCCTTCCATCTTTTATTCCCTCTTTCTTTCAACACCTTTTGACTGAACACCTCTTGTATGCTAAGCACTAAACTGCATTTGGGGGATAAAATTTGGATAAGAAAAGGTGCCTTTCTTCCTGGAGGTCTTTGTCAAGAGTAAGAGACGGGACAGAGACTGAAAGCTTGCAGTTGCCAAGCGTGTCTCTATACCCAGCTCTGTGTTATGCATTCAGCATTCGTGACTTCATTTATTGTAGTACAATGATCCTACAAGGCAGGGACTCTCGGTTTTCAGAGGAGGAAATTGAGGCAGGATCAGGGTTTGAACTCAAGCAATCTGTCATTCAATTCTTTGCTCCTAAATGCTAAGATAAAGGAGGGATTTAATGAGAATATGTTGAATATAATGGAAGTGGACAGACATTAAACCTACCTTGGGTGGATAGAAGCTTTCTAGGAAGAGGCGATGCCTCAGATGGACCTTAGGCAGTGTAAAGAGCAATGGGAAGGATGCTATCGGCAGAGGGCTAGCCTGGGCAAAGGCTTGGAGCAAAATCCTGGCTGCTACAGAGAAGCCCCAGCAGGAGCAGAGGGTACTGCTGAGACAGGATACCCGAGATGGGGCAGTGGCCAGGCTGCAGCAAGCTTCACTTGCCTGCACATGAGTGAGAGTCCCACCAGGAAGCAAGTGCAACACACAGGCTGGCTGAGGAAGGTTAATGAGGGGACATTAACAAGGATGTGGGCAGAGTTAAGGGAAACCAACAATGGGTGGTGAGATACTAGGGCTAGCAGATACAAGCCAAGGAGCCATCACTTCCCCTGGGGCAGAAGAGGTGAAGGGGGAGGCCAGAGCTCAAGAGAGAATGGGGTTATGGCTTTGATGCTAGTGACATCACCACCACCGCACCACCGGAGCTGCAGCCTCTGGTAGAGGAACCTGCAGCTGGGTCAAGACAGAGGCAGGAGAAAAAACATCCCCGTTACTTTTTCCTCCTGCCCTCTGATATTCTTGCGGTGCCTCCTGAAGGCCAAACCCAACCAGAAGGCAGAAGGCAGAAGGCTCAGTGGAGCCAGCTGGTGGGGGTCAGTCTTCTAGGTCAGACAAGGTAGAGGAAGGTGGCAAATGAATCAAGAAAAGCAGATGGAGAACACCCAGCACTTCTAGATTAAGGAGTTGATACTGTCAGTGACAGGGCTCCAGGGTTTCAGGTAGGGAGGCAACATGGTCAGATATGGACTTTATTTTTATGAATTTATTTTTTAAAATTTATTTTAGAGACAGAGTCTCACTCTCTCACTGAGGCTGCAGTGCATTGGCATGATTACAGCTCACTATAACCTCAAACTCCTGAGCTCAAGCAATCCTCCTGCCTCAGCCTCCTGAGTAGTAGGGACTACAGGCCTGTGCCACCATGCCCGGTTAATTAAAAATTTTTTTTTTGGAAATGGGGTCTCATTATGTTGCCCAAGTTGACCTCAAACTCCTGGCCTCAAGCGATCCTCCTGTCTTGGCCTTCCAAAGTGCTGGGATTACAGGTGTGTGCCACCACACCAGGCCTGATATGGACTTTAATAAAGATCTCTTTGTGAGCAATTCAGTAGCCAGGCCATGGGCAGCGAAGGAAGAGCCAGGGAGACCAACTAGACCAAGGAAATGAAGTGGGGAGCCAAGGTAGGAGATGGTGAGGAGCTGAAAAGGGCGTAGATGGAAGGAAATGGAACTTATCCAGGTGAGAGATGAGAAATTGAAAAGGGGCATAACAGACAGCAAAGAAAGGAGATTAAGCTTTGATTGAAAAAAAGAGAAGAAGAAATTAACAGGTCTTAGTGAAGACAAAAGCCAGGATTCGTACTTGGACAATCAACTGAATTTTTGTGCCAGCAACTTGAGATGAAAAAAAAAAAAAAAAAACAGAAGTAGCAACAAACAGGTTTAGAGAAAGGTGACTGATAAGTTTTGTTTGGGACAAGTTGAGTTTAAGCTGTTTATGGGACATCAAAGCGTAAGTGTCTAGCAGACATTCAATTCATGTCCAAGTATTGGGTGGTCTCTATCCAGAGATTTAGATATTAAAGCCGTCAGTAGGCAAATTCTTGTTAGAACCATGTGGGTAGATGAAATGTCCCAATAAGAAGCAGCACCCAGAGAAGTAGCCAGGTTGACTGGCTGAACACTGGGAGGAGGAAGAAGAACCTACAACATCTGTAGACAAAGAAAGGGAAGACAAGGAGAAGAAAGTTTCCGGGGAGCAGAGGTTGGAGGGATCAATAGCATTAAACACAGTGTTTAATAGTAAAACAAGGATGAAGGGTGTCTGCTGCTTGGAACTTAGGAAATCATAGGTGGCTTTAGAAAAAGCAGTTTTGACCCAAGTTGGATGGATTGCTGTGAGTTGAGGTGTGCAGTGAAGACGGAGTGGGAGTTAAGAACACAGACTACTCTGGAAGTCTGGATGCGAAAGGAGAAACGTAGGGTGATACCTGCATGGGAGCACCAGTCAATGGAGCAGTTTTATGGTGTGAAAGAGGCTTTGGGAAAGAGCTGGTAGAGAAGGAGAAGCTAATGACACTTTAGGAGAGGGAAGATCACAGACAGAGCCCAGACTTGGAGGGCTAGGAGGGGCAGATCCAAGTGCTCTCTGTGTTCTAATTGCCCAATTATTTATCCATCCCCTAAACTCCTCTCCGAGGCAGAGAGCTCCATATATGCCATGCCGAGCATGTTGCCTGGTGCACAGCGGTGCCTGATCAGTGCTTATTGAGTGAATGAATGAGTGAGTGATGGCAGGGTAGATAGGAAGATCAGACAGAAGAGAAGCATCTTTGGCAAACATCCGCAAGCTGCATGAGATGGGCAAGGTTTGAAACATGAACTCATCCAATACAGCTGCCGACATCTCCAGCAAGATAATGGTCTGTAGTAAGGAAATCTTCAAGATTTATTTGCCAAATACACACCCAAAAGGTAAAGCCTCCAACCACATCAGGCTGGATGAAGGCCTCTATGGTGAGAGCTGTTGGATTAGAATCAGAGAGGTGGGAAACCAACAATCTTCATGTTTAGATTAATTGGATATTTTAATAGCACTGATTTTTATTAGCTCATTAAATTTAGCTTAAGAGGCTGCTTTGGTTGTGCTGTCTCGATTTTTATGTGGAGGGGGCTGGAGGAGGAGTTAGGTTCTTTCCTAAGGCATTTTCTTTAAGTTTCCGGTTGAATTTCTCTCCCAGAGCAACTAAGGGTTTAGCCACTTGCAAAGAGAGCAGAGGAAGGGGTTCTTGTTCCACTTGATCAAGGTCTCTGAGGACTGGGGTCTCCATTATGCACACCTCCTACATGGCAGTAGGAATATCTTGGGCCGGAAGTTGGCTGGATCAACAGGGAAGTCAATGCATGGTAGCTGACTTAAAAGCTGCTGGAAAACAAAACAAAGAATATAGTAATTAGGGGAAGAGGGTGTGGGTAAATGGGGAAGCAAAGAACTGGTATTTCTTTTGAGAAGTGGGGTGGAGAAGCAAAATGCACTCACACCTTGGGTCCCAGCTTCACCTTTCCCATTGGTACCAGCAAACTCTGGCAATTCACTCAATTAAAATTGAATTACCCCCTGCAGGGTACCACACACTGCTCCAGACACTTGGAGAACATCCGTGAATAATAATAATTTCCCTTCTTCAGAATGTTTTCATGAGCAAATGAGATGGTGTATATAAATGGTGCTGAATTAGAGGTAACCGCAGTGACGACAGTGGTTCTCACACATAGAAAACGATACGAGAATACACCACTGGGCGGAAGAGGGTTGGGGGACGGAGCATTGAATGTCCCACACTCTTCCTCTAGGCTATGAGCTCCCTGAAGCAAGCTGGGGGCCATGTCTGCCTTATTCATCTCTCTGAATCCCTAGCACAGTGTCTGGAGCATAAATATTTGGTTATCAGTAAGAAATCATTCTCAACCATTGCCAATTAAGCATGCATCTTTCCAAAGTCTGCGTTCTTCAGCTGTAAACATCCAGTGTCCTAGGGTCCTTCCAACAACTAGAGAAAATGCAAGGCACTGGGTGCAATGGCTGGTCCATAGAGGTGATGGGGAAACCCAAACAGTTCCACCAGGTCACTTTCAGCTTGTAGACTCGGCCCAGTTTAATTTACTCAGCTAGTGTTCCTTAGAGGGAGAATCTCTGGAGTGCCTACAGTGATCCTCCACTTGTACAAGGGAAGAATTAGGCACAGTGATGTGAAGGGGCAAGTGCCCAGAGCCTGTCTAGAGCCATTCACTCAACGACAGACAGAGCTGGGGCTGAGCCAAACCCAGGGAGGAATGCAAGAGGCTGGTCAATGCCTGCATGGTGTATCTAGTAGTATAAATAGGGAGATAAGCCACTTACTGGTACAACAGTTAAATCCCCTGTGGCTAACAAATGTCAGGTACTGGCAGAGCCCCAAAGTTGGGGGGAAGATCAGACATACTGGAGGAGGCTAGTGTGTACTAAATATGAGGCTAGTATTTAGTACATGCTAGCCTAATACTAAAATAGACTCGTATGTACATATATTTCATGTATTCATGACACACCTAACTTTTTCTGAATCTCTAGGCTATGTGATTTATCTGCAAGCTTTTTCAAGTTGTCACAAATCTCAAAACAAACCTTTCTAATATATTTATTGGAAAAAAATCCATGTATAAGTGGGTTAGCACAGTTCAAACCCATGTTGTTCAAGAGTCAATTGTATATGCCAGTATCAGATCAGCCCAGGGTGGTAGTGGGGGTCGGGGGTTCCTCTGTTGAGTTCTCACCCCAGGACTTGGGCTGATACAGTGCCATGGTCACCTTACCTGTGGAAAAGAAGGAGCATGGCAAATCAGCGTGGCTTTTGAAGCTTTGACACAGTGACAAAATGACACAGCTCATTTCTATTTCTTTGGCCAATACCAACCCAGTAGCCACGTCCAAGCTCAAGGGGGCTGAGAAGCCCCAGTTACCCTGTATCTGGATGGAAGGAAGCTGGAAATATTAAGGACTACCTCAAGTACCTAACAACTGTATCATTCCAAATGCTTTGCAAGACCTTTTTATACCCCTGAGCTCTTTTCCTCTTGAGAACTCTCCGTGCAATTTTAAATCTCAGAATGAAGAAATTAGATGTGATTCTAGGCAATGAGGAACCCTTTAAGGTTTCTGAGGAGGGAAGGACAGAAGTGCTGAAGTCCAGTGAGTCAAAGTGGTGACAGAAAGCAGAGTGCTTTCGCAATGGGCGAGCCTGCAAACATGGGAGGCGGGGTGTGGCAAAGATCCTGGGGAAGTCCCGGTGCAACCTGAACTTAGGATGGCAGTGATGGAAAGAAAAGGAAAATCCCACAGAGACATTTTAATGCAATAAGCACTGATTTTGAGCACTCACTCTGCTCCACGCACTGTGCTGGGCATTGGAAGCACAGAGACGGTGGAGAACAACCTTACTGCAGAGGCACCTCCGGTTCTTGTGGATGAGACAGACATGAGCTGTGTCTGGCCTTCTGTGGACAGCCTCTGTTCTCCCCTGTGCCCACCTCCAAGCAAGGTCAACATTGAGTTGCATCCCTCAAAAAGCAAACCTGAACCATCCCATTAGTGAGAGATCCACATTTTACTGAAGATGTGGAAGGTTTGAGAATGCCATATTGCACCCTGCATGGCAAAACATATTACCGATTCCCACTCATTGTTGCTCTTCTTCCTCCTACCTTGTTCTTTGACCACTGGCTGCCTCATCCTCCATTCCAGGGCCACACACACATACCCCTTTCTAAAGCTCTCCCTCTCCTTTTGCAAAATAATTTTGATCTCCTCCCCTCCCACCCCTATCTCTCCCTCTCAGAGTTCTCTGTCTGGCACACATCACAGTCCTAGGCAGATGATCAGCTCTCCTGAGAACTCGCCCTCTGTACAAGGGAAGCAAGTAGTGAGAAGTAACCGTCAGTCTTCTCTGTCTCAGCAGCCATCGTCCCTCACACTTTTCAGAGAGTTTGGCCCATCTGTTACCCAACCTGCTCTCGGGGGCTGTGAGAAGACGACACAGAGTGTTCACTTCATGCCTGGTCTCTCCTTGTTCCTCGTCAGACACCCTGCCCTCTTCCTTCCGGCTCTGTCCTGTCACTTAGGAAAGAGGTAGGTTTGCCTCTCGCCCTGCTGGGTCAGGCCAGCCTCTCCTGCCCCCCAGGGTCCATAGAAGTCTCTAATGGGGACACTGGTGGCTTCTCACTCTCTGCTTCTGCACACTGGTGCTAGGATCTAAGGGGCCATGGGAGTGGACGGAGGCCCCAGTGGGTCTCCTACTCCTTTCTCTCCCACAGATGCTCTGCACAGACTCAGCTCAGGAAGCCACAACTATAAATACATAGGCAGATTAACATTTCAAGTAAAAATTCAATTGTGAATATTTATAAATGTTCTTTCTGGCAAAGTTAAAGCAACTGTTAAATATTACTGCTACTTTAAAATAGACCAATAAAGAAAACAATGCTGAATGAGTGACATGCCCTACTAATGACTCATGTTCATTTGCCAAACAATGTTCTGATGCATTTCATGCCACTTGACCCAGATAACAAAACACTGGCTGGACTCTGCCTCCCCCCACAGCACCTCCCAGGGAAGAGGTGAGGGCTGCCATCCTCACTTCAGTCAGGCCTGCTAACGTTTCCCCACACCCTAGAGAAGGGCCCATGACAAATCCCTTCCCATCAGAAAGAGGCATATCGTAAGCAAAGATCTGTCTGCCTCTCCTAGACCCGGCGGATCGGAGATCTTGCTCCATTGTGAAGAACCAGCCCGTTCAGCACAGGGTTGTGGTGTTGGGGAGAGGACCCTACAGAGGGGACCTGCAGACAGCACTGGGGACAGCTCCCTGCCTCAGGAAATCAACAGAACGAACAAATATTGAAGCAAGGCCATCAAGCACTGGGTGGCCTTTTCCTGGAAAATAAACAAATAAACACAAACCAAAGCAGTTATAAGGAAGGAAAAAATGCAACACCTGCAGTTCTTCTACAAACCCTCCTTGTTTGGTAGACTGTGCTAGCTGAGCACTGTATTTCTATTAAACTCCAACCCCCCACCACTCTGTGCTGCAAATGAAATAGGAAAGTGGGGACTTGAGTCCAGCAAGGACATTGTAACAGGACTTAGGACATCTCACACCTATAAGGCTGTCACCTGCTCAAGATCTTGGAACCTGGCTGTGCACTGCAGACCAACTGCCCAAGCCCATCATAGGACCAAGGACACTGCCCCGCTGCATCAATAATGTTCCTTTAAATTTTCTGTATTTTCTGATGTTTTGTCATCTTGGGGCCTTGCTGACTGGGGAGAGACTATCACTCTCAGGGCCAGCCAATTTCTAGAGATGGCAATGGACTCTCCTGTAGGTGCTCTTTGCATATGCAAAACAAGGCCCATGCTCTGAGCCCTCCTTCATTGGGTTCTCACAGGGCTCAGCTCCAAGCCAATATTGCCCTGCCCTGCTGGCTCCAGGGCTGGGTACCAGACAACTCAGGACAGGCCCTCCACCCAGAGCTGGCTGCAGTTACTCAAACTAACCAATCCTAAACCCACTCACCCCACCTCGCCCGTTTCTTCCATAGAAACCTCAATAAAGGCTCTTCCTACATTTTCTTCCCATTCCCTGGTGTGTCCCTCCGTGGCCTGCCCCCTCCTTTTGGGAACCTCGAGTAACAAACCATTTCAATGGCAGTCATCTCCTGGTCTGTTGGCCTCACCATAACTGAATAATAATAAAACTTACATTTTAAAACACCTACCTTGTGTAGAGGACTGGAAACAGTGTGGGTGATATCTGAATGTCGCTTAACTTTGTCTTGGATGGGCAGAAAGGGTCTCTGACTAGTCTCAATCTTTTCATGTCTTGAGATTTCTGCTTCACTGGGAATAACAGAACTGAAGTAAGACCTAGGGCAGAGAGGTGACAATTTGACAGGTCCTAAAACAGACAGAATTAACATGAATACAGGTTTCCCATGTGCCCAGGTTTTATGGTGAAGTTTGTCATAATCCAAAGCCCATGTATACTCTTTCCACACAACTCCAAGGCCTTCGTAAAGCAAGATGTCTATAACACAGGTTGAGGAACATAGACCTAACTCATGAAATTTGGACCCTTTTGAAAAATGTATTCGAAAATAGATTACACATCTCTACTTTTTTATGTGAAGTTAATTCAAAAAGGGCATGACAGGCCATAGACTAGGCAACCAAAATAATAATATTTAAGCTCATAGCAAGGGCCCCAAGTACTCATCTTTTAGTAGAATATATGAGTTTTAGTGTCCAAAATATAACTTTTTTTTTTTTTTTTTTTTTTAGATACAGGGTCTCACTCTGTCACTCAAGCTAGAGTATAGTGGCATGATCATAGCTCACTTTAACCTTGAACTCCTGGGCTCAAGCAATCCTGCTGTCTCAGCCTCCTGAGTAGCTGGGACTACAAGTGTGTGCCACCATGCCCAGATAATTTTTTTTTAGTTTCGAGGGAATGGAGTCTCACTATCTTGCCCATGCTGGTCTAGAACTCCTGGCCTCAAGTGATTCTCCTGCCTTGGCAAAGTACTGAGATGTACAGTTGTGAGCAGCCCTGCCTCACCCAAATAATAAATATTTTGATGGTTCAGGACAGATTTGTCTTCTTTCTAGTTTTTCAGAAAGTTGTAGCAATACTAAATTTATCAGTATAATTAAGAATCAGATGTCTTTACTGATTCTTTACTATGCTTCTCTACAGATGAGACAAACAAAATTTAGAAAAATGAAGTGTCCCAAGATCCATTGCTGGAAAACAATGGAGCTGGAATTTGAAACTAGATCCATAGCCTGATTTCTTAACCTCATGTCTACACTGAATAGCTAACTTATCAGGTTAGCGACTTGTGAATGATTGGCATGTTACTGAATCTTACCTAAGCAAGGCTCATCAGTAATGCTGCTGGAATGAAGTGAAACGCCACTAAAACTGGTACAGTAGCAGAGTCAAGCTCCAGCTGGTAGTTTCCTGATGTAACAAAACACCACAGCATTGCTCATTTAGGGAGAGTTTACTCCACAGACAATATTTCCCTGCAAGGGAGGCTCTCCGATTCTGAGAATACTTTTTTCTGCTTTTTGTTGATTTGTTTTATTTACCCAAATGTCATGAATATCAGGGGTTTTTTTTGTTTGTTTGTTTTTTTAACCAGAGTTTCCTAATTAAGAGTTTGTCTAGTAAGAATCTTGGGCCTGCCCTGGTTGCAAGTTTTGAAGTTTAGTGGCCGAGAGCTATTTGTGTCTTTGCCTCAGATATACCCTCAACAAAGTGTTTTTGAGTGATTAATTTCAGACGCAAATCTCCTCTTCCCCTCGGCAAATTGCATGCAATGTTTACATAACTAGTGAGACTTCCTTTTGTTCTAGTTACGGAGCCTTGGTTATGGGGCCCGAAGTCTGGGTTCCATTCTCAGCCTTGCTACGAACAAGCCTTGTGACCCTGAGCAAGTCATCTGGTTTCTACATGCCTTAATTTAGACTCACTTAGAAACTATGCTCTGAGGTCCTACTAAATGCCGGGCTCTGGGTTAGGTCACACAGTGTCATTTTTAAGATCGGATTTTGAAGCCAGATTGACCTGGGTTCACTTCCTGCCCATCACCTCACTAACTGTGTAACCTTCGGCCAGCGACTTCCCTCTCTAAATGTCTGTGGATGAGATTAGTGTTGCTGAGTGGATTAGGGAAGAGAGTGGTGTAAAGAGGCTCTCAGAAAGTCCCAATTTCCTTCTCCTAATTCCTCTTTCAAAGGTTCTGCTGAGGCCAGCACCACACTTCACTTAAATGCATTTGCTCAACAGCACAGAGTTTGCAGAAGAGGATTTCTGGTAGAGTGACCGATATACCCCTGTCTGCCCAGGACTGGGGGGATGGGGGATCCCAGGACACGACTAAAACTGGTTAAGCCCTGGGTAAACCAGGTTGAACTGATCACCCTAATTTCTGGGTTGCTGAAAATACTTGAGCTGTGAAACCCCACAAGCTGCAGTCACAAAGGGGTTAATCCGCTGAATCTCTCCCCAGTGCAGCGGAATAGTTAACCTGCTCTTCAACTTCTTTATCTCACAAAGGACTCAGGATCCTTTGACACTACAGACTCCTTGACTTGTTAGGGTGTGGAACTGCATAATTATGACTTTCATGTCTTAACAACGGTTAGTTTATTCAGAGGTTGTCATGATTTCTAAGTCCTCATTTCTTTCCTGTGAACCTAAACCAAGCCCAGCAGCCTCTGGGGAAAGAAGTAAAGAGAAACTCAATGTTGTTTTCATTCAATCCATCACCTCTAACACTTAGAAAATAGTGTGCAGGCCCTTGGTGGCTTGTGGCCAGTGGAAGTTTATGGCAAAAGCATCTTCACTGATGACCAGAGGTGCTTAGGAACTAGAGCTCAGACAGAGCAAGTCTTTCCTTGGGGGAGGTTGAGTGATCTGTCCTCTGAAACCTGCTTTTCTGCCACTGGTCTTGGCTTGTGGGTGGCCTCTTCTTCCTGGGTCCTCACATGGTCTTGCCACTGGTATATCTGTGTCCCAATCTCCTCTTCTTAGAAGGCCATCAGTCATACTGGATCAGGGTCCACCCTAATGCCCTTATTTTAATTATTTACCTCTTCGAAGGCCTTGTAGCTAAATACGATCACCTTCTTAGGACTTCAACATAGGAAACTTTGGGGAACACAATTCAGCCCGTAACACACAGGCAATTCCAGCAGACCAAAAGATATAAAATAAAAATGGAAATTATTTTGTTCTCTTTCCCCCAGCTTTCCACACAAGGAACCACTATCAATAGTTTCCTGGGATTCTTCCCTCCACCCACTTAATTTATATGCATAGACCAGCATATCCACCCCTCCCACATTAAAATCAATCAGAGAAATGGGATTATAAGTTTTACAGAGTTTTGCATCTGGCTTTGGGCACTTAATAATATATCTTGGTTATCTTTTCATAACAACACACAAATCTGCCTCACTCTTTACAGGCTCCAGAGCATCCCAGCACAGAGAGGTACCTACTTTATTTAATTTAGTTTCTGAGGATGAACAGTTGGGTCATTTCCAGTATTTTTACTATCATGTAGAAGGCAGCAGTGAACCTCATTGTATGTTTATCTCGGCAATTTTTGCAAGTAAATCCACAGATAAATTCCTCTCAGGTGGAATGCACGGTCAAGGGATACCTGCAGCCTTTATTTTGGTGGTTGTGCCAAATCTCCACCATTGAAAAAGGCCCCAGGTTACCCTTCAACCTGGAGTGGATGAGATAGCCCTCCCTTCCTGAGACCAACCTCAACATGGTGTATAATAAACTTTACCCCAATCTGATGGGAGCTAATTCATCTTAAACACATAATTTCAAGCTCTTTGTGGTACCTCTGCTGACTCCTGACTCCTCCAGGTGGATTGGACAGTTAGTCCTTTCTGGGTCCCCCGACAGGTCTTCTGTCTCTGTGATGGTTGCCATGACAATTCTCTGAATGCATTAATTGAGCTGTGAGTTCCTTAAGGGCAGAGCAATGTCTGCTTTACCTCCATATGCCCAATGCCTGCATCATAGCAGGTGCTCTGTAAAGTTTATTGAAGTCAGTCCTCTTACAATGCAGTGAGTCTATGAGGGAGATCGTGTTTTAGTCACCTGTGTTTCCCTAGGCCTGAACACAACACCCGACACAGATAAGGGGTATTTAAGGAAAGGTTCTGAATGGAGCATGCTCCCAGAGGATGAACTAACTCTGTCTGCTTCTGTATCTGTCCCCTCTGCTGAGAGAGAGAGAGAAAGAGTGGGAGAGAGAGCATGTGGCAGAAAAGGAAGTTGAGGTGCTATGGTCCAATGGCAGAGAAACTTCCTGTTCTGGGGAAGCTGCACCCAGAGAGTCTTCAGACCAGATGTCCAAGGAGCAGAGGTCCTTATGCTGCAAGGGAGGCTCAGCCAAGTGCCACGGCGTCTCAGCAGAGGTCTGAGCCTTCCAGTCAGAGGGTGGTGATGGAATATATGCGGTTCATTCTGACAGGCTGGTATCCTTGTCCGGGACCTCAGATGGGGAGGTGGTACATCTCTAATGTCTCAGCATCTACCAAAAGTAGAGATGGCTCCCCACACTTGGCAAGCCACAACTTTGATTTTTTTAAATTATAAAAATTAGAAACTCCAGGATACCAATGCAGATACCTACTGTGCCTTTCTTTCCCATCAAATCCATTGCTAGATAACATTCAGCTCTTACCTGCGCTGCTTCCAGCCTTGCACTGCAAGTGATGTTCTTAGAAATTTGGAAAAGTCCTGGGCCCTGAGCTATCAGGAAGTCATATTTTGCTTACGGCCCATGGCCAAGCTCTGTGGGATAAAACAAGTGACTGTTCCATAGGGTGACAGTCAGGAAGAAAGTGGATTTCCGGTTGTTACTTTCCCCAGGCAGAAAATGTCTGTCTGTAGTGAAATACAGTAATTATTCTCTTATTTTACTCAAGGAGAAATTTTTGTTAAGTCCTCTACCAAAACCCTGTAAGAAAACAAGCCAGCATTCTCTAAACAGGTTTTGAGCGAGAGCTGATGAGGTGTCAATGTGCATTTTCCTCCCGCTAGGTATAGAGTAATGGGTATCTTCTTGGGGCACCAAGGTCTGGGTGCAACTTTGCTTAAGGATAACAGACCATGGTCTCAGGTCATTGGTTAGTGAGGCTCTACGGGGTCTGTCTGGAAAGTATCCAGCCATTGTTAATATAAGGAGAACAGTTTGCGCAACATCGATGTAACCTGGCAGCCAAGGGGAGTGGACTGGGAATCACGCACATGAACAATGATGACTTCACTGTCCTAGTCAGTGTGTTGCTAGATGCTGTTGAGTGAGCATGTGTACTGTGTGGCCGTTGCATTCAAAATGCAAATCCTTGGCTTGTGGCCCCTTCCTCTGTCTTGAAAGCCAGCATCACTGCCTTTCTCTGACCATTCTTCCATAGTTATATTACTCTCTGACCCCAGCTGGGAAGGGTCTCCTTCTGACTAGATCAGCCCTGCCCGGATAATCCAGGATACTCTCCGCATTTCAATACTCCTAACTTAATCTCATCTGCAAATTCCCTTTTCTGTGCAAATATCAAATTCACAGGTTCCAGAAATTAGGATGTGGACATCTTGAAATTAGGGGCATTATTCTGCCTACCACAGGCAGGGACCCCTCTTGCCCCGGTATATGGTCAGTTTTTACATGCACAGATAGTAATAATGATTGTGTTTGGGTATATAGTATTACGGGCATGCACAATTTTCTGATTGATGCGTAGTTGTGAAGATACTGAATTGGAATAAGAAAAAAATTTTTTTCAATGTCCCCATTTTGTTTGGTTTATAGAGTTATCTATTTCATTGCTTGACATCTAAAACACTTGCAATCTTTATCTAGAACAATCAGCACAAAGCAGAAATGGTTGGTGGAAAATGAATTAAAAATGAAAAGCAAACAATACAAGACAAAGCAGAGCAAGACCAAAAATTCCAAAACCAGCCAGCTGTTTTTACTGTAGTCTGGGGACTTCTGGGAAGTCCCTGAGGCCTTTCAGGGTATCCCAAAGTCATAACTATTGTCCTAATATATTAAGATGTTATTTGCCTCTTTCATTCTCTCTCCCTCAGGAGTGAACAGTGGAGTTTTCCAGAAGCTACAGCGGTATCATGACAGATTGAATGCAGAAGCCTTAGGAGAAACACTGGCTTCCAGGAAGTCGGACACTAAAGAGATTTGCAAAATGTAAAAAATGTCACTCTTCTAATTATGTTTGGTTTTGGAAAATATAGTTATTTTTCATAAAATTGTTTCTGAGACTATGTCATGGATTTATTATTGTTTTAAAATAATGGTTTTCAATTTTCCATTTTAATTTCTAATACAGGAAATATGAATAGCCATAACTCACAGAAACAAAAGCTTTGGGGGGTTCTTACTCATTTTTAAGACTGTCAAGCAGTCTTGAGGGCTAAACGCTTGAGACTACTAAGCCAGGCAGTCAAGACACAGGATCACACCCCACCCAGAGGGGGCTGGAGAGGACTGGACCAGCCCAGCTTGGTCAGAGCTGCAGGTGGCCAAGAGCCCACTCCTTCTGTGCTGCCTGGAGAGGTCTGGAGTGGGTGGGCAGTGAGGTCTCCTTCCTAAATTTCTGACTTGGGGATTCAGTGACATTAGAAATTCAAGACCAGCAGGTTTGGAAGGTGAACAAGGAATATGGTTTTCAGGCAGGGGGAGGTTGATGTCTGTGTGGACTCCTTGCCACCACCTACAATGCAGAAAATTGGTTCAAAGTCCCCAAGCAAATCTGGGATAAATAAGAAGATGCTTATTCGTGGCAATGTATAGTCCTTAAAAGAAAAAGAAACAGTAGAGGCTAGCGGTGGTTCGGTCCCTTGCAAGGCAAAGGTCTGTGGATGGGAAGACTGACTTTGCCATTTACTGACTGTGGAGGGTGGACAGTTCCTAACCTCTCTGAGCCTCCCTTCCCTTTTCTATAAAGCAGGGATTAAAACACCCCTTACTCCTCAGGGTCGTTGTGAGAATGCAGCGAGCCAGAGCGTGGAAAGTACCCACGCAGTGCCTGGTGCTTAGCAGGCAGCTTATAAATCGCTCTTTCCATAGATGGGAGGAGGACGCTCCCTTCGAAGGTGGGCCGTCTCTGGGTCCCGAAACCTTTATCATTCTTCAAATTCACTTTCTCCCTCACTCTTCCACTCCACGCCCCCAGGCAGACTTAGTCACCCACTTAGCAGCGGCTGGGGCTTGGTTACTCATGAACACTTGCCTAATCACACCTGGGGAAGAAAGGAACTAGGGCAAGGCAGGACGCACCCAGCATAGCTCTGGCGCCCGAGGCCAGAGGGCCCCCTCCCGCCGCTCCCGCCGCCTGCGCTCCGCCCCACCGCCCGATGTCGCCCCATGCGCGCGGGGCCAATCAGCGGGGCCGCCGCCCTCGGCAGGTAGAGAGCTGGCACCTGTGCCCGAGCGGGCGGGCGGGTCCGGGAGCGCGCGCCTCCGGCGCCACCTGCGCTGCCTGCTCCCGCGCACAGAGCCTGCTCGGGTCTTTCCCCAGCCTTGCCACCATCTCGCCCTTCCCGTTCCTCCTGAGGGCCCCCTCCGCTTAAAAGGAGGGTACCTTACTTCCTAAGGAGGGATAGGGGAGGGAGTGGAAGGCATTTTTTTTTAAAAGGGTTCGCCCTGAACCAGTTTATTTTTTCCCAAGATTCAAACTGGCTTTTTCCGCTTCGCTGGCAAAGGTTGTCACAGGGAAGCAACTACACAGAATAGGAAAAGGAGGGGGGTGTACTGGCCAAGGTCCCAAAGGGGTGACTGCCAAGCTATCCCCACGCACTTACACCATGAGTTTCCTTAGAGCAGAACCTTTAACTGACTTGAGTCCCCCCCTTCTAAGATGCACATCCCAGGGGAAGATGTGATGCCGCTGCTAAATCACATTAATAATTAGCTGAGACCTATATCAAGTACTTATAAAATGGCAGGCACACTGCTAAAATGCGTTTACATTGATATCTTATTCAGTCTCCCCAGGGAGGTTGGCATCATTGCCCCCAATTTGCAGATGAAGAAATTGAGGTCCAGGAAGGGTGGTTTACACTAGTGAGAGACAGCTAGGAAGCCAAGCTCTAGGGACAACCATTCTGCATTTCTGTTTCTCTTAATCCTTAATGGATAAGTTCATTTCAACTGAGGGTCAGAATAGGACACACCAGTTTCCTAGGAAGAAAGCATAGAAACAGAATGAGGGAAAATACCCATCTGATGGTGACCATCCATCCTACTTTGCCTCCATGTCCCCTTTTCAGAAAACCCCATGATTTGTTTACTCATTCATTCAACAAACAGGTGTTGAGCCAGGCAGTGTTCTCAGGCAATGCAACCATCAGACTAAAAGCCCTTCTTTCATGGAGCTGACATTCTAATAGAAAGAGGAAGAATGGCAGTGAACAATAAATGAAAGAAAACCATTTAATTATGTAGTGAAATAAGAGCTATGAGAAAAAGCAGAGCATAAGCAGGGGGAACTGAGAGTGTAGGGGAGGTAGGAGAAGATTGTGGTTTTAAATAGGGGTTTTCAGGGTCTGATTCATTGAGAAGACAGCCACGGCATGAGCTTGCTGATGTCTTGGGAAAGAGTTTTTCAGGTAGAGTGAATGGCATGTGCAATGATTCTGAGGCTGGAGTACGCCTGGAGGCTAGTCGAGCTGGAGAGAAGGGAGAGGGGGTAAAGGGGAAAGAATGGTAGGAGATGAGGCTGGGAGGGGGTGGATGACAGGTCATGACCTGTAGCATCTCGTAGGTCATCACAAAAACTGACTTTCACTCTGGGTGCCCAGGGACGCCATTGGAGGAGAGGCATTATTGGACTTTCATTTTAATGGGGTCACTCTACCGCCATGCTGAGAATAGGATGCAGGGCATTATGGATGGAACAGAAGACAAGGTAAGAGGCATTCCCAGCAATCAGTTGAGAGATGATGGCAGCAGGGACCAAGGTGGGAGCAATGAAGGTGGAGAGAGGACTTCAATTTGAGATCCATCCTGAAGCTGGAGTGAATCAGATTTGGTGACGAAGTGGTATGGGTTATGAACAAGAGCAGGCAAAGGTGGTTGGAAGGTTTGACCAAACTGAGAGAGTGCAGTTGACATCACCTGAGACAGGAAATGCTGTGGAAGGAGTGTTGGTGATGGGGATTAGGAGTTCAGTGTTGTTTCTCAGCAATTGTGCAAGCAATTGGTAAGGCACTATCACGTTTGGTGTGGGAGCTTTGCCCACGCTCCAGCACCCTGTTCCATCACATTAATTGGACTTTCACACCTGCGTACCCTGACTTCTGTGGTCCAGTATGCCCCCAGCTTCCTTTCTACTATCACTGCCAGGTCAATTTCTACTTATCTTTAAAATCTTAGGCCAATGGCATCTTTCTATGAATCCTCCAATGACACTCAGGTTCTAGTGTCAGGCCTTGCTCCCATGAACAATCTCAGTCCCTCTAGTCTACATCACCCAACATGACATTTAATTATATGCAATCATTTGTGGTTCACTCAATCTGTGAGGTTTGCTAGCTATCTTTCTTAAAAGGTAGATGATTACACTTTATCATTGGTGTCTCACAGGGCATCTAAAACATGGAGCATGGCTCATAATAAGGCTTACTGATTGAACTGCATTTATACCTTTGGTGATTGGCCACTGCCACTTCTGATGGGAGTCACAGATCTGGAATCATGAAGTCAGCAATTCTCTGCTTCAAAGGACTTTTCATCAGATGAGAAACTTGAGTTCCAGAGAGAGGAAGTAACTTGTCCGAGGTCTTTTAGGGAATCAGAGAGCCAGAACTAGGAAATAGGACCTCGGATTTTTAGACTGGTGCTCTTTTCCCTACACTCAAAAAGCTTGAGGCTGGGTGTAGTGGCTCATGCCTATAATCCTAGCACTCTGGGAGGCCGAGGCAGGAGGCTCATTTGAGCTCAGGAGTTCGAGATCAGCCTGAGCAAGAGCGAGACCCCGTCTCTACTAAAAAAGAAAATAGTAAGAAATTAGCTGGACAACTAAAAATACATAAAAATTTAGTGAGCATGGTGGCTCATGCCTGTAGTCCCAGCTACTTGGGAGGCTGAGGCAATAGGATTGCTTGAGCCCAGGAGTTTGAGGTTGCTGTGAGCTAGGCTGATGCCACGGCACTCTAGCCCAGGCAACAGAGTGAAACTCTGTCTCAAAAAAAAAAAAAACTTGAGCCCTGGGCAAGTGGCACTTCCAGAAACAGACTCTGATTTGAGACTCTAAATGCTTAAGAGTGGGTACAAAAGAGGGTATTTTGAAACAAACACTCTCATATTCTGTTGGTAGTAATATAATTGCCACAACCTCTTCAGAAAGCAATTTGGCAAGATCTAATCAAACTTTTAAATGAGGAAACCGTCTAACTCAGAAAATCCATTTCTAAATATTTGCCTTAGAATAAACTCAGATGTGGGAAATGACATCTATGCAAGATTAGTTATTACAGCAGTGGTTTGTAATAGCAAAATCTGGAAACAACCTAAAAGAACATTAGTAGGGAAGTGCAAAGATAAATCATAGTCATGCATCTCAGGTTTGCAATCATGAAAAGGAAGGCAGATTTTATGTGCTGATATGAAATCAGATCCCAAGGGAAAAGGCAAAAATACAGAACAGTGTGTGTTCAAGATGGTCTCATTTGTATAAGAAAAATATGGATTTTTTATATAAATATGTTTGTATATTCATATATATTTCTGCAAGGGTACACAAGAAATTGATGAGTAATTATTTTAAAGAGAACTGGAAAAGAAGGTGTATCATACACATTTGTATTTATTCAATTTGTTTCATGTTCATGCATTACCTTTTTAATTAAAAATTAGTTAACAAAATGCATTCATATAAACTGAATACTAAATGTTGTAAGAAAATTTGGCAAATAGGTCTCACTGTCCCTTTTCTTTGCATTTGACCAGGGTGAGTAAATCTACCATCCCTGAGGAAGGAAATCTGTCAGTAACCACTTCCCTAAGGAAGTTCTCCCATTTGAGTATCACCTGCATGTTCATTCCTGCTGGTGATTATTGAAAAATTGGGAAATGACTCTACCTGGTAGGTGTCTTTAAAAGGCCAGACTTCAGAAGGAGATAAAAAACTTGAGCCTGTACCTGTTATCTCTCATCTGGTTCCTTTGGGGCTAGGCCCCAGGCTTTTGCAGATGTGAATCACCCACTTCTGAACATGGGATACAGTAGCTAGGCCTGATGGAATGAATCAGAATGTCTGGGGTGAGGCTCTGGCAGCTACATTTTTTATTCCCTCCCTGCTACATCACTACATTGTGGTAGTTCTGAGGCCCCCAGCTTTGCTAATTGCTCCCCTCCCGAGTTTGCATTTAAACTCCCTGAAACTTAGCATCACTAAAAGATGACGGTTTCTTCCCAAACTTCTTGATATGACAACTCATAATGTATCACCTATGAAGTTGTGGGAGGCAGAATAGTAACCCTGCTCCCCCCAAATGGCCATGTTCTAATTCCTGGAACCTGTGTATATGTTATCTTCTATGGCAAAAGGATGCCACGCTAAGGTGAGAAACTTGAGATGGCGATAGTTTCCTGAATACCTAGGCGGGCCCAATCCAATCACATGAACCCCTTGCTAACTAAAAAAAAAATTAACAAGGTTTCTTTTTTCTTTTTCTTTTTCTTTTGAGACAGAGTCTCACTCTGCTGCCCGGGCTAGAGTGCCATGGCATCAGCCTAGCTCACAGCAACCTCAAACTCCTGGGCTTAAGCAATCCTTCTGCCGTAGCCTCCTGAGTAGCTGGGACTACAGGCATGCACCACCATGCCCGGCTAATTTTTTCTATATATTTTTAGTTGGCCAATTAATTTCTTTCTATTTTTAGTAGAGACGGGGTCTCGCTCTTGCTCAGGCTGGTTTCGAATTCCTGACCTTGAGCAATCCGCCAGCCTTGGCCTCCCAGAGTGCTAGGATTATAGGTGTGAGCCACCGCGCCCGGCCAACAGGGTTTATACTTTGGAAAATGGAGAGCGTTTTTTCTCAGAAAGGTTAGCAGCCTGTTGGGCAGCCATTCCAACAGGCTGGAAAGCAGAGTCCCGGCCAGAAGCCAGGCACACATGCTTCAAAGGACAGACAAAAGGAACAAGAGTTTTATATTGAGTGGAGTGGTCAAATATACATACTCAACAAGCTATAAAAGGAATCATGAATATTTGTGAAGGGAAATCATGCATTTGTAACTGTGCTTTATCTCTCCTATCCTGTCATGGATGGGAATTCAGTTTTAAGATGTTTCTGGGGTCCTGGTGGCCGAGAGGGGTCCATTCAGTTAGCAGAGGGCTTAGGATTTTATTTTTAGTTCATACCTTAAAAGGGGAGACCCTTTCCCAGCTGTGGTCAGAGGGAAATGTAACTATGGAAGAATGGTCAGAAAGAGGCAGTGATGCTGGCTTTGAAGATAAAGAAAGGGGCACAGGCAAGGAGTGTGTACAGCCTCCAAAAGACAAAAAAGTCAAGGAAACAGATTGTCCTCTAGAACTTTCAGAAAGGAGTGCAGGCCTGCTGATTTTAGCTCAGCGAGACCTATGTAGGACTTCTAACCTCCAGACCTGTAAGATAATAAATGCGTGCTGTTGTAGGCCACTAAATTTGTGATAGTGGGTTAAGGCAACAATAGGAAACTAACACGTAAATATTTTGGGCAAAAGTGTTTGATGTGAAACTAGGATTGCAGGAAATATAGGGGCCAAAGTAATAATTTAAATGACATCAAGAGGAAACAACCAGACAAACTAAGAATGTAGCATGTTCTTAAAGACAAGCATGTTAGATTATTCACAAAACAATGTTAAGGCTACAAAATCCAAGAGAGGCTGTTTTGAGTTAAAACAGATAAAGGAGAAATAATCAAAAACAATGTGTGTTATTAATACTTGATTAGATCCTGATAGAATAGCCTAAAAACAACATTTTTGAGACAGATGGAGAGATTTGAATATAGTCCCTGTATTAGATTATGTTATAGAATTAGCGTTAATATTCTTAGGTATGGCAATGTGGTTAGTAGGAGAATGTTATTATTCCTGGGAAATACTTGCTGAAATATTTACAGGTAATGTATCATAGTGTCTGCAGCTTATGGGAAAAAAGGAAAGAGGGAAGGGAAGGAGTGAAGAGGAAGAAATAGAGAGTGAAGAAAAAGAAGGAAATAAAATACATATGGCAAAATGTTGACTCCTGTTCAATCAGACTAGAGAGGTTTTTGGGAGCTTGTTGTATATTCTTTCAATTTTTCTTTTTTTTTCTCCTGATCTTTTTTTTTCTCCTTTTATTTCATCATATAATGGGAGTACAAATATTGTTAGGGTTACATACATTGCCCCTACACCCCTCCCCCACAATCTTTTTTGAGACAGAGTCTCACTCTGTTGCCCAGGCTAGAATGCCATGGTGTCGGCCTAGCTCACAGCAACCTCAAACTCCTGGGCTCAAGCGATCTTCCTGCCTCGGCCTCCCAAGTAGCTGGGACTACAGACATGTGCCACCATGCCTGACTAATTTTTTCTATATATTTTTTTAAGTTGGCCATTTCCTTCTATTTTTAGTAGAGATGGGGGGTCTCGCTCAGGCTGGTCTTGAACTCCTGAGCTCAAACGATCCGCCCACCTCGACCTCC
>VBSM01002608.1:87456994-87517939 GCA_008086735.1 Cheirogaleus medius
CCCAAACAATATTTGTACCCCCATTACAAGATGGAATAAAAAAAAAAAAAAATATGACTTTACTATTCCAGGAAACCCTCACCCAGGAAGAGAAAAAGACTTTATTGTTCCTTTTTTAGGAACTTCCTGAGAAACTGATTTAAATGAACATGAGACTGTTCAGTATTTCAATAGATAAATGACTGTTCATACTCCAGGACTCTTCTAAACTTTCTCCTGGGAACCCTTAACTTGCTGTGTCCTCCAATCCTAAACGATTTTGTCATGATCCTTACCCAGTGCTAATCAAGCCTGTGCTTTGAAAGACCCACCTTGAAACAAATGCCCAAATCCCATAAATATCTAAACATCCTAACTTTGTCCTCCCCACCTGGGACTCTGCTGGGACTGTCAGGGTGACAGTAACTACAGATTGGCTGACTAACTGGTTGTTTCAGTGGGATTTTCAGGGAATCAGCATTTGAGAGTAAAAACAAGTAACTAGCCCTGGCTCTGGGCTCTGGGAGAGTGTGTTTGGGGTGTGAATGTGAGTGTCTATGTGCACGTGCATGCCGTCAGGGACTTTCTGAAGAAAGTGACATCTAAGTGGAGTCTTTATTGGGCCAGGAGGGTTTAACATCCTTTTTCACCTGATCTGCCCTCCTTATGGACCCCTTCTCTTGGGCCATCACTGAGACTTGATAACTATGATAGTTTCTGTAATTGCAAAGGCCACATGGTATAGTGGGCAGACTTGGAACCACAACTGACTTCTTGCCTTGTCACTTACTAAATGCAATAGCTTAGGGGATGTCACTTAACATTTGAGCTTCATCTTTAAAATGTAGGTAACCTATGCATTAGGGTTCTCAAACAAAACAAAACAAAACAACAACAACAACAAACCCCAGAACCAACAGGATGTGGGGAGAGAGAGAGATCTTACGGAAGTGTCTCACATAATTGAAGAGGCTTCTCAGGTACAAAATTTGAGGGGCGGGGGGAGCAGGCTGAAATTCCAGGGAAAAGTTATAGTTCTAATTCAAAGCAACCTGCTGGTAGAATTCCCTCTCCCTCAGGGAATATCAGTCTTTTCCTTAAGGCCTTCAACTGATTGGATGAGGCCCACGACATTGTGGAAGGAGATCTACTTTATTCAATCTCTGACTTAAATATTAATCTCATCTAAAAAGCTACCTTTACAGAAACATCTGGAGTAATGTTTTACCAAATATCTGAGTACCATGGCCTAGCCAAATTCACACATAACATTAATCATCACACAACATCAGACTTTGTTTTTATTAATAACAGCAATAACAAGAAATCTAACTTGATCTAATGTAGTTTTCCCCAATCCCAAATATTACCATTTTCTTCTTTTTTAAAGTTATCAATTATCAGTTACTATTGCTATTTTTCTTTAAATTGACTCAATTTCGAATTTAAATTTATTTTAAAAGGAAAGTTTGTTTCATTTTATTTTTACATTAACATAAAAGCTAGTGTAATTTTATATAGAGATAAAATAATTATAAATATTAGTAATATGGAAAGACATTTAAGTTACTACAGTCTAGTTAGAAACTGCTGCCTCATCTCGACCATGAGTCTAAATCTTGTTCTCACTTTGGAGAAAGAAAGAAAGGAGGGAGAGAGGAAAGGAAGAAAGAAAAAAGAAGAGAAAAGAAAAGAAATGGTGGGCATAGGGAAAAAAAGAGACATCATAGCAGCAAACTGAAATCACTCTCTTTGATATAATCAGAAAGATTAAGAAAAGAAATTTAGAGAAAATAGTTTTTTTAACACAAGATTTGATATTATGCTGTTTCTGGGAATGATCTAAAATTATTACATGTACCATCAAAAACTGTCTCTTATGGATACATATTTTACTTCTTAACAAACATAGACTCCTAAGGGGGAGGCTCTGCTTTTGAAGAGAGTGAACAGTGTCTAAAGCTACAAAAAAAGAGAGAGAGAGAGAGACTGAGGAGAAGAGTGCATACTTGATTGAGTTTCGAGGATGAAATACTACATGCTCTGCAAAGCAAAACTTTTTTTCTGTTTTCCCTAAAACTCTCTCAGTAAAATCTACTTTGGATGTTATGCAAAGTAAAAAAGTGCTGAGTTGTGCTTCAAAGTTGCTACGTGGCAAAAACAAAATCAGTCAGACACCAACATATGGGTTATACATGTGATTTTGTTCAACAAAAGCAGTGATTGACACCTGTTAGGCCCAGGCACTGGCCCAGGCGCTTGGAATGCAGACACGAAGCAGACCCTGTCCTTCCCTCTGTGCAGCTCATACTAATGGAAGGCACATGGTAGGGTACGTTGTCTCCCACAGAACAAAAGCATTTCCACAGGGTTATACATAGAATTCCCCATCCTGTTACATTTTAGAGTAAGAAAAGAATTTTAAAATATTGTTGTATCTTAAAACAACGGTCATGCATGAGTTTCACTAGCAGGTGATTTTTCTCTCAACCAATCCCGACTGAAGTTGGAGAGATCAAGCTGGCAGCCCCGTCTGGGTTACAGATTCAAGGTCTCCTCTTCCTATTAATATTTTAGTCAAATATCAGAGCAGTGCTTCTTAAGTCTGGCCAACAGATCCTTTGTCAATGCTTCTGAGTCTAGAGCCAACCAGTGAATTATTGTCCAATAATTCACAGAGCTCTGACATTTAAAGATGAATCAGATGACCCATGGATGGCCTATTGTTCTACCTATGATTCTGGGATCATAAGAGCCTCCCTGGTTAGGAAATCTGGAGGGAAATACCAAACAATCAGGCTTGTATTGAACGCGTTTGAGCCTGAAGGTAGCTGAAAGGACACCAAATCTCTCTACCCACCAGTCCTTCAGGACAGGGTTCAAACAAAGTCTCATTGAAGCTAGTCGTGAATCATCTGCTTTAATCAGTTTCCTCATGTCCTCCTGAGTAACTGCTATGATTAAAGGAAGTCAATATTGCATAAGCTGGGAGCATCTGTTAATATCCTTTCAACAATGGAACTGAAGAGAGTGAAGAATGTATCGGTATGCTTTCCAGAACCAACTCTTTGCTTAAGCCAGTTGAGAGGAAAGGAGACATAGAAGAATATTTTATCATTATCATCATCATTGTTATTATTAAAAATTCCTCTTAGATAAATCTCAAAGTTTGCTCTCATTTCCAAATATCCCATGTTAATGCATTCACTTGTTCATTAATTAAAAAATTTTTTTTCTTGAAACAGGGTCTTATTCTCTTGCCCAGGCTAGAGTAACAGTGGCATCATCATAGCTCACAGCAACCTCAACTCCTGGGCTCAAGCGATCCTCCTGCCTCGGGCTCCCGAGTAGCTGGGACTACAGGCACACACCACCACACCTGGCTAATTTTTCTATTTTTTTTTTTGTTCAGAGAGGAGCTCTCACTATGTTGCTCAGGCTGGCTTCAAACTCCCGGCCTTGGCCAAAAGTGCTAAGATTACAGGCGTGAGCCACCATGCCCGGCCATTCAGTAATTCATTCAGTCTTTGCAGTTCATATGTTATGACAATCACATAAATTGCCTTTACCCTTGAAGAGCTGATGGATGTTAATAGGCAAATTGGCCATTTTGGCATGGTATGAGCAGCTAAGTCGTGAAGGGAAGGAGAGGCTACCTGGAAATGACAATGTTTAGGCTGAGTCCTGAGGGTTGAACATGTGAGTCAGGTAGTGATATCAGGGAATGTGGATCCAAGGAGAAAGAACAGCATACAGGAGGAACCAAATCTGGGAAAAGAGCAGAAACAGCAAGTGCTCAATGTGACTTGAGTGAAGGGACCTAGAGGGTTGGTGGGAGAAAAGTTTATGGAGTTATATAGCCCAATCCAGAAAGCAGTGGAGAATTAATTAAGGAATTTAAATTAACTTGGTTCCTCAAGTACTACAGTAGTAGTAGCAGCAGCACTGACAGTAAGAGCCAGCTCACACAAATCTAAATAAAAGTAAATCTAAACCCACAGTGGAGCATCTCCTCACACCCGCCAGACTGCCTGAAATGGAGGAGAGGGACAACACCAAGTCTTGGCAAGGATGTGGAGCAACCAGACTCCCATACACTGGGAGAGTGTCTATTGTGACAACCACTGTGCAAAATTATATTGGTAGTACCTCCTAATGCTGAATATATGCATAACCTATGACTCAGCAATCCACTCCTTACACATGCGTAATAGAAATGTGTAATAGGTTTATCAAGAGGCACGTATGAGAAAGTAACAGCATTATTCTCATTAACCCAAAACTGGAAATTACCAAAGGTCTGTCAATAGTAGCATAAACAAATTATGATATACTCACACAGTAAAATACTATATGGTTACAAGAATGAGAAAATCATAGCATACAACAAAAGGAATGAGTCTTGCAAACATAATGCTGAAGAAGCCAAACACAAAAGAGTATATGCTACATGGTTCCATTTATGTAGCGTTCAAAACAGCCAAAAATACTCTGTGGTGTTAGAAGATAGGATGTGGTTACCCTTGGGTGGGGTAATTAATGCAAAAGGTATGAGGGAAGTTTTGCAGTGGTGAAAATGTTGTTTCTAGACCTGGGTGCTTGTCACATGGGTATGTTTATGTGTGTTCTTTTGTGCATGTGGGGAGAGAGAGATCAAGCTCTTGGAGACCTCTTTGTATAAGGCCATTAGTCCTTTCAGATCCAGGTCCCACCTTTATGACCTCATTTAACCCTTATTACTTTCTTAGAGACCCCACCTTCAAATACAGTCACACTGGGGGTCAAAGCTTCAACATATGAATATGGGGTGGACACAAAATATTCATTCCATAACAGCAGCCACAAACACTGTGTCCATTTTTATTTTTATTTTTATTTATTTATTTTTTTGAGACAGAGTCTCACTCTCTTGCCCGGGCTAGAGTGTCGTGGTGTCAGCCTAGCTCACAGCAACCTCAAACTCCTGGGCTCAAGCCATCCTCCTGCTTCAGCCTCCCGGGTAGCTGGGACTACAGGCCCGCACCACCGTGCCCGGCTAATTTTCTCTATTTTTAGTTTTTTGGCTAATTTATTTCTATTTTTATAGTATAGACAGGGTCTCGCTGTTGCTCAGGCTGGTCTCGAACTCCTGAGCTCAAGCAATCCTCCCGCCTTGGCCTCCCAGAGTGCTAGGATTACAGGCGTGAGCCACCGCGCCGGCCTGTGTCCATTTTTAATTTGCCACACAGAGGATGTTTAGGTTACTCAAGGGCAAGAAATGCAGCAGAGACCAACAGGGAACGGAAGGTGGACATTGAAAACCCTTTGAAGCTGAGGCTGCCTCTCTCTCCTTGGTCTCTCCCAGGGCGTGTGCTCTATTCTCTTCTCTCTCAGTTGGATGTCTCTGCCCGTTGCTTTTTGGGGTATTCCTGACCCTAGGCCTTGACCTCTAAGTTTCTATGACCATCACCGAATGCCATTATTCTTGGCCTCCTGGTTCAAATTATAGACACATAGAGAGAAAATCTGACCAACTCAGCCCAGGGAATGCGTCCTTCCCCACCTCAGTTTCAATCAGGTTGCCGTTAGCTGTTTCAAGAAATGTTTTATGTGATATCTAGGGCTGCCCTTTCCAGAAGCTGAGGATCTAGCAGAAATGTTTCCAGTATGAGTCCTTATAGGTTTAAAACAGGTTATTGTGGAAAAGTTTAAAAATCCAAATCCTTTAGTCTGCACTTTGAGGTTTCCCAAACAGTTCAGTACCAAGCCCCCTGTACCCATTAAGAATGGCTTCAGCTGCAAGTAACAGAAGAAATGAGAGTAACAAGAAGTAACAAGTAACAAGAAATGAGAGTCTAAACAAATAAGAGGTTATTTTTAACACATGAAAAGATGTTCAGAGCTGGATAATTTCTGCCTTTGGTTCAGTGGCTTGATGTGCCAAGTCTCTGATATGTTCTAGGCCTTTCCTTCATGCTTGTCACCTCATAGCCCCGAGACAGCTGCTGCAACCTCCAGACATCACATCCACTAGTGGCAGATGTCTTCCTTTTCCTACAAATAAACTTTAATGACAGCTCCCAGCAGACTTCCACAGACATATCACTGGCTAGAACTATGTCATATGACCACCCCAAGCTTCAGAAGAATCTGGGAAAGATATATCTATTTTAACTTTTCTGGACTTTGAACTAAAAGGCGGCAAAGGTGACTAGAGCAGGAAATGGCCATAGGTGTAGCCAAGTAGAAATGCACACTGCATATTTTTGAACAGTATTTATTTCAGGACCTGAATTAATTCATAATCTTGCCTCTGTGGGCTCAAGTGACATTTATTTATTACACACAAAAAACAAAATGTCGGGAAACAAAGAAACAGACACATGAAAAAATAATGGTCTTTTTATTGCCCACCAAATGCAGCACCAAGTGATATCTGGGTATCGCCTGCACTGCCCCATCCTCTGCCTGATGGGCTGTGGAAGGATCCAGCAGCCCAGAACTGGCTCCTCCGGGGTGTGAGGGAAGGGAGTACCCACATCCTGTAGCAGTGTCTCTGCCAGCATGACTGGGCGACTGTCCCAAAGAACGGGAAGTGTGGAGCCAGGGTGACCTACCTCTCACCTTGTGTGGGAAATGCTCAACTGAGCCATCTGAACACATTTTTCTTACATCATTTGAAAATCTGAAGGGCAAAGTCTTTTTCCTCTTGTTGAATACAAACATTTAAAAACAAGAAAGCATAATTTTTATATAAAGAAGGACTTTGGAAGGGGAGTGTGCAAACTCTACATGTTTTCTTCCTCTTTTTTTCTTCTAGAAAGGGATCTTTGCTGTAATGTGCTTGAGAACAATAGCCAATAATCTCACTTTGATATTTCCATTTGCTCCCTTGGAAAGGAAAGATCATTATATAATGATGCCACAGGGTCTCCAGGGGACCCAAGGGATTTTTCAAAGAGGGGCCCAGGATGCTTCAGTTCAGTCAGATTGACCTTCTTGTTAGCCACACTTTGCTTGTTTGTGCTGCTAAACCCTTGCCTGGACCTTTCCCTCGCCTAGAATACCCTCACCCCTCCACCCCACCTAGTGAATTCATCTCCTTCCGTAAAAACTGTAGGGGTTAGGATTGTCTCTCACTGCAAGAAAACAGTAGTTTACACAAGTAAACAGGTTTCTGTTCCTCATGTTACAAGAATCCTAGAGGCAGAAAGTCCAGGGCTGGTTCAGCAGCTCCTCAATGCTATCAAGGACCCAGACTCCATCTATCTTTCTGCCCAGACATCCTCAGTGCTATGGTTTGAATGTTATTGTCCCCTCCAAATTCATGTGTTGGAAGCTTAATCCCCAATGCAATGATGTTGGGAGGTGGGGCCTAATGGGAGGTGTTTAGATGTTGAGGGCTCCACCCTCATCAATGGATTAATGCTGCTCAAAAGGGCCTTGTGGGAGTGGGTTTGCTCTCTCCTGCTCCTCTGTCATGTGAGGAATAGTGTTCCTATACTCCTGAGGATGCAGCGTTCAAGGCACCATCTTGGAAGAGGAGACTGAGCCCTTAGAAGACACCAAACCTGCCACCACCTTGTTCTTGGACTTCCCAGCTTCCAGAACTGTGAGAAAATAAATTTCTGTTCTTTATAAATTACCCATTCTCAGGTGTTTTGTTATAGCAGCACAGCATGGACAGAGATACATAACTGACAGCGTTCATCCTCATGCCTGTTGTTTTATGATTGCCAGTTGGCTATCCCACCTCCAGCATCTTATCCACATTGCAGATGGCAAGGAAGAAAGGGATAAGGGACCAAATGAGGGCTTGGGCCAGCTCATCTAGCCCTTGTCAAGAGCTTTCCTGGAAGATTCTCATGGAGAATTGTGTTTATACACAATTACAGTGTAATATCTAGACTTACAGTGAGTCTGAGATGGGGTATACAGTTTTTCTGCGTGTTTGTCTGTTTTTGTTTATATAAATGATAATCTTGTAGCCCTAAACAAAAGTCTAGGTTATATTGAGAGGAAAAAGAGGACCTAGATATTGGGTGGGTAACCAGCAGTGTCTGCCACAAGGACCCATCTCAATTTCTGTCCCCTTAGTGAAGGCTTAGCCAATATTCCCAGCAACAGTGGCCCCTGTCCTCAGAGCTCCTCCATAGCACTCATGTCTGCATTGTGCATTCTTAACAATCTTTTCATGTCTGTCCATCTAATGTATTCTTTGAGAACAGAGATCATCACTTACACATCTTTTGTACATTCAGACCATCCAGTACATTTCCTTGAACACTGCAGATAATTAGTGACTGACTACTTTAAAGGATAATAAATATACAAGTTCTCATAACTTTTGTGTAGACAACACAAACTAGTCTTTTTTGTCTGTTTGTTTGTTTTTTACTTAAAAGATCTTAATTTAAATTTCTATGCATTTTATAGAGACAAGTTCAAAACATACATAAGATGCCTAGTATAGTGCCTGCTAAAATGTAATGCATACACAATAAGCATATTCAATAAACAATAGCAATTTAAATAGTAACTATGTCATCTGTAAGTACCATAATCTTTAGGAGTTAGGAAAAATTCCTAATCTTTAGGAGTTAGGAAAAATTCCTAATGTATCTTCTAAAGCAGGTATTTATTTGCTTAGTATGATTTCATGTTCTGATCTGACAAAACTTTTGCAAGTAGATTTGCCTGCAAGCAGAATATATTCCTGAGTCTTAAAACTTTCATTCCACTTGACATGTTTGAATTCTTTTAAAAATTTTAATTATATTAATATAATTTAAAAATTAATTATTGATATAATTCATTTCTACCCATGTGTTGGCCAGATTTCACCAACTCCTTTCAGCTTCCAGTTGCAGTATCTTTCAGCTTCCAATTGCAGTACTAGAGATCTGGTTTTTCAAAGCTCTTTAGGCTCTACCTGCGGAGCTGAGATGAGGGTGACACTTCCCATTTTTACAATATAGTCTCGATGATCTGAAATTTTGTGTTAGAAATTTTTCACTTTCTGTTTCTTGGTCTTTCTCACAGGACCCTCAAGCACTCTTTAGAATAAAAGTAAACCCTGGTTAGGGGATGAGAGTTTGATGAAGAAATGACAATTTGCAAAAAGCTACTCTTCAAAGTAGTGACCCCAGTGGGTTGACTGCTAACAATTTTATTTTGAAAATACTGTTTTTCCTAACTCTTAAAGATAATGGTACTTACAGATGATACAGTTTACTATTCAAATTGCTATTGCTTATTGAATATGTTTATTGTGTATGCATTACATTTTAACAGACACTATGCTAGGCATCTTACGTATGTTATTTCATTCAATCTATGCAGCAACTATATGAGGCAGAAATTTTTATTCCAACTTTTCAGATGTGAAAATAAGCTCAGTGTGGTTAAATATGCCCAACGTTATGTAACTAGGGAACAGAGGAGGCAGGACTTAAACCTGGGCACGTCACCTGCAAAGTCCATCCTCTAAACCACATGCTGCCCTATTTCATCCTAAGGCCATGGTTCCACAGTCCCTTCCAGTGGAAGAAGGCAAAGATTTTTCAGCAATAATGGATACTTTTCCATGGACTCCTGGTACCCTGATATCTAAACTATGGAGGACAAAACCAGGACTGAGGGACTCAAAAGTCTCATTGTGGATGCTGATCAAATAAACAAACAGAACACAAATAAATCTCACATGGGGCCCACCCCAAATGATGTGAGTTAAAATAAGATTGGGTATTTTGTCCTCATACCTGGAATTTTCTTATAGATTATTTTCCTGCATTAAAAAAGATCTATATCCTAGAAAAATAAAGTATATTTTTTTAAATAATGGAAATGTTAGTTCTAATAAATGGATATTATGGTAGTTTATATCACATTATAAGAGTCTGACATATGATGCATTATGAGTATGAGGACACGATTTAAAGTCACAAGAAAAATTTGAATACTAGCTGTTCTACTTATTAGCTGTGGGATACTGGGCAATCCTGTGACTTCTTTGAACCTTAGTTTGCTCCTCTGTAAAACAGAGATTTACGACACCTGCCTTACACACTTCACCAGATCATAGCGGTTCAGAGGACAGTGTGTGTTCAAATTTCATCTGCTATTTACTATTCCTGAGGCCGGGAGCAAGTTATTTAATCCCATGATGCCTTCAGTTTTCTCAACTGAAGTGAAACATAATAACCGTGTCTTCCTCATAGAATCATTTTGAGGATTAAGTGAATTTATACAAATAAAGCTCTTAAATCGGTGCTTGGCACAAGGTATGCCCTGGAGGAGCATTTGCTGTTATTACCAGTAGTGGCATGTGTCTGTGTGGGCTGGAAGTTTCATGGTTGCTGTTATGAATGACAGCCCATTAGAGAGGGTCTTCTCATCTGCATACTGTGATGTCACTGGCGTCAGTGGGACAGGTCACCTGGCAGACACAGTCCAGGGCAGTGCCAGTCTGGGAAATAAGATCCAACACAAACAAAGATTTTGAGAACTAAGAAATTAGTCTAGAAGAATCCAAACCTCAGTGTAGGTGAGCAATCCACATTCAACCAATAGTTAATTAGCCATATAAAAATAAATAACCAATTATACTAGATGAGTTATTCATGTTACATCACTGATCTGTTGGTGTGTTGTTGTCTACAGCTAATTCCTTCTCCTCAACTTCATGATCTCCTTACAAGCAAAGTCCTTCCTTGACTTTACTTAAAAATGCCTTCTAAAGTGATTTACCTTTTTTCTTTTCTTTTTTAGTCTTTAAGAAATTTATTTAAAGAGAAATGCTCTCCCATCCATTACTGGCAAGAACGCAAAAGGATACCATCTGTGTAGAGGGGGATTTGACGGTACCTTCCAAGGTTACAGATGCATTTTCCTTTTGATCCAACAGTTGTGCTCCTAAGAATTTATCCTGCAGCAGACTGTGTAAGTAAGAAATGCTATGCATGCAAGGCAATTCACTGTGGACATGTCTGAAAACCCAAGATTGGAAACAGCCCTAATGTCTAGCAATAGGGGACTAGTTGAATAAGCTGTGGAACAGATACACAATGAAATATTATACAGCCATTAAAAATGACAAGGATTGTCTGTGTCGATATGGAGATGTCTCTGGAATGAATACATTGTTCAATGAAAAAAGCAAAATGTTTAACTGTATATAGTATGTTACCTTTTCTATAAGAAAGAAAGAAATCACTATACACACACACACATATTACGTATATACGTGTATAAAGGGGTGTGTGTGTTCATATATAGAGATGAATAAACCAGAGAGTAATAGAAATGCTTTACTTGTAGAGGGCAGGAGGGAAGAAGATGGAGGGAACAGAGCAGAAACAAGGCTCTCCTATGTGTAGCTTTCTAAATAGTTTTGACTTTTGGATCATGTAACAGTCTTGCCTATTCCAAGGGGGGAAAAGTTCATCACTCAACAACAAAATAAATTTTAGAAAAATTAAAAAGAAGCCCTATATTATTATTATAAATGAAAATATCACTTGCTACAAATAGAGGACAGCCATAAAAAATAAGTAAGTACTAAAATCTCTCTCTCCCTCTCTCTCTCTCTCACACACACACACACACACACATTTGTATACACACCTCTCTGTGTACCTCCCTCTGGAAAACATTCCTTTAAACACTGGCTTAGTTCTCTTTTTGTGCCCTTCCTTTGGCTCTCCCTTTGCTGCGACAGCGGATGCGGTCGTCATCTGTGGCGTATGTATCATGCTCTGTCAACCTATATCTTGTTCTTGCCCCATAATCCTATCTTTCTCTCCTCAATAAACCTCATTTTCGTGCTTGCCTAACTTTGGTGAATCTGGACATTCTTTGGCTATGAGCGCGCCAAGAACTGACATTTCAGACTAAAACCTGACGGGAACACTAACACAAGATCAGAATGACAGAGGACAGAAAGTTGAAGTATTTATTTATCTGACTCCCTTTCTATGGGTTGATTATGGCCGATTCATCAAAGGAGACCTTTCCTTCAAATTCTAGTAACGGCTCTTTCCTCTCTCCTTCATGCCTAGGGGTGGTGACCATGCTATTGTCAGTAGCCCTGGGGTACTGCCCTCTTGTTTGTCCTCCCCTCCTGCCTACACTTTTATTAAACATACCCTTTATTAAGTCCTCCTAAAATTATTGCAGTTTGAACAAGTCATTTGTTTCCTCTTGAGATCCTGACAGATGGAAACCCTGATACCATTGATAATGTCATTATGAATGACCAGAAGTAGTTTTAGGTGTAGTACATAATATTATGTTTTAAATATGGGTGTAAAAACATGAAAATAAACATACTATTTTTATAATAGTAATGCAAATACCGCAAAAATCACCAAGTCTTTAACCTACGTTTCAAGGAGATAAGATAGCATCTAGAATGTCCTATTAAAGTTACCTCAAACAGCAACTGTAGGTAATACTCAAATTCCCTCCCCAAAAAGATGATTCTCAAGGGCCCAAGACTCTAATCATCCTGTTCCAGAAAAAATCAGATATGCCTGTGCCTCATTTGCCCTTTGAGAAAAGTAACAAGCCTTTTTACAATCTGAGGGAATGCCATTTACCTTTTGGTGTATTTTCTTTTCACAAATCTTTAAGAATAAATTAATAAAATGAAAATGTTGAAATAAAAAAAATAAACACTGGCTTAGACGTTGCCTCTCTAGGAAGCGCATTTGAACCCCTTCCCATGCTGGGTTATGTGGCCCTGCCGTGGGCTCTACCACTGCATGTATCACACTCTATTCTCATGATTTATTTGGGATTCTGTCTTCTCTGCTAGACTTGAATTCTTTAATGGCAGGAAATGTCTTTTTCATCACTATAGCGCCAGAGTCTAAATATGTGTAGGTGAATAAATAAATGCATGCATAAATAAATAAATAAGTACATTTTTATTTAACCAATGCTCCCTATGGATTACAATTATCTTCTAACTGATGTGTTCTGGGCAAGACTTGGTCCTAAATACTGCCCATGTGTGTCTTTCTGAGCTCATAGCCTTCTGCTATCATTTGTGGCTCTAGAAGCAATTGTTGACTGCTCAGGGGTTCCTCAAACTTCACCTGTGTACCCTTGAATATAGTGAATTCCCCATATTTGCATATCCTGCAGCCAGTGAAAATCCTCTGGCTTGATCCCTTGTGCTCTTAGAATTCCACAGTCTTCCCCAACATTTCCAAGGATTCCTGGGTGTTGCTGACATTATCCTGCTCAACTCTCACTCCAAATTTCTTCTCTTGCTGAACGCATACCTCTGCTTGCCTGTTTGCATGTCTCCTCGCTGCTTGGTGGGACCATATGGCAGATCAGTGATTGTACTGAAGGTTTAGGGGTAGGGGCAGAGGGCCCTTGCACAGCATGGAGCATGAAACAACTTAAAGCTGGCAATTAGATATCACTGTTCAAAAGTCCCCGCATACCCTTCAACAGTGAGTTACTCCCTGACCGTTTTAGTCCTAAGCTCTCCATTCCATCTCCATGACTTTGCTTTGCCTCCACATTGGAGCAAAGTGTTTCCCGAGACCCTCTCTCATATCCCCCTTCCTCATGTTCCAAGGTCCTCACCCTCTCTCTCCTGGGCATCTTCAAAAAATGAATTTCCTGTTGATATCTTCAGTAGAGTGGCTTGATGCTTTCATAGTCATTCTCCTCTTCTAGATCCTGTTAAGGAACCTGATTCAGCTCAAACGTCAAGTCCTTTCCGAGATTTTTGCCTAAACCAGAGAGCCCTCAAACCAGAACTTGCTTTGAGCACAGTTCTTAATCTGGGGTCTTCTGGATAATAGCCCCTGTATGTGCGAAAGAAGTAGGCAATGAATTCTTCCTCCCACCTGGGGTCGGCCCCAGGGGTTGTGGGCTACATGGGGTGGCTCTTCCTGCTCCAGTGATGTCTGGCGACCATGACTTCTACTTGACCATAACTGCTGCGGCCCTTGCTTCTGGTTCTCTTCCCAGTCACCGTTTAGTTTCCTGTGGCTGCTGTGACAACTACTATGAAGGTGGTGGCTTAAAACACCACACGTGTATCTTACAGTTGTAGAGGCCAGAAGTCCGAAATCAGTCTCTCTGGGCTGAAATCAAGGTGTTGGCAGGACGCGCTCCCTCTGGAGGCTCCAGGGCAGCACCTGCTTGCCAGCCCTTTCCAGTTTCTCCAGTTGTGCTTCCAAAGGCAGCAGTGTGGCTTCTTGCCCTAGTGGTCACATCACCTTCTACATCAAATCTCCTCTGCCTCCCTCTTATAAAGACACTTGTAATTATACTTAGGGCCTGCCTGGAGGATCCAAGATAATCTCCCCATCTCAAAATCCTTAATTTAATTACATGTCCAAAGCCTCTTTTTCCATAGAAGGCATCATCCACAAATTCCAGGGATTAACACCTGGGTATCTTTGGGGTCCCTGATTCAGTTTACCACACATCCATCCTGCCCTGTGGTTGTGCTGTTCAAGTGGAGCATCATGCTACCTGGTAGGAGATGCCCCTGTCCATCCTCTATGCAGCTACCCTGTCCTTCCCTGCTGACCTTCAGATCCCACCTAATTCACTAGTCCCTCTGGTGGCATGCAGGGAGGATCTGGACTCCATTCATTGGGATGAGAAGAAACAGTTTCTGGATGTAGGTTCTGGATAGGCATTTTACCTTGCAGTTTTTTCTATTTGCTGTTCTAAAACTTCTCTTTGCTCTTCTTGAAAAAACCAGGACAAGTGATTAAAAGGCAGAAAGTGTAGCATAATCTCAAACTATGGCTGTCCCAACCAGGAAGTCAGCTTAAACCCATCACCTCTTTTCTGAACCGCTGTGTGTGGGTTAAACCTGCACTCTATATACAACTGTGGACACCATCGAGGGTACTTCCCACGCATCGTCAAATCAGAAATGGCAGCAGGAAAAGAGAAAAAAGGAGAGGGGCTATGTTGCCATGTTGGCAGTGGCCCCTCTGTAAATAAGAAAATGGTTTGGAGGGAACTGGGAAGCTTTGTCCTTCTGCTAATTTGCATTCTGGGATCTACCAACATTTTGTCTTTGTCATCATTGGTGGAGAGAGGGTCCTACAATACTAAGAGCAAAGATTTGTGAGTCACATTGCCTGAGCACAAATCATAGTTTAGTCACTTACTAGCTATGTGCTTGAGCAAATTCTGCACTTTTCTACTGTGCCTCAGTTTCCTCATGTAGAATATTAGTGTCTACCTCACAGGGTTACTTTTAGGATCAAGTGCGATAGTACATAGAAAGCACTTCTGATACTCCCTGGACCTCAGCAAGTCGATCCCTGGGTGCTATGTTAAAGGGAAAAGTACAGGTACATTGGCAATGAGTAGACCAGGATTCAAATCTGGACTCCAATACTTACTTCCCCCTGGGAGTACATCTCACACCATGGGCTATTGGCTTCATTCATCCACTCACCCAAGGATTACAGAGCACTTACTTCATGTTCTGTCCTGCTCTAGAAGTCGGGGTACATTAGTGAACTAAACAAGAGCCACTGCTCTTGAAGAGAATTCCAGTGGGGGGATGGAACTAACAATAAATAATAGATATAAATAATAAGCCAATTATGTTATCCTAACAAGTACATTAAAAAAAAAACAAAGCATTGAGCAGGGTAAGGGAGCTGTAATTTGAAATAGAGATATCAGGGCAGGCCTCACTGGGAAAGGGAACATTTGAGAAAAGACATGAACGAAGGAAAGGGAGGGACTTTGCTGGGGGAGAGAATTTCAGGCAGAGGGAAAAGCTGGTGCCGAAGTGCGCGCAGGAGTGGCCCGGTGTGTTCAAGGAATAGCAAGGAGCTCAGTGAGGCTGGAGGAGGGAGCAGGGTAGAGGGGAAGCAGGAGATGAGGTCCTACATGTCGTTACGGCCTTGAGACCCACGATAAGGATTTCAGCTTTTACTTGAGAGTGATGGGGAACCACAGGAGAGCTTTGATTAGAGGCGTGTTCTGCTCCAATTTATGTTTTACAGAACAACTATAGCTGCTTTGTGGAGAATGCACTACAAGGTGCAAGAACAGAAGCAGAGACCAGGCAGGAGACAGTTGCCATACTCCAGACAGGAAGCAGCTTGGATCACGGGACAACAGGAAAGGTGCCGATACGTGTGCAAATGATTGTAAAGTGCAACTGATTGGACTCCCTGATGTGGAGTGTGGTATATAAGAGAAAGCAAGTGTTTGGGCCTCACCAACTAGAAAGATGAAATTGTCAATAACTGAGATATGCAAAACCTGAGAACTAAGGAGAGGCTTTTGGGTAGGGTGGGGGGCATGGGTGGGGATTGGTCCATTTGGGATATGTCAAATTAGAAATAGTTCTTAAATAGCTAAGTGAGATATCAAGAAATAGTTGAATATTTGAGTCCGGAGTTCAGGAGAGAGGTCTAGAAAGGAGATATAACTTGGCAAGGCATCAGTATATGGATGGTACGTAAAGCAATGAGATTAGAGGCAAGGAAGGGAACAGTGTAGATGGAGTCCAAGGACTGAGACCTGGGTCTCCAGCATAAAGAGAGCTAGGGGAAAAATAGAAAGTAGCAAAAAGGAGACAAAGGAGTGGGCAATAATATAAAGCATAAACCAAGAGAGTATGGCACCCTGGGAGGCCAGTGAAGAATTGCTAGGGGTGCAATGATCAGCTGTGTTAAATACCAAGATGAACACTGGTAAAGGACCCATGGAGTTAGCAATATGGATGTCTTTATGACTTTGGCAAGAGCTCTCTTAGCAGAGTGGTGGGACGAAAGGTAGAGAGAATGAGTTGAGGAATGGATGGGAAGAGAAGAATAGGAGTCAACCAACTCTTCCATGGAATTTTGCTGTGAAAGGGAGCTAAGAAATGAGACTACAAATGCAGGAGTCTAGAAATAAGTGTTTGTATGTCTGTGTTTTTGTTGTTGTTGTTGTTAAATAGGAGAATTAATTGAATGTTTTTATGCTGATGAGAATAATCTAGCAAAAAGTAAAAAAAAATAATATAGAGGACAGAGGGGACTTTCTGGAAAATGTTCTTAAAAAGGTAACAGCAGTAGAATCTAGTCTACAAAGGGATTGGCTTTACATATCACCTAAGGTGGTAGCTGAGAAGGAACTGTGTGCATATAGATGCTGGTGGATGGCAAACCTTCTGGGTCTCAATTTTGTTATCTGTGACTGAGGTTTATAGTGCCCATCTCACATAGATCTTGTGGACACGAAGATATAGGCAAGTGTCTGGTTCCAAGGAGTACTCAAAAAATGCAACCCCTGACTTGTCACATTACCTATAAAACACCATTTCCATAACTGGAAACCTCTCCATCGAGAGGTTGTGTGCCTATTAGAGAAATTGCAGAAGCTAGTGAGATTGAGTTTCTCCATAAATAACTCACCAGATTTTAAAAACATTTCACTTTTAATAAAATGCCTCAGGACACTACATAAAGTGCCTCTTGCTAAAATATTAAATCAAGGGCAATAACAAAATTTGACAGAGTATCATATTTCATATCTTTAGTATCCTGTCTGCATAGGCTAGCTCCAAACTTAAGATTTATTTAAATGTTCCATAGCCTTGATGACAAAATTGAGGTACAATATCTGCTTATGGCTATGGGTAAAAATCTGTGAGAAACCCCCTCCTACCATACTTGCTTTCCTAGGATGGACCAGCCAGATGGCTGAGCCACGAGTTTGAAGTCAGCCAAGCTGCATTGATTAGCTCTGCTGGAATTGAGGGAAGGAGAATTGCCCAGGAGTCAGGAATTCGGAGCTCTAGCCTTGAGGTTAAATTATCCTATCGGTCCTGACCACTGGAAAGAACTTTAGCTTTCTGGCCCTCTTTTTTTTAAATCTATGAAACAAAAGGCTTGCACCTGTTAACAACACTCGACTATCCTTCTGTGGAATTTGGGCAGATTGTTCAACTCTTTCGAGCCTCAGTTTCTTACTCTTTTGTCTGTATTGTTAGAGCCAAATATAACCCTATGAGAAAACCCTTTTATTAAGGGAACCCTGCCATTCCAGGCTGGGGGCTAAAGCGCCTGCTGGCAACCAGGAGAGGCCAGCATGTATCAGAATCAGCCTGTGGGCAGATTGAAAACACCCATATCTCCCAGCCCTCCATAAGCTGAGCTGGGGTAAATAGGTTTCTTCTCATTTGCAAACTATTAGACTGGTGATGGTTGCCTAGATTTTTGTGTTGGGAAGCATGTTAAGAATATAAATGGACTGCATTAGAGAGTTTTGCAGTTGATTAATGCTGTCTACCATGGATACAGGATTAGGGAGAGGTAGCTGTGGCTGTACGTTTGCAATCCTGGGTTTAAAAGTCTACAAGTCTGTCAGAATTATTTTTTCAGTTCCATTTCCCATTCCTTTTTCTTTCATTATCCCTTTTCTCTCCCTTCAAGACCCCAACATTTCCCTAGATAAGCCTTGAGTGCTCTTGAATTTTTAACTTCTACAAACACTGAGAGAAAACAAGTCGGTAGGAGAGTGTGATGACGATGACTTTCTTCGTTGGATTCTGTGGTAGACTGCCTACAAAGATGGCCGCCGGCTCCTCCTCCCATCTGGAAATGGCGTCTGTTTCCCCAACCCTCCTCCAGTCGGGCAGGGCTTGTGACCTGGTGTGAACAATAAAATGCGACTGATGTGATGTTCTGGAATTTCTGGGCCTAGACCCTAAGAAGCCATGTATGTTGTGCCTTCACTCAGAGGGGATCCAGCTGACCATGGACAGAGACAGAGAGAGGCTACGTGGAGGAGAACGTAGGTTCCAGACTTAGGAGTGAGGCCAGCCAACACCGCAAGCAGTGAGGCCTGGCGATCCTAGCCAGTCCCCAGCTGTTCAAGCCTCTTCAACTAAGGGACAAAACTTGTAGGGGAGACACCCAGAATCCTCCAGTCCCAGGTGAGCCACTCCAGCTGAGACCACCAGGGGGCAGAGAAGATCTGTCCCCTTGGGACCCTGCTCAGACTTCCAGCCCACAGAACATGCGCAATAAAAAGGTTGTTCTAAGCCACCAAACTGTGGGGTGATTTGTTATGCGGCAACGGACAGTTGAAACAGTTTGCAGCAGGGTTTTGTTAGTTTATTTGAGCACAGAGGTTTGTGAGTAAAGAATATTTGAATGTTAGAGCTATCAGGGTCTTATAAATCATGCCACCCAAACAGCTCATTTCAGCGGTGAGAAAACCAAGGATCAGATGTGTTAATAGCTTGACCCAAAGTGACCGTAAGGCTTCAAAGGATGCACAAGTTTGGTTGGTACCACACAATCCAGCTCTCAATGCTATGCTCACTTGCTCTGCTCTCTAATTACTTGATCAGGAACATTTCAAGTTATAAATTAAAATTTCTCCAAAAAATTAGCAAAAGGGAATATGCTTCATGATGGTGTTTTGAGGTATATTCATTAGATTTATTATAGATAGACCTTGCTTTTCACAACAGAACCAGTCTGTTAAAAGTTTTATGTAAACAAAACCCGCATAAATCAAATCCAATTTTAATGAAATAGAAATTTCCATTTAAAGAAAATCAGCGGTGAACTTTTTGTAGAGCTTGAATCATTTTTAAGATGATGAGTCATTACAGGATCACTTTCTGTCCTGGAAGTTGAGATTTTTGTGCTAGATTTTCTTAAATGTGGGTACAGTTTTAAAAGATGAGATATACACAGTGCATAGAATAGTCCCTGACTCAAAGTGAGGGCTAGGGAAAAAGTGGCAACTGTTAGATGCATATCATAGGTTGAATTATGTCCCCCAAAAGATATGTTGAAATCCTCACCCCCAGTATCTGTGAATCTGACCTTATTTTGAAAGAGGGTCTTTGCAAATGTAGTTAAGATGAGGTCATTAATATAAGCCCAAATTTAATATGACTGGTGGCCTTATAAGGAAAGAAAAACACCATGTGATGACAGTGGTGGAGATTCGGGAGCTGCAGCTGCAAGCCAAGGGTCGGCAGCCACCATTGGAAGCTGGGAGGAGGCAGGGGACAATTCTACCCAGAGTCTCCGATGGGGCCTGCCCCTGTCACATCTTGATTGTGGACTTGTGGCCTCCAGAACTGTGAGGGAGTCGATTTCTGTTACTTTACAACACCTAGTTTGTGGTCATTTGTTAAGTGGCCCTAAGAAACTAACACCACTTACAACATTGTTTTCTTTTATTTAGAAGGAAAAATTGGAGGAAGATAAATTAAGAAATAACACAGAACAATATTTTTTTGGCCAAATCCATGGACATTCCCAACTCCTTTATCTTATGCCACTGTTACTCTAAAAGCTAGGGAAAAAATTAAATATTTTACATGTGTGGGGCACATGTGAGTGCTTTTTACAAGCATAGACTGTGTAATGAAGTCAGGGTAATTGGGATAGCCATCACATTGAGTATTTATCATTTCTATGTGTCAGTAACATTTCAAGTCTTTTTTTTCTAGCTATTTTGGAATATATAATATATCGTTGCTACCTATAGTCACCTCAGTCGGCTATTGGACATTAGAGTTTATTTCTTCTGTCTAAACTGCCAGGCTCCAAAAGCATGATGCCCAGTTATGACAGTGCCTGTCAACCAAGTGAGGCTGACCCCACACCTGTTACCTCTTCTTCACACTCTTTCACCTCAGAGGAGTGAGAGATGGGAGCAGTGGGCGGGGAGAAGTGAGTGAGGAACAGAGAGGAAGCAACTGCCCACACCCTGCCTGCAGCCAGTAGCCTTGGCTGGGGAGGTGGGCAAAGCAACCTTTGAGTCAAGACTCTGGGTTTGGATTTTCTGATGTTAAAATGGTTCCTGTGTTTCACAACTTAAAGTGACAGTGACCAGGGGCAGTCACTTTCCAAGAGTGGCCAGAAAAAGTCATGAGCCCTGCCTGAATTCTCATCTAAGGGAAAGAAAAGAGCTGTCCCGTGTGCACGTGTGAAGGAGCAGTGAGAAGCCAACATCGAGTTACTTTGCAACCACTTCCTACAAGCCATGAGTGTTTGAAATAGCTGTGACAGCTACGAATGTTTCAAGGGTTAATTTACAAAACTAAATAACATAATCAAATTCCTTCCCCAGGTTGGAACAATAGGTCACAGTGGTTCTCTGCACAGGAGGGATAGAGACAAGTGTATAGTCCCAGCAGCTAATCCAGAAAGCCAGGGAATGTGATTCTGCAGGAGGGACGGTGCCCTACAGGGTGCTATTCTCCAGGGATTGGGAGTTCAGGAAGAGGCTAATGAGTTAGCTTTAGAACACACTGAGTTTGGAGAGTTTTCTTTTTGTACTAAGAACTGTAAGGCCTCTTTGAGGCCCAGTTCCCAAATCCATAAAATGCAATGTTTGAATCAGATGATATTTAATATTTATTGGTCTAAAAATATCTGAATAGTGTATACCTAACCAGGGGAAAAAAAGCATAAAAGCATCTCTTTAAATTAGAAGATTGTATTAATCCATGTTAATCTGTGTTAGCCTGAGTTTTTTTTCCTACTACAGATAATTAAGATTATATAAAATGAATGATAACTTTAAAAATGTTCTGGGTAGGGTCTGGCATGGTGGCTCACACATGTAATCCCAGCACTTTGGGAGGCCGAGTTGGGAGGATCACTTGAGCCCAGGAGTTTAAGACAAGCCTTAGCAATATAGGGAGACCCTGTGTCTCTACAAATTTTATTTTTAATTAGCCAGGCATGGTGGCATGTACCTGTAGTCCCAGCTACTGGGGAGGCTGAGGCAGGAGGATCACTTGAGCCCAGAAGTTTGAGATTGCAGTGAGCTATGATGATGTCACTGCACTCTAGTCTGGTGACAGAGTGAGACTCTGTCTCAAAAATAAATAAATAAATAAATAAACAAAAATAAAAATGCTCTGGGTAAATTCCATTGCAGGGTAGCTTGGTTTCTTGGCATAAGAGGTTTCAGGAACAAAAATAAAACAAAACAAAGCATCAACAAGAAAAAGAGCCCTGGAGATAGGGGAGGAGCCTGTTCTTTTTATTCTGTCAGATATTTGGGTGAAGTGGCTGCCTGGAGCTTGGCTTTCTGCAACAGAGAACAAAGTGAGACCCATTCTCTCTCAGCTGAAAAAGAACCCACATTTGAAGACTGGGTTGTTCCTAAACAAAATAGTGAGGAAGGTCAAGTTTCTCTCCTCCTCCCATTTAATTTTGTTTTTCTCATATTCTGCTTTGCTCTATTTCTTTCTGAAAGTTTATTCCCTTCTAATTCTTGATCTCTTTTATGTAACCTACTTTTTTTTTTTTGGTCATGTTGTTCCCTGAACTCTAAAATTTCACAATGCTGCATCATGGTGAAGGCCTATTTTCATCTCTGTTTTGGATACTGGGTATTCTCTTCCAATTTTGAAATTCAGGTCCTTCAGTTCAGGAAATTATTCTGGATATTTTTAGTTCTCATTTTCCTCTTTCACTATTTATTCCTGTTCCTTCTTTCTGGAATTCTTATTAATAGGGTGCTGACTTTTTGTTCCGGTTTCCTCATTTTCTTTTCTTATTTTTTAATCCTTTTTCTTTCTATCTAAATTTTTGGTAGCTCTTTTCAAAATTATCTTCCAATCCTTCCACTGAAATTTTCATTTCTTCTATAGTATTTTAATTTCCAAAACCTATTTTTTTCCTCTAAATATTCTTTTTTTCTTTCTAAAATATAGTATCCTGTTATATTTTGATTCTCATATCTCTGAATATATTTATGACAGCTTCTTATATTTTAAGTTTTCTTCTTCCTGCATAGTCTCATTTCCTCCAAACTGTTTTCCTGTTTGTCTGAGTATCTAGTTTTCATACTCGAGAATTTCCTCGGATGTCTGGTAATCCTTAGTTATCTTTATATTGTTTGTTTATTCTCACTTTGGTGTTGTTTTGAAAGTCAGCAAAAGTAAGTGCTTTGGTTTATCCGTGAGGTTAATTTGATCATGCTGCAGTCACAGACTAGAAATTTCAATAGCATAAAATAACCATGTTCATTGTTTGCTCATGACATGTGTCCTTCCTGGATCGGCAAGGAAATGTTCCTCCACATTGTCACTGAAGGCCCCAGGCTGCAGGAGCTTCCAAACCATCACGTGTCTGTTCACTCTAAGAGGCAGGGAAGAGAGAGCACACACTGGCTCTTAAAGCTTCTTTCCTGAAGTCACACACATCACTTTCCTTCACATCTACATTAGCCGGAGCATGTCACATGGCCATGCCTGAGTGACCCTTGGAGGGCATTATACGCCTCCCTCAGGAAGGGGCACAGAGGACTTGTGAGCAATGCCACAGTCTACCACATCTGCTCAGATTCCAGAAGGAGGCACTGAAACACTGACGGGAAGTCAGCACAAGGAGCGGGAGTGAGGGTGCCGACTGCAGGTGGGCTTCACTGCGGGTGACCTGACTGGGCTGTTTCATCAAGGAAACCCCTCATGTCTTGTCTTGGGCTAGTCAAATTCACTAGAGAGGACTTTCCAACTCTTTCCTGAAGATTTCTGTATTCTGAAACCCATGCTTCAATATTCTGGAGACTGAGTGAGGAAAGAAGGCGGGGAGCGATTTCTCAGCATCCCGAAAATGTTTCATTTTGGTTTTGTCTTGAACGCTGCTCCCTCCCATACTGCTGCTCCTGTCTATAGACCCTCTCTCTAATATCCTCTCAAGAAAATGAACCACCAATAATCTCTGAGGGGAAAGGAGGGCTGTGGGGACTTCAGCCAATTCTTAGACCTTGAGCATCCTCTGGTCCCACACACCACTCTCCTTTCACTTCCAGAGGTGCCATTTCCGTTGACTCTTTTTAAGTGTATTAGTTTGCTAGGGCTACTATGACAAAGTATCACAGCCTAGGTGGCCAAAACAACAGAAATTTGTTTGCTTATAATTCTGCTCTGAGGTTAGAGCCCAAGATCAAGATGTCGGTAGGATTGGTTTCTTCTGAGGCCTCTCTCCTTGGCTTGTTTTTTGTGGGTTTTTTGTTTGTTTGTTTGTTTGTTTGTTTTGTTTTGTTTTTAAAGGGCATGATAGTTTATTTTTAAAAATTGTACCACACCGATCATGATGACCAACATACACAGGATAATGGCTTTTCTCTTGGGTATTAACACTGTAGTATTTGTGTATACTGAAATATTTCAGTAGGGTCAAGAATGTTAGAGAATAAAGATCTTAGATGAACATAAATAATTCTGTATCCTTCCCTGTAGAATCAATTTAAACCTGCTATGAATCAGTGGCATGGTAACGTTATGCAGTTATGAAGAATGGAAGTTCTGATAGAAGTAGGCAGCGTGAACTTATACTTCCTTGGCACGTTGATGGCTGCCTTCTCCCAGTGTCTTCACATGGTCTTTCCTTTGTAGGAATATGTGTCTTAATCTCCTCTTGACATCAGTCACATTGGATGAAGGCCTACCCTAATGACCTCATTTTAAATAATCTCCTCGTCAAAGGCCGTGTCTCCAAATACAGTCATGTTCTGAGGTACAGGTTGTGGGGGGTGTGGGGGGAGGTGGTTAGGACATCAGTGTATGAGTTTGACAATATGCGACGCAGTTCATAACAAGCAGCATAAAATCAGGTTGTTTTGAGTTCCCTCTGTACTAGTTTAGATTTAGCTTTCTGGATTTACATCCACTCAACCAACTCTTACTACCTTCCAAAATGTAGCTGCATTAACTCTCCTTCTAAAATCTTTATCCTGAAAGTTTTATGCCTTTCTTTATATGGTTTGTTTATTCTCACTTTGGTGTTGTTTTGAAAGTCAGCAAAAGTAAGAGCTTTGGTTTATCCACCATTTCTTTTCATATATCTCTAGTCTATTTCATATCTCTTAAGGCAAAGAAAGGGAAAGAAAGAATGAATGAAAGAAAAAGTAAGAAAAAAGTAATCCAAGAATTTTCCAAATTATTGGGAACTCTTCCTGAAGGTAATTTTTTTTTGGCTGTATAACTTAATCTTCTAAGGGTAAAAGAAGCATTTCATGCTCTATTTATCTACCTGACCTATGCTTGTATTTCTAAGTTTTCAATAAATATAACACTACTGTAAACATCTGAATCAAAAGTACCAACTCTTGAAGACTTTCTTGATACATACTTCAATTTATCAAATCTAAGACACCATCCATTGTAAAACACTGCAAAAGGGTCGAGAAGTTTGTTTCTGGAGAGGAGGAAGGTGGGGATTGGAAAAGTAAAGAAACCTTGGTTTTTCCCAAGTTTTTCAAAAGAATTTGATTCTATATGCATCTATGAAATCTATTAGAAATAAAAACTGAGGGGGTAAACAAGCCAGAAAATTGTGTTTACAATATGATCTTAATTACTTAAAACCAATAAAAATATTCATAGAAGAAAATGCTGAGGATCAACAGGAATATCTTTACAAGGTGATTTTTATATTCATTATTATGTATTTCTGGGTATTTCAAAATATTTTGTGGTAAGCATCTAGTTTATAAAAAAGAAAAAGGTTTACTTGTTTGTTTTACTTTATTCTAAAAAGAAAAATGATCAGAAGAAAATATACTAAACTATGGTATTTGGGTGATGAAACTATGAATACTATTTCTTCTTAAGGCTTCTCCAAAGTTTACAAATTTCCTCTAATAAACATGTTTTGGGGGTTTTAGAAGACCTAGAAATAGCACCCTGGTTGAGAAGTAAATAAAGAAGTAAGGCAGATGGAGAATAAAATATCAGCCTTATAACTGGTAAACACTAGGTTGGAAAATTTGCTTAAAAATCAGATTTCTTTGCTGGCTAGCTAATTAATCAAATTAACTGGAAACCTACCAAATGTATGTTCTACTTTGTGCTATGAGGACCATCCAAATGTGCACTTGGAATGAGTTACTGAGGTATGACACAGACTTTGGGATCTTTTATTGCCCTAAATATCCAGAGAGTCGCCAAGAAAATGTCAGTTATTTCCATTAGTGTTATCAAAAGGCAGTTATATTTCTGTTGCTAAGTGACAACTCACAATATTTAGCATTGGGACAAACAGGAATGGAAAATGGAAAACCTTGCTAAAGTGACTGATTAGTAAGTTTCACAAATGACTGTTAAAGTGTCCGAGCGAAAATGAAATTAAGGAATAAAAATGTAAATGTGCGCAAAGGAAACCTGGGTAATTTCCGCTGCACACTCTGAGGGGAACTAGAATTTTCTCAAGGCTTCTGGAAATCATGTCTTGCTTGTCAATCCAGGATTACATAATTGGTGGGTGTGTGAAGATGAGTGCTTTGATCACATTAAAAAGAAAAGAGGATCCTCTGCTTGCATCAGGGCTAAAGGAGAGGCCTTTCAACCTAGAGCAGGCCTCTGCCTTCACAATCATTCTCTTCATGGTTATCAAACCATGAAGACCTCTGTATACCTCCTCATTAAACTGAGTTTTCTTTAAACTTAATAGTTTTCCCTGAATTGCTTGAGCTCAGGAGTTTGAGGCTGCAATGCGCCATGATCACGCCACTGCACTCTAGCCTGGGCGATACAGTGAGACCTTGTCTCTTAAAAAAAAAAAATTGTTTTCCCTTAACATACTTCTATTTAATATTTACTAAGACAAAATCTAAATATAAAGACAACAGTGGAAAACAAAAGCAAATACTTGGTAACCTTTGGAACCAAGCAGCCTTGGATGGGTGGGACCCAAATAGTGTTCATCTTATCCGAGGTTGGTAAAATGTATGCAGGTTCTCACATTTATCTATTTAAATTATGATTATTCATCGAAAGCAAGTAAAGTGACTATAGGACCCTAGGAACAATGCACACTTGTGTCAAGGATACTTTATAAAGCTAGAAAGATTTTAGAAGTTCTCTCTTAGAATTTCACTGGGATTCAGATTTTTGGCCATTAGCGCCAACCATTATATATTTTTAGAATCATGCCTCATTTTTCTGTTTGTTTGAGGCCAGTGTGATCCCTTTCTTCGTCAGCAAACTGGAAGTGAAACAACTTACAAAAATCAAGTTCACAAAGGATAGTTAAAAGAATGAGTCAGTAGCATTTGAACTACAGCCACAAACGGAAGGCAACAAAGCCTACAACTTGAAGGGGAAAAAAAAGTACTAACCAATTCACACCCACTTGCTGGTGTATTTTTACAGAATCCAAAGTAGATTAATGAGTAGAGGGTCAGAAGAAATAAAAGCGAAGCTTGATGCACAGCAGTGCCTGGCATGTGTGATATGGCATAGCAGATGCTGCAGAGAGCTGCTCAGATGCCCCTGCAGGCCTGACGCATCTGTTTCTCATTCCCCCAGTGGCAGGGAGTGCTGGCAACTAATGGTTCTCAACTGAGTCCTCTCCAGAAGTTGCTGTGGGCTGAGGAGATGCACCTCTCTGAAAGTCCTGCCTTCTCACTGGGTCTACATCTAATCACTGGTCAATGTTCCAGCCCTTACTTCTAAGAGACGTCTCAGATGGGCCATCCCAGCTCCCTTTGGGGCCAGCTGGGACCTTTGTTGAAAATAAGTAGCTGTCCACTTTCTCTCTTTGCCCAATTCTGATTCTTTTGCCTCCATCCCCAAACTGTTGATCCCAAGAGTATCCCAACAAATTTCCTGCTCTCAAAGCTCCTTCTCAGAGTCTGTTTCCCAGGGACTCTGACCTAAAACATACATATACCTTAGGCTGGTTCAAAGGAGATGAACACCATATTGTTTTAAGTTGTGGAAATATTTCCAAGGGCACTGTTTTGAAACAGAAAACCCATTTTGACTTGTTATTATGAGGTATATGTTTAAAAACAGGTTACAAAACAGTTCATATACTATGATTGCAGTTTAAAAATATGTATAAATACATAAATGTCATAATAATAAAGACTTGAGAACCTAGTCAATGAACTAATACTTTTTTAGTTCCTACTCTTTGCCAGGCTTTAGGTTAGCATTACACCAGAAATACAAAAATCCTGGTTAACTCTGGGATGGTGGAGTTAGAAATGATTTTCACTTTTTTCTTTTTGTTTTTAGAATATTTCTCACATTTTGTTTTGTAATTAGATACAAAGTTATAAGAATTTTTTTATAAATCAACCTTGCATAAATAAAGTTTCGTGACATCAGGCATATCAATGAATACTTTCTGTAATTTTTATGTGACATGAATCCCCAAAGTCTTCTCTCCACTCTCTGAAAAGCCCAAGATCTACAAAAATAAGACGTGTCATTTCAACAGAAGAGGAAGAGAAAGTTTTGAATGTTTCAGGATTTGTGATATGCAGAGTTGTCATTAATTCTTTAGTACTGAAAGTAAATAGCCTGAGTTTTTTATGAATCATTTGCATTTTGAAGCTGATGAAAGGGGACTCATAGGTACTTCCCACTGACCTCAGATTGCATAAGAGAAGGAACATAAAAGTTTCCCAGCATTGAGTCTTTGACAATGACATTGCACATATTAAGAAGTGAAAGCTTGGACCAACCCCTCAAACATCCTGACATTTTTTATCAGCCCAATCAGGAATCTGTCACCCAAAGATTATATTCATTTATTCTTCTTTGCCACATGTTTATTTAGAATATATTCTTAACTGATCATTTGGTTTTCAATTCAGAGAGACAATTTGATACATCACTATTCTAATGCTAAAAGGACAAAATAGGAACAAAATATTTTAGAGTATTATACCTTCTCCAAAGACATATTTATTTTGACTTTTTTTTTCTGTTGGCCCAAATAAATATATTTTATTAGGTCTCTCTGGCAAAAACTTTTGAGTGAATTCAAATAAGGTTAACTTGAAGGTTAATTGAAATGTAGACACTTTTCTGGAACTACTTCTGTTTGCTAATGAATTTCTGCCAAGCCAAGATAGAGTGAATTCTAAAGATAAATTGATGCCTTCCAAATTCTGAATTGGGCTCTTATGGTGGTCCCATGCCAAGCACATCCCGGGTGGCACTGTCTGATCTAATTGAACATGGTGTAACTAAGAAGAACAGAAGCAGAAACTCAGTAGAGTTGACCCCTTTTGACAGTTTTCCCAATTTTCTCTGGTCTTGGGACAAACAAAAATATAGCAAGGACTCCTGGGAATTAGCAATGTTCATCATTTTCAAGGATATCATAGGTATTCATTAGAGAATTGCTTGAGTTAGGCCACCTTTATAGGGGAGAGCGGTTAGCATTGCTATGAATTGCTAGAAGCTAACAGGATATCACACGGCATGTGATGAGAAAGGAGGGGGTACTTTGGTCCTTTGATTGTGCATATGAGGAGAAGCCTCCTTCCTTGACTCTAATGTGCACCCACCTGGTTCTCTCTTTCACAGGGCCTGCCAGATCTCACTTTCCCAGGTATTATCTCTTCCAGCTCTTTAGGGGAAGGTGTTTGAAGCTTTAGGCATCTCTGCTTGGAGGCAGAGAAGTGGAGATTGCCTTGAGGAAGGCATTGGTTTGTCCCACAAGCTACTGCGAGATTACTTTCCTTAATACCACATTCCTTTTTAAAGGTATTCGCTGATGGACAATTTGTTGATTCTGTTGTTTGGGGATCATAAAATTTTAGAATGAAAAGGATCTTAGAAATCATCTTCTCCAGCTTCCTCATTAGATGAGAAAATTGAATCCTGGAGAAATAAAGTGACTTGCCCAAGGCCACACAGCAAGTTCTTTCCACCTTAAACCAATGCAGAGTCCATTTAATGATCACTCATTGGAGCTAAGTACTTTACTGCTACACTTGCTTTATCTTGTCTAACTTTCTTAACACTTTGATGGAGGCAAATTATGCGGAGTATTTGGTAGATCAAAAACCTGACAAGCATGGACTATGTAGCCTGCCCGCTTCGCACTAATAAATAGCAGAGTCTCCGGCAGCTGCCTCCTCTTCTCATCTCCTCACACCTTGGCGCCCACCAGCGCACTTTCTCTGGTTGAGGCTTAGCAAGGATTTACCTTTTCAGTGCTTATGTGCCTTGACCTCCTGGCAGATTCTGGTCCTGTGTCCCCCTCTCCCTTTGTAGAAAGAACTATCTCCACATTTGGTTTCCTCAGCACTACACTCTCCAGGTCACCTCCTACCCTCCCACCCCCCCACTGTCTCTTTCCTGACCTCTCGGTTGGTTCATTCAAGAATACCTACTAGCGTAGCACTCTGAGAGGCTGAGGCAGGAGGATTGTTTGAGCTCAGGAGTTCAAGACCAGCTTGAGCAAGAGCGAGACCCCGTCTCTACTAAAAATAGAAAGAAATTAGCTGGACAACTAAAAATATACAGTAAAAAATTAGCCCGGCGTGGTGGCGCATGCCTGTAGTTCCAGCTACTTGGGAGGCTGAGGCAAAAGGTTGGCTTGAGCCTAGGAGTTTGAGGTTGCTGTGAGCTAGGCTGACTCCACGGCACTCTAGCCTGGATGACAGAACAAGACCCTGTCTCCAAAAAAAAAAAGAATACCTACTGGGGCCAGCCCTAGGCCAAGTTCTTTTCTGTATCGTCAGGTTTTAGCATCAAACAAGACAGAGAGTCTCTCCCTCATGGACTTTACAAGCTATTCATTATGTTTATTAATTCATTCAGCAAATGTTTACTGAACCCCTAATACATACTAGGATTTGTCTAGATACTAGGAATACAGCAAAGAATAAAACAGGCAAAAGTCCCTGCCCACTGAGAGCATACATTCTAATGAGGGGAGACAGAAAATAAACAAGAACGTGCCTAAATAATATTCACGTAGTCCTAAGTGCCAGAGGGTGCAGAACATGTGGAGTTAGAAGCGGGGACTTCACAGCTGAACACCCTAGGTTTGAAGCCAGGCTCCAGGCAACACTAGCTCCGGAACGTTGATCAAGACACATAACTGGCTGGGCACGGTGGCTCAAGCCTGTAATCCTAGCACACTGGGAGTTCGAGGCGGGAGGATCGATCAAGGCCAGGAGTTCGAAACCAGCTTAAGCAACAGCGAGACACCGTCTCTACCAAAAATAGAAAGAAATTAATTGGCCAACTAAAAATATATAGAAAAAATTAGCTGGGCATGGTGGTGCATGCCTGTAGTCCCAGCTACTCGGGAGGCTGAGGCAGAAGGATTGCTTAAGCCCAGGAGTTTGAGGTTGCTGTGAGCTAGGCTGATGCCACAGCACTCTAGCCCGGGCAACAGAGTGAGACCCTGTCTCAAAAAAAAAAAAAAAAAGACACATAACTGTTCTGTGCTCTTGTTTACTTGTCTGTAAAATGTAAGCAGTAAGGCCCAATTCGCAGGGATTTTTGTGAGAATTAAGTGAGATATTGGGAAGTGCTTAGGATACTACCTATCCCATAGGAAGCACCTTGCATGTTTTAAATTAATAAATATGGAGAAAAATAACACAGAGAAAGGGCAGAGGGCTGTGGAGGGGCTTGATGTATCAGGGTGGTCAAGGAGGACTTCATGGAAAGGGAGACATTTAAGCCAAGACATGAGGAGGGACGGGAACCCGCCATGCTGACATCTGGGAAGAGCTCCAGCCAGAGGAAATAGGCTGTGGAAGGCCCAGAGTGCGGAAGGAGGGGGGCTCATGAGGACAACAGTGTGGCTGGCGCAGATGAGCAAAGGAGAGAAGTGAGGATGAAGGTAGGGGGCACAGAAGAGAACCTCGCAGGGCTATGTAATCCGAGAAGTTGGCTTTTGCTCTCGGCGCACTGGGAAGCTGTTTCTTGGAGGGCATTGATCAGGGAGCGCAGGGTCTGCTTTGTGTTCCAAAAGGCCACTCTGGCTGCTCTGGGAAGAAGACCCAGCAACGAGAGTGGAAGCAGGAAACCGGTCAAGGAGGCTTTTGCAAGAGTTTGGGGGAGGATATTAGGGGCTTGACCAGGGTGGTGTGTTGTGGTCAGATTTCAGGTATATTTTGAAGGTTGAGCTATTGGGTCTTCCGTTGGGTTGAGTGTGGGGTTGAGAGAGGGATCAAGGGGCATAAGAAAAGAGAAGTGCTGGGTGCTCTGAAGTCACAAAGGCCTTGTGGGAGGGAAGGCAGACAGTGGGGGAGACCCCCAGTGCAGGAATTAGGAAGGAAGAGCAGCTGAAATGTGCCATCTGGGACGGCCATCCTGTTTAAACAGCGGCCTCTCAAGTCCACGTGTTCCATCCATTGAATTCCAAGAGCACACAGAGCAAGCACCGAAGCCAAGCCTGTGGGTGCTCAGCCATCTGTAGGCAGTGACTCTGCAAGTCCAGGCTGGGTAGGCAGGAAAACGGCTGCTCCACCAGTGTGATCACCTGTCCCCCTCTGCTGGGCCTTGCATGCCAGCTTGCCCATTGCAGTATTGGCTAAGTATTCTGACATTTTACTTACTTTGAATATTTGCCATAGCTTTCCTTTAGATGTTCTGTTTTTATGAGGGCATTTTAAATAGAGACAGATTTATAAAAATTCTGGTTTTGCCCTAAATTCCAAAAAGATAATTGAAAAGTCATAATATCTTCATCATCATCACCACCATCACACCAATAATCCACTTTTGCCCCACAGTTTTCCCCACATTTTCTCATGCCTTATCTCATTGAATCTCATGTCTCTTCTGTGAGATAAGTAGGGGACTTATTCCCATTTTTTATAAGAGAAAACTGAGGTTCAGAAAGAGTGGTGCAACTTGTCTGCTCTAGGACTCAGGTAGAATGTTTTGCCATACATACAATCGTCTTGTCACCAGAAAATGTACCCCATATGTTTAGGAACATTTTATAACATGAAAACCAAACTAGAGATCACCATAACCTTTCTTTAAGTCTTATGTAATATTTCCCTAATATCCCCTAATAATAAAGACTATTTATTGTGTTCCCGCACAAGGCACTGCATTAATTTGCCATTTAATATCCTCCACATCTCTGTGAACCAGTGTCATTATTAACTCCATCTTATATGTGAGCTCTCTGAGGTATAGACAAGAAATGACTTGCCCATGTTTCCTGACCTATTAAGAAAATTCCAGAGCCGGGATTTAAAGCTAGGTCCAGAATCCTCACCATTTTCTCCTATCACTTCCACCCCTGGCTTTCTTTTCCTGTCTAGACATCAGAGCCTACAACCACCCTGACCTCTAGAAAACATGGTTGGAGGCATTTCCCTCTCGGGAAGGTCTTGCACCTCCTCCTTCCAAACAGATTTTAACTCTGAGAACTTCAGATGCCAGTTGAACATGATCTTTTGCATTGACTTGTAGGACTTTCTGTTTTTAGTGCCTACCCCATGCTCTGGGATGTAAGTATTATATTTATCAGGTAAGTAAATAAGTAGTTACTGTCCTCAACTTACAGGTGAGGCATCTGAAGCTTGGGTTATTGCTGGCGGGGAAATCTCCCTTGACTAAACATCGGAAGACTCGCGTTTAAGATCTAGACTTCGTTTACTATCTGTGTGACCTAAGGCAGGTTGTTCTACATCACTGGGCCTCTTGTTTCTCATCCATAAAATGCAAACACTCATTCTAGTCACAGAGTGCTTCTGGGAACCAGAAGCACATAAAAACCCGTTGGTGACTACAAAGTGCTGCACACTCATTCATTGGCTCCTATTTGTCGACTCTTCTGTGATTTAGGATTAGGATCTGGAAACAGACTCTCCGGATTCAAATCCAAGTGCCACCAGTGCACATTCAAGTCCTTGGGCACCTTCTTTAATCTGTCTAAGCCTTGTTTCTCCTTTGGGCCATTTTAAAAAGGAATCATAATAGCAGCCACCTCGCAGGACTATGGTGAAGATTAAGGGACATAATGATTATATCAAAGCGGTTGGCCCAGGACCCGGCACCTGGCGCTCAACAAATATCTGTTCTTATTGTTGCAATTATTATTAATACCATTATTATTTTATTCTTCAAGGCCCGAGTTGGACTATATGAAAAGACACATTTCTTGAGAGGTGTCAAAACTTGCAGAAGAGAGAGAGAGAAAAGTGGCTGGATTTGAAGAACGGAAGGGAGCTAGTGTGTTTTGAGCATCCACTCCGTGACATTGCTGCGCCACATGCTTTTAACTCAGCATAACTGAACAGGGAAATCTTACATTAATTGCTGAGTTTTCAAAGTTTACGTTTCCATTTGCCATTAAGGAAATTTCTAAGTCATCCAGGAAAGTCATGTTTGGGAGAAGCAGGTGCTGTGGATAAACATCTTATTCAGATGTTTGTTTATCTGGACATCTTACAGATCTGGATGAGCCGTCTTTGAGTAGGGGAAGTCAACACTACAAACAGGTAATGGATTTGACCCATGTCATGCATCACCACCCAGGAGACACAGAAGGACAAAGTGAAAAACGTTCTTGTGATCTGTAAGACTGGTGCAAGTTCATGGCCCCAACGTGGCATCTCTCCTAAAGCTGATTACTACCTGCTATGTTATTTTCTTTTACCAAGCTGTATAAGTTTTGTTTTTCCTTCACGTGGAGGTGATGGACTTTAAAAACCACTGAACTTTTTTTAACTTTCTTAACTTGGATACAAGTGGGAGGCAGTAGGACATCAGAATTTAGAATAACATCCTAGCACTCCGGGAGGCCGAGGCGGGAGGATCGCTCAAGGTCAGGAGTTTGAAACCAGCCTGAGCAAGAGCGAGACCCTGTCTCTACTAAAAATAGAAATAAATTAATTGGCCAACTAAAAATATATAGAAAAAATTAGCCGGGCATGATGGCACAGGCTTGTAGTCCCAGCTACTCAGGAGGCTGAGACAGAAGGATCGCTTGAGCCCAGGAGTTTGAGATTGCTGTGAGTTAGGCTGATGCCATAGCACTCTAGCCTGGGCAACAGAGTGAGACTCTGTCTCAAAAAAAAAAAAAGAATTTAGAATGACATATTTCTTCTGCTATAAATGACCATTAATGGTTAGAGGTGTGGTCAATAAATAACAGTTTTTCAGAAGAAAAAGAAACACAGAAAATAAACATCAATTGTAAGATACTCCCAATTTTTAAAATGTGATAATGTGAAATGAATTAGCTTCCTGGATTTGAAAAGATAGGGTAAGAGCTTTCCTTTGTTTGACATTTTTAAGTTTCCAGGATGTTCTGATACCCAGCCCCCATCTGCTTGGTTCACCCACTCAGCGACACTTGTCCTCTCATTTTCTGGGTTTTCATCCACTTGCTATTGCTAAAAAACCAATCATGAAACAAAAACAGAGCACGCATACAGAAAAACTGACCAATTTCCCTTCTACAGCAATTCCTGATAACTTGCAGCAGATCCAGTAACCAGCTGCTGGGTCACATGTCTTTAACACCTGGTGTGCACCCAGGTCAGTGCCTTTAATGACTCAGAAAATGAAAAAGCCCAGATCCCTTTCTCAAGTTGAAACTTGGCCTTCCTTCTCCTGACTTTCTTGAAAATCAGGTGACACCCGTGTTGTAACTCAAAAGCATGGTTTTCTGCAAATGAATCTAAACATCTGTCGCTTATCTTATAAATCTCCCTGATATGACACTGAATACTTTAAAAATTCAAAGATATATGACAGCGTCACAACCAAACGCAAGATACGTTTGCCAGCATAATCAGATGTCAGGCCACAAGTTGAGTAACAACAAATTTTTAACCAAGCCTCAGAATTTTCCTTTCTTAAATAGGGGAAAAGAGGGTAACAAATATCTGAGAGATGGAGGATCCCATCTTGCTGAGTGGCAGAGCATCCCAGTCTCCGCGAGTGATTACTGCCCTGACACCAGAAGCCAACAATAAATGTAGATTTAACCAGAAGTTCTCCTGCTCCTCTCGAGTCCCAGGCAAAGTTTTCACATGGGTTCTAGCTCTATCCAGGAAAATACAAGAGGTGCTATATCACCATTGTTTCTTGTAGCTGAATAGTACTCCATGGTATACATATACCACATTTTATTAATCCACTCATGTATTGTTGGGCACTTTGGTTGTTTCCACGTCTTTGCAATTGTGAATTGTGCTGCTATAAACTTTTGAGCTACTTGCATTCTGATCAGAGAATAAAAATGGCAACATGTACCTGTGTGAATCAAGTTCAAGGATAAATGCCCTGTCAGGGAGTATAATTCAAAGCTGCTGTGCTTTGTGTGTGTGAGGCCCAGCTAACCACTGCCTCTCAAGGCAGCACCCAGCTATTGTGTTCTGGATGGATTATTTAAAAAACATATTACAATGTTGACTTTTAGTAGTGTAAGCAAATTAATTGCTTCATTACTTTTTTAAAAACTGGAGAATGTCTAGGCTAACACTGCATTTGTAAGATGCCTTTTAAAGTTAGCACTGTAGGTGTACTTTAACATTTTACTTTATACAATTTTTATTTCTCATACATAAAAAGTATACAGTGCATATAACTACTTGCCTTTTAAAAACTCACAAAAACAAAGTTCTTCTGTACAGCATGGAAGCTTCCTGAGAAACGTCAGTTACAGATTTAGGAATTATTTTAAGGAGGAATGGGACACTAAAAATTAGTCGATGCTGCTGCTTTGCATCCTTTGCATCGAGTGTGCAGACATGGTCTTAGCTTGTTTGAAACAAGAGCTAAGAAAGGCACAAAAGCTGCCAAGACAAAGCAAAAGAAACAATGTGTTTTGCCAGAATATTTGATGGCATTCTCTGCCAACTATATAATAGATATGGATACAAAACTAAACAGGTCGACACAAAGTGTGACTCAGGGCTAAAGAAAGGCCCACTGCATGCTTATATGCTGTGGATTGAGAGACACTGTTTTTGTAACAGAAGCGTATATACAGTCACGCACCACATGAGAGCATTTTGGTCAAGACGGACCACATATACAACAGTGGTTGTATTATAAGATTATAAGATCGTATTTTTACTGTACCTTTTCTACCTTAAGATATGTTTAGATACACAAATACCACTGTGTTACAGTTGCCTACAGTATTCAGTAAATAACATACTATATACAGGTTGGTAGCCTGGGAGCAATAAGCTATGCCATATAGCCTAGGTATGTAGTGGGCTATACCGTCTAGGTTTGTGTGAGTACACTCTATGATGTTCGCACAATGATGAAATTGCCTAATGATGCATTTCTCAGAGTGTATCCCCATCATTAAGTGATGTATGACTATATACATATATCCACACATACATATATGCACTTACATATGTGCATGTGTGTGTCCTTTCAAGTATTCGACCTAAAATCTCAGAACTTCATTTGAAAGTGTCTTTCAAACCTTATAAGGTCAAAAACCATTACAGCCAGGAAAATAGTGAGCCTTAGGGAGTTAGAAAAGGGGCATTAGGGCCTAGGTCATTCTCACAGCCTTTGGGTAAGTATGATGGCGGGTGAAAGTTGGGATGGTAAGAAAATCTTGTAGAGCAAACAAGAACAGAGTGGGAAAAGGGGAGTAGCAGATTTATGAGTAAAACATGAGATTTATGAGTAATCAATAATCCAGAAGAGAAGTCACTTATAAGAAAAGGAATATGGAGGGTGGGGGTCTTATTTATATATCTAGGTCATAAAGTCCTTAGGGCTAGAAATGGCTGCACAATCAATGGAAATGATACCCAAGTTGGAACTACAGAGAGAAAGGAGGCAGGGATGGGGCATCACGGTCATGAAAACACACAAGAACCCCAGCCCCCAACCTCTCTATGGCTGCAGTAGCCACTACAACATGGTGTGAAAAAAACCTTGGGACCGGCCTGCCCCAAGGTCTCCACTGGCTCTGAACTTGAACACCCAAATGAGTCTTCTTAGGGGAAGTCTCACAAACTGATTTCTAATATACCCATTTCAAGTTTGGAAGGGGACGTGAAGAACAAAGTTTTCCGGCAACAGGCAGCCACTTCAAGGGGTATCCTAGTGGGCAAGGACATTAGTGAATGCAGAAATCAGCAACTGAGTTTGACTGTAAGGTGAAAGAGTCTTGAGAGGAAAACAGCCAGGTCACCCAGTAGGTTGGAGGGACCTGTTTCTGAAGACATTCTGCAGATGGAGCTAACTGGGGCAAGTCTCGATTAGAACTGATCCCAAATGCCCATCCTCATGTCCAGCCAAGACTAAATTCCCATGAAGACATGCCTAAGTGAAGAAGGGGCTAGTGAAGAATCTTGGGACTGGCCGCCGTGGCTATGGCTGCAGAGCTCCTGAAGGAAAATGGATTGTCAACCAGGGAAGGCAGAAAGGAACCAATGTTGGCCAAGTGCTTGCTTATATGCAACGCTCTGTGCTAAACTAAATTTTTCTTGTCTTCTTCAGTACTCACCACAGTTTAATGGGGGCAAATTTATAATCTTTATTTGAGTGGAAAGAAAGCCGAAGTTTGGAAAGGTTAGGTATTTTGTTCAAGATCACAGAGCGATGCCAAAATATGAATCCAGAAATGCCTGACTCCAACATTTATGCAATTTTCAACAAATTAAGCAAATTCCCTGAATAAGTCTCAAGTTAGTTTATTAATTCTTTATTCAACACATATATTTTTTAAAAACTAGATAATCTCCAGATGTTGAAAATTAAGCAACACATTCCGAAATAACAATGAAATTTTAAAATATTTTAACTGAATGATAATGAAAAGAGACATATCAAAACTTAAGGGCTGTAGCTAAAGCAGGGCTCAGAGGAAAATTTATAGTAATGAAATGTATGTATAAAAAAAGAAAACAGCCTAAAAAATCAACAATCTAAACTTTCATCTTGAGAAGTTAAGTAAATATACCCAAATAAACTAGAAAGAATTTCTATATTTCTATAATAATAATAAAGAGAAGAGCAAAAACTAATTAAATAGAAGGAAAAAATCATCAACACTAAAGATTAGTTCTTCAAAAAAGTGATAAAATTGGCCAGGTGCAGTGGCTCACACCTGTAATCCTAGCATTCTGGGAGGCCGAGGAGGGAGGATTGCTTGAGGTCAGGAGTTTGAGACCAGCCTGAGCAAGAGTGAGACTCCATCTCTACTAAAAATAGAAAAAATTAGCTTGGCAACTAAAAGTAGAAAAAAAATATTCGCTGGGTGTGGTGGCATGTGCCCATAGTCCCAGCTACTTGAGAGGCTGAGGCAGGAGGATGGCTTGAGCCCAGGAGTTTGAGGTTGCTGTGAGCTAGGCTGATGCCGCGACACTCTAGCCTAGGTGACAGCAAGACTCTGTCTCAAAGAACAAAAGAAAGAAAGAAAAAGTAATAAGATTGATCAATCCCAAGCAGGAATAATCTAAGAAAAAAAAGAGAAGAAAACATAAATTGTCAATATCAGGAACAAATACATTTTAACTTCATATTACATATATAAGACACTATATGAGAAGGAGAAAGAGGGCAGGAGGAGAAAAACAGTGCATCTGTTTTGAAGCCATCCAAAAAAGTCACATTCCAGGTTACATTGTATTCAAGTTAATCAAACATGCATAAGAGAACATAAGCTACTGTCAGGTTGGTATTCTAGGCCTACAGAGAGCACATGTACTTTGGAGCTGGACAGAGCTGAGTTCAAATCCAGCCTCTACCTTGATACTAAATGTATGATTTCTGGGCAAATTATATAACCCCTCTGAGCTCCCATTTTATCATATGAAAAATGGAAGACAATAATACCAACCTCACAGCGCTGTTGGAAAGGCTAGAGATATAGCACCAAGTACACGAGTAACTTATATCCTATGGAATACTTTTCCCCGACATGTCCCATGGCCATGGAGTTTGCAATGTGACTATCTGTATAGGAAAGGTACAAAAATATATCATAAGACAAAGTCATTCATTTGGAAATGTAATGTTTTCTGAAAAGCCTGGGCATTTACATATTTTTTACTTGCCTATTCTAACAGGAGAGGGTTAGTATGGTCATTTTTCAATAGAAAGGATATTACCAGCATAAAAACAACATTAAAAATCACATGAAAATTAAAATGAAATAATATGAAATTTTCATTCTAATTTTATACAATAATTTTTTTCTTAAATATTAGTAGATCGCAATAAAAGCTATGCTGTTAACATAAGTTATTTTAAGGCTTTGGGGGAAAAGGATTCCATCTCTAATGCTGACAGTACAGCAGAGGACCCTCCCAAATCTTCGGCTCCCCACCGGTGATTTGCCGAGCCACGAGTGTTGATGGATACACAAGGGGTCAACAGGCTGAAACAATCGTGACAGTTGGCTCAGATCATAGAGCTGCAAGTCGAATGCTCAGGATTTGTCACATCCTTAATGAATGTGGCAGTCCTGTAACAAGAAAGAAAAAAAAACGGAGATGAAAAGGCCACATGATACACTGGTGGTTCAATTCAGTAATGAAAGAAATGAAATTATGCACGGACCACTTAGCATCCACATAAACGCTTCTCCCGTAGGGACAACACTGAGAAAGTTCTAGTCCAGTAGGGAAAGACTTGAAGTATGGCCCAATTTGGTTTCATTTTTCTTGTAAAGCCATAGAAATGAATACTGAGAGGGGGTTTTGATGGTAATATGTGGAGGTGAGAACAAATGTCTGGCTCTAACATGTCACAGCTATGTGCTATCAGTGTCAGCTGATGGTCAAAAAACAGCAGAAGAGTAACCAAGACCAGGCACCCTCAGAGCGTCTGCAGATAATTTTCTTTTCTCTCCTCAGAAGCTTCCTGAGGGAAGGTTGGACCAAAGGGTCGGAGGTAGCACGGGGGTCACAGACGCTCTGGGAGAAGGCTAGAGGCCTCAGCAAGAGGACCACGCTTCCTTTGCACAGAACAAACCTTAGATAAGTATCTGACAGGTGAATGACTATTATATGGGATAACAAAGCAACAGGATCCAGTGGAGTGGCTGGCACATGGTGGGGGGCGGGTGGTTCATTCAACTGCAGCTAAATCTGATCCTGCTAAATGTGAGCCAAGCAAGAGAGAGATCCTCAGAACCGGCTGCCAGCACCCCTGGGCTCTGGAAGGGAGAGATGTCAGATGACCCTTGTGAGGGGTCATCTCAGGCTCATCTCTAGCCAACTGTCATGACCAGTGGGTGCAGCAGCTCTAAGTACAGGGTCACGCCATCCTCACCGATATGGTAACCTGGGGTCCTCCACATGATGATGTATGTTCTAGTGTAAAAAAGATCCTCTTCTTTAAGGAAATGCTGCTATAAAAAAAAGAATCTTTCTAAGACTATTTAAGATTTTTGAAGCTACCATTGCTTTATGTTAAATTGAGGAGAATATGAATATGTTTCTTAATGATAGTTTCTAATTGGAGATTCAGTTTTGGAAAAGAAGCAGCAATTATGCGGTTAAGATGATATCTCTCCATATATATGGAAGCATTCGTATCCAGTGTTCCCACAAAATGGACACACTGTGCATATATTGGATAACATTTTGAAGTATAGAGACAAGAGAATATTTTGAAGCAACAGGGGGATTAAAGCACCCTTTAGTGGTTTTTTTTTACATGCCACTAGGGGGCACTAACCTGCTAACGCATGCTGACCATTTGCTATTTTTATGGTAATCCAAACAAGTATTGTTACCTTTTGTTCCTTCCACTGGTTAAAACATATGTTAGGAAATTCTGTATACATTTTATCAGAACTGTGAGTGAGTATATGAAAAAAAAAAAAGGAAAAGTCTTGAAGGATATACATGGTAATAGAATTTGTCTCTGAGTAGTAGGATTTATTGAGAGGGTAACATTAGAATCATTAGGAAGCCTAAGCCATATAAATGTAATTACACTTTGTTTGCTTATTAAATAATCACTCCAAAACAGCTAGACAGAAGTTTGCTAAGATCGGAAGGTATGTTTGGAATGGAGAGACTTAAACTAGAGTCTGTGTCTATATTCATGACATTCACTTTGGGCTCCCCTAGAGAAAAATAGCTATCCTTCAAAAATCCATGCAGTTCTTAGATACATCATAGGGCCCTGTGAGTGCAGTGATTCAGAGAGTCATGCTGAATATGGTTGGAGAAGATAAACAGTGATTTCAAATTTGATCCCCAAGTTTAAGGTCACATGATCTGATGCTATGAATGACAAGTGTTGGCTCATAAAAGACCTGATTTCCCCCTGGGCCACTGTCTGTACCGTGTTTCCTCAAAAATAAAACCTACCCATAAAATAAGTCCTAGCAGGATTTCTAAGCATTTGCGCAATATAAGCCCTACCCTGAAAATAAGACCTAGTGATGGGCGTGGCTACGCAGTGTATCTGCACAACCCATGCACTTCGTCGCGGAGACCGCGTAAAGAAGACGAGCAGCCCTTCTCATCTGCCCCATCGTGACAGCTACTATCCCAGAGGTGACCGGAAAGGTGCAGGCAGCCCCACCAACAAGGTCGGCTCCCCCTGACAGGTCCTGGCCATCCTGTGCATGCTGCAAGCTGAGGCTTTGAGGGGAAAATAACACATCCCCTGAAAATAAGCCCTAGGGTGTCTTCTTGAGGAAAAATAAATATAAGACACTGTCGTATTTTCGGGGAAACATGGTACAAGTCCAGATGGAAGTCTGTATATTCTTTCCAGATGGAGAATGAATGAGCTCACCTGGAGCCTGGAGTAGGCACAATTTAGGGTAGTTGCTGGGATTTAATAGAAAGAAATTCTGACTATTAATGAGAAAAAGGTTAGTGTTTAATATGAGGGAAAAAGATAAAAGAGTGTTGCAGATAAGACCATCTTCATTCCCCAATCTTCTCCTAGGTTTCTAGTATTCTATTTTCTCCACACAAAATATCTTTGAATAACTTAGACTGGTCAGATGTCTGCAAGATTTCTTTCATGGTCGATCCTTCGTTCTGTTTTCCCATCTAACTACTGCAGAATGCTTATGTGATTTTCTGGCAGTTTCTGGATAAAAGCCAGCTGACTGATAGGGAATCCAGGTCATTTGGGCAATAAGAGCCATTGGTGAGAATCCCTTGTATCTATCCTCCTGCCTTTGGTTGGTGGGAGAGAGTGGTGACATGAAAGAGGCAGAAGAAATATTCTAGCATTTTAGCCTCTGCATTCTTTGAAAAGCTTTTTCTTCCTGCATCAGTCTTGTTCTAAGTTATCACACATGGGAGACTCACCACAGGTGCTTCTAGCAACAAGTCCCTACCTACACCATTGGCCACAACTACTTAAAAATGAGTGGGGGTTGGCGGTCTCAGTTTTGAAAATATAATTACAGGTGATGTAAAAATATACATACTTATCTTTATTTTAAACTTTCTTCCAGTAAACATGGATTACTAGTAAATTTTTTAAAAAGATTTTATATTTTTTTAATCTAAAAAAGATAAATCTTGGTAGACTGCCATATGGCATGTTACCAAGTTAGGCATCTACACCCAGATTTAACGAAGGAAATTTCACATGCAAAACTGTGCCAACTGACAGGGATTTGACAACTGAGAGAAAGATATTAGCAAAACACAATTCTGCCCCCCTGGAACTTTGCAGTCCCCTAAGCCCTGGACTCAGCCACTCACACTGGGAACCAAGAAATACGTCCTCAAAGTCTGGGTCAGCTTCAGAGGCAAGTCCTGCTTGGGGCCAGCAGGGAAGGAACAGGAGGATGGGGGGAAGTGGCCAAGTGAAGGCCACTGGCCAGGAAAACCCTCTGGGCTAGGCTGGAGAGGAGAGACAGAGATCACCACAGAGCACCATCTGAGATCACCATCAAGGCCCAGCAGAGATTCATGCAGCCCTCCCAGCTCAGAGGAGGCCAAGGAAGAAGGAAATACCTACAGATGGCAAGGCAGCCATTTTTTCCTCAAGAAAGAAATCAATTACCTGTTTTATGCTGGCACCTAAATGCAATTTTCCTTTGGCTTGCAATCAATTTCAGCTTATTTATGGAGGACGCCATGCATGGGTCACTGGGGAAGAAAGAAGAAAGTATTAAAATTACAAGTTCTCACAACATTTCTTGAGTCTCTTAGTTTCTTTTTTGTAGCAGACCCTGGGCAAGGCCCTATCATAAAGAGGTGAAACAGATGTCCAACCTCTAAGAGCTCCCAGGTGAGCAGAGGAGCTGCAGTGGGAAGCAGTTAGACACCCATTATGGAGATAAAATTAAGAGGCTGTTGGAATAGGCTAAAGGTAGCATAAGGTCCCATTCATTCCCTGACCCAGTTTGTTCCCAATGCATTCTTGTGATTGTGTATTCTTTTGTGGACTGATTCATAAAACAACCCTTTGGTACAAAGTAGTAAGACTTACTTGGGAACCGCTACGACATCATGTATCACCCAGGCATGCAGCGCCTGAACCTTTTCTGGACGCAAATTATTGATTTCCACACTTCCAAAAGTGCTAAATTAGAAGAGGCAAAGAACATTGTCAACCCCAAACTAAAGCATCCATATCCCCTGTTAAAAACCAGTAGGCAAGACACCACTGGTTAGAACCTACTCTTTGAAACTGCCCCATGATTTGCATTAGAAACAGTCACTTTTTCTCATTCAATGTGACCCTCAATTACCATATTCTCAAAATAAGATTCTTAATTTATACATTGATATTGATTCATTAAATACTTGCTATTCAAAGAGTAGTCCTTAGACCAACATAATGAGCAACACCTGGGATCTAGTTAGATCTGCAGAATCTCACCCACCACCACCTGCTGGATTAATCTGCAGTTGAACAATCCCCAGGTGATTCACAAGCCCAGTGAAGTTTGAGAAGCACTGCTTTGAAAGACCCTGGTGGCCTGCCCCAATCACATTCCTAAACTCTTCCCTGTCAGTCTCTGACAGCTTCCACTCCTGTTGCAAACAGTTGGAGCCCTAATATCAGATTATAAAATTCTGGGATGTTAATGCATTCACCAAAAATGCTGGGATCAGAAGAAGACAAAAGGACAAATGCTTCTTTGTGGAATTAAATATTAAAACAGGAGAGAAGAAAAATTAATTTGGGGTACCTAGTGTTCCCAGGACAAATTGATATATACTCCCTCCTCTCAGGCAGCCTTAGGCAGAGAAAGATTAGAGAACAAAGGCCAAAAAGGCAAGGAATGGTGTAAAAACTATAAGTCTAGAAGGAAGTCAGACAAGAAAGACACAGACATGGCCAGATTCAGTGGTGAGGATGAAATGAGAGAATAAGAGCTGATACTCATTGAGAACTTTCTCTGTTGTTAGGCACACAGCTCATCAATTTCATACACAATCTCAGTAAATCTTCATACACTTCAGGTACATATACAGGAGATCACACAGGTTAGATGCCCAGCCTAAGTTCACACAGGTAATATGTAATGACCTCTGGAATCCTCACTTTGAACCACTCCAATACATTGCTGAAAATGCCTGCACAGGATAATGAAGACCGGGAGCCCAGCGCAGTTCCTGATGTTCCAACAGTAGTTTTACTGCTGAACTGGGATTCACATGCTTCACGAGGAGAGAGGAGTCGGGCCAGATCTTCATGGATGGTGTGGACTAAGACAGGCAGAAGGGGGCAGGTGAAGCAGGTCACACGGGGGAACCGTGTGAACAAAGGTGGCCAGTGGGCAGGGTGGAGTGTAATGGGAGAAAACGCTGAGAAAATTACATCGGGCCTGGAAAACTCCAGAGCAGGGCTGGATGCAGGGCAAGGGCCACCAGGACTGCTAGAGGATTTTAGGCAAAGGAGAAATCAGACAAAAGTATTGACTTAGACGAACCTCTCCAGAAAATATAAAATGTTTACTTTTCTTAGCCCAAATCTTCAGAATTGACTTGAAACATGATAAGCATACTCTTTCTAGGGGTGAGATATCCAACAGGAGGCTATGATAACCCTTGAAAATAGGATGCGAAGAAATGAGTACCTGTTTTCGTCAAAGGTGCTACTGATGGAGCCATTGAGTATGACATAGACCACACCACAGGCAGCTTCTGCAAACTTAAAAAACAAATGGCCATCATTCTTTAGCATGAAAACATAATCCCCGTGCCCCAGCAGTTCCATTCAAAACAAGGCTTAGCAATAGTTAGTTAAGGAGGGAATATCCTATATGGTTCTAGCACAGGAATGTCAAATTATATAATTTTCATTCCAAGCCATTGGAGGGATTATGCTTCATGTCACAGTGCTTGAAGCATTTGCTCCAATCTGTAAGTGTTCAAACAATGAAGTTCAGTGTCATTGTTCACAGGGCTACTAAATTCGGTGGTTTAGAAGTCAGAAGTCCCCTGCATTTAATGGGAACAGGGTGGACGATTCGGGGGTAAAGGAAATGGGAACATCACAAAAGAGGAAACTGAGGAGAAAAAAGGTGACCTTGAGGCATGGAAAGGCACAAAGAGAAAAGGGGGATTGAAGGAATGAACAAAGAAAAGAATATGCTTGAGCAAGGAGTTTCATTTCTTCATGCAACAAACTTTCGGCAGGAATCTTTGCTAGCACAGGAGAAAACAAAACGAACAAAATAAAGCAATTTATATGCTCCCTCCAAGCCCTGGGACTAGCTCAGGTCCCCTTCTCTGAACCCGAACAGTATCCCATTCACATTAGTAAACAGTATTGCACTGTAACAATTAGCTCAATGTCTGTTTAGCCTTCAGCACTAAGAGCTCGGGGAGAGCCATGAGCCTGGCCGTCCTGCTCGCCTCTGTGGCCCCAATGCCTCGTACTGGTACATGGCACAGAACAGGTGCCCAGTAAAAATCTGTGGAAGGAAAAGGAGAGAGGGAGGAGGGAAAGCGGAAGCAAGCAGTCCAATACTCTGTGGCAGAGATTGGGAAAGAACAGGAAAAGTGTCATGGAAGGCACGAAAGTGAAGCCCTAAAGGACGGACAGGATTTCACCAGGTAAGGCTGAGGCACCTGTGAAAGGAAAAGCCTAGGGTTTAAGAGAACAGTGGCGTGCTTGCGTGCACACTGCTGCAGATGGTGAAGTTGGGTAGATAAGGCAATTCACGGAGGGCCGTGTATCTGGACTGGATTCCGCAGGTGATAGGAACACCGCTAAAGATTTGGAACTGAATCCAGTGCTGCTTCTGTCTTTCCTCTGTGAGCGGTGAGCAGAGGGGTAGAGCCCAGCTGTTATTATTAATCACAGTGCTAACTCAAGACTGCTTCCAGGGTGCCAAGTATGGTCCTAGCGAGATATAATTCTCCAAAGCCTCCACGAGGTAAGTATTGGGTCAGTTTGCCTTAAGGTCACATAAGTTGGAAGCAATGAAGGGAGGTGGAGATCCATACCATCAAGAAACACTGCCTTGGCCGGGCGCGGTGGCTCACGCCTGTAATCCTAGCACTCTGGGAGGCCGAGGTGGGTGGATTGCTCAAGGTCAGGAGTTCGAAACCAGAGTGAGACCCCATCTCTACTAAAAATAGAAAGAAATTAATCGGCCAACTAAAAATATATAGAAAAAATTAATCGGGCATGGTGGCACATGCCTGTAGTCCCAGCTACCTGGGAGGCTGAGGTAGAAGGATCACTCGAGCCCAGGAGTTTGAGGTTGCTGTGAGCTAGGCTGACGCCACGGCACTCTAGCCCAGGGAACAGAGTGAGACTCTGTCTCAAAAAAAAAAAGAAACACTGCCTTTATTGTCAGAAAATGAAAGGGACCAGTATGACAAAAGAAGGGCATCTGTATACGTTCCTGAGTGACCGGCGAATACAGAGGCACAGGAAGCTCACGACGGCAGGGCCCCTTCAATCACCTGCGCACCCTAGTGTCAAGGGCTGAGTGAGGAACATAAGTAGGTGCTTGATACATATAAAATGTGACTTGGCTTTAAAAGTTTTTAGCAACAGCACTGCCCTACACATATCATAGAGTAATGAAATAAATATTAAGACTGTCGCAGGCGTATAAGATTGACCAACACTTGACCCAGAGGATTAAGCCAAGCCAAAGCCAAAGCAGGGGTAAGAGCAGAGATTCTTCAGATGGAGCCCACGGACCCTTTGAGAATGCTCTAAAATTGTATGTGAAAATCTTCTGAGATGTCTTCTGAACCTTTTTTTTTCAGGAAAGAATCCTATCCTATACTTTAATTCCTAAAAGAGTCTGTGATCCAAAAAGTGTTAAAACCAACCACTGACTGGATGAGTTCTTAAGTTCTTTGGTCTCCAAAGTTCTAGAATTTCACTACTTGGTACTTACCCTCCGGGAAGCCATTTTCCAGAATACTGAAACCGGATTGTTGGGGCAGTCTTTCTTCCAGTGTGGGCAAGATTGGTAGTTCATTTCTAAAATACATAGTTTATAGAAAATTATTACAGTGGCAAAGAGAGAGCATAAATAACCTCCATTCTTCCCTGGCTGTTCGATCACAGGGCAGCCATTTTCTAGTGGCATCACTGCCAAGATGGAGGGCAGAGAACGGACACATTTAGACCCAATTTAACTAAGTGTCCCCTGAATCCCATCCAAGTCCTTACCTTACCTTCCAAACCCCAGACAGGAACACAGTGACAAGTTTTAAGTCATCATTCTGGGAAGTGGCAGCAAAAGTTCAACTAACAGAGACAAGCCCTCAACATTATCATCAAATCCAGGAAGAATTAGAGGTAAAACCAGACCTTCAGGGTCACTCTTGCCAACCACTTCTCTGCTTCCTGACAACTCTCTCTGGTTGAGTGTTTCCTCCCTCCGCCTCCGTAAGTCCCTATACTTTTAGGCTTAGACGGGCTCAGAGTCTTCCTACACTCACCACTATCAAAACAGTCTTGGTCCTCAGGGAGGTACAATAGACATAGAGCACGAATGCATGGTTTCTGTGTCATTTCTCCCAAGGATATCTGCCTTAATTCGTAAATATTTATTAGGTCTTGGGGATAGAGAGATAAATTAGATGAGAGTCCTGCCTTTAGAGATGGAATGCAATCAAATAAACCAAAGAAAAATCAATGTGGATTGGGGGGGTTGTGCAGCATCATCAGGGAAAGTTGATGGTGAACTTGGTTTTGACGGATGAATAGGAGTCTTCAGACAAATGAGACAGAGAAAGGTGCTCTATGCAGAGAGAATATGTGCAAAGGCACAGAGCTGTGGGCCAGCCTAATAGGTTTAGATTAGTACTTCCAGAGCTTAAGGAGTGAGGAGGGGAATGATGAAAAGTGAGGTATATGAAAGACAGAGGCCAGGTCATACCAAGGAATTTAGACTTTACCCTAGAGGCCAAAGAGAGCTACTTAAGTTTTAGGGAGGAGATGAATACAATCATATTTTCATTTTTGGAAGAACACTGTGATTGCAAGATGACCCAAAGGGGTAAGAAGCGAGCAATAAGAAGTCTTCAACAGTCCCAGCAAGAGAAGAGAGTATTTTAGCATGCTAGACTCAAGCAGTGGTAACAGGATAGAAAGACAGGATGAACTACCAGGCAAATAGATTAGGTTGGCAACTTATTGGCTATAAGGAGGGTAAAAAGAGGGGGGATCACCACAAAAAATGGTAACTATGTAAAGAGATAGATATGCTAATTAGTCAGTGCACTATGTATACGTATATCAAAACATCACACCATACATCTTAAAGACATATGATTTTAATTAAGAAACTTTAAAAAAAATGACCCAAGGTTATGTCTAAGAACTATATGATGTAGAATGAAATAGTTAATAAAGGGTTAGAAGAAGAAAAAAGAAAGAAGAAAAAAATGAAAGAAGAAAAAAAAGAAAGAGGGTGAGAGGGAAGAGACGGGGTAGAATCTGGAAATGTCCTACGTCAACTTTGCATTATCAAGCAGGTAGGGAAGGTGTATGGAGGCTCTAGAACCCTTTCTTGTGCCCCAGAAGTCAGAGAGTGTGGCAGCTGCCTGCTTCTTCTCTGTGTATGTGTAGAGCTTACCCTAAGGAAACACCACTATTTTACTTGCACCTTCTTATGGGTTGAATTCTATCCTCCCAAAAGACGTGTTGCATCCTAATCCCTGGTACCTGTGAATATGACCTTATTTGGAAAGAGGGCCTTTGTAGATGTAATCAAATTATGATGAGGTCAATAGGGTGGGTGGGCCCTTATCCAGTATAACCACTGTTCTTACAAGAAGGGGAAATTTGGACACAGAGACAGACATGCACAGAGGTAAGATTACATGAAGACACACAGGGAGAAGATGACCATGTGATAACAGTGGCAAAGATTGGAGTAATGCATCTACAAGCCTAGGAACACCAGTAATAATTGGCAACAACCCAAAAAGCTGGAAGAGGCTAGGAAAGATTTTCCCCTAGAGAGTTCAGAGAAAGCATGGCCCAACAGACACCTTGATTTTGGACTTCTAGCCTCCATAACTGAAAGAATAAATTTCTACTGTTCTAAACCACCCAATTTGTGGTATTTTGTCATGGCAGCCATAGGAAATGAATACATACCTCTAGCCCACAGACAGGGCTTGAGTATCAAATACTGCTAATGATGGCAAGGAAAGTTCTAGACCAGAAACATTTCCTGGGATGATGAAGTAATTCTTGGAGTTTTACAATAATTAAACGCTTTAAAACCAAAACCACAAAAAATTTTAAAAAGAAACATTTCCATGTATAGACATAAATAATTATCATGGAATCAAAAGGAATCATCTCCCCAATAGAGGCAAAAATGTTGCTAATGCTGAAATAGTAAATAAACATACATTTTGTAAGGTGCATTACAGTTTATGGGTTTTCATGAATAAAAACCTCTTTTATCTTCACAACCACATCTGGAGACAAGTATCTCATTCTGTTAGCTTTTCTCTCCCCACTAGGACACTTCCCCCTTGCTGCCTGCCAATATGCAAACGTACCATCTAATAAAAATGTAAGGCTAGGGGTAAAAAGAAAAAGAAGGAAATTTGACAAGAGAAATTAAATTAACAATATACAAAAGGCAAAAGAAAAAAGATTAGAAGGTTATAATGTAAATTAAGAACTTCATACTAATACAAATAAATAAGTTAAAACTAAGTCAGGTAAAAAAAATTTAAGGAAAAAATTTAAGCCAGAATATGAAAAAATTAAAATATAAAGATCATGCCCTTTTGTCCTTCCACCTCCTGCCATGTAAGGGTGCATCAACAAGGTGCCATCTTGGAAGCAGAGAGTGATGCTGAAACTGCAGGTGCCTTGATCTTGGCCTTCTCAGCCTCCATAACTAAATGCTTATAGCCTAGAGAAGTGACATCAGCAAGATTGCAGAATAGGAATTCTCAGGCTCTAGTCATCCCCCCACCCCACAGAAATTTCAACTAGCAACTATCACAGAGCAGAATGTCTTTTTGAAGGCTTCAATACTTGGAAACAAGCTTGAGACACCATATGGCCCAAATAACTGAATGAAAACTGAATAGCAAGGGTAAGAAGAATGGTCTCACTTCAACCATGCCACCCCTTTCCATCCCCAAGTTGGTACAATGCCAGATGGAGAGGATTTTCCTGGGTCCATGGTTTCTACAGTGGGAAAGAGAACCAGAGGCAGTCATCCATCTTCCCTAGCATTGCAAGATGCTCACCTCATGGGGACACTGGGGATAGCCCCATGACTAGATCATACCAGGTTAGGTGGAAATAAAGAAAGGAGTCAGAGGTTATAGTTATCAGTGTGCAGATCTTGGTGGTACCTCTGTGTTCCTACCAGCTGTGGTGCCCAACAAGAGATACCAGCCAACTTCATAGCCCAACTGCAAGGCTGAGCTGGTCACCTTCAAAGCCACTTTTGGGAATTCAACCTAGCTTGGGTCCCCAGATGGCTAGTCTCCATGCCCAGCCTCAGAGCCCAGCCCAATGACCCCACCCAGGTAGGAAGATGCCTGCCTCCACTCATTTCAGAGAAGCATTAGGGCTAGACCTAATTGACCCAGAAAGTCAAGCAGTGGCTCCATTCAGCCAAAAAGCCTGCCCAAAGATCCTTCCTAGGCAGCGAGGCAGGGATACTCCCATCTCTGTGCATTTTGGAGAAGAATCAAAACATTGATAAAAGAAATTGAAGATGACACAAATAAATGAAAAAGTATCCTGTGTTCATAGGTTGGAAGAATAAATATTGTTAAAATGCTCATATTACACAAAGTGATCTATAGATTCAATGCAATCCCTATAAAAATTTTAGTGTCATTTTTCATAGAAATAGGAAAAAATTCTAGACCTCATATGGAACCACAAAAAAACCTGACTAGCCAAGGCAATTATGAGCAAAAAGATCAAAGCTGGAGGCATCATACTATATAATTTCAAATTATACTACAAAACTATAGTAATTAAAACACCATGGCACTAGCAAAAAAAAAAAAAATAGAGACATTGACCAATAGAACAGAATAGAGAGCCCAGAAATAAACCCATGCACATACAGTCAACGGATTTTTGACAAAGGTGCCAAGAATACACAATGAGAAAATGGTGCTGGGAAAACTGGATACATGCAGAAGAATGACATTGGACCATTATCTAGCACCACATACAAAAATCAGTTAACGTGGATTAAAGACTGAAATGTAAGACCAGAAACTGTAAAACTATTAGAAGAAAACATAGGGGGGAAACTACAAGACACTGGCAGTAGTCTCAGTATCAATAAAACAACAAGACCAAGTAAAAAGTGGGCAATGGATATGAACAGATATTTCTCAAAAGAAGACATACAAATGGCCAATAGATATTTGAAAAAAATGTTTAACTGTGTTAATCATAAGGAAATGCAAGTTAAATCCTCAATGAGATGTCATCTCATACCTATCAGAATGGCTATTATCAAAAAGATGAAAAGTAAGTGTTGGTGAGAACATAGAGAAAAGGGAGCATCTAAATTAGTATAGCCATTATGGAAAACTCAATGGAGGTTCCTCAAAACACTAAAACTGAAATTACCATTTGATCCAGCTTTCCCACTTCTGGGTATTTACCCAAATGATTTGAAATCAGCTTGCCAAAGAGAGGTCTGCACTCTCATGTTCATTACAGCAGTATTCACAACAGCCAAGATAGGAAATCAACCTAAGTGTCCCATCAACAGATGAATGAATTTAAAAGCTGTGGAATACTATTTTATGGTAATACTTAGTATTTTATTATTATAATATTATATAGTATTACTTAGTATTTTATAGAATAAAATACTATTCGGCCTTTAAAAAGAAGGAAATTCTGTCTTTTGCAATAACCTGGATGAACCTGGAGGACATTATATTTAAGTGAAATAAGATAGGCAAAGAAAGACAAATATTGCATGTTCTCACTTATATGTGGAATCTAAAACAATCGAACTCATAGAGGCAGAGAGTAGAATGGGTTGAAGAGCCTGAGAGTTGGGGGGGAACTGGAGATGGTGGTCAAAGAGTACCCACTCTCAGTTAGATGGGAGGAATAAGGACTTTTTTTTAGATTTATTGCACCACGTGGTGAATATAGTTAATAATGATGTACTGTACATTCCAAAATTCTAAGAATAAATTTCAAATGTTCTCACTATAAAAAATAAGTATTTGAGATGATGGATATGTTAATTAGCTTGATTTAATTATCCCACATTGTATTCATAAATCATAACATCACTTTGTACCCCATAAATATATACAATTAAAAATTGTCAATTTACAATAAAAAAGATATAAATAAATATAAATCAGAAACTTGAAAGACAGACTCTAAAATACGGAGAAAGAGATGAAAATTAATAAAAATTGAGGACAAAGAAGAAGAAAGCAGATAAATAAAATTACATATATAGGATTCAATTTAAAAGAAAGCAAAAATAAAGAACTCTGAAATGTAAATAGATTTTTAAAAATAGATTATTTCATTTTCTCTATCTCCACTTCATTACAAGAAAAAAATTGAAGTGGTGAGTTGAAAAATAAAACCAAAGGAGAAGAGTTTATTGTAAATAAATTTAAAAGCTAAAAATGTTAAATGAATGACCAAAAAAAAGTTAAATTGTAAAAAGGGAAATTTAAAAAGGAAAACAGGGAACATAGCAAAAACTATGAAACTTAACCAAAAAAAATAAAAAGAGAGAGAGAGAAACATTTATATATCTTATTCTGGGAGGGAAGACTCAGACTACATATAAATTTAAATATTATAAAAGTAAAATTAGTGTATAAAAATATAGAAGAATGCTTCCCTAATCTAAGGGTAAGGGAAATCTTTCTAAGCATGATACCAAACCCAGGAGCCATAGGAAAAGGACTGACAGGTCTTCCGCATTTCTGTGTGGCAAAACACAGACTATACATAGTATAAAAAGAAAAGTCCAAACTAAAAAAAATAGATGTGCCCCCTTCAGCCAGAAAACAGACAGCAATATCGCAGTTAAGAGCACAATTTCTCGAGTCAGTCTTTCTGGGTTTGCTCTCAGCTCTGCCACTTAATGGGTGGCAGGTTACCTAACTCTGTGCCTCAGACTTCTCATCTGTAAAATAGGACTGCCATAGCGCCTCATGGGGCTGTGTAAACTGACATTAGTGAATACTCATGAAGCATGTAGATCATAGGCATTCTAAATGCCCAATACTATTAATTTATAAAGAACTTCTATTGGCCGGGCACGGTGGCTCACGCCTGTAATCCTAGCACTCTGGGAGGCCGAGGCGAGTGGATCACTCAAGGTCAGGAGTTTGAAACCAGCCTGAGCAAGAGCGAGACCCTATCTCTACTAAAAATAGAAAGAAATTAATTGGCCAACTAAAAATATATAGAAAAAATTATCTGGGCATGGTGGTGCATGCCTGTAGTCCCAGCTACTCGGGAGGCTGAGGCAGGAGGATCGCTTGAGCCCAGGAGTTTGAGGTTGCTGTGAGCTAGGCTGATGCCATGGCACTCTACCCTGGGCAATAGAGTGAGACTCTGTCTCAAAAAAAAGAAAACAAACGAAAAAAAACACTTCTATTAATAAGAAAATAATAGATACCCTAATAAAGATGGTTAAATTATATGAACTAACAGTTTACAGAAGAAATAGAAATATCTACCATTAATATATATACATATGCTCAAACTCACCACCAAAGAAATTAAAAATAAATTGAAGTATTTTTTCTTTATCAAATGGGTCCAAAAATTTTAAAGTATTAATATCTAGTTTTGGTGAGGATATAGATAGACAACCTCCTATGCACTCTTGATCAGAGTATAAATTGTTACCACCTTTTAAATGACATTTTCAGTTTATATTACAATTTATCCTTTAACATTGAAATTCCATTTATAGACATTTACCTTTCAGTAATACTTCAAGCATGCAGATGTGTGTGTGTGTGTATAAAGTGTTTCTCGCAACAGTGGTTATGATAGCAACATAACTGAAAGCAACCTAAATGTCCATTAATAGCATTGGTTAATGATAAATCCTTTTAAAAGAATATGAGTATCTTTTTTTTTTTTTTTTTTGAGACAGTGTCTCACTCTGTTGCCCAGGCGAGAGTGAGTGCCGTGGCGTCAGCCTAGCTCACAGCAACCTCACACTCCTGGGCTCAAGCAATTCTTCTGCCTCAGCCTCCCGAGTAGCTGGGACTACAGGCATGCACCACCATGCCTGGCTAATTTTTTCTATATATTTTTAGTTGGCCAATTAATTTATTTCTATTTAGAATATGAGTATCTTTATACCTATTATCTTTACGTGAATAAAGCAAGTTTTAGAACTCTGTGCACACATTTTAATATATATGCTTATATAGACATAATGAAAAAAGGTTTGGAAGGACATGTCCCAAATTGTTGACAACAGTTACCCTTTGAGAAGTGATGCGGAGGTTATGGGTGGAAGAAGGATGCAGGGTGACCTTCACTTTTTACTTTTATGCATTTCTATAATATGCAAGTATTTTTTCAAATAAGCATGCTTCATTTTTGTAACTGAAATAATGCAAACCTGGGATGAAGAAGCTATGATAAAACAAGCTTTTTAAAACAAATAGTCAAAAGCAATAAAAATAACGATACAACAATATAAAGTAAAAATATCCACCACATAAATAAAAAAGGAAAGAAAAAAGAGAAGTAAAAACTAGCTCAATAGGGTTTTGTGAGTAGGAAACACCTTCCCCCAGTGAGGTGTTCTGAGTCTTTCTGGGCAGGAAAAGGCTACATCTGAAAAATGATGGCAAAGCCACTTAGTGGCCTGAGATGGAGAGGCCCAGCCCATGCTACTGTGGTGGTTCTGTGGGACAAAACTTTGGCCTAGGTCCTTCTGAGACCTCATCCTGCCCTAGAACTCTCTAGTCCTGGATGATGCCCTTTATGGAAAGCAAAACACCGAGAATTCAGAGGCACCGAGAAAGGAGGACTCGGGGAGCACGGGCAATCCCAAACTCGGAAGTCAATTTTTCAAGAAAACAGAGATTGGTGTAGGGAATGCTGTAATATTTTATATCATCCTGATTTGTCATTAAGTGTATAGATGACATCAGGGTGGGTGTCCGTGGCTCCTTTCTCCACACTAATCTTTCAGAGCCCCCAGCAGAGCCCACCTGTTCACCCTGCACATCCCTGGGCAAGCCCTCGGGCCCCAGGCCCTCACCAGAAGTGCCAGAGTCTCCACACCACGTGAGGCCATCGGCCAGGTAGCCCAGCAGTGTGTCCTCCAGGGTGAACATCTCCCGGTCGACCCGTGTGTACTGATGGGCCGTCTCTTTCGTTTTGCTCCAAAGGACAGTCTAGGAAAGAATAAACACAACCTATTATTGAGATCAATTTAGGGGGTCAAAAAAATAAATCCACATTTTTGTAAATGAAAGACACAGAATTGCTTTCTGTGCGTGAGAGAATCAGGGTGGGCGGGGACAAAGAGATTGAAGAGAAGGGGGAAGGGCAGGGGACAGGAGAGGAGAGAGAGGACAGAGAGAGTAGAGAGAGTTTGTGTTCTGGGTCACAATGTAAAAGGAATTTATTATTCTGGGTTGCAGTCAGAAAAGTCTGAAAACCACTGATCAAAACCTTATAACTAACATAGGATCCACCCACATCTGGAGGAGGTATCAGGGAGTTCCAATATTCCTAAAGTTACCTGCAAAAAAATTTTGTCTATGTGCTATTTTCTGGAAGAAATGCTTTTTGATTCTTAAAGAGCTACATAACCTTTTCCACTTTTCCCAAATCTTCCCTACCTCCACCAAAAAAACACATAGACAGTGGGTGTGTTTTCAGGGTCCCTCTTAAAGGTCAGATTTCAGAATAATATTGTTCCATGAATCTATTCATTCTTAAGGAGAGACAGTAGGGGGTCATGGGTCAAAGCAGGGGCCCTGGAGTCTCTCTTCTTACTGGGCCCATCATCACCACTACTAACTGTTTGACCTTCTTGACCTTGGGCAACCAAAGCATCACTAAGCCTCACTTTCCACACATGTAAAATGGTAATGATAATGACTATAACAAACTCATGAGATGCTGGAGAGATTAAATGAGGTAACACAAGTAAATTTCTTAGCATAGTGTCTGTCGCATAGTCACTTATTTGACAAACGTCAGCCTGGGTTATTATTTGCCAAGCATCTCCTCCACGTAGAGGATCATCCCTGGTACACCAAAGAGATGAGGTACAATAACGCCAGATCACTACCAATGGGATGAGAGGCTGTGATTTGTGGGTAGATTTAAGGGCTTCACAAAGACAATGTTGTGACTTGAAACACTGAATTTTTGCCTTAAACACTGACTTTAGAAAAGATACACTCCATGATAGACCTTTTCCAACATAATCAATGTATTAAAACCCAGGCCTCTCTGACTCCAAGTCTTGTGCCATTTACATTTCTTTTTTTTTTTTTTTTTTTTTTTTTTTTTTTTTTTTTTTAAGACAGAGTCTCACTCTCTTGCCTGGGCTAGAGTGCCGTGGCATCAGCCTAGCTCACAGCAACCTCAAACTCCTGGCTCAATCAATCCTCCTGCCTCAGCCTCCCAAGTAGCTGGGACTACAGGAATGTACCACCATGCCAGGCTAATTTTTCCTATGTGTTTTTAGTTGGCCAATTAATTTCTTTCTATTTTTAGTAGAGACAGGGTCTCGATCTTGCTCAGGCTGGTCTTGAACTCCTGACCTTGAGCAATCCTCCCACCTCGGCCTCCCAGAGTGCTAGGATTACAGGCGTGAGCCACCACGCCTGGCCTACATTTCAACTGTCACTTTCAAGCCTGTCAAACTTGGGCAATCACTGGTCACTTAAAGTCAGCAAGCCTCAGTTATCTATCTCACTGGTAAAATGGGGATACTGGCACCCGACCTGCTCATTTCACAAAATGGCTGTGAAAGACTAGGAAGAAAAGGATTAGGAGTACTTTGTAAGCAAAAAAGCACTGTGCACATGTCAATTGACATTACTTATTATTATATTATTATTATTATTATTATTATATTATTATTATTACCAGAGGTCAGGGGAAAGTTTTGGAATTGTATTAAGATTTAGTTATTTTTGTTTGTTTGAGTTGAGTTTGGTGTTAGGTTTGTTTTGCCTGATTTTTGGCCAATTCTCCTTTCCTCTTTCCATGTCCCCATTTCTCTCTTACCTCTCTTCCCCCAGTGTCCTAAATCCTGATGATATCATGGTTCCCCCATGGCCCCACACCAACCATAGCCACATTACAATGTCTGGATGTTTCCTCTTCCCTCCCTCTATTCAAATTTGGTCCTGTGACCTCTTCCCTCTAGCTTTTATTCCCAGTTTTAAAACTAATAACTTGCCCAAATTACCTTGTTGCAAGGTATAGTCTGAGTTGTCAACTTCATTAGTGGCTGATAGTCTTCTTCTGTAATGTTACAAGGATTCTTTGAAATAGATGCGTTTTTGAATGCTTCCTGTATCTTTTGGCAGTCTACATTTCTGTGAGATAAAACATGAAAAATAAAATAAAATATGAATAATTCGATCTTTAAAATATTTTTGGAGCATAAATTTCATTTAGGAAGCATCTAGTGAGTGCCAGATAGTCCATACATATCATCTCATCTAACCTGTACAACATTTTTATGAGACGGTCATTACCCTCCCTGTTTCATGGATGAAATAGAAGCTTGGTGGGTTTGAAATGACCTTTCCTAGTTCACACAGATGGCAAAGTAGTAGATCCAAGATTCAGATCTGTGTCCTTCTGATGCCAAGGCAAAACAGTCTTGTCATTAATGATGACTTGCTTAAGTGTTAAACAAAATTGAGAAGAACATACAAAGGCAACTAGTTTTCTCTATCTTATATTACACACTGTAAAAAAAAAAAAATTAAGGATTCCAACTGCCTTCAGAAAGTCCAAATTCCTCATTGGACACTTCTTGAATTTTCCCATCTCTTAGCTGATATAGTGGCCACAGCCGGGATGCTTTCCTCCCCATGTCTGCCGATTGAAATTTTATCCACACTTTATGCCCATGCCCTGGAGTGAGTAGCCAGGGGAGTTAAGTCTGCCCTTCCCCGTGATTGGGAGGTCTCCTGACCCATGTGTGTATGAGCTTCTCCAGCAATGAGTGATAAATGAGAGTAAGGCTACAATTTAAGAACAGATTTAGGGCTTCTTAAATCATAACCCAGCTAAAAAGCTTCCACAGGGAAACCTCTCTTCCTCTAAGGAAGAGCAAATCTGCTCCCTTACACCTGCCTGAATGCATCCTGCCTCAAAGGAAAGTTAGCTGGAAACACGGCTGTTTGCCTAAAATGTCAGTGCGCTGAGGCCAGAAACTGTATCTGGTTCATCCACCTGTCCCTCTAATACTAGGTGCAAAATAATGTTTATAGATTGAGTGGAAGACTGAAAGTGAGTTATATAAGATTCAAAATGTAAGTATGATTAAAGGAGAAAGATATCACCTCTAGAATGAAGAAGTAAGGAACTCCAAAATTCTGCTCCTCCAAAAAAGCAATGGGAACACTGGCAAGAATTATCAATACCAACTTTACAGAACCCTGGAAATTACCTAAAGCTCAAAACAATCCAAAAAGTGTTATTCAAAAAAAATGGTTAAACCTTGGTTAGAGCAGTCAGCCTTGTGGCATTTTAACTTGCCTTAATTCCATCTCCCTCTCCCAGCTCCACGGAAGCCTTAAAATCCAACAGCTCCACAACGGTGATAGCTGTGAAAAACCATCAGCCTTCCAGCCGCCAGAGAGTGTGGAGTGGGTTTGGATCTCTCCAAATATGCCCCCATCCCCCAGAGAATTGTGTATTTGACCTATCTTAAATCTTGCTGAAAAGCTCACCTCTCAGGACTTGTCTTTATTTGACATGACTCATAGTTCACTCTATGTGAACAACCCTACCCACAAAGCATTTGTGAAAACAATCAGTGACAAGTATATAACATTGCAGGGTTTTTTTTTAACCTGTTGGAGCTGACAAGAGACAAAAAACTTAAAAGGAAATACTGGGGAATCAAATATCTATAGAAAATGAAAGAAAAGTACAAGAATGATGTCTTACTAAATAAGAACATCAATTAATAGACAGAAGTTATTTTTTAAAAAATTAAATAGAAATTCTGTAGTTAAGTAAAATAGCTGAAATGAAAATTTCACTGGAGTGGCTCAATAACAGATCTGAACTGCAGAAGAAAGAATTAATGAACTTGGATCAAATAGAGCAACATAGGCATAATAGGAGTTACAGGAGAGGAGAGAAAGAGGCAGAAAAAAATTTTTTAGAAAAAAAATACCCCAAAACTTCTCAAATTTGATGAATATTAACCTACCACTTCAAGAAACTCAACCAACTCCAAGTAAGATAAAATGAAAGACCCACACCTAAATATACTGTAGTCAAATTATTAAAAGACAAACAGAGAATCTTGAAAGCAGCAAAAGAGAAGTGACTCATTACCTGGACAAAAAAAGTCAATAAGGAAAGAGAAGACTTGAACCACACTATAATCTAATTAGACCTAATAGACATTTAGAGCACTTCACCCAACAACAGCAGAATAACACATTGTTCTCAAATGCACATGGAACATTCCCTACAATAAACCATACATAGGCCATAAAACTAAAATAAATTTAAAGAGTTTGAAATTTAAAAAAAGAAATAAAATAGGCAAATTATTATTCATAATAAAAAAGATTAAAATCATGTGTAGTATCTTTTCTGATCACAATGCAATAAAACTACAAATCAATAACAGAGGGAAAACTGAAAATTCTCCAATAACTGAAGATTAACAGCACACTCTTTTTTTTTTTTTTTTTTTT
>VBSM01002608.1:87521916-87565547 GCA_008086735.1 Cheirogaleus medius
GAACCATTGGCCCCAATCTCTCATGTCGAGCAATAGAGCTCTCATGGGCCAGATAAGAAGGGCTGCTCATCTTCTTTACCGCTCCCTGGCGAAATGTTGTGCAGATACGCTGCGTAGCCACGCCCATGACTAGGTCTTATTTTGGGGGTAGGGCTTATATTGCGCAAATGCTTAGAAATCCTGCTAGGGCTTATTTTATGGGTAGGTCTTATTTTTGGTGAAACACGGTACCTCATATAAGAAGAGTCATACAGTATTTGTCTTTTTGTGACTGGCTTAGTATAATGTCTTCAAGCTTCATGCATGGTATGGCATATGTCAGAATTTCCTTCATTTTTAAGGCTGAATAATATTGAATTATAAGTACATACCATACTTTGTTTATACTTTCATCAGTCAATGGATACTTGGGTTGTTCTTTCCACCCATTCTTTCATTCCATAGATACTTACCAAGGGCCTACCGTGAGCCTCACAACAGACATGGGACTGTAAAAATAAACACATGTCATTTCTACCCTCTCCAGTCACTCCTACTGCAGTAGAGAGATAGGGAAAAACAACTCATTATAACTAGGGCTCTGGTGACTTGCCCACAGCACTAAAACTTAAAAACATAATAAACAGTAACTGGACATTTTCTACTACAGAGGATAGAAACAGGATTTTTTAAAGCTTGATTAAATGTTGATCGCATCCTCATTTTGGAAATGATCTTTCTTCATTTGCTCCCCGAGTGTATTCTAATACATTGTCATGACATGTAAAATTGATCTACATTGATAACCACTGTGGGGTTTTATTCAGCCATTTTCTGGCTTTGTTTGTTTTGGTGAATTCCAGAGTGGTTAGGGGTTTCATCAGGTGCCTCTGCTCAGTGGAGTTTAAAGCAGCAGCCTTTGTGACAGGGAAAAACCCTCACTCCCGGGCCCCATGGCGGAACTCACTGTTGATTAGATACTTTTTGAATCCCACTGCTGATTGGATGTTAAAGCTTGTTGCTGATTGGATGTTAAAGCTTGTTCCTGATTGGACACTTTCTGAATCCTACCAAGGGTATAAAAACTGGAGGAGAACAAGGAAGCGGGGCTCAGAAGTTGGTGGCATGCTGAGTCCGCTGGCGGAATAAAGGCTGTTCTCCGACTCTCTGTGTGCCGCTCAGTTCTTTCCCCAGTCAATTGCTATAACACTAGCTGTAACACTTGCTGTTAACACTTGCCGGAACATTTGGACAATGTATTAATACAGATTTTGGAATAGCTTGGAAAATGCTTGTTTTACATTAAGTTAAAAAAGTAGGCCTAAACTTACAAAAAATAGAAAAAGGATGCGCCCCCAATTGTTGATTGGGATTGCATTTGGGAAAAGGAATGTTAGGGCTGATTTTTTTAGAGGTGTTGCCCCAGTTCTTTGTCTCCTGGCTTGAAGGAATTACAAGCCTGGCAGGTGCTACTGAGAGATGATAGGCACTAGCATTTCCACACAAGCAGCTTTTATTGCAGGCCTTTCAGCATAGAATAGAAATCGAAAGTATAGTTCCTAAGGAGAAATGGGTCTGTCTCTCCGAAGACCCTGGGGTATTACCACACTTCTACTTTTATGTCTACTCTGAATGCTAAATGGTGAGTGGAATATTCATTACTGTCCAGGGAAAAGGGTGGAGAGTTATTAGGACTAAGGGCACTCCTCAATTTTATCCACATAGGGTAACTTCCAGGGGTTGCCATGATAATTGTAAATTGTCATGGAGCTGGTGGGTGTGATTTTTACTATGTTAATATATGTTAATAGGGAAAAGGTCACCTTTAGACAAGAGCTCCCAGTTTCTGCGCATGCTCCTGGCCGGGAATGTCCCTAACCGCAAGTTCCTACCATTGCGGTTAGGTTCTAAATGCTCATTGGTCTCCTCCTTTTCCCCCCCTCCTCTTTTCCTGTGGTTAACGCAGCTCACCCACACCTGTCGCTAACAGGAAAAAAGAGGAACTTCAGTTTTACCCCATGTTTTTCTATATTGTTTGTTTACAGAAAGAAAAAAAAGGATTCATATATTATTCAAGTAATCTGAGAAAGTGGTGTTTAAATTTTTTAAAAATTAAAAATATAGTCTGATCACAACCACTTTAAAAAACTGGAAAAAAAAACCCCACAACTAATCAAACCATGATTTAAGAATAGCTATTTCTGGGTAGTAGGAGTATAAGGGTCTTTTTGACCTATATTTTCGATTTTTCTATGATAAGCATATATTACCATGCAGGGCATAGCAAAACTTTTATTTTCTTCTTAAGTTGCCTGAGCAATTAGATCAAATGTGTGAAAATTTTAGGTCTTAGAAAATGACAACATCCTAGCTCCAAGCCCACCTGTTATTTTTGTGCCCTCTCCCATGATGCTTGGCTACATGTGTTTTATCTCATCCTTTGTTCAGTTAAAGACCACACCATGTAGCCAGGTAAGAATTAGTGTCCTCGAGACCCACATCTCGAGGTCTAATGGTATGAAATATGGGGTGGAAGGCTACGAACTCTTCCAGTGGAGCTTTCTCTCCAAAGACTTCCTTGCATCCTTAAGGAAGATTGGATTGTCAAGTCACACATGAATGACAGATTGTACCCCAAATCAGGCTTGACAAATAGTGTCAAGGAGACAGGCAATGGAGAGGCTCAGACAAAGTGAAGAAAGGATGGCACATCCTGCAACCCTCCTCCCCCAGCCGGGTCCTGCCTTTCTTCCTGCATGGGACACAAACTTTCTGGCCCAGAATAATGGGTACGCTCATTAAATGAGGTTTTGTGGGGTTCCTCACGCAGCCAGCAGGATTTAAGTGATGAAGCATCTCTATTTTATTCCACAGGGAGCTCTACAGATCACATGATTCTCCACGGAGTCATGCCTCACAGATTCCGAACTTACTTTCTAGAAATAATCCTTGAATCAAGGGCATCCTACTAAGGGCATTCTAGGGATGGGTCTCTCCATTCTAGCAAATCTTGTCAGTCTATCCAGTGGACTAGGAGATTAGACTAGCTCACCTGCCTTCCTCTCTTCCAAATTACATAAAGCGATCACAGGCCAGTTCCTTCCTCCCTGGGACCTCAAGTGCACAGATCTGTGTGGGTGGAGATGTTGCCAATGAAACAGAAGCACAGCCCTTGACGATCAACCACAGCTAGGTCTTGGTGTTCTTCAACTGAACGAAAACAGCACCACAGGACACCAACATCAGACAAGGCCACTGTGTGTGTGGTCTTATCACCCCGATAGACCATAATGTGAACACCGACAAAAACAACCTCCAAATCACAAACAAATGACCAAACATCCTTTTATCAGAGCTGACAGGAGTGACTGCTACTTCTTCACCAGTTATGGCTTCAGCCTTCTCATTCTTCCAGCCTGATAGCTAAAACATATTAAGACACCCTGTCATAGACTTCCCTCCATTCCCCCTGCTTCCTGGCAGCATCCAAGCAAAGCCAGTCTCTTGAACCTTCCCCCAGCTCTCCTAAAACAAGCCCAAATCCTCAGTAAGTCCTTTCTAACATCCTCAGGAAACCTCTCCCGCCCCCGTGTGCGCCTGTCCTGACTGTTGTCTCTTTTGCAGAGAGCAATAACCCACCTGGTTCAATTGCAGTGTGTTCCCGTGGTCCTGGTTGGGGGCACTGACACTAATGCACAACCTTGCACAGGATATTAAAGAATAGAAATGCCTGTGACAATCAAGATGCCATGATCAGTGTTTATGCTTGGGAGAAGCTCCATGATCAGCTTCTAGACAAGACTTTTGACAATGCTAATAAGAAATTTTTCATGAAGGGCTGGAGAAGCCTTAGTCAGATAACAGTTTTCTGCTTCCCTTCTGAAATGGTGACCTGGAGGCTCAGGGCAGTGTAGGCTGGGCACAAAGGTCAGGATTTGAGGTCAACAGCGTGCCCTCCCCTTTCCTCCCATTCTGCTCCTGCCAACAGACTCCAGACCCCTCATTTGCCCCATGAGTCATTCCCTTGAGTTCACCTCTCCTCCTCCCTCCCTCTGAGCTACCCAAGGCAGGTTGACTCCAGGTGCCCAGAGGCAGGAGGCAAATTGGAGGGAGGAAGGGAAAGTTATGATCATCACAGAGTCCCCACATGCCAGACACCGCACGAGTGCCTAACTCACATTGAATCTCACACTAGTCCCTGGGCACGGAGTTATCCTTATCCCTGTTCTAGTGGTGAAGAGACTGAAGCTCAGAGAAGCTTAATATCTTGGCTGAAGTCAAATAGCCAGTGGCAGAGCTGCCTTACATGACCAACTTTGTTCTTTTTGCTAAACAATGCTGCCTCCCACAGGAAATTTAAAATCATGCACCTACCTGCAGAACAGAGTTGGTTCTAACAGAAATGAGGATCTGAGACCCCAAGCGGAGTTTCCCTACATCTCATGAGAGGTTCAACCCAGAACAGAGCTATTCCCAGATGCAGGGACAAAGTGAGTGGGGTGAGAGGAGATGGGGCAGGAAGAGCTGAAAAAGCAGATATATTTGGTGGTTAAATACAATTTTTCTGTTGTCAGCCCACTTTAGGTGCCATAGCTCTGTGCTGTCACCTCTCTCCAAACCTACAGCCTTCCCACAAATTACAACTATATTTCAAAGTCCCTGTCAATTAAGCAGCATCACCTTTATAATGTGTCACTCCCCAGGGAAAGCTCTCACACCCTAAATCCTCTTCCCTAAAAGCAGTTAGATCTTGAGGGGCAATTACACTCATCCTATGAATTTTACAGCTGTCAAGTCCCGCACAGCAGGCTGTCAGGGCTCAAAGAAAACAAGCAGGTTAACTCAGCCTCTGATTCTCAAATACGAGGCTACCGCAGCCCGTATTTAAGGTAAAGATTGCCACCTTGTGGAAGAAGTGAGTGATTGGCGAGACCTACTGAGGCAATTAGGAATTACAGAATTAGGGTCTTAAAATCTGAAAACTTTTGAGGCTGAAGGAAAGCTTAGAAATCATCGATTCATCAATCCAGCAGATAGTTGTTGAGCATATGGTATGTGCTAAGAACATTTATGAGCACACAGGACCAACCAGTGAGCAAAAGTCCCTAACGTTGTGGGAGTTTACATTCTCCCAGAGCAAGACTGACAAGAATGAATATGTAAGTTACAGAGCATGCTGGAAATGTATAAGTTCTATGGAAAAGGAAGAAATAGAGTAGAATTAGTGTCAGGAGTGGTGGAGGAGGAGGTGGAAGGGTGGACTCAAATAGGGTGGACAGTAGATGACATTTGAGCAAAGAATTGAAGGAAGTGAGCGACTTGGCCCTACAAAGATCCAAGACACCAGCCTTCTGGGAGAAGGAACAAGCACCACAAATGCCCTGATGCCTGATATGTTCAAGAAACAGCAAGGCAGTCAGTGGAGCAGAGGGAGCAAGGAGCCGACGGAAATAAGCTCAGAAAGGAAAAGAGGTCAGACCGGGTAGGCCATAAGCCATTATAAGGATTTGGCTTCTATCTGTGGTGACGAGAGGACCTATAGAGGATTTTGAGCACAAGAAGTATGTGATATTACTTAAATGTCAAAAGATGTCCCTGGCTGCTATGTTGAGTGTAGTCTGAAAGAGAGAAAAGGCAGAAGTAGGTAGATCAGTGCATCTGGGCAAGCGCAGACGGTGATTTGGACCGTGGTGGTGGCAGTAGAGGCAAAAGAAGCAACAGATTCTGAATTCATTGTGAACCTCCTCATGGATTAGATGTGGGCTTTAGAGAAAATAAAGAGTCAATGATGATTCAAAAACTTGAAACCCAAGACACTGGAAAGATGGAGTTGTTGCCGTCAGTGAGCGTGGGGAAGGCTTTGGGTAGAGGTGATACCAATCAGGAGTTCAGATTTAGATACACTGAGCTTAAAATGTTTACTGGACATCCAATATGGAAGAAACAGATGGGTATATAAAGCTGTGGAATAAAAAGGTGGGTATATGTCTCTAAAGTTCAGGAGAAAGCCATGAGACTATGTGAGATCAGCATCCAAAACACAGGAAAAGCAGATGATCAAGGATTGAGGCTTCAGGCAATCTAAGAGGTTGAGGGAAGAAACCTAGAAAGACTATAAGAGAGCAAACAAGGATTTAGAAAAAAAGCAGAAGAATAGGTTGTGCTGGGATCCAAATAAAGAAAGTATATTAAGTAGGAAGAAGTGATCAACTCTATTAGATGCTCCTGATTGGTAAAAAAAAAAAAAAAAAAAAAAGAGATGAGGACTGAGAATATATCATTTTAATTATTAGTAAGGGCAGGGTGTGGTGGCTTACGCCTGTAATACCTATGCTTTGAGATCGTGAAATGGGAGGATCACTTGAGCCCAGCAGTTGAAGACCAGCCTGGGCAACCCAGAAAGACCCACTTTCTACAAAAAATCAATTACCCGGGTGTGGTGGAGCACACCTGTAGTCCTAGCTACTGGGGATGCTGAGGCGGTAGGATCTCTGGAACCCAGGACTTCAAGGCTGCAGTAAGCTATGATCAAGCCACTGCACTTCAGCCCAGGCAACAGAGCAAGACTCCATCTTTAAAAGTAATAATAACAATAACAATTAATAAGGAAGTCACGTCAAAAGCTGTTTTAATTTCCAAATGCAATGGGGGGGGGATGTGCCTGTCTTTTGTTATTGATTCCTAGTTTTCTTCCATTTATTTCAAATAATATGTTTTATAATTTTATTTTGGGGAAGATCTTGGGAAACACTGCCTGTATTTAAACATATTGTAAATTTATCATTCAGAAAGTAATGGCCCTGAATTTATCCCTCACCTTTCATCCCTATTTCAAGACTGAGTATGTATTCTCCTAGGACACAGTAATTAAGAAGGCCAGTTCTTTACCAATCATCTGTTTGAATGAAAAATTTTCTGAAACTGTAAAGTAAAATAAATTCACAAAAGAAATTTTATGTTGAGGTTTAGATCATTCTGTGACAGTCATTTGCAACCTCTTACTTCAAATTCTCATACTCATTAAAACCTACCTAGCATTTTTCTCATTATTATAATATTCAGAAGTTATAAATATGAATTATAAAATATTTCTATTAATAAAATACAACTTTATATATTTATATTCATTATTTTGTTCAATAAACACAGAGTACTTATTATGTGCCAGGCAGAGTATTAGGTACTCTGAGGATACAAGGTTAACAAGACACACACAACTCTCCCCCTCCAAAGTTTTTAGTTCATAGGGAATTACAGATATTAAATAGGAGATTACAATAAAATGAACTGAGTGGTTGCTAAGGGAACATATCACACTGAGATCTGCTGTAGCTTAAGGTTGGATCATTTTGGAATTACGTGTAAGAAGAAAATGTAAATGTTTGTATCTTGATGACCACATGGTCCCTGGCTGCCTATAACCTCAATTATACTCCTCTGCCCTTCACCCGATATGTTCTGAAACTGTCTTTTTGATGTCTCGAACAGATCAAGCTTGCTTCTGTCTAAAACTTTTAGATCACGATCAATATTCAAAATTTATAACATTCCTCTTCACCAGGAACAATTAGAAAACATAATTAAAGTTATAGTAAGAGAAATCCTACATGTATATTGTCATGTAGATAGATATGTACTAATAGATATCCTACTTAGATATGATAGCAATGAAACTATAGGAATACACAAATAGATAATATTGAATCATAAATTTAACAAACTATTAATATATGCAAAACCTATACTCTGAAAATAAAACATTGCTAAGAGAAATTTAAAAACACCTAAAGGCACAGAGATGTATACCCATATTCATGGTTTGGAAGGTGCAATATTAAGATTATAAATATAACCCCAATGTATCTATAGATTTAACAGATTCCAAATGAAAATTTCAGTATGCTATGTTAAAAAATATTTACAAGCTCATTCTAAAATTTATGTGAAAATACAAATAACCTAGCTAAAGCAATTAAAAGAAAAAAAACCTAAAATACTTACACAACTTGTCTTTAAAACTTATTAAAGGGCTTCAGTGATCTAGACAACGTATTAGTAATGAAAAAATTGATACAAATCAAGAAAAGAGAATAGAAAGTTTAGTAAGCAACCCACACTTACATGTGATATTCAACAAAAGTGTCAAAGAAATTCAATGGTGAAAGGAAAGCCCTTTCAATAAATGATACTAGAACAAATAGAATTTTACATGTGACAAAAAAAAAAAAATCAGGCATGACACTATAAGAATTCTAGAAGAAAATGTTAGAAAAACTCTTACAGACATTGGCCTAGGCAAAGAATTTATGAAGAAGACCCCAAAAGCAATCATAGCAACAACAAAAATAAATAAATGGGACCTGATCAAAGTAAAAAGTTTTTGCACAGCCAGAAAAACTATCACTAGAGCAAATAGAAAACCTACAGCATGGAAGAATGTATTTGCATGCCATACATCTGATAAAGGGCTGATAACTAGAATCTATAAATAACTCAAGCAAATCAGCAAGAAAAAAATCTAACCATCCCATTAAAAAGTAGGCAAAAGACATGAACAGAAATTTTCCAAAAGAAGATAGCCTACTGGCAAACAAACATATAAAAAATGCTCAACATCTCTAATCATCAGGGAGATGCAAATCAAAACCACAATGAGATATCACTTAACTCCAGTGAGAATGGCTTTTACCAAAAAGTCCAAAACAACAAATGCTGGCATGGATGCTGAGAGATAGGAACACTCATACGCTGTCAGTAGGACTACGAACTATCATGTTTCCCCGAAAATAAGACCTATCCATAAAATAAGCCCTAGCAGGACTTCTAAACATTTGCACAATATAAGCCCTACCCCAAAAATAAGACCTAGTGATGGGTGTGGCTATGCAGCGTATCTGCACAACCCATGCATTTCGTTGCGGAGCGGTAAAGAAGATGAGCAGCCCTTGTCATCTGCCCCATGAGAGTTCTGTTGCTCGACATGAGAGATTGGGGCCAATGTTTCTAAAGGAAATAGAGTCACAAGAAATTCAGGATGGAATTTGGGGTTTGGAGAGTTATGATGATGTTCCAGAAGAAAACGACTTAACTATATTTGAATAAATGTAGATTGTTGTACTGTACTTAAAAAAAATAACACATACCCAAGCAGGACATAGGGAGAGGAGGGGATGGGTAAATTCACACCTAACAGGTACAATGCACACATCTGGGGGATGGGCATACATATAACTTTGACTTAAATGATACAAAAGCAATTTATGTAACCAAAACATTTGTACCCTCATAATATGCTGAAATAAAATTGAAAAACAAGTAAAAATTTTAAAAAATGGGCCGGGCGTGGTGGCTCACGCCTGTAATCCTAGCACTCCGGGAGGATCACTCAAGGTCAGGAGTTCGAAACTAGCCTGAGGGAGACCCCATCTCTACTAAAAATAGAAAGAAATTAATTGACCAACTAAAAATATATACAGAAAAAATTAGCCGGGCATGGTGGCGCATGCCTGTAGTCCCAGCTACTTGGGAGGCTGAGGCAGGAGGATCACTTGAGCCCAAGAGTTTGAGGTTGCTGTGAGCTAGGCTGATGCCACGGCACTCACTCTAGCCTAGGCAACAAAGTGAGACTCTGTCTCAAAAAAAAAAAATTAAAAAAAATGAAATCTATCTTTACTTTAAACCATATGCAAAAAATTAACTAGAAATTTATAGAGACCTAAAGCACAAGCCATATAAGAAAAACATTAACAAATTGGGCCTTATTAAAATTAAAGTCTCCATTAAAGAAAATAAAAAGGTAAATCACAAAATTAAATAAAATAGTTTTAGTACACATTTGACAAAAGACTTGTTTTTGAATACATAAACCTCCTACAAGTCAATTATAAGAACAAAGTCTAATTTTTATTAATATTATTTTTAACTAACATATAATAATTGTACATATCTATGGGGTAGAAAGTGATATCTCGATACATGTATACAGTGCATAATGATCAAATTAGGGTAACTGATGTATCCATCACCTCAAATGTTTGTCATTTTTCGTGTTGGAAAGACTCAAAATTTTCTCTTCTAGCTCTTTAAAAATATACAATAAATTATTGTTAACTATAGTTACACCCTATAGTGCTATAGAACACTAAAACTTATTCCTCCTTTCTAGCTGTAATTTTTTATTAATTAACCACCTGCTTCCTATCTTCCCTAGCCCTTAACTCTTCCTAGCTCTAGTAACCACTATTCTACTCTCTACTTTTAGGAGATCAACTTTTTTAGTTTCTATATATGAATGAGAACATGAGGTATTTATCTTTCTAAGCCTGGCTTGTTGCACTTAACATAATGACCTCCAGTTCCATCCATGGTGCTCAAATTACAGGATTTTATTCTTTTTCATTGCTAAATAGTATTCCATTGTGTGTATATATACCACCTTTTCTTTATCCATTCATCTGGGGAGGGACACTTAGGTTGGATCCTTATCTTGGCTATTGTAAGCAGTACAGCAATAAACAGGGGAATGCAGATATCTCTTGGGCATACTGATTTCACTTTCCTTGGATATATATCCAGTAGTGAGATTGTTAGATTACATGGTACTTCTATTTTAGTTTTTTGAGGAACTTCCATATTGTTTTCCATAATGGTTGTACTAATTTACATTTCCACCAACAGTATACAACACTTGCTTTTCCCTGCATTCTCACTAGCTTTGTTATTTTTTGTCTTTTTCATAAAAGACAAAATTCTAACTGGGGTGAAATGACATCTCACTGTAGTTTTGATTTCCATTTTCCTGATGATTAGTGATGTTGAGCATTTTTTCAAATTCTTTTTGGCATTTTTTATATCTTCTTTTGAGAAATGTATATTCACATCAATTGCCTATTTTTAATCAAATTATTTGGCTCTGTGTTGTTTGAGTTTCTTGCATGTTCTGAATATTAATCTCTTGTCAATGCAATAGCTTGCAAACATTTTCTCTCATTCTGCAGGTTGTCTCTTTACTCTGTTGATTGCTTTTTAGTTTGATATAATCCCATTTGTCTATTTTTGCCTTTGTTGCCTATATTTTTGAGATCTTAGTCATAAAATCTTTGCCCAGATTCATGTCCTGAAACATTTCCCCTATGTTTTCTCTTCTAATGGCTTCATAGTTTGGGGTCTTATATTTAAGTCTTTAATTCACTTTTAGTTGAGTTTTGTGTGTGGTTAGAGGTGGGGGTCTAGTTTCATTCTTTTGCATACGGAGATCCAGTTTCTCCAGCACCATTTATTGAAGAGACAGCCCTTTCCCCAGTGTATGTTCTTAGCATCATTGTCATTTAAGTAGGTATATAGTTTTCTTTTGCAGATCTCCTTAAGTTTTTCTTTTTTAATTGTGGTATTCTACACTATTTAGAATTCTACTTTAGGAGTTAAGTGATTTTATATTCTTCTCTATATTTTTGTATATTTTCTAAATGTCCTACTATGGGCATATTATACTTTTATAATTAGAAAAAAAATAAGAGTCATTGAAGGGAAGAAGAATGTTAGTCTTTTGTTTCATTTATTCTTCAAATTTCTGATCTCAGTTTTCACTTTCTTTTTTGTCTTAGAAAACAAGATTCTTATCATACCTTCCTTCCAGCGTAGACATTTACCAGTAATATTTTACTGAAAAAGCTAATCTCCTACTCCCCATCCAGATCAAGTACAAGAATCTATGAATATAATCATTCTTCCCCTTTTAACTCCTTAGTACTTGAAACACGCATTCATGAAACTAATTCTTGATTTCATCTATCATTCAATTTCTTGTTTTTTTCTCAGCATCTCACATCCATTAATTTTCCACTACCCCTCACGTAAGAAAACTTTGTCTTTGTGGTTTTCTGACCTGGTCTATTTCTAAGGGGTTCCTTTACTGGCAAGAATAATGCCTGGCCAACTCTAAATTCATTTATTCAAAAAAAAAATCTCTTAACTGATCCCTACTTAACTGACTCACTGTGCTAACCAACACTATTCATTCTCTCTATAAAACAAGTTGCCCGCCTTCTATACAGATAATAAACTATTCTATGGGACACCCAAGAACTTTTGTTTCTATCCACTTGGTTACTCATTTACCTATTTATAAACATGTTCATGCTTATTGTTTCTTGTTTAATTATATAATTTAATTAAATTGTGCATAAAATTGGATAAGAAGAAAACCGTTTTGTACTAAGTTCCATGTTCTAGTAAAAATGATCATAGGTGAGCAAGTCACTTTAAAAATGTTACTGAATTTGACATCAGTAGGCCAATTGTAAGTGACCATAGGAAATTATAGAAATCTAGAAGTATTCTTCACTTGGATGGTTTTTCAGCCCACTTTAAAGAAGCTGCCTTTCAAACAAGCCCCAATTTCTTCTATTTTGAATACTTCCTTACCCATCCAGCCACTACCCCATTTCTGTTCTCCTGGATAGCAAAACTCCTTGCAAGAATTGTCTACGTGCCACAGTCTCTACTTCCTCTCTTGTTCCATTTTGTTTTCTTGAATCCATTCCAGACAGGTTTTCCTCACTATCACTCCTCCAAAACTGATACTGTCAAAGTCAGCAATCCATTGGTCAATTTTTATTCTTTATCTTACTTGATCAATCAGAATAGCTTGAACAAGCTGATTACACCCCCTCCTTTGCAACATTTCCTTCCCTTGAGTCTCTACATGCTGTTGACTTCCAAATTTATATCTCCAGCCCAGACCTCTCTCCAGTACCCCCAGACTCATATGAACCAACTTCGTGTTTAACGTCTCCACTCATACAGTAATCCTCCCTTACCCATATGTTCCCAGACCCCCAGTGGATGCCTGAAACTGTGGATAGTACCATATCCCATATATATGGACTATGTCAATCTGATTACTGAGGTGGCTACTAACCAACAACAGGTGGGTAATATGCACAACGTGGATATGCTGGACAAAGGGATGATTCACGTCCTGGGCAGAACAGGGCAGGGTGGCACGAGATTTCGTCAGCTACTCAGAATGACACAATTTTAAACTTACAAATTGTTTATTTCTGGAATTTTCCATTTGATGTTTTCAGACCATGGTTGACTATGGATAACTAAAACTTCAGAAAGTAAAACCAGGGATAAAGGGGAACTACTGAATGTACAAAACCAAACTACTGATGCCTTTCCTAACTTGCTTCACTGCAACCTTTCACTTTTTGATAAAATGGCAATTCATTTTTTCTAGTAGGTCAGCCCAAAACTCTTGGAGTCAGTGTTGTTTCTTCTTTTTCTCTCATATCTCATCTACTTTCAAGATCTATCCAGAATCCATCCACTTCTTACCACCATCCATCAGTCGCCATCCAAGCCACAGCCATCTCTCATCTGAATTACTACAAGAACCTCCAAATGGCTTCCAGGCGTAGTATGCCCTTGTCCTGCTGCCATCCACTCTCAATGCCTGAATGATCCTTTAACTAAGGTGTCAGACATGGGTACATAGTATATTGACTATACGTCACTAGTGCGATGCATTCTGTACCCTAAGGACCAAAAAAACCATAAAGAAAACTTACATCATCCAGTAGACATTTTCTTAGTAATAATAATAAATAGAAGGTCCAGGTTGTGGACAGGCCGACATGAGGTCTAGACCCTCTCACCAGTGGGATCCTTCCCAAGGTCTTAACACCTTTAAAGATATTTAGTCAATCAATTGGCCCATTTTCCCTCACAGTAGCATCTTATCTGTCCTCGGGGCTTTTCTCGACAGGGTAGCACACACTGTTCAGAGCACCCCCTTGTTGAAATTCTATCTTAAAAGGGAGACCTCCAATGCTACTTCTTTCATGAAGTCCTTCCTTCCTGTCTCTGCCATACCAGGGAAGTGATGTCCACGTCTGCATCTCTGTGGCATTGTGCTGGCACTTGGTTCACATATTCAGCAATTCCCATTTCCTTTTTGTTTGATAGGTACCTGGGTACATCCTACACACCCCTGTAGAATCTAGTGTAAGGCGGGCAGTGCAGAAGCAATGGCTCCCTCCTCAGTGCGCCTCATGGCTGTGTACAGATCTCTCTGTTGCTACAGATCACAAGGTCTTGCAATGCTCTCGTCCTCTCCCCTCCTCCCCCTGCAGGACCCTGGGGCTCAAGGACTGTATTTTCTTCCTCTGTGAATCTCCATGATTAGCCCCGGCACCGAGCATTTAGCTAAGTCTTTACAAAGTGTTTGTTTAAATTTGCTATTTTGTACATTTTGTACCAATGACTTTTACTGTGTATGTGTCTGAATATTACCTAAATCATATAAAGAACTCCCATAAAAAGAAAAAAATAAGCAACTCAATAGAAATGATCAAGGATACTTATGATTAGGAAAATCATAGAAAAAATATAAATGGCCAGTAAACACATGTAAGATGCTCAGACTCACTGATAATCAGAGAAAAATTAGATACTATTTTTCTTATAACTAAAAAAGTTGAAAATATTCAGCAATGAAGAGACTGTGGGAAAGCATGCCCTCTGATAGAGGGATGATGGGAGAGAAATATGAAACAGCTCTAATATTTTGGAGGGAATTTGGAAATACTTGGAATTTGGAAAAATCAAAGGTTAAAATATGCATAATTCTCTCGTGGACCCAGAAATTACACCAATGGAAGTCTATCCTCTAAAAACACTCCCATATGTACACAAAAGTATGTATATGAAGATGGGCATTACATCATGTTTCTCCCAACTAGGATGAAAGCTTTGTGAGAGTGAGGAGCGTTGTCATTCACTTCTGTGGCTAGACTGCTGCCTGGAACATAGTAGATGCTCCACTCGTAATTGTCGAATGAATGAATGCGATTGAAAAATTGGAAACAAACTCATTTCCTATGAATAGAAAATTGTTACATCTACTCCATGGAAGACTATGAGCTGTTAATAGGGATGAGATAGATCTATATGTACTGAAATTTAAAAATCCCCAAGATCAAGTGTTACGTTAGAAAAAGAATAATAGTAACAAATTAGAAACAACATAAATCTTACCACTGGAGGACTGATTTTTTTGCATTAGGATTTAAATAAATAACACTAGGCATCCATTTTAAATGGTTGCCCTGGATCTATATTTATTATTGTGTGAAGGCATCTGTGATGCTGATTTCCAAAAAAAAGAAGTTGTTACATGATAAGATTATTCCTCTTAATCCTGACAATTTCCCTATGTGCTAAGTGCTACCTTTAATACTTCCATTTTACAGTTGAGAACACTACGGCACAGAGAAATTAAGTAACTGGCCCAAGGTCACACTATGACAGAGCCAAGACTTGAAGCCAAGCAGTGTGACTCCAGAGATCATGCTCCTAAAGCACCCAAGGATATGGTGACCATATGTTCTGGCTTAAGCCTACTGACTCAACATACTTATTAATAGCATTTTCTATTATCATCTTTTCTATGTCAAAAGTCTATAGTCCTGCTCAATAAATTTTATAGTCATTCTACTTATAGACATAGAGCACACCTAGGCAGTACAGTTTAGTGGCTAGGAGTTCATCTCTGGAGTCAAATTTTGGACAATTCACTCAACTCTCTACCTCAGCTTATCTGTAAAATGGGGATTCCAATAGTAAATATCCCATACGGTTGTTAGAAGACTAAATGATTTGATGTTTGTTCAGTGCCTGGCACATAGTAAGCACCATATTATTGCTAATTCATTTATATAAAACATGCCTCCGTGTGTGTGTACATGTGTGTATACAGTGTGAGATGTGTGGAAGGATGCTCAAATATTAACAGGCTACATCATGTTAATTTTTAACTGAATTATGATTTAAATAAATATCAATTTACTAATATTTTGTTGAATATGTATATACACACGTATATATTGAGCAAATGTATGCATGCATACGTATACCACGTGTGTGTTTAATACTGAGCATGCATCCTGACAGACACAAAAAGCCACGTAGTTTCTGTGGTGCATCCTCCTTACGTTATCGATGTGTTAATCTAACCAATAGTGTGAATTTACCAAAGATGATCAAACAACAACCAAAAAAAATTTTTTTAACTTTTGAATTAAGACGAAAATAAAGATGAGACTTTTTCTTAATCATTACCATTTCAGATTTGATTTCACTTGATTTACTTGATACTTTAAAGTGTAGCCTCAATTTCTAGTTTTTCTTTCCATTAAGTATTTAATTATCTGTAAACAAAACGCATAGAGGCCGGGCACAGTGGCTCACGCCTGTAATCCTAGCACTCTGGGAGGCCGAGGCAGGTGGATCCCTGAAGATCAGGAGTTCGAAACCAGCCTGAGCAAGAGTGAGACTCCCGTCTCTACTAAAAAAAAAAAAAAAATAGAAAGAAATTAATTGGCCAACTAAAATATATAGAAAAAATTAGCTGGGCATGGTGGCGCATGCCTGTACTCCCAACTACTCAGGAGGCTGAGGCAGGAGGATCACTTGAGCCCAGGAGTTTGAGGTTGCTGTGAGCTCTGCTGACGCCAGAGCACTCTTGCTGGGGCAACAGAGTGAGACTCTGTCTCTCAAAAAAAAAAAGTGCATAGAGTTCCTGGATATCACTGGACATTAACAATTTGCAACCAGAACCACTGAGCTTGCATGGGGAGGTGAGGGAGGTCTTTTCCCTCATCTGGGATTGGGGATGTTTGGAATGCAGGATTTTGCAATCTCAAGTGCAGAGCCTAAATTCGCAGCTTCCCCTCCCCACGTCCCACTCTTTCCAATGACTTCCCAGCTCGTTCTGTTTTATGTACAATAAAAATGAATACTCAGGGTAAAAGCAAGCCGTGGGAATATAATTCAAAAAAGAAGCTTCCCTTGTGGGAGATTAGTAGCTGGGAAGGAGTATAGAAAGATTGCATAGACTTACAGTGTTGGTGTTTTTGGGGGTCTGTACAGATTCACCGAGCTGAATACATCTTACCGTTTAAATAACACCTCAGTTCTAAAAGTTGATATTGTTTTGTTTCGTTAATGATTTCTCTGGTCACTTGCATTTCAGGGAACGCAAGAAGAATCGGCGTGCTGTTTATATAAATGAATGAAACTAATTTCTGTGGCTTAGCCCTTCTATCCGCTCCTCCCCCGCAGCCGACTTTGCAAACCACATAACCAGGGACTGAAACTCCTCGCAAAGTTGAAAATGTCAACACCCCAGCCCACCCTACCCTGCGTCTTTGAGTTATTTTCTGTCCTTGCAGAGGAGCTGTGAGCACCAAGGCTGGGCCGGGGCACCTTTCCCAGAAGGCGGGCGTCTCTGCCAAGTGTTTCCCCTGAGCCGGGAGAGCCAGCGAGCAGCGCGCCCTCCGCGGGCACGCTCCGGCCAGCGCCAGCAGCTCCTGCAAGGGGCGCGCGGAAGCGGGACTCCCAGCTCAGCACTGCCTGGCGGGCTCTCAGCTGATCCGCAACAGAAGATGCTTTGTCTTGGGAAATCCAGACGGCTCCCACCGCGAGGAGTGCCCAGCCGTGCCCTGCCTGCCCAGCTGTGCGCCGCGCCCAGCTGTGCGCCTCGTGTGCCAACTCACCTCAGCGCCGGCTGCAAGATTCGAGTGTAGACGGAGCATCGCCCCTGGACGATGTCAATAAAGTTCTCTGTGGTCCCTTGCCCGCTCCACTGGGGCCGCTGTAACCACTTCAGGACTCCGACCACGACCAATACCGCGACAGCCACCAGGAGCACGACTCCAAGACAGATCCGGACTTTCTTAGAGATCCGGCAGCAGCGTTCGTCAGCCATAGGGCCCAATGCGGGGTCCACCGAGCGAAGCTGAAGGACAGGTCGTCGGAGGCTAAGCAGGAAGAGAGCGCTCGCCAGGTTCTGAAACTGCACCTCCCCCTTCTCTTTCACTTGCCTTTTCTCCGTTTCCCTTCCCACCCCCAACTCCCTGCCTCAAAGTGCCGTGGTCGTGGTCAGCTGGACCAATAAGGGCTTAAAGGACTTAAAAGACTTCAACAACTGCTACAGCCGCTCACTTCCAGACTCTGCATCTCCAGGGAGAAACAGCCACCTTAACCCTCTGTAGATCCCCAAATGACTGACACTCCCTTTATCAACTCTGCACTTTATCAACCAAATGACAGACACCACTCCCTTTATCAGCTGTGCACTTTACACCTCGGCCACACTTGCTTTCTGGAAAGTGCAAAGGCTGAATGCCCACTTCTATACCTGTGTACACACAATGCTTTCTACCTGGAAAGGAATGCCCTACATCTACTTCTTAGTTTTAACAAATGCCCACCACCTTTAAAGGCTCAACTTAAGTCTGACTCCTTCTCTCAAGTGGCATCCTAAACTAGTGGCCACCTTTGAGCTCTAGGTTCAAACCCAGCTCTGGCTGTGTGAAATGGGGCAAGTTACTTACCCTCCCTTACATCTGTGCTTCAAATGTACAGCGGGGATAGTAGCAGTACCTATTTCATAGAACTGTTATGAGGCTTGAGTTAATATTTACAATGTGTTTAGCACAATGACTGGCACATGGTAAGCACTCAATAAATGTAAATTATGGCTACCAGCTCTGTAGGGCTGTTGAGGAGATGCAATTTTATAATTCATGGAATGTATTTGAAACAGTGTCTGAAATACGGTGATATTGCACTCTAACTGGGATCTCAATAAATAATAGAGTGGCTTTCCCTGCCCCTCCTTTCTCAAGAGAACATCTGTGCCATTTGAGCAGAGACCTAAGTAATGTGAAGGATCAAGCCACAGGACTCCCTTGGGGCAAACATTTTCCGGGCAAAGGAAATAGCAGGCTTTGGGGCAGAAAAGCCCTTGGCCTGCTCCAAGAACAGCAAGGAGGCCATTGCAGCTAGACTAGAAGCATCCCAGGCACGGGTGAGGGTGTGGGTAGAAGCTCTGCCACCTCACAGATGAAAGGCAGAAAATACAGCTTTCAGGGTTGGGAGGTTAGTGGTGACGGTGACATGCAGACAGTCTCGTCTGATAGCTTCTCCGTGAAATAAGAAGAAGGGTCATCTTCTGAGAGTAGGTAGGACACTGGTAGACCTGAAAGAAGACCAGACAGCAAACGGACTGGCGAAACAAAGGAGAATTCTCAGCGTGTCATCAAGGGGACAGAAATTTAAAATTAGCACGTTGTGTTCTTTTGCCCAGACACTCCACACTGCTTAAACAAAAGGGTGAAAGGACACACTCTGTCTCAAACTGAACTGTTCATCTTTCTCCTATAAAAGGCTTGGCTCCTTTTTTGAGGTTTTGCATTTCAGTAAAAAGAGCCAACATCTCCACCACCCCCGCCAGCCCCTGCTTCAGTTTCTCAAGCTAGAAACTTCCAAGTCTTCTTTGACTCTTCCCTCCCTCTCATCCCACATAGTCACATGGAAGTTGATTCCTATTGCCTGCAAATTATTCATTAAATATCCATTTTCTTCATCTCTACCACCACCAGCTTAGTCGAAGAGACAGTCCACTACCCTCTTTCCCACCTAGAAAGAGCTTCCCAGTCATTCTCCCCAAATCCCCTCTCCCCAACTTCTTCCATCCATTCTCTGCACTACAGCCAGGCGGGTGAGTTTTTTTCAAGACATCGTTATTTGTTGTTATTGTTGATGTTGTCATTTTGTTGTTTGTTTGTGTCGTGATCTTACTCTGTTGCCCTGGAGAGAGTGCAATGTTGTCATCATAGCTCATTGCAACCTCAAACCCCTGAGATCAAGTGATCCTCCTGTGCAGGCCTCCTGAGTATCTGGGACTACAGGTGCACGCCACCACGCCTGGCTAATTTTTTCTAATTTTGGTAGAGACAGGGTCTCACTTTTGCTCAGGCTGGTCTCAAACTCTCAACCTCAAGCAATCCTCCTCCCTTGGCCTCCCAGAGTGCTAAGGCCCAGAGTACTAAGGCATCATTTTTAAAGTCACAACTTTTAAAACATAACTCTGATTCCGTCACCTTCACCTTGCTCTGGACACAGGGAGCAGTATGTTGGACCCTGTTGGCTTCTCCAGCCTCCAAGGACACCTCTGTACCCAATCCCCGTGACGCTCCTGGCCTGCTGGCCTTCTCTCTGTCTCCAAACAGCCCAAGCTCTCTGCTGTCTCTGGGCATGCACAGATGCCATGCCCCCACCCTGCTAACTCCCTTATCTCTCTGCTTCAGTGCTACATCCTCAGGAAGCCTTTCCTGACCCCATTTAGCGGTCAAACTGGATTAGATATCCAAGTCGTACACTCTCCTCATTGAACAACCTAGTTGCCAGTAGATCTACTGGGGCAATACAGATCTCAGAGGCTCTGGTCTGAACCACCCAGCCCGGGAAGCCACACTCTGAGAATTTCTTCTAGGTGTCCCCTCCTCATAAGACTAAGAGTTTGCTCAGGGCTAGGTTGGCAGCAACTGAAGTTTGTTCTCTTAGTAGCCTGAAACTCAACTTGAGGTCCATAAATACTTGTTGAACAAAGTAATGAACAACCAAGAAACACTGGTTTTGTCTCTGGATACATTTCCATAATCTCCCGACCTCGGCCTCACTGTGTTCCATTCTACCCTCGTCTGCCCCCTTGTTCTTGGCCTGTGATTTCTTTCATGCTGCTTATATTGCAAGGTTCAAAATCAGTTACTGTGTAACAGGAGCTGTCACTTGTTCCTTATTGAACTGAACCATTGGGTATTATAGTTTTCTGGCTTGTAAAATGAAACATCTAAGACCTGCCACACACACACACACACACAAACACCCCTTTATAAAGGATATTTGTTTTTGTCAATAAATACGAGAAATACACATGGAGTAAAAATCAAATAGACCAAAATGATAGATGTAGAAAATGATTCTTTCTCCTTCCTTAAATTCCCCTCTTTCCATATCAATAAGCAAGCAGCATATGTACACATACACATAAAAAGAGAGACAGCTCATCATTGTTTCATAAAAATCATAGCCTAGAGCATATCCTATTGTGCTCCTGGATTTCTTTGCATAGTTATATATATTGAAGACATTCTATATCAGCATGTATTGCTGTACCTAACTCTTTTAAGTGGCCCCTAGTATTCCATCGTGTGGTGTACCATAGTTTACCTAACTAAACCCAAATCAATGGGCACTTAAGTTTTCTAGTCCTTTGTTACTACATTAAACATTACAATAAATATTCTTATGTGGGGATATTTTTTTCCACATCAAAAAGGCAATACACCCTAAAAGTAGACTTCCTAGGTCAAAAGGTACAAGCATTTAAAATTCAGAAACATATTGCCAACCAAAGAGGTTTTACCAATTGGTCCTCACACTCATAGTCATTGAGAATGGGTTTTTCAGCACTTACACAGTTAAAATTTCATATTTGCTATGTCTTCATTTGTGATTATTAATCAGCAGTGACGTGGAGGAACTTAATATTTTAGTTTATCTTTCTGTTAGATGCAATGAACACTTGAGAAAGTAAAACATAAAGAAACCCTGTAACCCTTCTGCTAAGTCATGTGGTTTGTGAACATTCTCACTTAGCAAACATCTTCACATTTTGATATGTTTGGGGGGAAGAAGATTACAATTGCATAAGAAAGAGCCCACATCCTCTTACCACACCATATTGGCGTAGTATGATTTGAGGCAAGTTACCAGCATTTTTTGAATTTTCATTTTCTCATCTGTAAAATGGGTATAGTGCAATGTCTTCTGGTCAGGTTGAAGTGGAGATTAATTGAGATAATAATACACACACCTAGAACTGGCTAGACACCCAACATTTGGTAATACTGTTATTGTGGACTTATTTGTACATAGTTACAATGCAGGCTCAAAAAATTGCATATTCTGGTATTTGTTCACTTAACAAATATTAAAGACCCACTCACTACATGCCAGGCGCTATGTTAGGCACTGAGGGCTGAGAAATAAACTGGCTTTGAGGAATCCCTGTGTAGCACAGCAGTTAAGAGCACTTTGTGGTCAGATAGAACTGGGTGGACTAGCCTACTTGGGCAAATAACAAAACTTCTCTGAAAGACAATTTCCTCATCTGTAGAATGGGCTTAAAAATATCTACAGGCATCATGGAATTCTTTGGAGAATTGAATCACATAATGTATATGGAGAACTTAGCTGAGTATCTGGCCCCTAGCAAGTATTCAACAAATAATTACTAACTAATATTGCAGTGGCTATGTGGCAGACAGGGGCGATCACAATGAGTCAGAGTAGTTTTTAGGAAGGCTTTGAAAAGACAACAGGCTGTTGAAGGGCCAAGAAGGTTTGCGAAAAGAGGGGCCAGGCATTTAAACAGAACTGTAGGGAGGACAACAGGATAGATTTGCGGGTATTTGGGGGACCAAAGGAGTGACCATCTCCAGGCCATACAGCTAGTTAGTGGAAACATTGGTCCTAAAATGAGACTTTCAAGCTCTTGTCTTTCTTTGGTCAACTTCCTTAGTCATTTTTAAATCATTCAGGTAATATAATCACATTTTAAAAAGCGGAAATATAGAAAAGAAGAAAAATTCCACTCCTTATTCTAAAACTAATTATCATTAACGCTTTGATATCTATCTTTCCTTCCAGTTTTTTCCTAATCTTTGATAGCTTTAAAAGTGATTATGATATATTATTTAATATCATATATATATTTTTTAAATTCTGCTCTTTCCACTTCACTGTGCATGCTCCTCTCTCAAACCCCCAGAGCCCAGGCTCAAGTACCAACTCTCCATACCTTGGGAGCTCTCTGAGCTTCAGCATCTTATGCAATCTGTTTGTGTCTCAGGCTTGCTGTAAGAATGTGTGAGTGTATATATAAAACAAAGAGCGGCCAATTTCCCTGGTAAAACCTCTAGAAATGGGGGTACCTCCTACCTTTAGTTCTTCCACTGGAAGGTCAGCTTCATGGCAGCAGGTCCATTGCCTGCCCTTGTTCACCAGAAATCCCAAGCTCAGTGTGTCCCTAGCATCAGAACAATGTCCGGTATGTGGTTGGCACTCGAGCAATGCCTGCAGAATAAACAACTTTCTCTCTCGCAGTTCAAGTTCACTGGCAACTGTGTGAGCATGTACCAATGGATCCAAGGTCCTCATCAGAGTCACCAGCTAAAACCCTTCCATCAACAAGCATCTGTTGCTCATTTGCTGAGGAATAAAATGCAGTGTTCAAGGAAGAAGAGGGAGGTGCTTCAGTTAATCACATTATTCTTCTTTTCCTCTTTCCACAATAATTGCTAACGTCTTTGAGTGACAAGTACTTTGTGAACAATACCCTCATCACTCTGCCATCGTGCAAACATTTTATGATGCCCATACTATAGATGAAGAATCAAAGGCTTAGAGTTGACAGACTCAGTCTGTTCTCAGGGGGTATTTATGATCCCAAGTGGGAACATCTGGAAACCCGTTCTTGGGTATAGGCCTGTGGCAGCTGTCTGAAGCTTTGAGTGTCATCAGAATCTCAGGGGTGAACTCTTTTCCTAGGGATGTCTTTGTCTCCCCAGCATGTTTTGTGTCTCTCAAATCAGGATACCACCACCAGAAGGAGAGCAAACAGATGCTAAATATCAGAAACAACAAAAAAGCACGCCCATTGGTGTCAAACAGCTCACAGCCTGTGACCTGTTTTATTCTAGTGGATTCATGCAGAGGAGAGCTACGCGATTTCTCCTCCCACATCCTAAAACAAAGCAAGGCCAAATATTTTATTTACTATTTTTTTCTGTATTGTTGATGGAACATGAATAAATAGGGGCTGTCAGAATGCCTCCAGATACTTTTAATTCACTTGGGCTGCCTGCTGTTCCATGTAGGCTTACTTGATTAAGCCTTAGTTGTTTAAGATGAGTTGAGGAGAGGTCAACTTCTCAGCTACTTCCTCACCTAGGGCTAATCTCAGCCTAACAGTGACTCCTCAGCTCTCCCACCACTCGGATACATCCTCTTCCTGAACCTTAAAGTGGCGGCTTAGATACCTCACCTCTGGGACATCTTTTACAAGCCTCCACATCTGGGTTACAGGCTTCTAATCATAGGTTCTCATATGCATCCTATACTTCCTGATTGTTTTGGACAGTTTCCCCACCCCCACCTCCATCTCACAGATGGGTACCAAAACAGTCTTTGTCGCAAGTATGTCCCCAGCAAGTCCTGGTACCTAGAGCACATTGCACAACTGTTTGTTGATGAACATCACACTTCAGTGCAAATCTTTTTATTTTCATTCATTTATTCATCCATTCATACATAAATATTACTGAGCACCTACTGTGTTCCATGGACCGTTTTAGGTGCTGTGCATACAGCAGTTTAAAAAAAATTCCATCCTATGAAGCTTTTATTCTAACAGGGGACAAACATATAATAGGCAAGATAAATAAGTAAACCACAGCACACATGTCAGGAAGTGATGAGAGTTAAGAAACACACTAAGTAGGGGATGGGGTAAGTACTGAGGGGGAGGGTTGCAACTTTGGATAAAAGACCAAGGAAGGTCTCACTCAGAAGGTGGCACTTAGGTAAAGATATGAAGAAGATGAAATAACCACAAGGCATCTAGGAAAGGAAGAAGGAAGGTAGAAGGAAGTAAAGAGCAAGTGCAAAGACCCTAAAGCAGAAGCAATCCTGGCATGTTCAAAGAACAGCAAAGGTCACATAATAAATAGGTGCCTGGTGCAGGAAGAGCATGCGCATGAAGGAAAGAAGTAGAGATGAGGATAAAGACATAATTGCATGTATGCTGGGGGGCAGGGAGAAAGGTGGGCACCTGTGCAGAACAGTGACATCTTTATCAGGCTCACTTTGGCTGCTTGCTGAGAATACATGAAAGTGAGGACAGAAGCAGCAAGACCATGTAGGAAGCTACCGGTGCCATAATCCAGACAAGAGTTGATGGTGGCTTGAACTGAGTTGGCATCAGCAGATGCAACTGAATTATGGATATATTTTAAAGGTAGAACAGATGGGATTTGCAAATAGAGTAAAGAAACAAAGAGAGTGGTCAAAGACAACTCCAAAGATTTTGGCTTGAGCGACTGGAAAGATGGAGTTGTCATTTGCTGAGCTGAGGAAGACTATGAAAGGAGAATTCATTTGGGGCATGTTAAGGGTGAGATTCCCATTACATACCCAAGTGAAAATGTTGAGAAGACAAACACCATGCCAGGCTTTATACATTAACTCATTCAACCCTCATAGCAACCCCATGAGGTAGGTAATATTCCTGGCCCCATCTTAGAGGCAGGAGACTGAGGCCCAGAAAGGAAGAGTGACCTGCCCCAGTCACCTAGCTGGTTAGTGGTGGAACGGGGGAACTGAGACTCAAACCCAAGCAACAGGCTCTGGAATGCATGCTTTTCTACACTATGCTGCATCTTGGCTGAGCAAAACACACGCGCGCGCGCGCACACACACACACACACACACCTCACCTCATTCCAGTCACTTAAGAAAATCCTTGCCATTAGCTCAGACTGAGCGCATTTCTGCAATGGCTGTGACCAGAGCCATGAGTGCTCTGATTAGACCAGGTCTGAGTCAGGCACTGCAGCCTGACCTTGGGGGTAGAGCCCCGCATGGGCTGAGAGTGAGGCAAGCAGAGGTTCCTCGAAGGAAAGTTAGGGTATCCTCACCAGAAAAAGGGTGAATATAGGTGCAGAATATCAAAAACAACCAAAAAAGCACACTCTGATTTCAAATTTAGCCCACTTATAGCACATGGGCAAAGTTTACATATTAGTCATTCTGCATATGCATTTCAAACCAACCCAGAACACCAATCTGTGCCAAAATTTTCTCAACAGATTTTCTTATAAAATGTTTACTTGATTCCCTGGGGCAATTACACTTTCCATTCTTATATTCTAAGACAAAGAGACTGAAGGTCAAATAGCTCAGCTGGGAGGAGGAACACATTCTTGACTATCGAAGAGACAACTGTGCAATGCTTTTCTCCTCAACCCAGCATTTTCCCGAGCAAGTTAAAAAAACAAAACAAAGAAACAAAAAATTCAAAAGAAAGCTTCAAATAGAATTTATTGAAAGTAGGAATACAGAATATCATCATCCACTGATTTTTTTTAATAAACTTTATTTTTTAGAGCAGTTTTGGGGTTACAGCAAATCCAGCAGAAAATAGAGTTCCCAGGTGCCCCCTCCTCCGACACACAGTCTCCCCCACTACCATCATCCCCCACCAGAGAGGTACATTTGTTAATGTCAATGAACCTACATTGACACGTCATCATCAGTCAAAGCCCACAGTTTACATTAGGGCTCACTCTTGGTGCTGTACACTCTGTGAGTTTTGACCATCCACCCTTACAGTATCATGTGGAATAGTTTCACCGCCCTAAATATCCTCTGGGCTCTGTCTATGCGTCCCTCCCTCCCCTCTAACCCCAGACACCATTGTTCTTCTTACTGTCTCCAGTTTTGCCTTTTCCTGAATGTCGTAATGTTGGAATCATACAGTATGTAACCTTTTCAGATTGGCTTCTTTCGCTTAGTAATATGCATTTAAGGTTCCTCCGTGTCTTTTCATGGCTTGATAGCTCATTTCTTTTTAGCACTGAATGATATTTCATTATCTGGATGTACCACCATTGATTTACTTATTTACCAGCTGAAGAACATCTTGGCTGGTTTGTTTCATTTTGTTTTCTGAGATTAAATTTTTCTCAACCTCATAGACTGTAAAATTCTGCTTATTTTACTAAATAATTAGTAATCAAAGGAAAGTTCAAATTTATATTTCAGAAAGAGATTCCTTCTTGAAAAATAATCACTACAAAAATTTCTTTAAGTTGTAATAGTGATTTTGTACTCATATGTAATTTTGAAAGATAAAAGGAGAAGAAAAAATAAAAATCTTCATAACTTCATCACTCAAAAATAAATAGCATTACTGTTAACATTTTGATGTATTATATTAATATATATTTATGATTTTCCCAGAATTTATATCCTACAATTTTAACATTATATAATAGACATTTTACCTTGCCTTGAAATATTCTTCCCAAATAGCATTATTAATAACGTATAATCCTCCATAGTATTGTCATACTACAGTTTATTTAATCATTATCCTGTTTTCAAATATTTCCAATCTTTTGCTATGCTGTGGTAACATCTTAAAGACACTCCCTGTGAATATTCCTTATGATTTTCTTACAATAAATTTCTGGAATTTGAATGAAAATATTACTCTTGATGTTAGAAGAAAAAGGACAAATATCAAAAGAAACTGAGGATGAAAACATATTCTAAAGTTATAATCATTAAAACTCAACCAGTAATAAAAAAGGAGCTCAGCTCTTTAAGTTATAATAATTATCAAAAACATCATTAAGAATCTAGAAATTTTATACTTTTTTCTTTTTAAAAATTATATATATATATGCATATATATAGCAAAATAATGGGAAAATAACCCCCATGCTCATTGCAGCACTATTCACAATATCCAAGATATGGAAACAACCTAAGTGTCCATCGATGGATGAATAGAGAAATTGTGGTACATAAATATAATATAGTATTATTCAGCCATAAAAAAGGAACAAAATCCTGCCATTTGTGACAACATGGGTAAACTTGGAGGATGTTATAGTAAGTGAAATAAGCCAGATCCAAAAAGACAAATGCTGTATGATCTCACTTATATGTGGAAGCTAAAAAAAAAACAAACTCATAGAAGCAGAGAGTAGAATGTTGGCTGTCAGGGGCTGGGGTGGGGGAAATGGGAAATGTTGGTCAAAAGATACAAACTGTCAGTTATAAGATGAATAAATTCTAAGGATCTAATGTATAGCTTAAGTGGCGATAGATGTGTTAATTTGATTGTGGTAATCACTACACAATGCATGAATACATCAAGTCATCACCTTATACACTGAATATGTTCGATCTTATTTGTCAATGAAATATTTTAAAATAAAATAAACTTTAAATATAATAAGAAAATATACAAAATTACAAATAAGAGAATAAAAACCACTCATAATCATAATACCAAAAGAAAACCATGTTTGTACTTATGCTTCCAATTCTGTATATATAGTAATATATATTATATTATGTGTATAGTACCATGTTTCCCCGAAAATAAGACAAGGTCTTATATTTATTTTTCCTCAAGAAGACACACTAGGGCTTATTTTCAGGGGATGTGTTATTTTCCCCTCAAAGCCTCAGCTTGCAGCACGCACAGGATGGCCTGGACAGGACAGAGGGAGCCGACCTTGTTGGTGGGGCTGCGGGCACCTTTCCGGTCACCTCTGGGATAGTAGCTGTCACGATGGGGCAGATGAGAAGGGCTGCTCATCTTCTTTACTGTTCCGTGATGAAATGCATGGGTTGTGCAGATACACTGCGTAGCCACGCCCATCACTAGGTCTTATTTTCGGGGTAGGGCTTATATTGCGCAAATGCTTAGAAATCCTGCTAGGGCTTATTTTATGGGTAGGTCTTATTTTCGGGGAAACATGATATATACACACACATATAAATGCATAGTTTAGAATTAAGTTCTTAAAACAATCCACAAAAAAGAAAATAGCATATATGCACCAAAATCATGTCATAAAATCTCACTCAATCCTTCACTTACATACTCCAAAACTGTGTTGAGCCCCTGCTATGTGTCTGGCTGTAAGCTAAATTCCAAGAATACAAAGACCTTCAAGACAAGGTGTCTGCCTTGCGCATGTCTATATTCCATTCAAAAGAAGGAATTTCTATTACATAAAGATAATTGATTGCTATGCACACCATAATACAAGCTCATCCACAGATATGTAGTGATAAGAGTGAGAAAATGGTGAATAAACTAAAACTATAACTTCATCTAGGTCCTCATTCATCAATTATTTTCTCATGTTTTGTGTATAATCCTAAAACTTTGTTTTTCAGCCACCAAGTTAGCGTCAAACTAGAAGAATAAAGAAACTACATTCCTTTGTTTTAGCACTTTAATGTGTGCCTGTATCATTCTATTCATATATTATCATATAGTTTTACCTCATTTAAATTTTATGCTCAGTTAATTTCTTTTCCTTTTAGAGTGAGAGGGTGGCACACCAGGACACAAAAAGACCTCTTTCTCAATAATTGCACAAGCCAGAGTAGAATTTCAAAATCCTATTTCTTTTTTTTTTATAATACAACACATTTTAACATAAAAACAAATGATCCATTTTATACATTGCATTTTCTTCAGAAAATCTAGAGCAAGGGCTTGCTGCGTATTTCCATAACAGTTCAGCATTACAGATTGAAAACAACTGTTCAGAAAACAGCTGAACTTCCAGATAAAGTTGACTTCCACTTGATTGCAGAATTCAAGATTTCTCAGGTGTTAATAACGGAGTTAAAAGCAGTGAATAAAACTTTGCAGAAGGCTTGTGCTTGCTCCAGGCTGTTGCACTGATAAACCTACAGGCTGTATTCTTCATTGCTTGCATCTGTGGTCTTCAGAGCCAATAAGCTTTTTCCTGCCCCCAGACCATCATCATAACACACCATCCAGATGATTAAATATAGAGCATGCCTGTGCAAAACATCATACTGATCTGATGTTGATACTTTTATACCATACTTGGAAACTCCCATAATAAATTCTTCCTCCAGAGGAACAAAAGGCAACTTTCCATCGTGCTGGGCAACATCTACGTAATTTATCAGATCTAGTGGCCCTTCCAGACATTTTCCCTCAGAGAGTTTCAGCTTCTCAATGGCACCAACATATTTTATTCAAAATTCCGCACAGGTATCTGAATTACTGTTGCTTTGTCCTGAGCTTTTGGTGGAATCTGTATCAAGGTTGGCCACAGTGCTGGATTGGGAAAGACCCCCAAGGCTAGAATCCACAGACTTGCTCTTAGTACTGATTTCACTACTTTGGGAACTGTTACTGCTGTGTCGTTTTTCCCCTTTCTGAAACATTTTTCACCATAGCTTGATCCAGAGAAGATACCTATAGAATCAAACACTATTTTATTGTCTTCAAAGGTTCCACAGACAGCAGTCTGCACAGAGAGCTTCTTTTCATTCTGATATGGCCAATTCTCCTCAGAGAAACAATGTACCTCGCTGCCACAGGCCCATCCCTGGGGCCGTCTGTGCTTCGGGGGGAGTTGGAGGGCCCCTGCCGATGGTGCCCGGGCAGCTACTCCAGTCCTCACTCCAGCACCAGCTTTTCCAGCCCCCAAAATCCTATTTCTAATAAGCATCAATGGCCAATTAAAAAGAAACTGTATGCCACATGAAATGTTCAAACAAAAATATTTTTATGCATGTTTACATATTTAAGGAAAATGTATCTTCAACAGACAACTATGAATTCATTTACTTAATAAATATTTGGCCAAGTGAGATGGCTCACTCCTGTAATCCCGGTACTTTGGGAGGCTGAGGTGGGAGGATGGCTTGAGGCCAGGGGTTCACGACTAGCCTGGGCAACATAGCAAGACCCTGTCTCTACAAAAAAAAAAAAAATTAATTAGCAAGGCAGAGTGGCACACGCCTGTAGTCCTAGCTATTTGGGAGGCTGAGGCAGGAGGATTGCTTGATCCCAGAAGTTGGAGGTTTCTGCATCCCAGCCTGGGAGGCAGAGCAAGACCCTGTCTCTAAAAAAGAAAAAAATATTTGTAAGTTTCCCATAAGTCAGCACTGTATCAGCAGTAAACAAACCGGATGAAAATCCCTGCCTTCAGCAATTTTGGAAAACAGTCTTGCAGTTCCTCAAAATGTTACACAGAGTTAATGTGACTCAGAAATTTCACTCCTGGGTATTTACCCAAGAAATATGAAAATATACATCCACAAAAAATGTACATGAATGTTCGTAGCAGCATTATTATAATAACCAAAGAGCAGCAACAACCCAAATATTCATCAATTGGTGAATGGATAAACAAGATGTAACATACCCATACAATGAAATATTCAGTTAGAAAAAGGAATGAAGTTCTAACACATGCTACAACATGGATGAACCTTGAAAACATTATGATAAGTGTAAGAAGCCAGCCACAAAAAATATATTGTATAAATCCATTTACATAAAAAATACAGAATAGGCAGATCTACAGGAACAGAAAGATTAGCGGTTGCCTAGGGCCGGAGGGTGGGGGGAATGGGGAGTGTCTGCCAGAAGGTATGGGGTTTCTTTTTAGGTTGATAAAAATGTTCTAAACTTAGATCGTGTAATAGTTACAAAACTGTGGATGTATTTAAAAAACATTGAATCACACATTTTCAGGGTGAATTTTATGTGTGAATTATATCTCAAGAAAGATGTTAAACAAAATTCTTTCCCTTGTGAGGTTTATATTCTCTAGTGCAACTCCCTTCCATTTTTCCTGGATCTTATATGAAAACAGCCCATTTCAGATTTGATGCCATTGAGTAAACATCAGGGGGAAAAAAAGAAAGGGAGATGGAGGTGTATTTAGCATTTATTAGTTGATGGTACTATCCAACTAAACAGCAGCTCTTTGGCACCATACCTGGCCCCAGAAACAGGGGAAATTATTTCCATTGGCAGAACTGTTCATATGCTGGTTCTTATCAACTCTTAGGGAAGGAAGACAGAACGAGGAGGAAGAGGACAAGGAAGAAGAAAAAAGAAAGAGGAGAAGTGAAGAAGGGAGAAAATAAGGAAGAGGAGGAAGAGGAAGGAGAAAGAAAAAAATGAAGAGGAAAAAAAGAAATGAAGGAGAAATGAGTGAAGGTGGAAGAAAATGAAGGAGGAGGAAATGAAGAGGGAACATTAACTGAGCATTTGCTATGTGCCAAACATTATACTGAGCTCTTTATATACATTGTGTTATTAAATCCTCAAATAAACCCTATGAGGTAGGTATTATTAAATGCTGAGAGGGGGGGAAAAACCTTTTTTATTTGAGGAATGTAAGCCTCTTTAAATTATCAGGCCCAGAGAGGCATTTAAAATATAATTCCCCCTTGAGCTAAATAATTATCTCTTGAAGCCACTTGCTATGTGCATTCTAGATTAACTGACACCAAGTAGCCATAAAATGAGATATGCTGGACACCATAACTCATACCTATAATGCAATGGTGTATAACCAACGTCATTTCCGTAAACCAGTGAGAATTCCTGTTAGACAACTTTGTCTTAGCCCACTCTTCGCCCCTTTTGCCTTTAAAAACCTGCTGGTAACAAAGGCCAAACAAAGCACTCCCCAAGATAAGTTGGAAGCATGTTCCGGGATACAGTCCTCGACCCAAATAAATTCTCCATATTAATTTTGTCTCAGTTTCTTTCTTTGGGTCAACATTACTATACCTATTTTACAGATATGGAAGCTGAGTCTGGTGCACATAGCACTCTCAGAGGTAGCTCAGGTGGGGGTTCTACCAGCAGCATGTCCATGGCACAGGTTTCAGTTCCTTTGTCCAGAAATCTGGGCTGTGGGCTCACTGGACCAATGGTATAATTCAGATATTATTCCTGGCTCTTTTTTAATTCCTTCATCTCCCAGAGATTCTGGAGCTTCCTAACATCCTGCAATGTGCTCCTGGGAGATGGTTCTGTTGTACGTAACTAAGAACTTTGCCTGTGGCAGAGAGAGGTCAAGTAACTTAACCAAGACACACAGGTAACATGGCGGTGGGTATAGGATTTCATCCCTGTCCACCTAACTCCAGGCATTGACGCTTGGCCATGATGCCCTGCAAAAGGCATGGAGCTGTGTAGGCCATAGCTCCGCGACACCACTGATAGTGAAGAGGGCACCAACCAGCAAGCAAGTTGTGGCTCAGGCGGGAAACATTTTGCTCTGTTTCACTTCATTGGAATACATAGACATTGACACTGAATATTGCACACATACTAAAACTTCACTAATTGATCTCAAATAACACTGCGTGTTCTCACTTACATGTGGAATCTAAAAGAAACTCACAGAATGAGAGGGTAGAATGGTAGTTACAGAGGCTGGGGGACAGGGGAAATGACAGTCAAGGGTATAAAATCTGAGGAAGAATATGGGCTTTTTTCCTTTTTTCTTTTTTGAGTTCTATTGCCCAGGATGATGGATATAGTTAATAATAGAGTGTTTGTACATTTCAAAATTGCTAAGAGAATAAATTTCCAATTTCTCACCACAAAAAGTGTTAAGTATTTGAGACGATGGTTGTGTTAACTAAAATTGATTTAATTATTCCACATAGTATTAATAAATTATAACATCACTTTGTACCCCATAGAGTTATACAATTATAAATTGTCAATTTATAATAAAAATATTATTAAGCAAAATACAGACATTCTAGGTTTTTAAAAAATTGAACATTTAGTCTTTACAAAACTCCCTATAAATGGTTCTCTGTGGAGAGGAGGTTAGGTGGAGGAGGAGTTGTGTTCTTTAGCAGGAGGACCACTGTTTACAACAGTGCCGGAGGTGTGTGTGTTTGTCCTCTTTTACAGATGGAAGCAGCATCATCATTCTGTGCAGCCAAAGTCACAAGACTAAGACAGTGGAACTGTGTTTGACCTTGGACCCACAAAGATACGCTGAAAACTGTTCTGGGAAGGGAAAAATAGCTTCCCTCCACTCTCCTAGGTTGTTTGGCTGGGCTATGAATTAAATTGACATAAAACAGATTAGCAAGAGAAAAACCATGTTCAACACATATGCACAGAAGTCCCAGGAAAACTATGGGGCTGAAGAAGTGTCAGATTATCGAAGCTTATATAGCATCCTGAGCTACAGAAAGGAATAGTGGTTTCTGGGGGCTGACGAAGACAAGTTATGGGAGGGTGAGGGGAGGAAACTATGGTAAATAAATGTATGGGGAAGTGCATGGTGTACTGTTATGCAGACAGTCTTTCAGGCAATAAAAATTGTCTAGGAGCAGACCTCTTCCTGATACACATACTTTTACTAATGTGGATTTCCTTTATAAATGCAAACTTCTTTTACAAAAAGAGAACTCTTCATAGCTACTCCTGTGTCTGCAGCTTCTCAGAATATCCAGCTTGAAATATGCAAAGAAGCATATATGGTCTCCCACAGTCATATTTTGGGGTGATGCATCCTGAGCCCCAACAAATGAGCATCATGGAAAGAAGCCTGGCTGGCCATGGCACAGCCAGGCAGCACGCAGAAAAACTGAGAAGAGCACTCCAAACTTCACCCTCCAAAGCCACTAGCAGGAAGCACAGCTCTTCACAGCCCAACACACCTGTAGGATGTTACAATAACCCAAGTCCATGGTGATGGCCTGATTCATCCAGAGAAGATGCACATTCCATTCAAGGTGATATAGAAAAGTGGACCCCAAAACTGGGGTCTGGCCTTAGGCCAAGTGGGTTCTTGGCCTCACATGAGAAAAATGTCAAGAGCCGGCCGACAGAGTAAGGCAAAAGCAAGTTTACTGAGATACAAAGAAAAGAAAAGACGAATGGCTGCCCCATAGACAGAGCAGCACATGTGTGCTGCTGGCTGCCTGTTTTTATGGTTATCTCTTGGCTGCATGTTAAACAAAGACGATTGTCCGTGGGTTTCTTGGGAGAGGTGTAGAGAGTCTTCAGACCAGGGGTCCCCCTACCATTTAAATCAAATAAGACAATTTCTGGGAACTGCCACGGCATTTGTAAACTGTCAAGGTGCTGGTGGGAGTTTCTTTAAGCATGCTGATGCATTACAAGTAGGGCACACAGGGCAGTGAGGGTAACCTGAGGTTGTTTTCAGCACTACCTGGACTCCAACTGGTTTGGGCCAGTTCCTCCACCATCTCCTATTTTATCAGAGACCTTGGCTGGAGCTATAGGACTCTTTATTGAATAAGGCCTGCCGGTTCCCTATCTCAAAGGCACCATCTTCCCAAGGCTGAGTATATGTAACACATTCTACATCAAAATGTTTCTCCGCCTTTGTTATCCCATCCAATGCATTCTCAGCTCGCAGCTTAAGAAAATATATTATAGTTGAGTGTCACTTCCTGAGTGTGGCTTGTACTGCAAAATATAAACTTAATATGCTTTTTAAAACACATCCCACCCCCAAACCTGCCATTGCAATGCAAATCTTAGCCACAAACCAAATTATTAAAGATGAGATAGAAAAACTCTCCACTAGCTGGGTGTTCCAGAGGACTAGATCCATCCTCTTGTGGGGGTCTTTGATAGCTCAGTTTCACTGCACAATCTGTTTTCATGACCTGTTAAAAGGCCAGCTCTTGTAGTGTTTTTCTGTTATGAGAAAAGCTTCCCCAAACCCACTCGGCTGTCCTTTAGCAAAAATACCAGAAAGTGGTTTTCTTCACTTGTTTTGTTTTGTTGTTGCTGTCAGTGGTATATTTTGTTTGGTTTTGTTTTTACTTTTTTCAAATTTTTGTGGTTATTTTCAAAATAAAGATCTATTTTACCATGTAATTTTGAAATTCATGGTTATGTTGCAAAGAATGGGAGAATTTTTTAGACGCTGCCTTTGGAACCTTAGAGTCTATCAGTTTACATGGTAGTTGTCCTGATGGAGGGATTCTGAACTCTCAGATTGTCTTACCTTTGCTACTGAGACTTTTGCACCACTGGAATTATTATTATTACCAAAAGCTCAGCACTTGTTCTCAAGTCCACATCAGAAAAACAAGAACAAGTGTTTGAGAGAAGGAAAGAGAAATTTATTACTTTGTTGGCAAAGGAGGAAATTCCTGTCCATAAGCATAAATACAAAGCTTTTAAAGGAAGGGCCCTAGTTCCAGGCTATTGTCACTAACAATTCTAATATCTCACCTCTGCCAGAAGACAAAGCCTTTGACCTCCACCCACTTGGGCCCACCTAGAGGCTAGCACTTGGCCTGGGATGGCTGAGCTATCGCCTAAAGAACAAAGAACAAAAGACATTCCCCTGCCCCTCATGATCACCTGCCCCAGACAGGGATGCAAGCCAGGCCTCAGTTTCCGAAAAGAGTAGGGGAAGTTTTAAAGCGACAGAAAAATTTTTTTGCCATTTTTTCCCCTCAGGGCATTTTCTCTGTTACGTTATTATAAGCTGAAGTAAGAAACTAGTTTCTTTGGAAGTGGGGTGAGGTGTTTATCTATGACAATAACCAGATAATTAGATTATTTTTTTTCAAATTGGGTTTTCAGAGTACACATGTGAGCACATACTCACACACACATAAACACTCAGAGACATCACTAGTGGTAACCAGCACTCTACAATGACTGAAGTTTACATATGGTCTCAGCATTTATTTTCCTCTTTGGAAATTTTCACCCACAAATAATATGCAGGTATACAATTCATTGCTAGACTACAAAGATGTAGTAAAGAACCAATACATCACTATTACAAATGCATTTACTCTTTGACTCACTGACCCTATTTCATCCTACCAATATCTTGGCCCACAAAAGAAATGATGACTATATAGATTATTCATTGCAGCATTTTTTATAAGAGAAACTGATTGCTAACAACCCAAATGATCTTCCTAATGGGGAAGAGGTTAAATAAATTACAGAACATCTCTCCCATGGACTATTCTGCAGTTATAAAAAAGGTAAGGAATCTCTATATGTATTGATACAGAATAATTCCTAGGATATATTAATAAGTGAAAAAAAAACAAGGTACAAAGTATTGTGCAATGAATCCTTCCTTTTGTGTAAGGAAAGGGACTAATAATATATTAATATATTCATATGTGCTTGTATTTTCACAAAGAAACCTTAGATGGATCTACATGAGTCTTTAAACACGTGATCATCTGAGTGATGAGAGGGGGACGGAACAGGGGACAGGGGTGGAAATGAAGGGTTTTATAATGTTTTATTTTTTAATCATGTACATATATCACCTTTTCAGAAATGACATAAAAATCACCAAATATAATCTAAAACAAATCTGCATACTAAAATTATAAAAACGGACCGTGGGAAATAGCCTGTTTTTTCCATCTTATCAGCCATGTTTATCAAATCATTGAGCAATTGAGGAATCAACAACATAAAGTGTATGTGCAGCTGCATCAGATGTTGTTTCTTCCTTTCATTCAAAACCACACAAAGCTGATGACAACATCCTTCCTCTCAGTATTCATGTTTTTGCTACCACCCAGGGGCCCCGAGGACAGAGCCAGCAGTCAGAAGGAATAGATACTTTGTATACAGCCTTTAGGGACAGTAACAGACACATGCATGCCTCAGAGAGGAACATCTGGAAATTCTGAAATGTTTCTAAACTACACATACCCCTGTTTCCCTTGGTCCCTTTAGGCCAGAATTCACAATGGGCTCACACTAACCCCAACAACCTTTATTTTAGTAGCTCTTGAAGCTCCACTTGTTTTGCGGAACATCGGCCCATTTCAAAGAGCCTCTCCCTTAATATTTCGGGGAGTTGTCATGGGGAGCGTTTCATCTGTGCTCACAAAGGCTTCCCACAGCCCTGTGGCTTCCACCAGGGTTTTCCTTTCCTCCTTCATCCCCACTGGGGACGTATACTGAAGAGGCTGTGGCTACACGTCTCCCATTTGGCTCTCCGAATCCTCCAGCCTTCTCTCTTTGGCTCCCTGCCCCAGATCCGGCCCCAGCAGCCTCTCCCAGAGGGAGGAAGGAAGATGAGATCTGGATAGTCATTCCCCAAGCTGGCTTCCTCCCTGCAGGGTTGCCACGAGCCACTGGGTTCCTTGACTAGGTCACTACTCTTCTCCAGGTAGCCTTTTCCTGGCACTCTCTCCTTCTAGATCCCCACAATCACTCTGTTCCCTCACCCCTTTAGGACTTGGTGCATCCTTGCATACTTTCAATACCTTTGAAAACAGTTCTTTATTAAACCTTCCCAAAGTCAACATTGCAAACAGAGTTCTGACAGGCAGAAATCTGAGACTAAGGCTGACAGATCCCATAGTTCCTAAGAGCAAAATTGATGGGAAGTTGATAGGCTATTGCTTGACCTTTACAGTCAAAGGTGACCAAGAGCAAGTGAGCCAAAGGTTGATAATATCAGCTATCATAATGGAAGATCACAACCCATCATCCAGTTCCCAGACTGGTCTCTAGAATCTCAGACCGAGATCCAATCATTTAAAGAAGAAGAGCCCTGTAAGCCACAGCAAGCATATACAATAGTGATGCTCCCAGCCCTTCCCCAAAGGGATCCATAGCCATTTAATGGAGTACTACACACTGGAGGAATGGAAACATGTAGAGCTTCTGATGACTTGCATACAGAGTCTGAGGTGTGACTGCTACATAGCTCAAAACACAATCAAAGCCCCCTCAGTTAAATAAGGACTTACTGAGGCCAGATGACAAGTGATCTCCTGGCCTAAGTTTATCTCAGGGGGTCTCAGTTTCCAGGGACCCATCCTGTGGTCATTTCTCTAGCCCTCTCTCACATTGGTTCCTTGACTTGTGGAGTAAGAGCCATTACAGTGGGAAAGATCAAGTGATTGCCCCTGAAACTGACCCCTTTCCAGAAGCCATACCACATCCCAGGCTGCTATGGTTTTAATGTTCCCTCCAAAACTCATGTTGAGATTTAATTTCCATTGTAACAGTATTAAGAGGTATTGTAAAGGCTGGGTACAGTGGCTGATGCCTGTAATCCTAGCAATCTGGGAGGCCAAGGCTGGTGGATTGTTTGAGCTCAGGAGTTCGAGACCACCCTGAGCAAGAGCAAGACCTTGTCTCTACTAAAAATAGAAAGAAACTAGCTGGACAACTAAAAATATATAGCAAAAAATTTAGCTGGGCATGGTGGCACATACCTGTAGTCCCAGCCACTCGGGAGGCTGAGGCAAAAGGATCACTTGAGCCCAGGAGTTTGAGGTTGCTGTGAACTAGGCTGATGCCAAGGCACTCACTCTAGCCTGGGCAACAAAGCGAGACTCTGTCTCAAAAAAAAAAAAAAAATGAGGTATCGTAACAGTATTAAGGGGCTTTAAAAAGTGATTAGGTCATGAGGGCTCTGCCCTCATGAAGGGATTAATACTGTTATTGCAGGAACTGATTAGTTATTTCCAGAGTAGGTTCCTGATAAAAAGGATGAGTTTGGTTCACGTTTCTTTCTCTGTGTCATACTGGCATTTCCTCACCATGTGATTCCTTCTGCCATGGAAGGACCCTCACCAGGTACCAGTGCCATGCTCTTGAACTTCCCAGCCTCCAGAACTGTGAGAAATAAGTTTCTTTTCTTCATAAATTACCCAGTCTGTGGTATTCCATCATAACAACATGAAAGAAACTAAGACACAGTACAATGCAAGGGCTTAGAACCATCCTTAAAGACAAAAAACAAACAAACAAAAACAACAACAAAAAAAAGCAGAATGGTGATTCCATCTTATCCTCCTTTAATTCATCAATCTAGTCCCTGAAAAAAAACAAACACTAAATGGACTACGTTAGATGACAATAGGCTATTATAAATTTAACCAAGTGGTAGGCTCAATTTGTAGTTGCAGTGCCAAGTGGTGGCATCTTTATGACAGGAAATCATTGTGGCCTTTGGCACTTGCTATGCCACAAATATTTAATCTTTTTGGAAAGAAAAATCAGAAGCATTTCACATTCACCTGGGCTACACAAGTGCCTCACCATCTTGCCCAAAAGCTATGTTATTCCCACTCTTCTCTGTCCCTGTGTGGTCTAAAAGGACCTTGATCTTTGTCCAAACACTCTGCATAACATCAGTCTGTTCCCTTATATTGATGATATCATGTTAATTAAAACTAGTATTCATGAAGTGGCAGGTCTTCTAGATGCCCTGATAAAACACACGAAAGCTGGAGGGTGGAAGACAAACCCTACAAAGATTCACGACTGAGATTATAGTGAGCCAGTGGTCTAGGGGCATGCTAGAACATCCTCCAAAATAAAGAACATGTAATTTCACCTTGCAACACCTACCACTATGAAAGAAGAACAGCTCTTGGAAAGCTTTTCTGGAGTTTGGAGACAACACAAATCATATTTGCAAATATGATTCTGATCCATTAGTCTTGTAACTCAGAAGGCCCTTGATTTTGAATGGCTCCAAGAACAAGAGAGGGCTCTGCAGAGAGTCCGGGACCTGGATCTTATTGCCATTTCAGCCATATAACGTAGAAGAAACCATGGTTCAAAAGACAGGGCCAGCTACATCATTCCAGGAGCCATGCAATATGAACATGTGGAACACTTTGTTCAAAAAGCAGAAGAAAACATATAGCTAGGCTAAAGATGCTAAAACACAATGCACTTTCCTTAAAAAATATTATATTACTTATAAAATATAATTAGGATTGTGTAGAGCAAGATGGCTAAATAGAAACCCCCAGCAATTATCCCTTTGCATGAACGCCAAATTCAACAACCACCCACCCAAGCAAACACCTTCAGAAGAACGAAAAATCAGGTGACTAATCATACTAGCTGGTTTTAATGGCATATCAAGGGAAGAAGCCCTGAAGAGGGCAAGAAAGACAGTCTTACATTGCCACACTTTCCCTATCCCCCAGTCATGCTGAAACAAGTGGAGAGAGAATTTGTGTGCCTGGGGGAGGGAAAGTGAAGTGATTGTAGGGCTTTGCATTGAACTCAGGGCTGCCCTGGCACAAGGGAACACAGCACAGGGCAGAATTCTGCCAGTGCCCACAGAGGGAGCATTTTGACCAGCCCCGACAGAGGGAAATCATCTGTCATAAAACCTGAGTTCTGGGTAGCCCCACCACTAGCTGACAAAAAGCAGCCTGGGGCCTGGACTAAAGTCATAAGGAAGTTAGGGGACATGTGTGTCAGGATGGCCAAGCAGACTAAGGCACTGTGCTCTGGAAGTTAGGGGACAAAGACTGCAGTCCTTGGGCAATTCCTGTGGCTGTACTGGCTCAGAGCCAGCAGACTTGTTGTGCACATGACCCAGTGAGACACCAGCGGTAGTGGCAGGCCAATGTTTGTGTCATACTTCCCTCAATTCCAGGCAGCACAGCTCGGGGAGAAGCTTCTTCCACTCGGGGAAAAGAAGGGGAAGAATTCAGTGGACAATGTTTTGCAACTTGGGTACCAGCTCAGCCACAGTAAAATAAAGTACCAAGCAGACTCTTTTTTTTTTTTTTTTTTTTTTTTTTTTTTTTTTTTGAGACAGAGTCTCACTCTGTTCCCTGGGCTAGAGTGCCATGGCATCAGCCTAGCTCACAGCAACCTCAAACTCCTGGGCTGGAATGATCCTTCTGCCTCAGCCTCCTGAGTAGCTGAGACTACAGGCATGCGCCACCATGCCCGGCTAATTTTTTCTATATATTTTTAGTTGGCTGATTAATTTCTTTCTATTTTTAGGAGAGATGGGGTCTCACTCTTGCTCAGGCTGGTTTCGAACTCCTGACCTTGAGCGATCCGCCCACCTCGGCCTCCCAGAGTGCTAGGATTACAGGCATGAGCCACCGCACCCGGCCCCAAGCAGACTCTTGATGCCCCTGAGTCCAGGCCTTAGTTCCTGGATGGCATTTCTGGACCCACCAGGGCCAGAAGGAAAGATGCTACCCTGAAGGGAATGATCCAGTCCTGGCAGGATTCACCACCTGCTGACTAAAGACCTCTTTGGCTTTCAATCAACATCAGAAACAGCCAGGCAGCAGTCACCACTGGCTTGGGGTGAGACTGGGCTGGCTTCAGGTGTGACCTGGCACTGGTATCCATGAGAGAGTGCCCATGTCACTCCTCCCCCAACTCCAGCAGCCCAGCACAGAGAGTGAGAGAAGAGAGTGAAAGACTTTGCTTGGTAATCCAGGGAATTCTCCCAAGTCCACCAAGGCGGTATCACCAGAAGTCTGCAAGAGTCACAGTATTAGTGGGCTTAGGGTACCCCCAGTACTGTTATGCCTGCAATGACCAAAGACTTAGATCACAACACTCAATCTCCTTTGAATATCTGGAAAGTCTCCTCGAGAGGTACAGATTAAAACAAGCCCAGACTGTGAAAATTAAAATAAATACTCAACTTTTCTATGGCTAGACATCAGCAAACATCCAAAACCATCAGGAACATCCAGGAAAACATGACCTCACCAAATGAACTAAATAAGATACTAATGACCAATCCTGGAATGATGGAGATAGGTGAACTTTCAGACAAAGAATTCAAAACAGCTGTTCTAAAGAAGCTCAATGAACTTTAAGACAACATAGAGAAGGAATTCAGAAACCTATCAGAGAAATATAACAAATATAATGAAATAATAAAAAAAAAAAGCTCAACCAGAAATTCTGGAGCTGAAGAATTCCATTGGCAAACTGAGACATGCATTAGAGTCTCTCAACAGCAGAATTGACCAAGCAGAAAAAAGAATTAATGAGCTTGAAGACAGACTATTTGAAAATACACAATCAAAAGAGAAAAAAGAAAAAGGAATAAAAAAGAATGAAGAATGCCTGCAAGATCTAGAAAATAGCCACAAAAGGACAAATCTAAGAGTTATTGGGGCTGGGCACAGTGGCTCATGCCTATAATCTTAGCACTCTGGGAGGCCAAGGCAGGAGGATTGCTTGAGCTCAGGAGTTCAAGGCTAGCCTGAGCAAGAGTGAGACCTGGTCTCTGCAAAAGATAGAAAAATGATGATTTGTGCCACCACAATGTGCCACTACACCTGATGATTAGGCAGGTATGATGGCACATGCCTATAGTTCCAGCAACTCAGGAGGCTGAGGCAAGAGGATCACTTGAGCCAAGGAGTCTGAGGTTGCAGTGATCTGTGATGATGCCACTGCACTGTACCCTGGGTGAGAGAGCAAGACCCTGTCTCAAAAAAAAGAAAAAAAAAGGAAGATTTATTGGCCTTAAAGAGGAGGTAGAGAGAGACTGGGGTAGAAAGTTTATTCAAAGAAATAATAACAGAAAACTTTCCAAACCCAAAGAAAGATATCAATATTCAGGTACAAGAAGATCATACATATCATACCAAGCAGATTTAACCAAAACGAGACTACCTCAAAGCATTTAATAATAAAACTTCCAAAGGTCATGGATAAAGAATTGGTCCCAAGAAAAGCAAGAAAAAAAAATAACATATAAAGGAGCTCCAATACTTCTGGCAGCAGACTTCTTGAGAGAATGACATGACATAGTCAAAGTGCTGAAGGAAAAAACCTTAACCCTAGAATATTATATCCTCTAAAAATATACTTCAAATATGAAGGAGAAATAAAGATTTCCCCAGACAAACAAAAGCTGAGGGATTTAATCAACATCAGACCTGTCCTATAAGAAACGCTAAAAGGAGTTCTTCAATCTGAAAGAAAAGAATGTTAATGAACAACAAAAAATCATCTGAAGATATACAACTCACTGGTAAAAGTAACTACACAGATATACAATTCTCTGTTGCTCTAATTGCAGTGTGTAAACTACTTACATCTTGAGTGAGAAGAGTAAAAGACATGTCCCCTCATCATGTAACATGAAAAACAAACAAACAAACAAACAAAAAGAATAAAAGACAAACCTATCAAAAATAACAAGTTTTTGAAAGAAACTTGTTATAGATAGTATAAAAAAATATGGATGGACTAGATGAAACTAGAGACAACCCTTCTAAGTGAATTATCACAAGAACTGGAAAACAGACACCATGTGTACTCACTATTAAATTGGAACCAATTGATACTTCAGGGGGGCGGAGCAAGATGGCGGACGAGAAACACCGCCAGATAGAGCGTC